>CM038146.1:349354130-350037563 GCA_021437245.1 Aegilops speltoides | reverse complement strand
GTGCAGGTATCCGGCTTTCCTCAACTTTTTGATGTGCCCCTCCGTGACGGAGGAGGCCATCCACTTGCCTCTCGCTCCGGACATGGCTGGGGAAGGTTGAGGCGAGATGTGCGGACTTGGGCGCTGGAGCTCGAGTACGCGGAAATGGATAAGCAAAGGAGGAAGAAGGCGTAGGTAAAATGGTGGATCCTTGTCCCCTTATATGGACGGACGAAACTATGCGTCCCCACCAGCCTGGTAAAACTCGCTTATCTCCCAAGCGCCGTAATCAATGGCGCGGTTGGGCTACCCACGCCCGTATTGATGAGAATCCCGGAATAAGGGGACACGATCTCTGCTTTGACAAGACATGCCAAGGAAACCGCCGCTAAACGCTACCGAGGTGGAACAAGAAAGCGATTGAATAAAGGCCTGGCTGTGGTGTGATGTCACGCCACGGAATACGTCACAGATTGAACTTGTGTAAATGTTATTCTCTAAGGTGGTATGTGGAACTTATTTTGCAGAGCCGACAAGTATCCTTGTGTTCAAAATCTTCTATGAAGTATTCGAGGAGGAACCCGCCTTGCAATGCCGAAGACAATATGCGCGGACTAAATCGTCATTGAAGCCTAGTTCGGGCTACCGAGGAGTCTCGATTAGGGGTGTCCGGATGGCCGGACTATCATCGTTGGCGGACTCCTAGACTATGAAGATACAAGATTGAAGACTTCGTCCCGTGTCCGGATGGGACTTTCCTTGGCGTGGAAGGCAAGCTTGGCGATATGGATATGTAGATCTCCTACCATTGTAACCGACTCGTGTAACCCTAACCTCTTGGTGCCTATATAAACCGGAGGGTTTTAGTCCGTAGGACGAACAACAATCATACCATAGGCTAGCTTCTAGGGTTTAGCCTCTCTGATCTTGTGGTAGATCTACTCTTGTACTACCCATGTCATAAATATTAATCAAGCAGGAGTAGGGTTTTACCTCCATCGAGAGGGCCCGAACCTGGGTAAAAACATCGTGTCCCTTGTCTCCTGTTACCATCCGCCTAGACGCACAGTTCGGGACCCCCTACCCGAGATCCGCCGGTTTTGACACCGACAACGCTTGATAAGATTTTTCAATGAGTACATACCTTAATAAGGTTTTGAAATAGTTCAAAATGGAACATTCAAAGAAGGAGTTCTTGCCTGTGTTGCAAGGTGTGAAGTTGAGTGAGACTTAAAACCCGACCACGGCAGAAAATAGAAAGAGAATGAAAAATCATTCCCTATGCCTCAGTCATAGGTTTTATAAAGTATGTCATGATGTGTACCAGACCTATTGTGTTCCTTGCCATGAGTTTGGCAATGGGGTACAATAGTGATCTAAGAGTAGATCACTGGACAGTGGTCAAAATTATCCTTAGTGAAGACTAAGGAAATGTTTCTCGGTTATGGAGCTGATAAAATAGCTCGTCGTAAAGAGTTACATCGATGAAAGCTTTTACACCGATCCAGATGACTCTAAGTCTAAATCTGGATACGTATTGAAAGTGGGAGCAATTAGCTAGAGTAGCTCCATGCAGAGCATTGTAGACATAGAATATTTGCAAAATACATACGGCTCAATGTGATGAGATCCGTTGACTAAACTTCTCTCACGAGCAAAACATGATCATACCTTAGTACTTTTTGGGTGTTAATCACATAGCAATGTGAACTAGATTATTGACTCTAGTAAACCCTTTGAGTGTTGGTCACATGATGATATGAACTATGGGTGTTAATCACATACAGCTGTGAATATTGGTGTTAAATCACATGATGATGTGAACTAGATTATTGACTCTAGTGCAAGTGGGAGACTGAAGGAAATATGCCCTAGAGGCAATAATAAAGTTGTTATTTATATTTCCTTATATCATGATAAATGTTTATTATTCATGCTAGAATTGTATTAACCGAAAACTTAGTACATGTGTGAATACTAGACAAACATAATGTCACTAGTATGCCTCTACTTGACTAGCTCGTTGAACCAAAGATGGTTAAGTTTCCTAACCATAGACATGAGTTGTCATTTGATTAACGGGATCACATCATTAGGAGAATGATGTGATTGACTTGACACATTCCGTTAGCTTAGCACTTAATCGTTTAGTATGTTGCTATTGCTTTCTTCATGACTTATACATGTTGTGGGCCGGATGACCAAGAGTCGTCGCGGCCGGATCTCCATCGACGACGCAGGATGGGGTCCTGAGGCCGATTCGATCGAATACGGGTACCGGGTCCCCTTTGGTGGCATACACGTCTCCATCGGCAAGATCGGTGAGCCTGGACCTGAGCGGGACATCTGCACCGACCTCATCGAGACGGCTCAGCGTGCGAGATTTACCCAGGCTAAACCGGCCGTGAAGCGTGTCTTCGTCGGAGTCATCCACGGAGGAGAGCGCGAGGACGGATCAGAACACGGTGGTGAGACCGTCGTCTATTCTGGTGATGAGTCCTCAACAGGAGAGACTGAATCATTGTACCAGTTACAAGACGATATGGTTAGGGGCTGTTCCGATGGCGACAGTATTCCGGACCCCCCAAGCCAGATCAACCGGGTTGGAATATTCATGGCCGGTACACAGGCGGCGAATCACTCTTCGACCGCCGCAGCGATGCTTTCCGGTCAGCAATGGCGGCGGCAGCAAAAGCGAGGCCTTGGCGCCCGCGGTTCAAGTTCTATCGATCTGTTTGATGCACTAGCTACGCTTATGGCGAGAGGACAATCCGCGGATCAGAGGTCCATAATGCGTAGATTGCGAAAGTGAAAGAACAGATCGCGCAAGCTAAAGCGGATCTAGCAGCAGAAAAAGACAGGATGGCTGCAAAGCGGGCCGCTTTGGACGCCCAGGCCTACAAACTCATGCTTGACCAGAATGCGTCGCAGGAGGTGTTGAAGCGGAAGTATAGATCATGCCTGCCATTAGGGTTTGACCCCAGAAATCTCTTTCAGACCCCGGGAGCTGGACCCAGTAATCCGCCGTAGCACCGCGAAGCAAACCGGATTGAGGCACCAGGACCAGGGGCGACGGTCCAACCTCGCCTGATAGAGCCTCCTCAGCAGAACACTGTGGTTCCTCCACCGGTTCAGACGCCCCCGGGCCATTATTCTAACCCTATGGACAACCTTGTTGCAGCCGCCGCGCGATTGGAGGCTATCCCAGTCGAAGGGGACTCCCCGCAAGCGGTAGAGACGCGCCGGGTTAAGGAGCTTCTCCGGACTGCGCTGATTCAGCAGGAAGCATATTCGTACAGCCGTGATCGGATTCATTCTATGCCCCGTCCAAGCCGGAGCTATAGCAGGCGCGTGGATGAACCGGCCATATCGAGCAATGCGCGGGACCGTGAAGCGGCCCGTGGCAATAACCCGGCGGGTGGCATCCGCGATGCTCAGGAGGTGGTGGACCGGGCTCGGGCACGAAGGGAGGCCGAATTAGCAGCGCAGGATGACACGGGTCAACTTACACCGGTCCGCCCTACCACCTTCGCCGGACCAGGAGTCGCATCCGCTTTAGGAGTACCCTGTTTAATCCCCGCTTTACGCAATGTGCGCCTGCCTAAAGATTTCAAGGGTCCGCGCAAGGTACCAAATTACACCGCCGATTTGTCCCCTGAAGCGTGGGTAGAAAGTTATGAGATGGCCATGGAGATGCTAGACGTGGATGAGACTGCGTGTGCAAAATAATTCACCATGATGCTTGAAGGCACGGCTCGTACTTGGTTGAAGAGCCTACCGCCCAACTCTATCAGCTCATGGGCCCAGTTACGGGCCCGGTTTATCCAGAATTTCAAGGATACATGTAAACAGCCCAAGTCCATAGTAGACCTGGCGGCTTGTGTCCAGGAGGAAGGAGAATCAACGACCCGTTGGGTGCGCCGCGTTTCGGAGATTTTGCACTCATCTGACAGGATTAATGCTGATTCTGCAATCTTAACCCTGGAAGGCAACTGCCGGTTTGAGCCTTTAAAATTGAAATTGGGACGCATGAAGCGGTTCTGTAATGACATGGGAACCCTCATGGCGCTTTAGTGAAGTATGCTGATTGAGCATAGTACCAAGGATCCCGAGGCTGATGATGATGAAGCAGGGAAGGGAAAGAAGAATGGCAACTCCAAGGGGCAACAGTACAAACCGGCGGGTCATGGAAACGGAGGCAAGCGTAAAGCGAATGGCAACATGGACTTTGTGGCCAATACTAATGCACAGGACAGGGGGCAGCGGCACAGAGGTAAAGCGGCAAATCGTAATGGGGCTCCCAATCCTAATGCGAGCCGTTTGAATTATTTATTGAATCAGCCCTGCCCAAAGCACGGGACGAAGGAGTCACCGGCTACCCACCTTTGGAAGGATTGTTATATTATGCAGGAGTTCAAAAACTCTAATGCCTTCCGGTATGACCATGGGTCAGGTGGCGGTTCAGGATCCGGTTTCCATGGGCCGGGTCATGATGGAGCCTCCGGTTCAGGTCTCAATCAAGGCGGTCACAACAACCAGAATAATCAGCAGCAGCAGCAGTCGGGTTATCAGAGCCAACCAAAGCAGTTGAACAATGGGCAATATCATGTTTTCACGACTAGCTTGGATAAGCGCGACCGAAAACTCCACAAGCGAGCAGTGAACTCTGTTGAACCGGCCTTGCCACGTTACTTACGCTGGTCGGAGCAGCCTATCGTGTGGAGCAGAGAGGATCATCCACCCCGGGTTGATAATCCGGGCCAGCTAGCATTAGTGGTAGACCCTCAGGTGGGGGGTTATAAGTTCACCAAGGTGCTTATGGATGGAGGAAGCAGTATTAACATACTATACTATGAGACATTCCGCCGCATGGGTCTAACAGACAAGGATCTCAGACCGTCTAATACGGTGTTCCATGGTGTAGTGCCAGGCAAATCTGCATATCCTGTTGGTAAGATAGCCCTAGATGTGGCTTTTGGGGACGAGCACGATTCCCGGTCTGAAAAACAAACCTTTGAGGTGGTGAAGATCCGGAGCCCGTATCACGCCTTGTTTGGGCGGCCGGCTTATGCTAAGTTCATGGCGCGACCTTGTTATATCTACTTGCAGCTCAAGATGCCGGGTTACAAAGGGACGATAACGGTTCATGGGAGCCGCAGGGTCGCTTTGGAATGTGAGGAAGGTGATGCGGCTTATGCAGAGTCGGTCTGTGCCACGGAGGAGTTGAATTTCTATAAGGACAATGTTGATCCGGCAGATATGACACCTTTGAAGAAGCCAACTACAGAGCATGACTCGGATCTGAAGTTTAAATCGGCAGCTGAGACCAAGCTTGTTGACTTCGTACCCGGCGATTCGTCCAAGCAGTTCGCTATCAGTGCCAACCTGGATCCCAAATAGGAAAGCGCGCTCATCGAGTTCATCCGTGAGAATCGGGACATCTTTGCATGGAAGCCATCTGACATGCCAGGTGTACCGAGGGAACTCGCTGAGCACACTCTTAATGTGGATCCTAAGTATAAACTGGTGAAACAATTCCTCCGCCGGTTTAACGAAGAAAGGCGCAAGGCCATTGGAGAGGAAGTAGCCAGGCTTTTGGCAGCTGGCTTTATAATTCAGGTGTTTCATCCAGAGTGTCTTGCTAATCCGGTGCTGCTTCTTAAGAAAAATGGCACTTGGCGTATGTGTGTGGATTACACAGATCTTAACAAGGCCTGTCCAGCAGATCCTTTTACCCTCCCCCGCATTGATCAGATCATTGATGCCACGGCGGGTTGTGAGCTTTGAGTTTTTTGGATGTGTATTCTGGATATCATCAGATCAAAATGGCGGTTAAGGACCAGGAGAAAACAGCGTTTATCACTCCCTTTGGAGCCTTCTGCTATGTATCTATGTCCTTCGGGCTCAAGAGTGCCCAAGCTACCTATCAGCGGTGCGTACAGAATTGCCTGCATAAACAGATCGGCCGCAATGTGCACGCCTATGTGGATGATATTGTAGTGAAATCAAGGCAGAAGGAGACGCTGGTGGATGATTTGAAGGAAACCTTTGACAACTTGCGCATTTACAAGATGATGCTTAATCCGGCCAAGTGTGTCTTTGGTGTTCCGGCAGGCAAATTATTGGGATTTCTGGTGTCTAACAGAGGAATTGAGGCTAATCCGGAGAAAATTAAGGCTATTACTTCTCTGGCTAAACCGAAGTGTATCAATGATGTTCAGCGTTTGGCGGGCAGAATCGCCAAGATCGAGCCGGTTTATCACCGCCTCGAGAGAAGGCCATCCTTTGTACCAAATGCTGAGGAAGACAGATAATTTCGTCTGGAGTCCGGCTGCTGATGAAGCATTTGAGGACTTAAAGCGGCAGTTAGCCAATCCGCCTGTTCTCGCAGCTCGGGTTGACAAGGAGCCACTATTATTATATGTAGCAGCCAATGCTCGAGCGATTAAGCGTGGCTATTGTGGTGGAACATAAGGAGGCGAGCAAGGAATATCGGTTCAGTGCCGTTTATTATATCAGCGAGGTGCTCATTGAGTCCAAGCAAAGGTATCCGCATTGGTAGAAGCTAGTCTATGGTGTCTTCATGGCCAACCGGAAGTTGAAGCAGTATTTTCAAGGGCACCCCATCACAAAGGATTCGGCTCCCTTGGGTGATATCATCTGTAACCGGAGGCGATCGGCGGATTGCCAAGTGGGCTATAGAGCTTGGGCCACATGGACTGAAGTATGTACCTCGGACGGCGGTGAAGTCTCAAGCGCTTGTCGATTTCATTAATGATTGGACGGAGTTACAAGCACCAGAGGAGAAGCCGGATCACACATATTGGACTATTCATTTTGATGGATCCAGGCAGTTGGAAGGCTCGGGGGCTGGAGCCGTATTAACTTCCCCACGAGGTGATAAGTTTTGTTATGTTCTCCGCTTAATGTTCCCTTGTACTAATAATGCAGCTGAGTACGAAGCCTTGCTCCAAGGTCTCCGAATGGCTAAAGAGATGAACTTAAGCCGGGTTAAGTGCTTTGGTGACTCGGACCTTGTAGCTCAGCAGGTGTCTGGCACCTGGGATTCTAAGGACCCGCTCATGGCTGCATATCATCGGGAAGTGGATAATATTGCGGGTTGCTTCAAGGGTTATCAAGTGGATCATGTGGACCGCCGGAAGAATGAAGCGGCGGACGCTTTAAGCCGGTTGGGTTCTCAGCGCAAACCGGTCCCGCCTAATGTCTTTTCGGACGTATTACACAATCCGTCAGTCCAGCTCCCAGGTGAAGCGGATTTGGCTATTCCTGATCCGGAGGCCCAATTAGTGGCAGCACTACATGCTATTCTGGATTGGACGGTTCCTTTTCTTGCGTACATGACCCGAGGGGAGTTGCCATAAGATGAGATTCTGGCCAGACAGATAGTCCGGCGATCCAAGTCTATGACGATTCTCAATGGTGAATTACATCATTGCAGTATATCAGGGGCATTTCAACGTTGTGTTTCTCCTGAGGAAGGCTGTGAAATTTTAAGGGAAATCCATGAAGGGGATTGTGGATACCACGCCGGTTCAAAGTCTCTGGTAGCAAAGGCGTTTCGTCACGGATTTTTTGGTTGTTGACAAGACGCCGATGCGGAGGACTTGGTTAAACGGTGTGATGGATGTCGAAATTTTCAAGGCGTGCTCATGTGCCGCTCAAGAGTTGAGGATGATCCCAATAACGTGGCCGTTTGCAACTTGGGGCTGGATATGGTTGGACCTTTTAAAGGTCCAAGGATAAGAAAACCCACCTTTTGGTGGCGTTGACAAATTTACCAAGTGGGTTGAAGCGAGCCTGTCGGCAAGTGTGATGCGACAACAATGTGCAGTTCATCAAAAAGGTGATTTTCCGGTTTGGCTTTCCACACAGTATCATTACTGACAATGGTACCAATTTATCCAAGGGTGCTATGAAGGAGTTCTGTGAGCGTGAGCACATCCAGCTTGACGTGTCATCAGTGGCCCACCCCCAGTCCAACGGACAGGCAGAACGAGCTAATCAAGAGATCTTACGAGGTATCAAACCCCGGCTTATGGTCCCATTACAGAGGACACCAGGATGCTGGGTTGAGAACTACCATCTGTGCTATGGAGTATCAATACTACACCAAACCGGTCCACTGGATACACACCGTTTTTCATGGTCTATGGAGCAGAGGCAGTTCTCCCCAGCGATATCCGGCACGATTCACCTCATGTGGCAGCTTATGTTGAAGCGGACAACGAGACAGCACGGCAAGACGCTTTGGACCTATTAGACGAGGAGCGTGATATAGCAGCTGCCCGTTGGGCGATTTACCAGCAAGATCTTCATCGCTATCACAGTCGCCGGGTTAGAACCAGAACCTTTCAAGAAGGAGATTTGGTGCTTCGACTCATCCAAGACCAGACAGATATGCACAAGCTATCCCCACCTTGGGAGGGACCTTTCGTGGTCGACAAGAATCGCACAACGGGTCATACTATCGATTGATATTCGAGAGCATCAAGACTCACGCACATCAGAGGAGGAGACCAACAGGCCGTGGAACATAGCTCATCTTTGGCCTTACTACACTTGAGCCATCGGCTCTATCTATGTACATATCATGACAGTGTATATATTATCTTTGATATAATAAAATCGGAGCCTCGGCTAAAGCGGGGTCTCTGTCTTCCTTATCATGCGTGGTTACATGGAGTACCTCTATTTTTTAAAAGCGGCCTCCGGTTTACCCCTTGACATTTGTTTTTTATATATCACTAGGGGCCTTGGTCGAGTCCGAACCAACGCGACACCTTTTGATAGGCGACAGCCACCAGATCACTTGGGGACATGGTCAAGTCTGAACCAGTCACACCTCTTGGTCGGCCTAAAGCCATCAAATCACTTGGGGGCATGGTCGAACCCGAACCATTGCCACGCCTCTTGATCTGGCATATATGTCACGAGTCATTTGGGGACCTGGCTGACTTGAATCATTGTCACACCTATTGGGGGCTTGATCCTGTCCGACCATGGTAATACCATCTGAACAGCTTAGTATAGCGTATGTTTGCAAACGGTTTTATCATTGCCCTGGTTTCCATGTTATTTTCATGGCTTGTTTGATCTTTGATTTTGTTGGATTTCTTTTATGTCAACAAAACACCATTTTTCCGGTTCAGCCGATGGATTTGATTTCCCTTTAATCCGAAGACGTATGCCCGGTTTACCTTTTCCTGTTACCATCGTCGAGTAACAAGGGGGTGTCGGTGTACTAAGGTAGGGGGTACCTCAGTACCCCAACTTGTGCACGGGCAGCCGCAGCTCCCCACGACTAGGTCCACCAAATGCTTGCCGGAGACCATTCCTGCTCCATACCAAGCCATTCAAGAACAAAGTGTACAAGACAGAAGCTCGAGACCCCGGCAAGAGGAGCTTGCCGGGAAGGCCGTTCCAGGCCCAAGTTTACATCACTCGTGCAAGCTCCCGGCGAGAGGAGCTCGCCGGAGAGACCGGAAGACTACGCCACAGAAGACACGCCTCGGCGCTATACGCGTCCCGGCAAGGGCCCGGGGAGCGGCAAGTCACAGAGCCCGACAAGCTCCCGGGCCCGGCAAGATCAGGATCCCGGCAAGGTGCTTGCCGGGCGAAAGATGAAGCGTGCCCGCGCCCGGCTCATCCGCCCACGCCGCCCTCAACTTTCTCCGAGACGCGTGGCGGTGGGTGCTTGCACGAGGGTGCGGTGGCACTCCACGGTGGTGGCTCCATCGCCGTGGCAAACGGAGACGCAAGGGCGGAGCTTTTGGGGCGACGGCGACGGCATTTAATGCTCTTGTCCCCTCTGTCAAAAGTAGGTAGAATCCTTCGTTCAAGCATCGTAGCTGCACTTTGTTCAGACTGTTACAACTACCACCTCTTTTACGTTTTTACCCCTCTACCCTACGTTGACACCTGTCGGTGACCCCTTGCCCTATAAAAGGAGGCCCATGCACAACGTAGGGGGGGTTCGGGGGTTCGGAGGTTGGGAGGTTCGGATCCTGGGCAACTATAGCGCCAGGGGTTCGACCCATTTGCTACTCTCACGCTCGGGCAGCCGCTACTGTAGTTCTTCAAGCTCCCGAAGCACAATACAACACAAAGCAGCAGAGGGTTTACGCGACCATCGCGCCCGGCTGGGTAAAATCCCTCGCAAGACGCTCGATCCGCTCTCCGCGCAGCCTCCGCCTCGCATCAACTCACGAGGGGCCGTCCCCGCCCCATAGGTGCCGCGCCCCGCCATCCGCGCGCGACATCTTTGGCGCGCCAGGTAGGGGGCGTCGAGGTTGTGCGGACCTGATCCGGCGTTCGCGCGACCGCGCTCTTCATCAACCTCTCCAGCTTCGTCAGCGGCTTCATCGACAACTGCGCCATGGCCCCGAAGACGAGGGCCTCGTGGTTGCAGACCCGTCTGCGTCTCACCCGCCGCTACCGGAGCCAGCGGTAGGCGGAGGAGACGCCGGCGGAAGGGTGGACACCGGCGAGGGCACTCGCGGTGCCACCAGATCCAGGGATCGGGCGGATGACCGCGCCTCGGCATTCGTAGATCCCCGTCCGTCTCAACGCACGACGACCCAGCAGCGCCGTACCATAAGACGTGGTACTCGCACGCTGGGGCAAGAACCTGCCGGGGGCTCGCGGGATGCTCCGGACCGCTGTCCATGCATGGGCAAAGCGAAAGCGCCGAGGGAGAACTTTGCTCCTCCTATCGCTACTAGGGGTCCGAGCATGTTCTGTACCTCGCGCCGCTCGCCCCGCTCCCCTATGCTCCGCAAGCGATCTCCTTGAGCGCTTATGTTGCCGCCGAGGACGCGCCATCGAGCTCTAAGTCCGGCGAGGACGGCTCGTGCTTACTCCGACAAGCGCAGCTCCTCGAACGCCTAAGCCCGGCGGAGATAGCTCAAGTGCCCGTTCGCTAACGCACCTCTCCGGGCGCGCGCTGCCGCTCGACACGCCATTGGGCTCCACCAGCGAGTGCAAAGAAACGAGAAAAAGAAAAGCTAAGTTGCTCGAGCCTTCGTGCGAGCACTTCTTAATTCCATGCCTTTTATGTTATATCCTCGCGATTCGCCCTTTGTATGCGTAAACACGTGCGCGGAGGAGCTCGCTGTGAATGGTCGCACCCTTACTCGCTTCAACACGCCAGCGAGTTAAGAGAGAGCGACCACCAGCAGCGCCCTCGTTTCGTTCGAGCCTGCTCAGCAAGTTAAGCGTCGCGGCCGACGCTGCAAGGTTGCTTGCGGAAGCAACACCAGCCAAGCGGGCTGCTGATGTTCCGCGACTCAGACAAGCGTGTCAAGCACCGGCAAGTTACCTAGAAGCGTAGGGTGAAAGCGCACAAAGGATGTAGGGCAGAGGGTATAACGTGGCGAGCCCTGCCGTGAGATGTCCTTGGTATGAGAGGCTTGTGCGCGAGAGGAGCCAAGTCATGGTCCAGTTGCGTACTTGTTTTGTTTCCGAGTCCGCTCAACAAACACAAGTGTGCTGCTGCACCCTTATCTTGCTTTCGAGCCTGCTCAGCAAGTTAAGCGTCGCAACTGGCCCGGCAAGGTGGCTTGCCGGAAGCGACGCCACCAGCGGGCTGTCCCGCGGCAAGCGTGTTCGCCCCGGCAAGCTCCCCAAGAGCGTAGAGTACGAACATACAGGGGACAAGTCACGGCATTGTATTGCATAGTCAAGATTTATATACGCATACATGTGCATGAAGCTGTCGCATATCTACCTCAGCTGCTTTCATGACTGAAATTGCAGCAATAAGGAGGAACCGAAAGACCACACCAGCGCCTGAGGTCCGGCAAGTCCGAATCGCCGGGGGCTGCGGGTGCCGAGGTTCTTCCTCGGCGAGCCAGCCTCGCTGGGGGCTGCGAGAGCCAAGATTCGCCGCAAGTCGAATTGCTGGGGCTGCAGTCGCTAAGTTTTTCATCCTCGTCATGCATCCTCCTATGGACCGGGAGATGCGGGGCTGCGTCTTTGAACGAGCGTGTCTTGTAAAAACCCGTACGTGGAGGAACCGAGTTGTGGTCCAGTTGCGCACTTGGTTTGTTTCCGAGTCCGCTCAACAAACACAAGTGTGCCGCTGCACCCTTATCTTGCTTTCGAGCACGCTCAGCAAGTTAAGCGTCGCAACTGGCCCGACAAGGTTGCTTGCCGGAAGCGACACCACCAGTGGCTGCCCATGATGTCGACAAGCGTGTTAAGCCCGGCAAGCTCCCGATAGCGTAAGAACACACAAGGCACGCATCAAGTAAAAGACTCAGTCCGGCAAGCTTTCCCCTCTTTTCATCAAAAACATCCTAACATAGTACAAGTCCATGGGGGATGAAAACATGATAGAGAGGATTACAAGTTCTTAAATGCAGCTAATGCCCGAGGGCTTACAATTTAAAAAGATAAGGTGCCGTGATCCTCTCTCTGTTTCTCTGCTCAGAGTTCGGGAGGTAGGTCAGGAGCCCCGGCAAGATAAGCTTGCCGGGGAAGGAGGCCCCCGGCAAGAGGAGCTTGTCGGGGAAGGGCGAAAGGAGCGCCTAGGAGAGCGTGGCGGTGACGCCGCCGTGCCCCAGGAGCCGCGCAAGGTGACGGGCATGGGGAAGCGTCGACGGAGCCAGCGACAAGTCCCTGAAGCCCACGGAGAGCCACGGGCGCCAGAAGACACCAAGAGAACTTCCCGGGGGCCGGCCAGGAGCTTGGCGGAGACGAAGGCGTCGGAGGCGAGCTTGAAGACGGGTGGTGGGACATCGCACGAGGGCACCTCGCCTCGACTCGATTTAACGGCCTTGCCGTCACTCCCCCTCTTCCTCTTCCGCAGCCTCCCTACGCCAACCGCCAAGAAGACGGCCCCGGGGAGTTCAGAAGGCCGGCGACTCAGAAGATGAGGTCGCCGGTGGCGCGCGAGGCAGCGGTGTCCGACGCCTAGTCGGGCCCGCCATCCCCCTCGTCGCCGCTGCCGCTCTCCTCCTCGTCACTCTCGCCGGGAGGAGCCTTCGCTATCCGAGGAGCTGTCCACACAGCAGCGCATCGGGTCCCAGAGTCGCCGAAGACCTTGACGGCGAGGAGGTCACCATCCAAGAACTTAAAATGGAGGGTGAACCCGCCCGTCAAGCTATGGATCCGGCGAACGCCTTCCACCCTCGGTCGAAGAACATCACGCCGGGGCTGGGGACACGACACTCACCCGAAAGTGCCGCTGATTCCGCAGCCCTCGCGCGTAACTCCATCACGTCGGTGGATCCGCCCCATCGCGTCCGCGAACGGGGCGGCAGCCGAGGCGACGACGAGGCGCCCGGCGAAGCTTGATGAAGAACTCCCAGGGGTCATCTCCGGTGTGGACCGCACCGTGGTCAGGAGATGCCGGGGGAGACGGGGGAGGCACGTCACCACGACCGCCTCTCCCCCGACCGCCTCGGCCACGCCCTCGGCCTCGTCCGCGGCCACGCCCCCTCCCTCTCCCTCTCGTGGCCGGCTCCGCCACCACGGGAGCGGGATGGGGAGTGGTGCGCTGCCTAGACGCGACCCTCGCTGCCACCGTCGAGGAACCGGGGTTCCCTCCTTCCATGGCGGCAAGAAGAACAGAAGATGAAGACGAAGGGAGAAGAGGATGAGTGCGGCCATTGTGCTCCCCTTCCGCCCCTTTTTAAAGGGGCGAGGTGGGGGCTCAACCGCCCGCCGACCAATCAGAAACGAGGAGGCCGAGGAGCGGGCCGACTCGCCTTCTCCGCCCGCGGACGGCTCGGGCCTCCCACCTTCGCCGCCACGACCCCGTGCATGAGGGCAGCGTGGCGTAAAAAGCGAGCCGAGCGACGGTGAGGCGCCTCGCTCTGCGCCACGATCACGGGTGGATGCTTTAAAGATCGCATGCGCCGCCCACGTCTCCCACGACGCCGCAATCGACGTGGCTGCTACGGGGGGGGGGCGGCAGATGCAAAGTAGATTCGCACGCCAGGCTTCGTGTGCCGTGCAGACCGTCTTTGGCCTGGCCCAACAGCGCTCGGCACCGCAGTATGGCCCAGCCCGGGGCTCTGTCGGTGTATTTAAGGTAGGGGTACCTCAAGTACCCCAACTTGTGCACGGGCAACCGCAGCTCCCACGACTAGGTCCACCAAATGCTTGCGGAGACCATTCCTGCTCCATACCAAGCCATTCAAGAACAAAGTGTACAAGACGAAGCTCGAGACCCGGCAAGAGGAGCTTGCCGGGAAGGCCGTTCTGTGCCCAAGTTTACATCACTCGTGCAAGCTCCCGGCGAGAGGAGCTCGCCGGAGAGACCGGAAGACTACGCCACGTAAGACACGCCTCGGCGCTTATCGCGTCGGCAAGGGCCCGGGAGCGGCAAGTCACTGAGCCCGACAAGCTCCGGGCCCGCAAGATCAGGATCCGGCAAGGTGCTTGCCGGGCGAAAGCAGCAGCGTGCCCAGCTCCAGCTCATCCGCCCACGTCGCCTCAACTTTCTCCAGACGCGCGTGGCGGGTGGGTGTGCTGCACGAGGGTGCGGTGGCACTCCACGGTGGTGGCTCCATCGCCGTGGCAAACGGAGACGCAAGGGCGGAGCTTTTGGGGCGACGGCGATGGGCATTTAATGCTCTTGTCCCCTCTGTCAAAAGTAGGTAGAATCCTTTGCTCAAGCTAATCGTAGCTGCACTGTTCCCAAGACTGCTACAACTACCACCTCTTTTACGCTTTTTACCCCTCTACCCACGCTGACACACTCGGTGACCCTTGCCCTATAAAAGGAGGCCCATGCACAACGAGGGGGGTTCGGGGTTCGGAGGTTGGGAGGTTGGGATCTGGGCAACTATAGCGCCAGGGTTCACCCATTTGCTACTCTCACGCCGGGCAGCCGCCATCTGTAGTTCTTCAAGCTCCAAGCACAATACAACACAAAGCAGCAGAGGGTTTTACGCGACCATCGCGCCCGGCCGGGTAAAATCCCCCAAGATCGCTCGATCCGCTCTCGCGCAGCCTCCGCCTCGCATCGAACTCACGAAGGGCGTGCCCGCCCCATAGGTGCCGCGCCCACCATCCGCCATGACTGTGGGGCTTGTGTTGATTTAGCATAGTTCATATGGGAGCTGTTTTCTCCCCGCTTTATTGACGGTAATGGTTTATAAAACCTCCGCTTCAAGCTTGGCTAAGCCACTTCATGCCCGTATATGGCGGTATTTCAGTATCACCTATTTGTTATGTTCTTGATACATATATCAAGATCATAAACCGTGGCGGTATAACCGCCATCGAAGTTCAAATTTTTCCGACAGGAAATATGAATCGAGGTTTTTCGAGCAAAAGCTTCAAGATTTATGCACGAAGGCATACTCAAGATAGAAGTATTAACTATCCTATTACAAGGCAACACGGTGCCCAAATAAGATCATTGTTCTTTTGGACAGATGCCAAAGACGAGCTTATTCAAACCGGCTTCGGTTCAAGCTCGCTCCTCATCCTCCGCCGCTTCACTTCCTCGTCTCTACCCATTGGCTGAAATCAACAAATGGTCCAAATGATTCCCATTAAAGCTTGGAAAACAGCCTCTTCATGGATCAGGAAAGACGGTTCAATATCGAGCGTAAGTGTGCTTACGGATTGAGGGTCGATTCTCCGCTTCAAGAGTTGGGGCAGGCACTCGCTTGTTCGGTCATTGTATTGTGCTTGATAATGCGTCAAGTCCGCTTCTTCACTAGCCGACAAGCCGAGGGCGACCGCACGGTTTATCGCCCAAATCCTCTTCGTTAAATTCAGAGCCATCTTCCTTCACGCTGGGATAGCCTTGAGCTGCTTCCATGTGGTCAAAATCTGTACCCATGCCTTGGCCGGATCAAATGCGTTAATAGCTCGGCTCGAGCAATGGATTTTTTTCAGCTCCTCAATCCGGCTGGAAGCATGGACAACCTGCTTGAGTGTCTGGATTAAAGAAGGTGCAGGGTTGTTATGAGAGGCTGTGGTGATGATCCGCTGGGCTCCGGTATATAATTGTTCTACTAAGGTGTAGACAGCCTTCAGTTTCTTCCGCGCATCGTTTCCTAAGTGCCCGATGCGTGTGCCTACAACAATATAGGAACGGTCCCAAACCGGATTTATACTATAGCAGGTTGAAATTACCACAGAAGTTCAAAGGAGCTTACCAAAGATTGCAGCGGTCATGGAGTGTACTTGCCGCTTTACGGTCGTAAGTTCATCCACCACCGGTTTAAGAGCAGCTTCAGCATTTTCTGCTCTTTTGATTAAAGCGGCCTTCTCAGTGGCCCAATCAGTCCGCTCTTTCTTGAAGCCTTCCTTCAGCTGTTCAGTGGTGTTCAAGGCACTGCTTAATTCTTTCTTAGCCTTGTCTGTTTCGGCCTGTTGGGTTTTCAACGCCTCAGAATCGGCAATCCGTCCTCCTTGATTCTCACCTCACCGCATCTGCATAATATTTTCAACAAGCGGTTCAAAGAAATTGAAGTATCAACCACATAACAAAGTTATCTACCTGATACTTGGGGGCTAATGCACCTTCAATTTTTATACATGTTACTAGGTTGCAAAGTCCCAAGCTCAATACAAGTATTCAACTTGGCACTTGGGGGCTAATGGTTATTTGATCTACGTGTGTTCCAAGGACAGTTTTCTATTTGAAGCCCCGGTTTAATTATGCTAAGATTACAACCAGCCCTTGGGGGCTATGCTGATGAATTTTAAGTGCTAAGGAACATATTCAAGTCCCAGTTTGATCAAAGTTACAAACCGGCCCTTGGAGGCTAGGAGGATTGATACAAAGGCAGTAAGTAAAGAAGTGGGTTACCTCAAATTTATCCCTCATCATCTTGACCAGGCCAGCCTCACAGTCACGGCTAGTATAAAGCCGGTTTAAATAACCGGA
This sequence comes from Aegilops speltoides, assembly GCA_021437245.1. Lineage (NCBI taxonomy): Eukaryota > Viridiplantae > Streptophyta > Magnoliopsida > Poales > Poaceae > Aegilops > Aegilops speltoides. The sequence goes on along the minus strand of CM038146.1, from coordinate 350,020,711 downwards.
ATGAAGGTCTTGGGCACTCAGAGCAGCATATGTCTCCAGTTCAACATCCCATTTTCCTTTATTTAAAGCGGAAAAATCCTCTTTCACAGTATGTCTGGTTAAGGTGGCAGGATTCCCCGGCTCAAAGCGGCCCTCACCAGTGATCACAACATCATCATCTTTAGACTCGGCGGTTGGTGTGGGCACGGCTGTTTTGTCAGCAGGACTTTGGGTTTCTCAATCCGGACGGAGCTGGTAGGCAGATTGGCAGAGATTGAAGTATTAACAGGCCTTTCTTCAGGAATAGCATCGTCTTGTAACGGAGGATCATTGGGAATATCTTCAGAGGCAAATTCTTCAACATCTGGCGCTTTCTCATGATCTGGGGCGATATCTTCTTCGGACGCTTTGTCCAAACGGGCCTTCTTGCTTGGTTTCGGTTTGGCCCTGAAAGAAAAACAAAGAGTCAGTGAAAAGCATAAACCATTATATAATATCTTCAGAGGCATATGCTCGATTTTTTCTTACCCGGCAACTATTTTCAATGGTGGTAGCTGAGTGGCTGATGATTCACCAGAGGATGAATGGGAAGTGACCTGATAATTGGAGTCGGACGGATTAAGAGGTTGACGGAAGAAACCCGCTTTAGAATTTAAAGCAATAAAAGGTCGGAGACCTCGAGCGGCGTTGAACCGGGCTGTTTGGCAAACCGCAGAGGTAACTACCAGCCATTGTCTTGGGTTGTGCGGCGAGCTTCATGTTGCTGCGTCTTCATAAGAAATTTGGGATCCAAATAAGCAAGAGGATGAGAAAATTTAACTTTCCGGTTTGCTTGGCGAAATTTTGGCAAAGGCAAGTTTTCGAATCGAAGAGAGAATAGTTACCTCGGCGAATCCCGCATTGTTGGCTTGGCGTCGTCCGACAAGCATCATCATCAATAAGGCATGTAAAAAGTAAGCCAAGTGAATCAAGTTCTACCTCAAGATCCGGATTACCCACATCATCATCAATGGCTGGATCAGATGAAGCGGTGGTTTTTCTCTTGTGAGCTGGTTTCTTAATAACCTTGGTCTTGGGCCGGGTTGGCCGCCCTGCCTTCTTCGCTTTATCTTGTGAAAGTTTCTTGCTCCAAAACGGATTATCACCCTGGATCAGAAGCAATTAAATGTCAGACACATAAAGCAGTAACAGGTTTAATGATGGAACAACTAAGATCTTACCGCTGGCGGTTTGTTGGTGGTGCAGTAAGGAGGCAGACCGGTCTGAGCACAGAGGTGCTCCGGTTCATTTAACATCTTCTTTACAGAATCTGTGACTTCATCATCAGAGAGTTGGATTTTGGTGTGTCGGAGTGGGTCGTCGACACTATCAAGATACTTGCACATCAAACCGAGCGCCGCTCGAGGCAAGATGCTCCATGATATCCAACAGCGTGCAAGGTCTATTCCGTTAAACCGTTGGCCATAAAAGCTCAAGCTTGGACATTCTATGAGCATATTTGCTTCTTTCCTTGGCATTCAATCTTTGTGGAAAAGGGTGAGTGTTGCTCGGCCGCTCGACGGAAGCCAGGCAAGGGATTTTCATCCTCAGGAGAGGTATCTTTGCAATAAAACCAAGTTGCATTCCACTCCTTGGGGTGAGTATGGAGTTTGACGTGGGGATAAGTGATCTCCTTCGTCTTCTGAATAGCCATGCCACCCAATTCGGTATTGGGACCGTCGGTGAATTCAGTGCGACGGTTTAAATGAAAGAGGTCTCTAAACAATTCAACAAAAGGTTCCTCTTGAAGATATACTTCAGATAGTACTTGAAAGTGGCATAGATTGGTGACGGAGTTGGGGCCAATATCCTGTGGACGGAGCTGAAAATTGGCTAACACATCCCGGTAAAATTTAGAACCGGGCGGTTTGAAGCCTCGGGCCAGGTGATCTGCGAAGACCACAACCTCTCCTTCCTGGGGTGTAGGAGGACATTCCTCTCCAGGAACCCTCCAGTGGATCGTGTCTTTATTGTCTAAAGCGCCAATCGAGACTAGGTCATCCAGCTGTGATTCTGTGATGCGAGAAGGAACCCAATTGCATTCATACACTTGTTTGGCCATGACGAGATCTACAAGAAATAGGTGATCCGGTTCAAGAACAAGCTGGATAAAAGAAGGTGTTGATCTAAACTACGATAAACCGGAGGCAGTACCTATGAACCGGTCTTCTACGATACGGCGTTGTATGGATTCCGCGGTTCAACCAGGGACTAATGATATGTCTTGGTTTAGCAATTTTTCTATGGTAAGTTAAACCGCTGACCTAAGCATCGGAAGCAATTGAAGCTATGGATAACTAGGTATGCGTAAACAAGTTTTGCAAGATCTTATTACGATTATGGATCTACAACGAGCTCACAAAAAATGTAAAATATTTCAAAAGTAAGGCGTAAATGTATGAACTATTGAGCGATATATGCGGAGATCTATGGGCTTAGATGAGAAACTACAGCGGATGCGAGAGATCACTACTAAGTACAAAGAAGTTCATGGAGTCATTCAAGGCCGAGAACAAATATGGCGCGATGAACACAAAGATGAACATGGAACCCTAAGAACAGATCTAGGTCAAAAAGAGGAGAAAGCTTACCGGGAACGGAGAAGATGCGGAAGGATGCCGCAATGCTCGCACGCTCAGTCGATGTGCGCCCGAGACGAGGCAGAGGTCGACGGCGGTGGCGGAGCTCCAAGGCCAGCGACGCGAGGAAGACGAAGAAGAAGGGACGAAGGGAAAGGAAAGAAATGACCCTTCGGTCCTATTTATAAGGCAACAGAGCTAGGTCAAGCGCGCGGATCTAGGAGCTATTATTAAAAGAGGGCGTTATAAATGATAAAATTTCATGATGACGTCATGCCGGTTTACAGCAACCAGAAATGATGACGACACGGCGGTTTACCAATTACTAGAAGATGTCCAAGATGCAAGATTTTGTGAAGGATTGACATGAACCAGTTCAAATCAACTGGGGCCTAATGTTAGATATTACCACTAGGCGAAACCGGCCTGCTCGGGCCGGGTTAACTTCATTAGTGGTATAAGGTATGAAGGCCCAAGGCACGTAGTCGGTTTAGAATCTATAGCCGTAAACCGCCCGATGTATAACTTGTATTGTGTTAGAATAGACAGATACCAACCGGGATACGAGTATGAACCGTTGGGACTCTATGGACCAACAGGCGCCACCGTGTATATAAGGGGCGACCGGCGGCGGTTCAAGACAGACAACCACAACTCGAGCCTAGGCGAAGCTTGTTTGCTCCCTAGCCATCGAGACCACATTAATTCCATCACAACTAGACGTAGGCTTTTACCTTCATCGAAGGGGCCGAACTAGTATAAAACCTTCGTGTCTTTGTGTCCGCTTTAACCCCTTCAAGTAAACTCGTAGCGATGGCTCCACGACTAAGTCCTTTCACTAGGACATCTGCCGTGACAAATCCACGACACTATGACTATGAGATTATGCAACTCCCGTTTACCGGAGGAACACTTTGTGTGCTACCAAACGTCACAACGTAACTGGGTGATTATAAAGGTGCTCTACAGGTGTCTCCGAAGGTACTTGTTGAGTTGGCGTATTTTGAGATTAGGATTTGTCACTCCGATTGTCGGAGAGGTATCTCTGGGCCATCTCGGTAATGCACATCACTATAAGCCTTGCAAGCATTGTGACTAATGAGTTAGTTGCGGGATGATGCATTACGGAACGAGTAAAGAGACTTGCCGGTAACGAGATTGAACTAGGTATTGAGATACCGATGATCGAATCTCGGGCAAGTAACATACCGATGACAAAGGGAACAACATATGTTGTTATGCGGTTTGACTGATAAAGATCTTCGTAGAATATGTAGGAGCCAATATGAGCATCCAGGTTCCGCTATTGGTTATTGACCGGAGACGTGTCTCGGTCATGTCTACATAGTTCTCGAACCCGTAGGGTCCGCACGCTTAACGTTCAGTGACGATTGGTAATATGAGTTTATGTGTTTTGATGTACCGAAGGTAGTTCAGAGTCCCGGATGAGATCAGGGACATGACGAGGAGTCTCGAAATGGTCGAGACGTAAAGATCGATATATTGGACTACTATATTCGGACACCGGAAAGGTTCCGAGTGATTCGGGTATTTATCGGAGTACCGGAGAGTTACTGGAATTCGCCGGGGAGTATATGGGCCTTACTGGGCTTTAAGGGGGAGAGAGAGAGGCAGGCTGCATGCCCCCCCCCCAAGGCCTAGTCCGAATTGGACTAGGGGGAGGGGCGGCGCCCCCTCCTTCCTTCTCTTCTCTCTTCCCTTTCCTTGACTCCTACTCCTACTACATGGAAGGGGGGAATCCTACTCCCAGTGGGAGTAAGACTCCCCAGGGTGCGCCATAGAGAGAGTCGGGCCCTCCCCTCCTCTCCTCCTTTATATACGGGGGCAAGGGGGCACCTCTAGACACAACAATTGATCATTGATCTCTTAGCCGTGTGCGGTGCCCCCTCCACCATATTCCACCTTGGTAATATCGTAGCGGTGCTTAGGCGAAGCCCTGCTTCGGTAGCATCATCAACACCGTCATCACGCCGTCGTGCTGACGGAGCTCTCAAGCAAAGCTCTGCTGGATCGGAGTTCGTGGGACGTCATTGAGCTAAACGTGTGCTGAACTCGGAGGTGCCGTACGTTTGGTACTTGGATCGGTCGGACCGTGAAGACGTACGACTACATCAACCGCGTTGTGCTAACGCTTCCGCTTTCGGTCTACGAGGGTACGTGGACAACACTCTCCCCTCTCGTTGCTATGCATCACCATGATCTTGCATGTGCGTAGGAATTTTTTTGAAATTACTACGTTCCCCAACAGCTGGCGCAACAGGTTTGTGGCTGTGGTGAAGAAGAGGTCGGTCGATTTGCTTCGGTCAGCAACAGAGAAGAAAGGCGGGGCCGCCTTCATTCTGGCTGGTGGAATTGCTTCCGGGGAATGTAATTTGAAGCCCATTTGTTGTTTTAATCTTAGGCGCGGCGATATCTTAGAAAAATCTTAGGCGTGGATTTATTTTTCTAGATGGATGCTTGGAGTTCTTCGTCGTCTTCATCACATGATTCCGACATAGCGGAGATGATTTTGGACGACAATGTCGACCACCTAGTGTTGTTTCATCTCATTAACAGATGTGAAGCCAGCCCGAAGAGAGAGTGGCGCGGATCGACGGTTGGCCAGCTTTGCATTCCGCGCGACTGAGCTCTCAGCCACAACATGCTCATGAAGGACTACTTCGCCGAGGTACCAACATATCCGGCTCATCTTTCCTGTAGGTTATCGAATGCGTAGGTATCTTTTTGCTCGCATAGTTGAAGCTTGCGAGTAAAATTGTCTTTTCTTCACTTACCGGAGGAATGTGCACTTGGATTTAGTTCGTACGAAAAAATATCGACGGTAATGCAAGTGATTGTATATAGTTTTTCGGCTGACTACACCGATGAGTATCTTCACATTGGAGAAGGTACCACGCTCAAATGTGTGCGGGTCTTTGCGAAGACATTGATCTGGAATATCTTCGAGCTCCAAATAAGGAGGACACAAAGAGAATGAAGAAAGAGGATGGCCGGGCATGCTTGGCAGTGTGGATTGCATGCATTGGGGGTTGAAGAACGGTTGCTTAGACGAGGCAATGCACTAGCCAAAAAACATAAACCAACTATTGTGCTTGAAGGCGTGGCTTCACACAACTTGTGGATTTGGCATTGCTACTTTGGATTGTCGTGGTCTCTCATCAGTGTGTAACGATCTCATCTTTTTGCTCAGCTAGCTAATGGAAAAGCTCCTGCTTGCAAGTATACCTTCGTTGGACATGACCATACCATGGGGTACTATCTTACAGAAAATATTTGTCCTCCTTGGTCAATATTTGTGAAGGCAAGTGACCCAAAAACTAAGAAGCACACATTTTTTGCCCAAGCACAAGAAGCATGCCCAAAGGATATTGATAGGGGCATGTGATTTGTTGCAAGCTTAGTTTGCTATTGTTTGAGGTCATGCTAGCTTCTGGGATAAGAAATCTCTCAGAAACATCATTGACTGCATGTGTAATTCTACACAACATGGTCATCGAGGACGAGAGAGATTTGAACTTGGAAGTTTTATTATGATAATGTTGGTAGCCGTGTTAAGCCTGCCACGGACACAGATGAGATCGATGCATTTCTTGACACCTACCAAAAGATTGAGAACAGTGCTTCGCACTACCAATTCCTCTCCCTTCCGTAATAATCTTGTTGAGCATAGATTTGCATTTTACTTTGATAAATTTCATATGTATTTATGTGTGTCTTGAACAATTATTTGCCTTCCAGACCATTTGTTGTTGTATTAACTATTTGAATTTAAACATTTATTGTAATGAATGCATTGTTGTATTGTGATCTGCCATTTGGATTATGTATAAGTTTGATTTATATAATCAAGTTTATATTGTTGAAAATCAGGAATTTGCAAAGCTCCTGAAAATTCGCGGTACCGCGAGGGCTTCGACGTGGAACAAATCCTGTAAACTCATCCCGTAATTTTTTGCGGAACAAATCCTGTAAACTCATCCCATAAATTTTTGCAGGACAAGTTTCCGTAAAATTTTGCAGGACGTTTGCGAGCAGATCTGCTCCGCCGAAGGCCTCACGGTACCACAAATTTTTTTACAAGCAGCCCTTATATCAGAATACCGAAAAACAGTTTACAAGCAGCCCTTATATCAGATTTGTGAGTATCCGCTCGAGTTGCTCTAAGGGGTAGTAACTTCCTTGCGTAAGCTGTCTCCATGCATTCACATCAAATCTTTAGTCCCAAGCTAACAGTTAAATTAGCCATAAAGTCCAGAAAGCAGATCAAGCAAATACTAAAATAGACTATAAGGTAGAGCAAACAAAATCACGTAGATCAACCAGAATGCCAAACAGTCGTAGGCTCGGTAAATCAGCCAAAGTGGGACACGACAGCCTTTTCATGGTACGAAAATCAGAATGGAATGCACAAACAGCATAATTACAGACCCATCAATGAAATGGTTGAAGGAAACTGAAGTGTCGTCCATTTATTTACGGCAAGTATTGCATAAAAATGCAAGGCATAAGTGATGCCAGAATAACATCTGGTCTAGATTCCATAGTAGCTACTACTTCGCACACGTTTTCAAATTTAACAAACAGCACTTCCTGCAAGCAAATAACAAAAAGGCTGGGACTCTTTACATTTTATCCAGCAAGGATCTCCCTTTACAATGTTCCACTAAGTAACGAATCTGGATACATGTCTCGCCAACCCCGAAGAAAATTAGTTGGCAGACTTCAACGAGTTGGACCTACAAAACAGGGCACGGGTTGTTGACTTGCTCATATGGTATACTTATTTCAGTACAGGTCCAGAAGTTAAAAGAGACCATATCTGCACAGCATAAGGTTCAGTCCACAAACCTGCTTATCTTGTCAGTGGAATCAGCATTGCTGAAATCACTAAAATTCCCTGTTTCTATGGCTAGTTGCAACCCCTGAAATGAAATGGGGGTAATTATCCACTGTGGTGTGATTTGTGGTCACTGCGCAGCTTTGTATAAAATGCATGATCTTTGTGACTACTCCCTCTGTCCTATAATGTAAGATCGTTTTGCAACCTTATATTATGGTATGGAGGGAGTAACTTTGTTGACGGGCAGGCATTGCAAAAACTTGTTTCATAAAGGGACAGCATTGGAAACACTTAAATTTCAATTTTCATGACCACTCCAAAGCCCAGCACTTGTTTATATCAAGGGATAACATTGCAAAGAAAAGTAAACAGGCTACCGTCAAGTCCAAAATATTATGACTAACCTGTATGCCAATTGTTTCAAATCGCTTCGCTGAAGGTTTAATGCCTTCCTGCACAAAATCAGGAGAATATTAAATGAAATGGACAAACAGTTGAAGAAGCTTACAAAGAATTACATGTCAGTAAGCACCAACAGATATACTCCCTCCGTCCGGAAATACTTGTCGGAGAAATGCAGAAAAATAAATGTATCTAGAACTAAAATACATCTAGATACATCCAATCCTCCGACGAGTATTTTCGGACGGAGGGAGTACTACGTTTAACTGCAAAACATTTCTTAAGAGTCTTGAACTGCATGATAATACACTGCAAGTATTACCACCCAGATATAAACTTTAAACAAACAAATAGCTGCAAACACAACTCATGAATAATGAACAAAAAGCAGCATACAAGTGCAACATGGCCTACACATAAAGGTCCAAAAATGAAGAGAAACTACACATAATACAGAAGGTCCATATCAGAAGCAACGATTCTACCATATATGCTGCTTTAGGATCATACCAGGCGTTCAGGGAGCTTCCCACCACTTTGCTCTATGAATTGGCAAAGGTACATCACACCAGCGCATGAAAAATTCTGTTGAATAACATTGTAACCATAAGAAGAAGAAAAATCAAGTACATGGAACTCACCATACTGAAGGAATAAAAGTAGATCGAAACTTCAAAGGGTGAAAAAGAACTTCACATTTTGGTAATATACCATTTTATTACTAATAAATTAGGATAATAATATTTAGAGAGGGGAGGGGTATTCAGGGCAGGCGTGTGATTCGGTAATTGTGAATTTGTGCAAAATGTCGAGAGATTTTTCAGGAGTACCCCAGCATGCTTCAACCCAGGCTACCCAGCTGATTTATACACATGGACTAAGATTGGCATGAGTGCACTTATGCAGAGTGATTTGAGGTTATGTGCAACTCAGGAGACGGCATTTATCACACAATTGCGTTTAGGTGCAAAACAGGAACAGCAATCTTTCAGTCTTTAAACATGTTATTCCCAGCAGAGTTTGTTGGACTGAACAACGCAAACTAAAAAGGACGAACATAACAACAGAACCCTTTCTAAGTGAACACCCACCTGTTTGGCTTCCATTGAATCCATCTTCTCATCCTGTATGAGAAATAGCAGATTAATATAAACTTAAAAACTACTACCTCCGGAACTAAATATCAGACATTTTTGCAGTTCAAATTGAACTAAATAGACGTTTTTGCAAACGTCTTTTATTTAGTTACAGAGGAGGTACAATCATATCATGTGGCCAGCTGACTGGTGTCAAACAGAGTTACACTCACCAGTCCCCAGACCAATTCTTTGATGTTCTTAATCTCTGAACCAATATTCTCAAGCTTCAGTCGTGCGCCAGTAACCTGAACAGAAAAGTATATATCTGAAAACCATATGCACCCCATGCACACTTAACAAAGTTAATAGAGAGAAAAAAATCATCTCTTGACAGATTATATAGACAGTAAGTTATTGCACCTAGTCTTGTCATATATGCTACTTTAAACTTTCTACCTAACGCATACGCATTCCAATAAAAATAGATATACAGATACATCATACATATGAAGGTGTTAAGGAGAAAGTACATCATCTTTTATTTGCCCAGAAAGCGCCTTCTGCTGATCCAATTTGTCATCCAACTTCTCAATGCGTTGTGTCAAATGCTTTTTAGCAGCCTGCATAATTACCAAATTGACTCAAATATTAGATAATATGATATGAAACTACAGAAATACCTCCTATATGACAATCAAACCAAATGGCACAGTACAGAGCCAACAATTTGGAAGAAAACTCCCAATTCATCTTCAACAGCCTCAAACGAATATCAGTTTAAACATCAAGCAAAATTAATATTGCTGGTCCAAATGGTTAAGGAAATTAAGACCGAGGACCAATCAAACAACTGTTCTTTCTGCACACAACGATAGTTGGTTAAACTAATAGAGGATGTCATGTGAACAACTGCCCTTTCTGTGGGTAACAAGACAACATTATCAACGCAACAATGCCCTAACAAGTTAGACCGTCGACTGAATTTCTGCACGGCAGTTCATGCAGTACTAGTTTGTAAACAATAGAAGCTACAAAACTCATAATCCTAGCAGCATAATACATATTAGAATCATCTAATACCTACATTTAACTACGTCTCCTCGGAATGAATGGAAACAGATGTTATTTTAAATCTTATGGAAACAGATGTTTTGCAGTGCGGAACTACGGGCACCACTTGTACTTACAGCAAGAGAGCTCTGAACTTGCTCCAGATGTTTAGTCATACTTGAAACAACGTTTGCCATGTTTTGCTTGGTGACATACATTAAGTCCCCAAAGGAGATGCCCTGAAGAAGAAGTAACACTTCAAAATGAATTGGTCTTCAAGAAGACATTATCGCAGTTTTGAGAAGAACAGATGTACTCCCTGCGTCCCAAAATGTAAGACGTTTTTTGATACTATGATAGTGTCAAAAAACGTCTTACATTTTGGGACGGAGGGAGTAGCTTAGAAGTGATGGTAGTAGAAATAATGGGGAAAGCAGATAGATCATATACTTTTGGCAGGTAAGGATATTGTGAGCATTACACAAGCATAAATGCAACTCCGCCTATGTCTTCTAGGCATAGCCGGTCCCAAGCCCAGGTAAAGGAGGAGGGTTGTGATAGGCTTGGCGAGCCAACGTAAAAACTAGCCAGTCCTTTGGGTATGAAACCCATTTGGGCGAGAGTAGTACTAGGATGGGTGACCTCCTGGGAAGTCCTCATGAAAGGGTTTCATATCTAGCCTACCCCAACTTGTTTGGGACAAAAGGCTTAGTAAGTAAGTAACACAAGCATAAATGCCATGATGGGAAGAAACATACTTTCCACCACATATAACCATAACCCAGTGCTCCAACAGTTGCTGCAGGTACTATTAGTCCTGATACTCCTGCAAAAACATTAAGAACACTGTCACAATGTATGTATGACGGCAGTAAGTTTGTTTGACCACACACAACTGACACGATAGCTAGGAAATTTTGCCGGAATAATCAACACAAAGTGACATGGGCTAACACAATACCTAAGGGGTTGTTTGGTTAAGGAGATTTTACTAGATCACTTTTGCATAAATATGTGTACGGTTGTAACTAACTGAAACTTTGTTTGGTCAGTCTACAAATCTGACGAAAAGTAAATAACGGTTCCTGTAAAACTGGGAAACCGATTTTTTAGAAAAATGGTGATTAGACGTTTTCTATAAACCAGTATTAGTTTATCTCGTACACACGGGTGAAACATGTTTTACGTTTCCCAGTCCAAACAAGATTCTGCATACTTATCTCTTAACCTAATTATTAGTAAAAAAAACGGTTTTCCAAAATATTCTACTAAAACGTGTTCTGTTAAAACTAATTTAACCAGACAACCACCAAGAGAAATCCACCTAACACAAAGTAACTGAAAACTATATAACGAAGTTCAGCGTATCAATAATGTCTAGAAGTAGGAAGAAGTAAATTAGGATGAATGAAACGAATGGAAGCAACTAACAATGAGAGTACAATATTTACTATAGGCTGATGTATAGCAAACATTTGTTAGGCAGCTATCCCTGGTCGGAAACATACAAATTTGACAATTTATCAAGTTGACAATTCTTAAAGAAGAAAAAGAAGTTGTCGCAAGCTAGACAAACCTGTTTGTCCAGAACCTCCACTGAGAACAGTTATCGAACGTGGAGAACCTAGATTGCGTACCTGCATAGCAAGTTGGCGCACCTAAAAGGACCAGAGTGTAAGTTTAGCATGACAAGATTGAATTATTATATGCTTATGAAGATGAGTACTTAGCAAAGAAAATAAATACTGGTTGTAAGTCTAGATTAACTTCATCAATGACTATCATTATCTCTTATCAGCCATTTAAAATGTTGGTCTAAGAACATTAACCTTTTTTAGGTAGAGTAAATTTTACTTTAGGACAACAGGATATGTTAATGTAAAAAAATTCAAGCAAACATATTTTTAATGCATCTCAAGTTTAATGCATCACGTGATTCGTCCATCTAGGAAGAATTGCACAGCAAAAGATCTTTTAAATCAACAAGGAAGTCAATAATCCCAAGTTCTTACCAGCTTCTCACACTAACGAACTATCAGGACAAGGCATCCACAGTGTGAAGAACAAAAAAAAAAGAGAGAAAAGAATGCAAAGGCCACATAACTAAAGAGGGACTCACAAGAATAATAGGAAATAATCTAGCAAAGCAAATTGTGAGCCTCAGGCTTCGGAGTTACCAAATTTGTCTCTGCGGATGCTGTGAATTTTAGTGAAGCTATTTCATAATGTTTACGGCAAAAGACATTTCTGTAGATTTACTAGTATCACATATTATTGCCATATAGACCATTAAGACTACAGAATCCGTAGAAAACATACCAGCTGGCATCCACATATCAGGAAACCAAATCCAATAATTGCTGAAAATCATCACATGTTTCTATTCTGAAATGGGCCGGTCTATTGGACTAGTGGCAACAAGTCATTAAAACACATTTTCATGCTGGATCAAAATATTACTTGCCAAAATAAAGCTACCACATATTTGCTGGAAGCCATAGTAGCTAATAAAGTCAACAAGCCATGTAAACAAGGCTTTATCACGGGCATCACATCCAAGATATCAAACATTCATCACAAGGGCAAGCATAAATACTACTCCATCGGTAATACCAGCTGACCGGGGCTATAGGGTCATATAAAAATACACTTAATCGTATCATGTACTTCCAGTTTTGAGGTACAGGCTCCGGTGGAGATGCATGACAGCATATGTGTCAAACTAACGGCAAGAGTACACATCATCAGGAGTACACGGCTAAGACTAAGGGTAGGTAGATCAACACGCGTACCTCGTTGAGCGCGTCGTTGATGCCGTGGTCCGCACCACCACCTCCTCCCTTACCCATCTCCCCCTTCTCCAGAAACTCCTGCAAGGCCACGCGACACGGATCATCAAAACCAAATTATCCAAAGCGAACCACCTTCCTGCCTCTTGAAGGATCGGGATCGGAGTTTTCGATAAGAGGATAGCAGCTGCCAGGGCGTGGCCAGGGGACGCACCTGTATCTCGGTGAGGATCTCCGAGAGGCGGCCGTTTCGTAGGACGACGGAGCCGGCCACGCCCGCGCCGACGAGCATGACGACGCGGGTGAGGCCGAAGCCCGCCTGTGCCACCATCGCCATGGCTGCACGCCGCCGCGCGTCCGAGGTGATGCCGGTTGAGGTGGAGGAGGAAAACCTAGCTTAGGTTACGGCGTGAGGTGAGCCGAGGAGCGGGTCGGGCTGTCTGGGTGGAATGGAGGGGGCGGAAAGGGGAGCCCGTTCAGAAGGGGTGGGGCCCATATGTCAGCGAGTGCGGAACGGGGCAAACTCGATACCACCCAAGTCGGATGTGTCTCAAAAAAAAACAAGTCGGACAAATCGTCTAAAAATATCGGGAAGAAAAAATAACTCAAAAAATGGATATATATTTTTTAACGTCAATACGGAAACAGGTGCTCATCTATAATCTATAATATCTAAATAGTGCATCCCCACTATCTTATTTCTCTTGACATGCAAGCTATCCACATCATCAGCCTAGGCACATCACCATTCTTCTATTGACTTACATATGGGTCCAATGAGTACAATGGCCCTGCCACATAAGCATCAATTACTTGCTGGACCCACCACCACATACGCGTTTCCCCTTTCTATGTAGCCCACTCCGGCAGGGATCCATCTCTGCATTAGGTGCTCCTCCGGCACAATCAGCCCGTCATGTGCCGCTCACTGCCTTTGGCATAATCGCCGGTCCAAGTCACCTTCACCGCTTACCAAGATTACCCTTGCCGATGTGATGTGTGCGTCGTCGAGCCAGTATCCTTGGCGCCCTGATTCTCCTCTACTCCTGTCTCCCTTCAGGTGAAGGTGTCATCGGAGTCATTGGGGAGGTTAATACTGATAGCTCCCGACAGAATCAGCCGGCCGCTGGGCACTCGCCTAGAAGGATACTTTGCTCGGCAACTCAACCATGGAGCGGACGCGGCATCAGGCAGGTCTCCAGCTGGTGGGCGCACTTATTTTCGAGCTGGAAGGGCTTCGCTGGTGGTCATGTTGGGCAGGGCCTCAATTCGCATCCACGACTTCCAGGTGTTGCCCGTGTGACGCTTGCATCCTCCAGTCGGTGGCAGGTTCAGTGTTTTCCTGAGCATAGTCTATTCTGATTCCATGCATTTAGTTTTCAGTTCCTAGCAAACCGGCAGCCCATTCAATTCCGAGCGCTATGTTTTGTCACCAGAGAACTGTCAATCACATGCAGACCATTATTAGATGCTTTTTTTCTCGAATACGCAATAGAGCGTATCATTGCATTGATAGAAAGGAGAGAGTTACATGTGTTAAACGAAGCCACACATTCGGTGGCTAGGTCAGCAATACATCACAGGAGCAACAAGGTTCAAGGTGGTTCAAAAATGAAAACACGAAGCCCCTTGGCACCTGCCATCGCCCAAAACCTAGCCTCGGCAAGGGCGGCCTTGGTGGCCTCGACAGTGGAGGGGGTAGCGTTGTCGAAGATACAAGTGTTCCTATGTTTCCAGAGGATCCGGGCCATGATGATTCCAAGCGAAGTTGTGCCCTTGCGAAGAGAAGGCGGGGCAAACGTAGTGGCCTCCTGCCACCAGTCGAAGAAAGACTCGTGCCCGATGGGCATGGTAGCGGTGAGCCTAAGCTTGGAGAAGATGTCATGCCAGACCGTGCGGGAGAAGGGGCAGCCGATCAGGAGATGTTGCATAGACTCGGGGGCCTGGTCACAGAGCACGCACGCAGGGGAGTGCGGAAGGCCGTGACGCGCCAGTCTCTCATTTGTCCAACACCAATCCTGCAAGGCGAGCCACATGAAGAACTTGACACTGAGGGGGGCCCAAGTCTTCCAGGTGAGAGTAGCATCAGGTGAACAGGTGGATCTGAGGAAGAGTGCGTCATAGCAGGACTTGGCGGAGTATAGGCCATTGGTCGTCCAGCGCCAACGTAGATTGTCAGGATGGTCCGCAAGGGTGATGAGGCGCACGCGCCGCCAAAGCTCAATGTACTGCACCGTGGCAAGGGGTCCTAGAGCGCCAGCAATGTCCTGTACCCAAGCCCAGTCCGAGAGACCATCAGCAACCAGGCGAGTCCTGCGGCGTCGCTTTGGCACCATGGCGTAGATTGAGGGCGCGATTTCAGCAACAGATTGCCCATGGATCCAGTGGTCCATCCAAAATTTGCACGATCGCCCGTCGCCAAGCTCCCACTGCGTAGAGGCACGGAAGATGGCCTGGACCTCAGGGTCAGAGGGGATAGATAGGTGGCTCCCGGGACGCAATTGGTCTGTGTGTTGCAGCCATAACCAGTGGGTGCGGAGGGAGATCCCAGTGCACCGCAAGTCCCGGACGCCCAGCCCGCCAAGTTCGAGGGGCATGCAGACCCAGCGCCAATTAACTACGCAGTGGCCCGCTGCAGAATCCTTCCTCCCGTGCCATAAGAAGTCGCAGATGACTCGGTTAACCAGCTTAAGAATGTGAGCATTAAGGATGATGGCCGCGAGAAGGTGCCCGGGCATGGCGTAGAGCACATGTCGCACCAAGGCAAGCCGCTCACCTCTAGCCAAAAGGGATGCCCGCCAGGTGGAGAGCTTCTTACGGATCTGGTCCACGAGCGGTAGAAGATGAGAAGAATGGATTCTTCGAGTTGACAGCGGCAGCCCAAGGTAGGTAATGGGGAATGGCTTGACCGGGCACTCCAGCTCATGCGCGATGGTCATCTCCTGAGCGGGAGAGCATTGGATGGGGGTAGCAGAGCACTTGGCAAAAATTGTATGGAGGTCGGAGGCGCCGCCGAACACGCGCAGAAGCTCTCGGAGTGCGGCAAGATCTTGTCTATACGGGTGGCAGAAAATCACCACGTCGTCCGCGTATGGCGAGATGCTGGAGGCCATGTGGGTGGGGGTAAGCCGATGCAGAATCCCGGCATGGATCACGCGTAGGATGAGGGAGTTAAGCACGTCCATGACGAGAACGAACAACATGGGCGACACCGGGGCGCCCTGGCGTAGCCCCTTGGCGTGGATGACCGGGGGGGCTGGCAATCCGTTGATGAGGACTCGGGTGCTTGCGGTAGATAGCAGAATTGTGATCCACTCACACCAACGGGGGCTGAAACCGCAATGGCGTAGGACTTGGAGCAGAAAAGGCCATGAGACCAAGTCGAAAGCCCGAGCGATGTCGAGCTTGAGGAGCACGCGAGAGAGCTTGCGGCAGTGGAGGTGCTTGGCTGTTTGTTGGACCAGGAGAAAATTGTCGTGAATACATCTACCGGTGATGAAAGCACTTTGGTTGACGGAGACAATGTCGGGGAGCCTCGGAGCGAGCCGGAGAGAAAGCACCTTGGCGAACAGCTTAGCCAAGAGATGATATGAGACTGATCGGCATGTAGTCGGTGAGGGAGGAGACGTCCTGTTTCTTGGGCAGCAAAGTGATAAGCGCCTCGTTGAGCTCCCCGAAACCCCTGCCATTCAGCGCATAAAGCTTGTTGAAGGCCTCGCAGAAGTCCTTCTTGATCACTGACCATGCGGAGCACATGAACTCTGCGGTAAATCCATCCGGCCCGGGCACTTTCCCATGGGGCAGCGACTAGGTAGAAGTCCAGAGCTCATCCTCGGAGAAAGGTGCGTCGAGCCCAGAGAGGTCCGAGGTGCTGATGCCGAGCATGTGGAGATCAAGTGTGAAATCACGGTCGTCCACCGAGCCGAGCAGGCGCGAGAAGTGAGTGTGAGCCGCCTCGGCCATGGACGCATCATCGGAAAGGAGTTGCCCATCCTGCTGCAGCCCAAGGATCCTGTTCTTGTGTAGACGCCGGGAAGCATGAATTCTAAGGAAGGTCGAGCTGGTCTCACCCTTGCACAGCCAGGAGAATCGTGATCGCTGGCGCGAGATCGTCCGCTCAAGCGATGCGAGACCGAGGTAGGTGCACTTGAGACGGCGGCGAAACCAGGTCTCGATGGTGGAAAGCGGGCGCCGGTCCTGAGCCTCGTCAAGACGCGCAATGAGTTCGCGCGCAACGGTGGTCTGAAGCGAGATGCCTGAAAGGCGCTTGGTTCCCCAACTCCGTAAGCAACGAGCCGTGGCCTTAAGGCGGGCGTAGATGCGCCTGAAAGGGTCGGGGTCAGGGTGGATGAATTCCAAGCGTTGTCGACCACGTCCAGGTAGCCATCAAGCTTCGGCCAAAAATGCTCAAAGTGGAAGCGTTTGGCAATGTTGTAGTGAGTCGCGCAGTCGACGAAGAGGGGACAGTGGTCCGAGGCCACTGAGGAGAGGCAGCGGAGGAGGCATGCAAGCTGCATCACGTCCCAACCGGAGGTGCACAGAACTCGATCGTTACGAACCAAAGTGGGGTTGTCTTGCTCGTTAGACCAAGTGTAGCGGCGGCCATGAAGGTAGATGTCACGTAGCTCCAAATCAGAGATGAAGCGACGGAAACAGCTCATGGTCCTGTGGTTGAGGCGATTGTTATTCTTGTCTGCAACAGAAGTGATCATGTTAAAGTCACCCCCGATAAGCCACGGGCCCGCGCAGGTGTCTCGAAAATCTTGCAGCTCACCAAGGAAAGCGATCTTCTCAGCGTCCCCTTGTGGGCCATAGACCGTGGTCAGCCACCAATGCTGATCACCCACAAGGGGGGAAACGAGAGCCGAAACATGATGGTCTCCGATGGTCGGCCTAGATAATGAAATCAGCTCTCTGCACCATGCGAGCAGGATGCCGCCACGAGTGCCGTCAGTAGGGAGGAAGAAGAAATCCAGAAAGGATGCGTCAAGGGTCTCGAGGACCAAGGAGTCCGAAACATCTTCAAGCTTCGTCTCCTGGAGACACACGATGTGCGGGGCAGCCGAGGAAATAACGCTACAAACAGCATAACACTTCGCACGAGAATTGAGACCTCGAACATTCCAGAAAATGATTTTCAAGTTTGTATCCATAAGAAGATGGGGGCGTGGGGCTTGGACAACAGCCAAGGTCAAATCTCCACGAGGCGCGGGCCGCCGGCGTGCTGCGGTGTGCCCTCATCGAGAGTGGAAGGGATGCGCCGACCATAGAAGTCCGTGAAGGCCTGGATGATATCCTCTGCCAACGGCCGCTCGAACAAGGCAACGTACTTGGCAAGGGTGGCCTCATCCACCGGGTCGTCCTCCTTGAGTAATCCCAAACGACGTAGAAGGATGCGTTTCGCCTTCATCTTAGAGTCCAAGCCTCGTTTAGCCTTGGCGATCCTACCACTGTGGCGAGGCGTAAAATTGGGGGGCATCTCGTTGCGCCATATACGCGGTGCAAGAGTGGGGAGGACGCGATCAATCTCGGCATGCACGGCGCCAATAAAAACGTCCATACTAGAAGAAGTGGACCGAGCAGGCTGGGCGGGCAGTTGCATGGGCATGCAGGGAGGAGCCAATGCATGATCGCCAGGTGCCAAGCATGAAGTGGCTGGAGCAACTGGGGTCGGCCTGGCCTCGGGATCCGAGGCGCACGGGCCCGTGCCCATGGTGGCCCCAAAGTTGCTGGCCAGCGTGGAAGGATCGTCCTCGGAAAGCACGAGGATCGGACTATCAGCGGACGATTCGCAAGGCCTTCCATTGGATGGCGAGGCGGATAAAGGTGGGGCGAGGGCCCCACGGGCGACATGTTGTCCTCGGGCGAGCTGCGGGCCCGCGAAGAGCTGGCGGGATCCAAAGCACGGGCGTTGTCGCAGAGCGGAGAAACGCGCTCGACAATCAGCCCGTTGGAACTAGCGGACGGGACAGGGGGGTGCTGGCAGCGGTGGCCAGCTGGCGACAAAGGAGTTTGAATAGCGGTCAAGGCGCCCGTGCCGTCGTGAGCATGAGCGACAAAAGATTGGGCAGTGGTGCTTTCCAGAAGCGCAGACTGGGCCACGACCGGATCCCGAGCATCCCAAGCGGCCGCAGCGGAATCACGTGGTGGATCCTGGGCGGGCCTAGCTCCAGCGAGGGGGGGGTGGCACCGAGGCACAGCCGAGCTGGGACCCTGGGGGCCGCAGCAGAAACTGGAGGGTGGGGCCCAGGATGCCATGCCACTCGCGGCAGGGCAGCGGCGCACGACCGCGCCAGTGGCCGTGGTCACCGCGCCCCGAGGGCCGACGACGAGACGCGTCCGGTCTATGCTCAGGGAACTGGTGAATGCGCGGCCAAGGGTTAGGCACAGGGGGGAGTCAGGGGCATCGCCATAGTCAGCGGCCGGAGGAGGGGGGTGCGGGGCGGCGATAGTCGACGGAGCTGACGACGTGGATCTGGACGGGGAACCACGTCAGTCCAAGCGCCAGACGCTCCGCGCTAGGTCTGCCTCATCATCAACAACATCCTTCTCTGGCACGAGCAGCTCCGACGAGCGTGGGATGCCATCGGGGCTGGTGGTCCAGGCCGTGAGGCGAAAGACCGACATGTCAGATGCATCCCTGGTCTCCGGGGCGAGGTTCTCAACCCGTCAGAATGGCGACAGGAGGAACTCAATAGAGGACCGGTGCCAAGCATGGTCGGGGATGCCCGTGATCTCGGTGGAGACAAGGAAGCGTGCGGTCACTGGGACAGCACCGCGGGAGCGGCTCCAAGGGGTGAAGAGCAGGCGGAAGCCACCAGTGCGCAGACTGTTGGGTAACGTAGTAATTTCAAAAAAATTCCTATGCACACGCAAGATCATGGTGATGGCATAGCTGTTGGGGAACGTAGTAATTTCAAAAAATTTCCTACGCACACGCAAGATCATGGTGATGCATAGCAACGAGAGGGGAGAGTGTTGTCTACGCCCTCGTGAGACCAAGCGAAGCGATCACAACGTAGAGGAAGTAGTCGACGTTCTCCTCGCAATCCAACCGATCCCAGCGCCGTTACTTCGGCGCCTCGAAGTTCTTGACACACGACAGCTTGGTGACGCTCCTCGGGATCCGATCCAGCAAAGCTCCGTGAGAGAGAGTTCCACAAGACGACGGCGTGGTGGACGATCTTGATGTTTTATCGACGCAGGCTTCGCCTAAGCACCGCCACGATATGACCAAGGTGGAATATGGTGGAGGGGCACCGACACTGCTAAGGAACGATCTCAAGGATCAACTTGTGTGTTCTAGGGTGCCCCCGCCTCAGATATAAAGGAGCAAGGGGAGGGCGGCCGGCCTAGGAGGCGCGCAGGGGGGGGAGTCCTCCTCCTAGTGGGAGTAGGACTCCCTTTCCTAGTCCAACTAGGAAGGAGGAAGGGGAAGGAAGGAGAGGGAGAGGAGAGAGAAAGGGGCGCGCCCCTCCTTGTCCTATTCGGACTCCCCATGGGGGCACGCGCCACCTCCGGTGCGGCCCTCTCTCCCTCTTGGCCCAATAAGGCCCATTACTTCCCGGGGGTTCGGTAACCCCTCCGGCACTCCGGTTTTCTCCGGAAACTTAGGAACCTTTCCTGTCGAATATAGCCGTCAATATATCAATCTTTATGTCTCGACCATTTCGAGACTCCTCGTCATGTCCGTGATCACATCGGGACTCGAACTCCTTGGTACATCAAAATACACAAACTCATAATATAACCGCCATCGAACCTTAAGCGTGCGGACCCTACGGTTCGAGAACAATGTAGACATGACCGAGACACGTCTCGGTCAATAACCAATAGCGGGACACGGATGCCCGTATTGGCTCCTACATATTCTACGAAGATCTTTATCGGTCAGACCGCATAACAACATACGTTGTTCCTTTGTCATCGGTATGTTACTTGCCCGAGATTCGATCGCGGTATCCAATACCTAGTTCAATCTCGATTCGGCAAGTCTCTTTACTCGTTCCGTAATACATCATCTCACAGCTAACTCATTAGTTGTAATGCTTGCAAGGCTTAAGTGATGTGTATTGCCGAGAGGGCCCAGAGATACCTCTCCGACAATCGGAGTGACAAATCCTAATCTCAAATATGCCAACCCAATATCGCCTTTGGAGACACATGTAGTACTCCTTTATAATCACCCGATTCGTTGTGACGTTTGGTAGTACCCAAAGTGTTCCTCCGTAAACGGAGTTGCATAATCTCATAGTTATAGGAACATGTATAAGTCATGGATAAAAGCAATAGCAACATACTAAACGATCGGGTGCTAAGCTAATGGAATGGGTCATGTCAATCAGATCATTCAACTAATGATGTGACCTTGTTAATCAAATGACAACTCCTTTGTCTATGGTTAGGAAACTTAACCATCTTTGATTAACAAGCTAGTCTAGTAGAGGCATACTAGTGACACTCTGTTTGTCTATGTATTCACACATGTATTATGTTTCCGGTTAATACAATTCTAGCATGAATAATAAACATTTATCATGAAATAAGGAAATAAATAATAACTTTATTATTGCCTCTAGGTCATATTTCCTTCAATAGCAACGAGAGGGAGAGTGTTCGTCCACGTACCCTCGTAGACCGTAAGCGGAAGCGTTAGCACAACGCGGTTGATGTAGTCGTACGTCTTCACGATCCGACCGATCCAAGCACCGAACGTACGGAGCCTCCGAGTTCAGCACACGTTCAGCTCGATGACGATCTCCGGTCTCCGATCCAGCCGAGCTCCGGAGATGAGTTCCGTTAGCACGACGGCGTGGTGACAATGATGATGTTCTACCGGCGCAGGGCTTTGCCTAAACTCCGCGACGATATGACCGAGGTGGAATATGGTGGAAGGGGCACCACACACAGCTAAGGAACGATCCGTAGATCAACTTGTGTGTCTATGGGGTGCCCCCGCCCCCGTATATAAAGGAGGGAGGGAGGAGGGGGGCGGCCTAAGGGGAGGCGCGCCCTAGGAGGGGGAAACCTACTCCAAGTAGGTTTCCCCTCCTTTCCTAATCCAAGAAGGAGGGGAAGGAAGGAGTAGGAGAGGGGAAGGCAAGGGGCGCCCCCTTCCTTGTCCTATTCGGACTCAAGGGAGGCGCGCCACTTGCCTGGCCGCCCTCTCTTTCTCCAATAGGGCCCATCAAGGCCCATTACTTCCCGGGGGGGTTCGGTAACCCTCCGGTACTCCGGTTTTCTCCGAAAACTCCTGGAACCTTTCCGGTGTCCGAATATAGTCGTCCAATATATCAATCTTTATGTCTCGACCATTTCGAGACTCCTCGTCATGTCCGTGATCACATCCGGACTCCGAACAAACTTTGGTACATCAAAACTTATAAACTCATAATAAAACTGTCATCGAAACGTTAAGCGTGCGGACCCTACGGGTTCGAGAACTATGTAGACATGACCTAAAACCATTCTCGGTCAATAACCAATAGCGGGACCTGGATGCCCATATTGGTTCCTACATATTCTACGAAGATCTTTATCGGTCAAACCGCATAACAACATATGTTGTTCCCTTTGTCATCGGTGTGTTACTTACCCGAGATTTGATCGTCGGTATCCAATACCTAGTTCATTCTCGTTACCGGCAAGTCTCTTTACTCGTTCCGTAATACATCATCTCATAACTAACTCACTAGTTACATGCTTGCAAGGTTTAGGTGATGAGCATTACCGAGAGGGCCTAGAGATACCTCTCCGACAATCGGAGTGACAAATCCTAATCTCGAATTATGCCAACCCAACATGTACCTTCGGAAACACCAGAGAGCACCTTTATAATCACCCGATTCGTTAGACGTTTGGTAGCACACAAAGTGTTCTTCGAAGAACGGAGTTGCACAATCGCATAGTTGCAGGAACTTTGTATAAGTCATGAAGAAAGCAATAGCAAGATACTAAACGATCAAGTGCTAGGCTAATGAATGGGTCATGTCAATCACATCATTCTCCTAATGATGTGATCCCATTAATCAAATGACAACACATGTCTATGGTTAGGAAACATAACCATCTTTGATTAATGAGCTAGTCAAGTAGAGGCATACTAGTGACTATATGTTTGTCTATGTATTCACACATGTATCATGTTTCCAGGTTAATACAATTCTAGCATGAATAATAAACATTTATCATGATATGAGGAAATAAATAATAACTTTATTATTGCCTCTAGGGCATATTTCCTTCAGTCTCCCACTTGCACTAGAGTCAATAATCTAGATTACATAGTAATGATTCTAACACCTATGGAGTCTTGGTGCTGATCATGTTTTGCTCGTGAGAGAGGCTTTGTCAACGGGTCTGCAACATTCAGATCCGTATGTATCTTGGAAATCTCTATGTCTCCCACTTGGACTTGGTCCCGAATGGAATTGAAGCGTCTCTTGATGTGCTTGGTCCTCTTGTGAAATCTGGATTCCTTTGCCAAGGCAATTGCACGAAGATTGTCACGAGAAGATCTTCATTGGTCCCGATGAACTAGGTATGACACCTAGATTGGAAATGAACTCCTTCATCCAGACTCCTTCATTCGCTGCTTCAGAAGCAGCTATGTACTCCGCTTCACATGTAGATCCCACCACGACGCTTTGTTTAGAACTTCACCACCTTACAGCTCCACCGTTTAATATAAACACGATCCGGTTTGCGATTTAGAATCGCTCGGATCGGTGAAAGCTTGCATCGACGTAACCATTTACGACTAGCTCTTTGTCACCTCCATATACGAGAAACATATCCTTAGTCCTTTTCGTATTTCGGGATGTTCTTGACCGCTGTCCGATGATCCACTCTGGATTACTTTGGTACCTTCTGCCAAGCTTGTTGCTAAGCATACGTCAGTCTGGTACACAAGATTGCATACATGATAGAGCCTATGGTGAAGCATAGGAACATTTTTCATTTCTCTCTATCTTCTGCGTGTGGTCGGGCATTGAGTTTGACTCAACTTCACACCTTGTAGCACAGCAAGAATCCTTTCTTTGCTCGATCCATTTTGAACTTTTTCAAAATTTTATCAAGGTATGTGCTTTGTGAAAGTCCTATTAAGCGTCTTGATCTATCTCTATAGATCTTGATGCCCAATATGTAAGCAGCTTCACCGAGGTCTTTCATTGAAAAACTTTTATTCAAGTATCCTTTATGCTATCCATAAATTCTATATCATTTCCATTTAATAATATGTCATCAACATATAAAACTAGAAATGCTACTGAGCTCCCACTCACTTTCTTGTAAATCTGGCTTCTCCAAAAGTCTCAGATAAAACCATATGCTTTGATCACACTATCAAAGCGCTTATTCCAACTCCGAGATGCTTGCACCAGTCCATAAATGGAACGCTGGAGCTTGCACACTTTGTCAGCACCTTTTGGATCAACAAAACCTTCCAGCTGCATCATATACAACTCTTCTTCTAGAAATCCATTCAAGAATGCAGTCTTGACATCCATTTGCCAAATTTCATAATCATGAAATGCAGCAATAGCCAACATGATTCGGACAGACTTAAGCATCGCTACGGGTGAGAAAGTCTCATCATAGTCAACCCCTTGAACTTGTCGAAAACCTTTCGCAACAAGTCGAGCTTTATAGACAGTAACATTACCATCAGCGTCAGTCTTCTTCTTAAAGATCCACTTATTCTCAATGGCTTGCCGATCATCGAGCAAGTCAACCAAAGTCCACACTTTGTTTTCATACATGGATCCCATCTCAGATTTCATGGCCTCTAGCCATTTTGCGGAATCTAGGCTCATCATCGCTTCCTCATAGTTCGTAGGTTCATCATGGTCAAGTAACATGACTTCCATAATAGGATTACCATACCACTCTGGTGCGGATCTTACTCTGGTAGACCTACGAGGTTCAGCAGAAACTTGATCTGAAGTTTCATGATCAATATCATTAGCTTCCTCACTAATTGGTGTAGTCGTCACAGGAACCGGTTCTCGTGATGAACTACCTTCCAATAAGGGAGTAGATACATTTATCTCATCAAGTTCTACTTTCCTCCCACTCACTTCTTTCGAGAGAAACCCCTTCTCTAGAAAGGATCCATTCTTAGCAACGAATGTCTTGCCTTCGGATCTGTGATAGAAGGTGTACCCAACAGTCTCTTTTGGGTATCCTATGAAGACACATTTCTCCGACTTGGGTTCGAGCTTATCTGGTTGAAGTTTCTTCACATAAGCATCGCAACCCCAAACTTTAAGAAATGACAACTTTGGTTTCTTGCCAAACCACAGTTCATAAGGCGTCGTCTCAATGGATTTTGATGGTGCCCTATTTAACGTGAATGCGGCCGTCTCTAAAGCATAACCCCAAAACGATAGCGATAAATCGGTAAGAGACATCATAGATCGCACCATATCAAGTAAAGTACGATTACGACGTTCGGACACACCATTTCATTGTGGTGTTCCAGGTGGCGTGAGTTGTGAAACTATTCCGCATTGTTTCAAATGTAAACCAAACTCGTAACTCAAATATTCTCCTCCACGATCAGATCGTAGAAACTTTATTTTCTTGTTACGATGATTTTCTACTTCACTCTGAAATTCTTTGAACTTTTCAAATGTTTCAGACTTGTGCTTCATTAAGTAGATATACCCATATCTGCTCAAATCATCTGTGAAGGTGAGAAAATAACGATATCCGCCACGAGCCTCAACATTCATCGGACCACATACATCTGTATGTATGATTTCCAACAAATCTGTTGCTCTCTCCATAGTTCCGGAGAACGGTGTTTTAGTCATCTTGCCCATGAGGCACGGTTCGCAAGTACCAAGTGGTTCATAATCAAGTGATTCCGAAGTCCATCAAGATGGAGTTTCTTCATGCGTTTTACATCGATATGACCTAAACGGCGGTGCCACAAATAAGTTGCACTATCATTATCAACTCTGCATCTTTTGGCTTCAACATTATGAATATGTGTATCACTACTATCGAGATTCAATAAAATAGACCACTCTTCAAGGGTGCATGACCATAAAAGATATTACTCATATAAATAGAACAACCATTATTCTCGATTTAAATGAATAACCGTCTCGCATCAAACAAGATCCAGATATAATGTTCATGCTCAACGCAGCACCAAATAACAATTATTCAGGTCTAAAACTAATCCGAAGGTAGATGTAAAGGTAGCGTGCCGACCGCGATCACATCGACTTTGGAACCATTTCCCACGTGCATCGTCACCTCGTCCCTGGCGATGCTCGCTTATTCCATAGTCCTGTTTGAGTTGCAAATATTAGCAAGTAACCAAGATCAAATACCCAGTGCTACTCGAGCTCTAGTTAGGTACACATCAATAACATGTATATCACATATACCTTTGTTTACTTTGCCATCCTTCTTATCCGCCAAATACTTGGGGCAGTTCGCTTCTAGTGACGACCGCTTGCAAGAGAAACACTCGGCCAGGCTTAGGTCCAGACTTGGGTTTCTTCTCTTGAGCAGACAACTTGCTTGCCGTTCTTCTTGAAGTTCCCTTCTTCTTCCCTTTGCCCTTTTTCTTGAAACTAGTGGTCTTGTTGACCATCAACACTTGATGCTCCTTCTTGATTTCTACCTCCATGCTTTCAAAGATCGCGAAGAGCTCGGGAATAGTCTTGTTCATCCCTTGCATATTATAGTTCATCACGAAGCTCTTGTAGCTTGGTGGCGTGATTGGAGAATTTCATCAATGACACTATCATCGTGAAGATTAACTCCCAGCTTGAATCAAGTGATTATTATACCCGGACATTTCGAGTATGTGTTCACCGACGTAACTATTCTCTTCCATCTTGCAGCTATAGAACTTATTGGAGACTTCATATCTCTCAATCCGGGCATTTGCTTGAAATATTAACTTCAACTCTGGAACATCTCATATGCTCCATGACGCTCAAAACGCCGTTGAAGACCCGGTTCTAAGCCGTAAAGCATGGCACATCGAACTATAGAGTAGTCATCGACTTTGCTCGCCAGACGTTTTAACGCCGTCGGCCACATCAAGAATAAAGTTCGCACCCAGCGGTGCTTCCAGACGTAACTCTTACATGCAGCAATGAGGATAATCCTCGAGTTACGGACCCGATCCGTGTAATTGCTACCATCATCTTTCAACTTTGTTTTCTCAAGGAACGCATTAAAATTCAACGGAACAACAAAGACGAGCCATCTATCTACAAACAAACATAGACAAGCAAGATACTATCAGGTACTAAGTTCATGATAAATTTAAGTTCAATTAATCATATTACTCAAGAACTCCCACTTAGACAGACATCTCTCTAGTCATCTAAGTGATCACGTGATCCAAATCAACTAAACCATAACCGATCATCACGTGAGATGGAGTAGTTTTCAATGGTGAACATCACTACGTTGATCATATCTTCTATATGATTCACGCTCGACCTTTCGGTCTCCGTGTTCCGAGGCCATATCTCGCATATGCTAGGCTCGTCAAGTTTAACTCGAGTATTCGCGTGTGCAAAACTGGCTTGCACCCGTTGTAGATGGACGAGAGCTTATCACACCCGATCATCATGTGGTGTCTCAAGACGATGAACTTTGGCAACGTGCATACTCGGGAGAACACTTCTTGATAATTTTAGTGAGAGATCATCTTAAAATGCTACCGTCAATCAAAGCAAGATAAGATGCATAAAACATAAACATCACATGCAATCAATATAAGTGATATGATATGGCCATCATCATCTTGTGCTTGTGATCTCCATCTCAAGCACCGTCGTGATCACCATCGTCACCGCGCAACACCTTGATCTCCATCGTAACATTGTTGTCGTTACGCCATCTATTGCTTCTCGACTATCGCTACCGCTTAGTGATAAAGTAAAGCAATTATGTATGCGTTGCATTTCATATAATAAAGCGACAACCATATGGCTCTCGCTAGTTGCCGATAACCGGTTACAAAACATGATCATCTCATACAATAAAATATAGCATCACGTCTTGACCATATCACATCACAACATGCCTGCAAAAACAAGTTAGATGTCCTCTACTTTGTTGTTGCAAATTTTACGTGGCTGCTACGGGCTTAGCAAGAACCGTTCTTACCTATGCATCAAAAACCACAACGATAGTTCGTCAAGTTGGTGCTGTTTTAACCTTCGCAAGGACCGGGCATAGCCACACTCGATTCAGCTAAAGTGAGAGAGACAGACACCCGCCACCACCTTTAAGCACGAGTGCTCGTAGCGGTGAAACTAGTCTCGCGTAAGCGACGCGTAATGTCGGTCCGGCCGCTTCATCTCACAATACCGCCGAACCAAAGTATGACATTTGGTAAGCAGTATGACTTGTATCGCCCACAACTCACTTGTGTTCTACTCGTGCATATAACATCAACGCATAAAACCTAGGCTCGGATGCCTTTGTTGGGGAACGTAGTAATTTCAAAAATTTCCTACGCACACGCATACGATCATGGTGATGGCATAGCAACGAGAGGAGAGTGTTAGCCCACGTACATTCGTGAGACCGTAAGCGAAGCGTTAGCACAACGGTTGATGTAGTCGTCGTCTTCACGATCCGACCGATCCAAGCACCGAACGCACGGAGCCTCCGAGTTCAAGACACGTTCACTCGATGACGATCTCCGGTCTCCGATCCAGCCGAGCTCGGAGATGAGTTCCGTCAAGACGACGGCGTGGTGGCGATGATGATGTTCTATCGGCGCAGGCTTCGCCTAAACTCCATGACGATATGACCGAGGTGGAATATGGTGGAAGGGGGCACCGCACATGGCTAAGGAACGATCCGTAGATCAACTTGTGTGTCTATGGGGTGCCCCCGGCCCCCGTATATAAAGGAGGGAGGGAGGGGGGGGCGGCCTAAGGGGAGGCGCGCCCTAGGAGGGGGAAACCTACTCCAAGTAGGTTTCCCCCTTTCCTAATCCAAGAAGGAGGGGGAAGGAAGGAGTAGGAGAGGGGGAAGGCAAGGGGGGCGCCGCCCCCTCTTCCTTGTCCTATTCGGACTCAAGGGGAGGGGGCGCGCCACTTGCCTGGCCGCCCCTCTCTTTCTCCAAGAGGCCCATCAAGGCCCATTACTCCCGGGGGTTCGGTAACCCTCCGATACTCCGGTTTTCTCCGAAAACTCCCGGAACCTTTCCGGTGTCTGATTATAGTCGTCCAATATATCAATCTTTATGTCTCGACCATTTCGAGACTCCTCGTCATGTCCGTGATCACATTCGGGACTCCGAACAAACTTCGGTACATCAAAACTTATAAACTCATAATAAAACTGTCATCGAAACGTTAAGCGTGCGGACCCTACGGGTTCGAGAACTATGTAGACATGACCTAAAACCATTCTCGGTCAATAACCAATAGCGGGACCTAGATGCCCATATTGGTTCCTACATATTCTACGAAGATCTTTATCGGTCAAACCGCAAAACAACATATGTTGTTCCCTTTGTCATCGGTATGTTACTTACCCGAGATTTGATCGTCGGTATCCAATACCTAGTTCAATCTCGTTACCGGCAAGTCTCTTTACTCGTTCCGTAATACATCTTCTCATAACTAACTCATTAGTTACATGCTTGCAAGGTTTAGGTGATGAGCATTACCGAGAGGGCCTAGAGATACCTCTCCGACAATCGGAGTGACAAATCCTAATCTCGAATTATGCCAACCCAACATGTACCTTCGGAAACACCTGTAGAGCACCTTTATAATCACCCAGTTATGTTGTGATGTTTGGTAGCACACAAAGTGTTCTTCCGGTAAACGGGAGTTGCACAATCGCATAGTTGCAGGAACTTTGTATAAGTCATGAAGAAAGCAATAGCAGTATACTAAACGATCAAGTGCTAGGCTAACAGAATGGGTCATGTCAATCACATCATTCTCCTAATGATGTGATCCCATTAATCAAATGACAACACATGTCTATGGTGGAAACATAACCATCTTTGATTAATGAGCTAGTCAAGTAGAGGCATACTAGTGACTACATGTTTGTCTATGTATTCACACATGTATCATGTTTAGGTTAATACAATTCTAGCATGAATAATAAACATTTATCATGATATGAGGAAATAAATAATAACTTTATTATTGCCTCTAGGGCATATTTCCTTGATCTCCCACTTGCACTAGAGTCAATAATCTAGATTACATAGTAATGATTCTAACACCCATGGAGTCTTGGTGTTGATCATGTTTTGCTCGTGAGAGAGGCTTAGTCAACGGGTTCGCAACATTCAGATCCGTATGTATCTTGCAAATCTCTATGTCTCCCACTTGGACTTGGTCCCGAATGGAATTGAAGCGTCTCTTGATGTGCTTGGTCCTCTTGTGAAATCTGGATTCCTTTGCCAAGGCAATTGCACGAAGATTGTCACGAAGATCTTCATTGGTCCCGATGAACTAGGTATGACACCTAGATTGAAATGAACTCCTTCATCCAGACTCCTTCATTCTTTGCTTGAAGCAGCTATGTACTCCGCTTCACATGTAGATCCCACCACGACGCTTTGTTTAGAACTGCACCAACTTACAGTTCCACCGTTTAATATAAACACGTATCCGGTTTGCGATTTAGAATTGTCCGGATCAGTGTCAAAGCTTGCATCGACGTAACCATTTACGACTAGCTCTTTGTCACCTCCATATACGAGAAACATATCCTTAGTCCTTTTTAGGTATTTCAGGATGTTCTTGACCGCTATCCAGTGATCCACTCCTGGATTACTTTGGTACCTTCGTGCCAAGCTTATTGCTAAGCATACGTCATGTCTAGTACACAGCATTGCATACATGATAGAGCCTATGGCTGAAGCATAGGGAACATTTTTCATTTTCTCTCTATCTTCTGTTGTGGTGGGGCATTGAGTTTGACTCAACTTCACACCTTGTAGCACAGCAAGAATCCTTTCTTTGCTCGATCCATTTTGAACTTTTTCAAAATTTTGTCAAGGTATGTGCTTTGTGAAAGTCCTATTAAGCGTCTTGATCTATCTCTATAGATCTTGATGCCCAATATGTAAGCAGCTTCACCGAGGTCTTTCATTGAAAAACTTTTATTCAAGTATCCTTTTATGCTATCCAGAAATTCTATATCATTTCCAATTAATAATATGTCGTCAACATATAAAACTAGAAATGCTACAGAGCTCCCACTCACTTTCTTGTAAATACTGAGCTTCTCCAAAAGTCTCAGATAAAACCATATGCTTTGATCACACTATCAAAGCGTTTATTCCAACTCCGAGATGCTTGCACCAGTCCATAAATGGAACATTTGGAGCTTGCACACTTTGTCAGCACCTTTTGGATCAACAAAACCTTCCGGCTGCATCATATACAACTCTTCTTCTAGAAATCCATTCAAGAATGCAGTCTTGACATCCATTTGCCAAATTCCATAATCATCGTAGTCAACCCCTTGAACTTGTCAACCCCTTAAGCATCGCTAGGGTGAGAAAGTCTCATCGTAGTCAACCCCTTGAACTTGTCGAAAACCTTTCGCAACAAGTCGAGCTTTATAGACAGTAACATTACCATCAGCGTCAGTCTTCTTCTTAAAGATCCACTTATTCTCAATGGATTGCCGATCATCGGGCAAGTCAACCAAAGTCCACACTTTGTTTTCATACATGGATCCCATCTCAGATTTCATGGCCTCTAGCCATTTTGCGGAATCTGGGCTCATCATCGCTTCCTCATAGTTCGTGAGGTTCATCATGGTCAAGTAACATGACTTCCGAATAGGATTACCGCACCACTCAGTGCGGATCTTACTCTGGTAGACCACGAGGTTCAATGTAAACTTGGTCGAAGTTTCATGATCAATATCATTAGCTTCCTCACTAATTGGTGTAGTCGCCACAGAACCGGTTCTCGTGATGAACTACCTTCCAATAAGGGAGTAGATACGATTATCTCATCAAGTTCTACTTTCCTCCCACTCACTTCTTTCGAGAGAAACTCCTTCTCTAGAAAGGATCCATTCTTAGCAATGAATGTCTTGCCTTCGGATCTGTGATAGAAGGTGTACCCATGATCTCTTTTGGGTATCCTATGAAGACACATTTCTCGATTTGGGTTCGAGCTTATCGGTTGAAGTTTCTTCACATAAGCATCGCAGCCCCAAACTTTAAGAAACGACAACTTTGGTTTCTTGCCAAACCACAGTTCAAAAGGCGTCGTCTCAACGGATTTTGATGGTGCCCTATTTAACGTGAATGCGGCCGTCTCTAAAGCATAACCCTAAAACGATAGCGGTAAATCGGTAAGAGACATCATAGATCGCACCATATCAAGTAAAGTACGATTACGACGTTCGGACACACCATTTCGTTGTGGACGCCGGAGGGGTGGACGCAGAGGGGTGGACGCCGGAGCCTAGCAGAGCCGGTGACGCAAAGGGGTGGACGCCGGAGCCAGAGTGGCTACCGGCGGAGAGCCTAGCGGAGCAGCCTTCACTGCTAATTTTTCTTGCCCGTCTAGATGCTTACCAAATCCAGAACAAGTGATTGGATAGGAAACTGATGGACGCTATAAAGAAAACATGTGTGTGTTCTCCTCTTCGCATTCATCACGCATATCTCTTTCCCTTCCATACATCTTCTTTTGCCCTTCCTATAAAACAACCATATCTCCGTAGGATGAATCTCTCACAAACAGAATTCTGCTTCTCCTTGCCAAGCATACACTGGCATCCTCTCGCCATGGCTCCACCAAGTGATCTTTTCTTGCCATCGTGGCCCGCTCGGCAACATCGATGGAGTGGTTAATATTTGGATGATTCTTTGGGTTTATCTGCATTTTCATTTTTGAAGATCAAGGAAAGTTGGGTGGGCTCCAACTCAGAGAAATCACATGTATTATATACCAGTTAATCAGTACAAGTCCTCCCATAAATCTCATGCTTCTCCTTTGTTGCATATAAGATTGGAATCTGGCAACTACACTCGACTTTCTATGGGTTTTTCTGACCCAGATTGATTTCTTCAATTGCATGCTCTAGCTAAGAAAGAGATTCAACTGCACGGGAAAATGGACACTTGGGTACAAGTGGATAACAACATCTGTTTTGAATTCAATTTCAGCCAACAGAGTCAACCCCTCAATACCTGCATATGCATAATTGTTTCAATGGCATATCCTCGCACATCATCATAGACAATGTGTTTGTTCTTTCATTGATTAGATATCATAAATTCAAAGAAGCATATTCATATTTTTGGTGTTTATTGGATTATTCGTCACACATATGAGAGTTGGAACGGTAGGAATGCTCATGTAGATTGAGTAGTGAGCCGGGTATTTTTTTATCTATTTGAAGAAGCAGGTCTCAACCTATTGCATTATTTGCATCCCTTTTAATGCCTTTTCACAGTTAGAGGTGTTGTATTTAGTAATATGTTTTAATGGCTTTTCACAGTTAGAGGTGTTATATTGAGTATTACGTTTTAATGCCTTTTCATAGTTAGAGGTGTTATATAAAATTTAGTGGCTGCAATGTATAGAAAAAAACAAGCAAATGATGTTTGTTTTAATGTGTAGCTCAGCTGATCAGAAGGAAATAAGCATCTTCGACTTCTTTATACAATCACCTCTGCCTACGATCACATTTTGATTTCATGCACTACATGATATTATTACCAATCCAGACTAGCATAACATTAGAGTTTTACTATTTCGGAATCATTTGTTTATTGTTTACATCTAAACTCTTTATTAGCTTATTTTTCCGCTGCAACGCGCGGGGAATTATCTAGTATACACAACGCACACCCTACCCTACGAGCAATTTCGAGAGAAAGAGCCGACATATCATCTTGAGATTTTACGAAGTCACCGTAGACGTCTCGTAGTTGACGGGAATGTCTTCTCCCACTGAACGTATGCGAGTACCAGGTCTTTGAACTCTGGTGGGCTGGAAATACCACTATCCACCTAACCATCCAACCATAGCTTGGTTCGCAAAAAATGGATAATTTTGATCTGAGATAAACCTAGATATTATATGATGTACAAAACTTGAACATAATATATAGTAGTTGGATATTCATGCATTGCCGCAAAACAACAAATGGATGACACGGGGGCGACATTGGCTTGTGTATACTTCATGGCTAAAAAAGGTAACCATCGCACATCTCCCCCTCCATCCCCCCACCCATCCTTCCCTCCCCCTCTCTCACTCTGGCACGTTTCACCGTCAGTCACTGTTGGTGACCAGCCCCGCGGGTCTCCTCCCTCCACCATGTTGCTCGGGCGGCGGGAGGGTCGGAAAACTCTTATGTTGCCACTATATCTCCTACCATTGGGAGAGTTGTTTTCCCACCACCAGAGCGCGAGCACGATTTGTTCATGATACATCTTTCCTGGTATATGATCGCCAAGCATGTCCTTATAACTCACATGGTTGTCGAGTTATCTCGCGTTAGGGAATTCTTTGTAGCACCGGTGTTTGCATGACCCTTCTCATGGTATCGTCCTCCTCCGATTTCTCCACCCCACCTAAGCCGGAGTTAGCCCCACGGTTTGGCTCTCTCGTTAGCTCACTCCCGCATGGGCATCAAGACAGTCTAACATGTCACACAAGAAAGCCTCGATCGTGTTTGTGCTTAGGCCCAGAGTGATTGTGATGTCTACCTCAACACTTACTCAGCTCTCCACCCCATGACACCACGTCATGCGTTTCTGCTGAATTGCTGAGGGAGGGTCTTCTAGTCAGTCACCAATTTGCACCTATTCCAGAGGTAGCTAGTGAGTCGTCTGTCCCTAGTGAGGGAGAGACTCAGACTTAGAGCACGAGCTTGAGTAGTACCCCGCAGCGTGTACTATCCACGGGTTCACCTCATCGTCTAGTCACCAGTTATGTAAGCCCTATTTCAAGTTTGTATTTCGTAAGCTATGGTAGTCTATTGCATTATGTCAATTGTCACGAGCAACACTAATCATGATCGCATGCCATGTATGATGTGCCGTGTGCAATAATGTATGTATGACTATGTTGAGTTAATTTTTTATTTGACTATTTGGTGTTCCCTCCCCGTCACGAATGTTGCTCATCTTCTTGTTCTTCTTTTTGGGCATGGTGTCAACGAATAATGGTGCATCTATCTTACTATCTGAGATTTTCCATAGAAGAAAGTAGTGATAGGTGGTGCCCAAAGGGCTCTCATTGGTGAGGAAGGTAACACAATGGTTTTACCCAAGATTAGGCCCCTGGTCGGGTAATAAACATACGTCGTGTGTGCCTATTTTTATTGATGATCATAGATGATTACAATGTTGTCTTCCTGTCTACTGAGCTTGGGTACGGGAATGAGCTCACATGTATTAACTGCCTTAGCGAAGGTTGGTACTACCTTATATAGCCAGTCCCAGGCTGGTAGTTTGGTTCCGATCCTCAAGGCATACGATATGATTAGACGATCTATAAAAACATGCTCCTTTACACGCGCCCACTCATGTGCAGAACTCGGGAGCCCTTAGACACTCAGAACGTTAATAAGATTCGTGTGCCTCATTGTTCAACAACCATTGTTTGGGGACTAAAATCTGATTGAGCACTTGGCGAACACAATAGTCCCCTTAGTTATGGTCATCAATACAAAAATCAATATTGTGGCGTAGGTGCACTTTTAAATGCATACCAATAATTGTGTTGTAGTCTTATAGGACAACAACAATAACAACTTTTTAGGATTCGCGTGAGAATAATTGTTTAATAATGTAGTACAAATGGATCATTAATACCTTGATATTATACAATACATGAAATAAATAAGCTTATGAAGTCACAATACTCGACATCTCCGCTAACCCTTTTAATTGGAGAAGGCATTAAACCTGAAAGTGCAATCATGCCCTTGCATCAAGTTTTGATGTTGATGACAATATACATTTAGGGGACTAATCATGTTCGTCAAGTGAATCTCAGGTGTTAGTCCTCAGATCATCAAAGGTGTGCGGATCACGAACAAACGGAGTTGATTTTACTCAAGGAAGAAGTATAAAAAAGATTGCATATTTGATTTCTTGAGTATAGGATCCCGCACTATTAAGAGGGGGTCGGTAGGGTTAGTGAAGAACTTGCTCATGCCACTAAATTCCTAACTTCAATCTTAGGGTTTCTCAAAATATTCTTGTGCTTAAAGTTCTGCCTCTGCCCAAGCTGGATGTCCGGGCCGCACACCGGATATCCGGGGCCCTGCTGTCCAAATAGCACCATGTGCTGGGTTTTATTTCCGGATGTCCGACCCTCCATGTCAGATGTCCAGGCTCTCCATGCTCCCCAATTTTCGGGCTGCCCAAGCTGGATGTCCGGCTTGAGCTATCCAGTGAGCGCATCGGTTATGTGAACTCGCCGGATCTCCGGCCATCTTGCCGGATGTCCGGGTCTTCCAGTCTCGCTGGATGTCCAGGCTTTGCCCCGGATGTCCGGCCCCTCTGTTTTGTCCTCTGCTTTCTGCTTCACTTCACAAGTACTACGCTAGGCCGGATGTCCGACCCCTGTCCCGGATGTCTAGCCTACCTCTCACTTACACTACAACGACCATATTTGCACCCACACTATAGATAGCCCTCCCCCCACAGGAGAGGGTTGACCATTCACTTTGAGCAAACCCTAGAACACATTTCACTCTCTCTCTCTCTCACTCCCCTACACCAAATCTTAGATCCCTAAGGGATTTGAGAGCATTTGAGAGAAGTTGTCCACCCAAGTGATAGATCCACTCCTTCCCCTTCTTTGCACCAAAGGAATTCGTGATTTTAGCAAGTCTTGAGCTTTTCCCCATCATTCTTGTTACTCTCGGAGGTTGGAGACTCCTAGGCGGTAGGAGTCTTTCAGAGAGGAATCGACCATTGTGATTACCCCCAAAAAGTTTATGAGGGTTTGGAGACCACCCCAAGGTCTACCACTAGTGGTTGAGAAACGCCTTCGTGGTGTTGTCTCAAAGGGATAATAGGGTGAGCCATCATGGCATTGGTGTGCCTTCGTGGTAACATCCACCTCTCTAACGATGATGTAGCTTCCCTCCAAGGAAGTGAACATCGGCATACATCCTCGTCTCTCGGAGTTGCGGTTATCCCTAACCCTGATTTCCTACTCGTGGTTACTTGTCTCTTAGGCCTTACTTATATCATATTGTGCTTGCTTACTCACATATTTGTGTTACTCATTTACCTTGCTTAGCTCGTAGCATCATACTTGCAATTGTTAGGCTCACTTTCATATTCCGCGTTATTGCCTAAAATTGCTAAGTAATACTTAAAAGTTGTAATTGTACCTATTCACCCTCCCTCTAGGTGAATGAAATATGCCCTAGAGGAAATAATAAAGTTGTTATTTATATTTCCTTGTATCATGATAAATATATACTATTCATGCTAGAATTGTATTAACCGGAAACTTGATACATGTGTGGATACATAGACAAAACACAGTGTCCCTAGTGAGCCTCTACTAGACTAGCTCGTTAACCAAAGATGGTTAAGTTTCCTAACCATAGACATGTGTTGTCATTTGATGAACGGGATCACATCATTAGGAGAATCATGTGATGGACAAGACCCGTCCATTATCTTAGCATAATGATCGTTAAGTTTTATTGCTATTGATTTCTTCATGACTTATACATATTCCTTTGACTATGAGATTATGCAACTCCCAGATACTAGAGGAATACCTTGTGTGCTACCAAACGTCACAACGTAACTGGGTGATTATAAAGATGCTCTACAGGTATCTCCAAAGGTGTTTGTTGGGTTGGCATAGATCGAGATTAGGATTTGTCACTCCAAGTATCAGAGAGGTATCTCTGGGCCCTCTCGGTAATGCACATCATAATAAGCCATGCAAGCAATGTGACTAATGAGTTAGTTGCGGGATGATGCATTACGGAACGAGTAAAGAGACTTGCCGGTAACAAGATTGAACTAGGTATGAAGATACCGACGATCGAATCTCGGGCAAGAAACATATTGATGACAAAGGGAATAACGTATGTTGTCATAACGGTTCGACCGATAAAGATCTTTGTAGAATATGTGGGAGCCAATATGAGCATCGAGGTTCCGCTATTGGTTATTGACCGAAGAGGTGTCTCGGTCATGTTTACATAGTTCTCGAACTCATAGGGTCCGCACGCTTAACGTTCGATGACGATTTGTATTTATATGAGTTATGTGATTTGGTGACCGAATGTTGTTCAGAGTCCCGAATGAGATCACGGACATGACGAGGAGTCGCGAAAGGGTCGAGAGGTAAAGATTTATGTATTGGATGATAGTATTCAGATACCGGAAGTGTTCTGGAGTGTATCGGGTACATATCAGAGTATCGGGGGGTTACTGGGCCCTTGGGGGAAGATACCATATGGGCCATAGGAGGGGGGCACACCAACCCACAAAGGGGTGGCGAGCCCCCTACAGGGAAGGAGTCCAAATTGGACTAAGGGAGGGGGCGGTGCCCCCTTTCCTTCTCCTCCTCCTCTCTCTCTCTTTCCCTCTTTCCCCTCCGGTAAAAGGAAGGGGGGGGGCTGAATCCTAGTAGGAGCCCAAGTAGGACTCCTCCTACTTGGGGCGTGCTTAGGGACGGCCTCCTCCCCCTCCCTCCTTTATATACGTGGGGAGGGGGCGCCTACAACACTCATCAATTGTTCCAAGACGTGTGCGGAACCCCCCTCCACAGTTTACGCCTCCGGTCATATTCACGTAGTGCTTAGGCGAAGCCCTGTGCGAATCACTTCACCATCACCGTCACCATGCCATCGTGCTGACAGAACTCTCCCTTGACACTTTGCTGGATCAAAAGTTTGAGGGATGTCATCGAGCTGAACGTGTGCAGAACTCGAAGGTGCCGCACGTTAGGTGCTTGATCGGTCAGAACGAGAAGAAGTCCGACTGCATCAACCGCGTTAACAAATGCTTCCGCTTTCGGTCTATGAGGGTACGTGGACACACTCTCCCCCTCTCGTTGTTATGCATCTCCTAGATAAATCTTGCGTGAGCATAAGATTTTTTTTGAAATTGCATGCTACGTTCCCAACAGTGGTATCAGAGCCAGGTCTATGCGTAGATGATATGCACGAGTAGAACACAAAGAGTTATGGGCGGTGATAGTCATATTGCTTACCACCAACGTCTTATTTTGATTCGGCAGTATTGTTGGATGAAGCGGCCCGGACCAACCTTACATGAACACGTTCATGAGACCGGTTCCACCGATAGACATGCAACTAGTTTTGCATAAAGGTGGCTGGTAGGGGTCTGTTTCTCCAACTTTAGTTGAATCGAATTTGACTACGGTCGGTCCTTATTGAAGGTTAGAACAACAAACATGATGAAACACCATTATGGTTTTGATGCGTAGGTAAGAACGGTTCTTACTAGAAGCCCGTCGTAGCCACGCAAAACTCGTAACAACAAAGTAGAGGACGCCTAACTTGTTTTTGCAAGGCATGTTGTGATGTGATATGGTCAAGACATGATGTGATATACGTTGTTGTATGAGATGATCATGTTTTGTAAAAGTTATCGGCAACTAGCAGGAGCCTTATGGTTGTCGCTTTATTATATGAAATGCAAACGCCATGTAATTGCTTTACTTTATCACTATGTGTTAGCGATAGTTGTAGAAGCAATAGTTGGTGAGACAACGACGACACTACGATGGAGATCAAGGTGTCAAGCCGGTGACGATGGAGATCATGACGGTGCTTTGGAGATGGAGATCAAAAGCACAAGATGATGATGGCCATATCATGTCACATATTTTGATTGCATGTGATGTTTATCTTTTATGCATCTTATTTCGCTTAGCAAAGCGGTAGCATTATAAGATGATCCCTTACTAAAAATTTCAAGGTATAAGAGTTCTCCCTGAGTATGCACCATTGCGACAGTTTGTCGTGCCGAGACACCACGTGATGATCGGGTGTGATAAGCTCTACGTTCATATACAACAGGAGCAAGACAGTTTTGCACATGCGGAATACTCGGGTTAAACTTGACGAGCCTAGCATGTACAGACATGGCCTCAGAACAGTGGAGACCGAAAGGCCGAGCGTGAATCATATAGTAGATATGATCAACATAGAGATGTTCACCATTGAAAACTACTCCATCTCACGTGATGATCGGACATGGTTTAGTTGATTTGGATCACGTGATCATTTAGATGACTCGAGGGATGTCTATCTAAGTGGGAGTTCTTAAGTAGTATGATTAATTGAACTTAATTTATCATGAACTTAGTCCTGATAGCTTTTGCATATCTATGTTGTAGATCAATGGCATGTGCTACAGTTCCCTTGAATTTTAATGTGTTCCTAAAGAAAGCTAAGTTGAAAGATGATGGTAGCAACTACATGGACTGGGTCCATAACTTGAGGATTATCCTCATTGCTGCACAGAAGAATTATGTCCTTGATGCACCACTAGGTGAAAGGCCTGCTGCAGGAGCAGATGTTGATGTTATGAACGTCTAGCAAGCTCGATCTGATGACTACTCAATAGTTCAGTGTGCCATGCTTTACGGCTTAGAATCGGGACTTCAAAGACGTTTTGAATGTCATGGAGCATATGAGATATTACAGGAGTTGAAGTTAATATTTCAAGCAAATGCCCGATTTGAGAGATATGAAGTCTCCAACAAGTTCTATAACTGCAAGATGGAGGAGAACAGTTTTGTCAGTGAACACATACTCAGAATGTCTGGGTATCATAACCACTAGACTCAGCTGGGAATTAATCTTCTAGATGATAGTGTTATTGACAAAGTTCTTCAATCACTGCCACCAAGCTATAAAGGCTTCATGATGAACTATAATATGCAAGGATGGAGAAGACTATTCCCGAGCTCTTTGCAATGCTCAAAGTTGCGGAGGTAGAAATTAAGAAGGACCATCAAGTGTTGATGGTTAACAAGACCACTAGTTTCGAGGAAAATGGCAAAGGAAAGAAGGGGAACTTCAAGAACAATGGCAAGCAAGTTGCCACTCCCGGGAAGAAGCCCAAGTCTGGACCTAAGCCTGAAACTGAGTGCTTCTACTACAAAGAGATTGGTCACTGGAAGCGGAACTGCCCCAAGTATTTGGCGGATAAGAAGGATGGCAAAGTGAACAAAGGTATATTCGATATACATGTTATTGATGTATACCTTACTAAATGCTCGTAGTAGTGCCTAGGTATTTGTTACCGGTTTGGTTGCTCATATTTGTAACTCGAAATAGGGACTACGGATTAAACAAAGATTGGCTAAGGATGAGGTGATGATGCACGTCGGGAATGGTTCCAAGGTCGATGTGATCGCCATTGGCACACTACCTCTGCATCTACATTCGGGATTAGTTTTAGACCTAAATAATTGTTATTTGGTGCCAATGTTGAGAATGAACATTATATTTGGATCTTGTTTAATGCGAGACGGTTATTCATTTAAATCATAGAATAATGGTTGGTCTATTTATATGAGTAATATCTTTTATGGCCATGCACACTTGAAGAGTGGTCGATTTTTATTGAATCTCGATCGTGGTGATACACATATTCATAATATTGATGCCAAAAGATGCAAAGTTGATAATGATAGTGCAACATACTTGTGGCACTACCGTTTAGGTCATATTGGTGTAAAGCCCATGAAGAAACTCCATGCGGATGGACTTTTGGAATCACTTGCTTATGAATCATTTGATGCTTGCAAACCATACCTCATGGGCAACATGACTAAAACTCCGTTCTCCAGAACAATGGAGCGAGCTACTGACTTATTGGAAATAATACATACCGATGTATGCGGTCCACTAAGTGATGAGGCTCGTTATTTTCTAACCTTCACAGATGATTTGAGCAGATATGGGTATATCTACTTAATGAAACACAAGTCTGAAACATTTGAGAAGTTCACATAATTTCATAGTGAAGTGGAGAATCATCGCAACAAGAAAATAAAGTTTCTATGATTTGTTCGGGGAGGCGAATATCTGAGTTACGAGTTTGGCCTTCATTTAAAACAATGTGGAATAATTTCACAACTCATGCCACCTGGAACACCACAGCGTAATGGTGTGTCCGAACGTCGTAACCATACTTTATTAGATATGGTGCGATCCATGATGTATCTTACCGATTTACCACTATCATTTTGGGGTTATGCATTAGAGACAACTGCATTCACTTTAAATAGGGCACCGTCTAAATCCGTTGAGACGACACTGTATGAACTGTGGTTTGGCAAGAAACCTAAGCTATCGTTTCTCAAAGTTTGGGGTTGCGATGCTTATGTGAAGAAGCTTCAGCCTTATAAGCTCGAACTCAAATTGGAGAAGTGCGTCTTCATAGGATACCCAAAAGAAACTGTTGGGTACACCTTCTATCATAGATTCGAAGGCAAGATCTTTGTTGTTAAGAATGGATCCTTTCTATAGAAGGAGTTTGTCTTGAAAGAAGTGAGTGGGAGGAAAGTAGAACTTGATGAGGTAATTGTACCTTCTCTCAAATTGGAAAGTAGCTCATCACAGAAAGTCGTTCCTGTGATGCCTACACCAACTAGTGAGGACGCTAATGATAATGATCATGAAACTTTGGATCAAGTTACTACCAAACCTTGTAGGTCAACCAGAGTATGTTCCGCACCAGAGTGGTACGGTAATCCTATTCTGGAAGTCATGTTACTGGACCATGACGAACCTATGAACTATGAGGAAGCAATGATGAGCCCAGATTCCTCAAAATGGCTTGAGGCCATGAAATCTGAGGTGGGATCCATGTATGAGAACAAAGTATGGACTTTGGTTGACTTGCCTGATGATCGGCAAGCCATAGAGAATAAATGGATCTTCAAGAAGAAGACTGATGCTGATGGAAATGTTACTGCCTACAAAGCTCGACTTATCACGAAAGGTTTTAACAAGTTCAAGGAGTTGACTATGATGAGACCTTCTCACCCGTAGCAATGCTTAAGTCTGTTCGAATCATGTTAGCAATTGCCGCATTTTATGATTATGAAATCTGGAAAATGGATGTCAAAACTGCATTCCTTAATGTTTTTCTTAAAGAATAGTTGTATATGATCCAACTAGAAGGTTTTGTCTATCCTAAAGGTGCTGACAAAGTGTGCAAGCTCCAGGGATCCATTCATGGACTGGTGCAAGCATCTCGGAGTTGGAATATACGCTTTGATGAGGTGATCAAAGCATATGGTTTTATACAGACTTTTGGAGAAGCCTGTATTTACAAGAAAGTGAGTGGGAGCTTTGTAGCATTCTAATATTATATGTGGATGACATATTGTTGATTGGAAATGATATAGAATTTCTGGATAGCATAAAAGGAT
This sequence comes from Aegilops speltoides, assembly GCA_021437245.1. Classification (NCBI taxonomy): domain Eukaryota; kingdom Viridiplantae; phylum Streptophyta; class Magnoliopsida; order Poales; family Poaceae; genus Aegilops; species Aegilops speltoides. The sequence goes on along the minus strand of CM038146.1, from coordinate 349,977,531 downwards.
ACTTGAATAAAAGTTTTTCAAGGAAAGACCTCGGTGAAGCTGCTTATGTATAGGGCATCAAGATCTATAGAGATAGAACACGACGCTTAATTGGACTTTCACAAAGCACATGCCTTGATAAAGTTTTGAAGAAGTTCAAAATGGATCAGTGTCGGTGTACAGAAGTAGGGGCACTCCTTGTACCCCTTTACCTGTGCATGGGCAGTCAGAGCCACGCCTGCGGCCAAGCTTAGCAGGGCAGAGGGAGGAGTCACAGCCGCAAGATGGTCAAAGCAATGCCAAGACACAGAGACACAAAGAGCAAGAGGGCGAGGTGGTTTCCCCTGGCAAGACCCTTGCCAGGCGGCCTCCACAGCCCCCGCAAGGACCTTGCCGGGGCGACTTACCCAATGCCAGCAGAGCGCGCCACCCTTGAGCCCCGGGTTTTCCAACACCACCAACCACGTTGGGACCAAAGCTCGAGAGGTGCCCCCGTGATGGCATGCAGATCTTTGTGAAGACAAGAAGCACTCCAAATTAGATGGGGATTAAAAGACGACAAACCTCGTCGAGATCCTTGCCGAGCAAACCCACAAGACCTCCAGCAAGACCCTTGCCTGGGACGACCACGACACCACGGCAAGGCCCTTGCCGAGGACATCCGCGGGGCCACAGCGGGCCCACGCCCGCCAAGTATCCACCGCCGCTCCCATACAGCTGCCAGCCCACCAGCTAGGCAGGCGCCTGCGTGTCGACGTGAGGCTTCCAAGCCAACTCAGCGAGCGCCTACGTGGTGGCATGCAAATCTTCGTGAAGGTCCTACTCTTGTGCCACCTCGTGACTGCCCGGCCTACATGGCGCTAACCGCCTCATTTGGCGGCGGCGTCGGCGAGGGCAAGGCGGCGGTAAAGTGAAGGGGACACCTAAGGGGCGCATTAAATGCGTTTTGTCCCGTAATGGCTAAGCGATAAGCTTAGCCACAGTACACCGATGCCACCTCCTGTGTGCCACTGTGGCGATCCCCTTGACTATAAAAGGAGGCCCGAGGCATCCAGGAGAAGGATTCGGACCCTTGGACAAGTTACGCTCATCGTAGCTAGCTCAAGAACTCCAAGAACACTGATATACACACCAAAGCAGGACTAGGGTATTACGCATCCTTGCGGCCCGAACCTGGATAAACGACCCGAGTGCTTGTGCTGATTGCTGATCCTGCTCTTCTCACGACCCCGCGCCCCGCAACCGTAGTAGGGATTCTCGTGATCCCATAGGTGTCGTTTCCATCGACATCTTTGGCGCGCCAAGCAGGGGGGCGCAGTCGTGAGAATCTGGTCCGGACGTCAGCCCAGCAGTTCTCTGTCGCCATGGCTTCCAAGGAAGGAGGCGACCGAGCGAGCAACACCGTCAGCAGATGGGGCAAGCATTCACGTGATGACAAGAAAGCTAAGTCATGCAAAAACTCTGAGTAATTCCTTTTTATATAAAGTTATCCTCCTCAGAGATCTTTCCTTTGTATAAGAAACCTGCACGCAGTGGGGCCCTTCCATTATTGGCAACGCCCTTGGTCTGTTTCGAGTCCGCTCAACAGATCGAACGGCTGCATCGAGAATGGCAGGGTGGCCTTCCGCTATTGGTAACGCTCTCGCTCTCTCTCGAGTCTGCTCGACAGTTCGAGCGGCCGCGCTGAGAACCGCAAGGTGGTTCGCACGGCAGCAAGCACACCCTGCCGGCCGCTAAAGGATCTGTCCTTCAAAGTGCTGCGGTTTGGGTTTACGAGCCGGCAAGCCTACCCAATTGGCGTAGGGTGGACTTACAAGGAGGGGTTGCACAGGGAAATAACATGCATCGATTTAAAACACTTCAGAGTTATATTACATCAATTGTTGTTGCGGTTCTAACTAAAGATATGAATTATTTTGGTCGTGAACCTGCAACGGCAACAAGAAGCGGGGTGCCTAATCCCGGCATTGGCCTTCTACCCTCTGAATTCCGCCAATGCGGCTGATGATGGGCTCGATACGCTCCTTGAGCGCCGTGAGGTCTGCATCATCCGACAAGTTATCCAGCGCGGCGTCGAAGTCATGGTTGGGGTTCCAGTATGCCAGCTTGGTGAGGACCTTGGTCATGGCGCCCCGGCAAAGTGTTCGGGCCTCGCTGGCCAGGGAGCTCGCCCAGTTCGAGTTGAATTGTTCTAGGGCTCCAAGGACGCCCTCGAAGAATAGGGTCAGCCTGGCATTGGGGCTCACGTTCGTCTCTGGGGTGTACCTCACGTCCGACATCCCCATGTTAGCCAGCTTCTCAGTGGTCCTGTTGGCGACGTCGACGAGGAGGCTCATCCAAAGGTTCTCACCCTTCACAAAATCCTCGTGAGTGGCGACATCGCCCTTCCGCAGCTGCTTCTCCGTCTCCAGGCCCTTGGTCAGGACCTCCTCCCGGGCTTTGGCCTCCAAAAGCGTCTTCTCAAGACCCTCCAGCTTCAGCTTCAGGTCCTTGATGGAGTCGTTGGCGCGGGAGAGCTGCTCGGCCTTGGCGAGGATGTCGTCCTGTGCCACCATCAAGGCGCAGTTGGCCGTGTTCCTCTCCTTCGCCAGCTCCTCGGTCCTGTTCTTCAGGTCGTCCCGCTCCACCTCTAGCTCCTTCACCTTGTTACCATGGGCCCAAGCTTGGGCATCGAGCGCTTCCTTGTGCTTATGCTCCAGCTCTTGGGTCCGCGCCGTGGCAAGCTTCTCGACCTCCTCGTCCTTGCCGCGGAGTGTGGCGGCAAGCGCCGTCTCACGGGCGACGAGGTCCTCCTCCTGAGAATCCAGCTCGGCCTGGCACTGGGACCGGGCGGCCTCGGCCTTGGAGGCCTCTTCCCTTGCCGCCTCCCGGGCTTTCTCGATGTCGGCCTGCTTCAGGAGAAGCTCTAGCTCGCGCTCCGCCAGCTAGCCTTGGGCGGCCTTCAGCTCCTCGTGGGCCTGGTGGAACTAGGCCTGCGCCTCGGAGGCACGCTTCTCGAGGTCTGCCTCCGCCTTGCCCGCCACCGCCTCCCTGGACTTCGCCTTGTCCATACGGGCGCGATGGAGCGACTGCAGCTTCCAGAAGCTGGCGCCCATGGCCCAAAGAAGCTGCTCCTCCTGGGTGCCACTGCCACCGGCGCTCAGTTCTTCGACGACCTCGAGCCCGGCGGCAACGAGTACTTCATCATCGAACACCTCCCCCTCGGCCGGCGCCCTGGTGCTTGCCATCCCTGGGAGGTGGACGAACATGTCGTCGCCCACCTTTAGATATTTGCCTGAGCCGGAGGCAACGGACAAGGAGGGTTGGTCGTCAACCACATCCCCCTCGGCAGCGGCCTTGCCGGCCTCCCCGGTAGCGGCGTTGTTGGACTCCTCGGCAGTGCCCTTGCCAGCCTCCTCAGCGGCAGCTTCACTGGTCTCTCTAGCAAACCCCTTGGTGGCATCCTCGGCCGCCGTCTCATCGGCGACCTTGTCAGCCTCGGCCACGCCGTCCGCGGTGACCTCCTTGATGATGGTGTCGGTGTCCTCCCGGTCCACCAGGGGGGGGGATCTGGATGCCGAAAGAGGAAATGAGGCAGGGCCAAAATCAAGATTCAAAAAAAAGAGAAAAGAAGGGGGTAGGGAAAAACAGGTGACTCACCCGTGCTGGGCTGAGAAGAAGTGGCCCCCTCCCCGCCAACATATGTTGCCGGGATGGGGCCACCGCTGCCCAAGTCTACCTCCTCCTCTCCGTGCGCATGGGCTCGATGTCTGGCGCCCTTGCCGGGGATGCCCCTCGGGGCGGTGTGGTCGATGGGGGCGGCATGGTGGGGGTGGCCCTTGGTGGCTCCTCCTCCCGCTGCCCTCCTCTTGCAGCCACGGCAAGATCAGTACCAAAAAGTCACACCCTGGCACACGTTGATGGGGAGTAAGTGGTGAACGCATGCTGGGGGCTGAGCCGGAGGCTGCACCGCGGGCTGCTCTCCACCACCAGTGGGGCCTTTGAGGTACCCGCCGGGGGTTGGCTGCCCGTCGAGGCCTTGGCCCTCTTTGCCGCCCACTGGGCCAGCGTCTCCATCTCCCTACAAAGACAAGAACGAATCGAGGAAAGCGGCACGATTGGAGAGGACGAAAACGGCAAGGGGTAGAATGCTTACTCGTCCTCCACCTCCTCTTCTGCTGCCTTCCTCTTCCTCCTCGGGCTGAGGGACGAAAAGTCCAAGGCGACCTCCGTGCCGGCGTTTGCGGGAGGAGGGGAAGGCGATGGAGTTCGGTAGCGTTTGGGTGAAGAAGAGGCGGTCGCCTTCTTCTTTACCACCGCGGCTTTCTTCTTCGCTGCCGCCGCCCTCGTCATGCGCGTGGTCTCCCCCCGCCCTCCTTGTCGCGGCTCCACCACTCTGGCGGCGATGTAGTCCATGTAGTCCAGCTCCTCCTGGGTGGTGTCCTGGACGAGCAGCGGCTCGTCATGATCAATTTCTTCGACCAAGTTGTTGGAGAACTCCTCCACCTTGCGTGTCGGGGGCTCGACCCAGGCTGGGTCAAGACCGTGCGCGTTGAAGACCGGCATCATGGCGAGGATGTCGGCCTGCTGGGAGTTGTTGCTCAGTGGGACCACTCCCGGCGGCAGCCCGAACAAGGGCCCCTTGATGGCCTTGCTGGACTTCACGGCCTTGCCGGTCCTCTCCACCCTGCCATCGGTGAACACGTCGAGCTGGAAGAGCCTCTGGAAATACCAGGAGTGCCCTATCACCGTGAGGTTGTGCTTCAGGCCGGTGCGGAGCCTCATGATGTTGGCCGCATTCCTGAAATCCCCGGCCGGCCTCCCCTTGTTGTGCAGCGGAGCGATTCGGTGGCAAATGAAATCCGCTGCAATCATCTCGAGGGTGAGCCCGGCCTCGATGAGGCGACAAATTCGGGTGGTGGTGATCGAAAACTTCTTATCATCGGCGTTGAGGTCACTCCAGTCTGCGCCACGGAGCGGTGGCTCCTAACGAACACCCCGACAGAACTCCGGTGGGTTCTCCTCCACGATCCAGCACCATCGGCCCCGCCACTCCTCCCACCTCTCCTTCACGGCACCCTCTGGGTATGAGCCCTTTCCCTGGGCCCTCGGGATCCAGGCGACGCTTCCAGAAAGGGCGCCCCCGGGTTGGATGCGGGGGGAGAAGTAGTGGCGGAAAAGCACCGTGCTGGGAAACACCCCGACAAAGCTCTCGCAGAGGTGGGCAAAGCACACCAAGCATGCCACGACATTCGGCATGAGATCCAACAGATGGAAGCCAAAAGTGCACATGGCATCGTTGAAGAAGTCGGAAAAAGGGGGGCAGAGCCCGCAAAAGAAGAAGTCGACGAAGAATGGGTACCATTTTGAGCCACCCTTGTTGCAATCCGCAGGGATGACGCGCATGGCAGGGTGCGTCGTCGTCTCCGCCCCCACAAAGGCTTGATGTAGTCCCTGAGGTCGAAAATGTGACGATGGGATGAAATAGGCAAACTGCACCCGCCGCGCCACCGCCTCGCTCTCCGGCGTCTCCTTCTCCCTTATGTCCTTGGCCACACCCTTGCCCTTGCCAGATTTAGGCGCCATGGCGGCTGGGAAGCGGGCAAGGGGTCGGCAGCAGTGGGGAGTGCAGTAGCAGCGAGAGCTTGAGGGAGAAGAAGATGGGGACGGTGATGCGTTAGGGAAAGCACAGGGGGTAAATGAGTCGCGCGCCCGCGGTTTATTCCTTTTTATGGGGAAGGCGCGTGCCGCCTCTTTACCATTTATTGCGACGTGACGCATGCCTGCAGCAACCTCCCCACGCATGCCCCCCACGTCACGCATTCAACGCAGCTCGTGGAGAAGCACGACGGACGAAAAGAGTTACCGCCGTAAAAACCGCCCCGCCTGCCCGCACACCGTTTTGGGCCTAGCCCAACAACGCGTTGCACTTATGTGTGGCCCAGGCCCGGGGGCTCCTGTCGGTGTACAGAAGTAGGGGCACTCCTTTGTACCCCTTTACCTTTGCATGGGCAGTCAGAGCCACGCCTGCGGCCACGCTTAGCAGGGCAGAGAGAGGAGTCACAACCGCAAGATGGTCAAAGCAACGCCAAGACAGAGACACAAAGAGCAAGAGGGAGATGTGGTTTCCCTTGGCAAGACCCTTGCCGGGCGGCCTCCACAGCCCTGGCAAGGACCTTGCCGGGGCGACTTGCCCAATGCCAGCAGAGCGCGCCACCCTTGAGCCCCGGATTTTCCAACACCACCAACCATGTTGGGACCAAGGCTCGGGAGGCACCCCCGTGATGGCATGCAGATCTTTGTGAAGACAAGAAGCACTCCAAATCAGATGGGGATTAAAAGACGACGAACCTCGGCGAGATCCTTGCCGAGCAAACCCACAAGACCTCCGGCAAGACCCTTCCCGGGGACGACCACGATGCCACGGCAAGACCCTTACCGGGGACGACCACGACGCCACGGCAAGACCCTTGCCGGGGCCTGGGCAAGGCCCTTGCCGAGGACATCCGTGGGGCCACAGCCGGGCCCACGCCCGCTAAGTATCCACCGCCGCTCCCATACAACTACCAGCCCACCAGCTAGGCAGGCGCCTGCGTGTCGACATGAGGCTTCCAAGCCAACTCAGCGAGCGCCTACGTGGTGGCATGCAAATCTTCGTGAAGGACCTACTACCGCGCCACCTTAGCAGCCAGCCAGCCTACATGGCACTGACCGCCTCATCGCCCGGCGCTGTCGTGCAAAACCTGAGGCGGCGATAGAAGTGAAGGGGACACCTAAGGGGCGCATTAAATGCGTTTGTCCCGTAATGGCTAAGCGATAAGCTTAGCCACGGTACACCGATGCCACCTCTTGTGTGCCACTGTGGTGATCCCCTTGACTATAGAAGGAGGCCCAAGGCATCCAGGAGAAGGGGACCTGTCGGTGTCAAAACCGGCGGATCTCGGGTAGGGGGTCCCGAACTATGCGTCTAGGCGGATGGTAACAGGAGACGAGGGACACGATGTTTTACCCAGGTTCAGGCCCTCTTGATGGAGGTAAAACCCACGCCCCGCTTGATTAATATTGATGATATGGGTAGTACAAGAGTAGATCTACCACGAGATCAAGGAGGCTAAACCTAAAAGCTAGCATATGGTATGAATGTTGTAATGAAGGTTCTGTCCTACGGACTAAAGCCCCGGTTTATATAGACACCGGAGAGGGCTAGGGTTACATAGAGTCGGTTACAATGGTAGGAGATCTACATATCTCAGATTGCCAAGCTTGCCTTCCACGCCAAGGAAAGTCCCATCCGGACACGGACGGAGTCTTCAATCTTGTATCTTCGTAGTCTTGGAGTCCGCGGACGATGATAGTCCGGCTGTCCGGACACCCCTAGTCCAGACTCCTCAAGAAACCCTAACCAGGCTTCAATGACGATAAGTCCGTGGCGTATGTAGTCTTCGGCGTTGCAAGGCGGGTTCTCCTTCAAGTTCCATGTACCTGCCGAACAGTGTCCGGCTTCCTTATTAATGCTGCGCTTCTTGGCTTCTACGCCCAATAATGACCTTCTTCCACGCGTCGCACGAATGCGAAAAGCCAAGGTATCTTTAACGTTTTACACCCTAGCTGCACAAATAATCCGCCTATAAGAGAGGCAAGAATCCAGATCCAAATCACACCACCTTCCTTCCGCGAGTCCTCATCGGAGCGCCTTTGACCAAAAATCCATTCTATCATGGACCGTCGATGCGGCTCCTCTTCTCGTGCTCCTAGCCCTCTGCCAGGAGATTGGAGGAGATGTTCCGTCCCGCACAACGAGCTGGTGGCGCTTCAAGCAAAGGGATATCTCCTCCGCCTTCATGGTCCGGTTCGAGAGGGTTGGCCACCTACCAAGGTGGAAAAAAGCGGAGGCTACCCCAAGTCCCAACAAAGGGAGGGTATGCTTCGTCCCCTATCGATAAGGGGACTCGGATTTCTATACATCCGTTCCTCCGCTGGGCTCTGAGTTCTATGGACTCCAGCTCCATCACCTTACTTTGCCTCTATCCTGCATATTGTGGGTTACGTAGCTCTTTGTGAGCTATTTCGGGCATCGAGCCCCATTTTGCACTATGGAAGAGGCTATTTCATTGCACTTCGCTATCACGAGGGGTCCATATACCAAGTGGGCGGCGCCAAGTATGGCGATCGCCGGACCGGATATCTATCCGGAACCCCAAGAAGGCGCCCAAGACTGGCCTTGAATGGTTTTATATAGAAGACGCCCGCTGCCGGACCTATTCGGATCGGCCTCCTGAGTTCAAGATTACCCTCAAGAACGCCTTAGCTGGCGCCCGCGGAGCCCCCAACTGGAGGAAGACAAGAGCGTCCATTATCTGATGGGCCGAATAAGGTTATTGGCCCACTCCGGGTTGACCATGATTGGAGTCATGGCAACATGTATTACGCGGGGGGTGCAGCCACTGCAATACAGGGGCCACCCCATGTGGGATTTCAATGGGGAAGACGACGCCACCCGCCATGGTCGCAAAGGACCGGATTCGGCCGAGGATCTGGTGACGATCCTGTCCGGCCTATACAAGGGGGAGAAGGAGGACTTTCTCCATACGAACCCTTTGAATGGGTTCTCCATGAATAACCCCCGGTGCTGGGTAAGCGAACACTTTAATGGTCCGACCCGTGCTTTCGAAGTTTAAGCTTCTCATATTGTGTCTTTGGCGCAGGAATTGCGCCGGACTGTGGAGGACATGATAAGTCCAGCCCTGCAACCCGAGGATCCGGAGAGGTCCCGGGATCCGGCCTCCGAAGAGGATCCGGACATAAAGGTGGAGCTAATCGACGGGGTGTTCCACCAGCTCAGCATGGACAATGCTTTAGTCGCCATTACGGCTGACTACCCCGGATTGCGTCCGGCTCCCTGTGTGATTATGACCAAGTCCCGACACCATTGTTTCTTCCTTGCCCATCTCTCGACCTTCGTGATACGATGGTGTTTTGCAGAAGTGCCTTCAAGGTGGGAAGCCGAGCCGCGGGCCGACCAACAAAGGCGATCCCGACCAAGAGGGCGGAAGAGGAGCACAGCGGACTGAAACGCCGCCATTGAGGTATAGTTCAGATTTAATTATTTGGAGCAACGTTCCTAGGAAGCGTTTATGCTCATGATCTTTGTAGAGAAAAAGCGCCACCGGACTGCGGGCGTGGAGGTTGCCAATCCAACCTCTACCAGCCAGGCTCCAGCGCCCGGTCTGGAGGGGGAGGCGAGCGCAAGGCGCGGGCCGGATACTCCTCCAACGGAGGATGCCGACAGATCGTCCGCCACCAAGTCCGAGGTGGAGAGCGCCATGAACCACAGCGCCGCGGACAAGTGTTCCAGTGACGTGCTTCTCCCCTGAGGCGTTGAATGCCTTTAACGCAGGGGACGCGCACCTCCGTGCTGCTCAAGATGGTTTTACCGGAGCCACGGAACAATATGTAAAAGACATACGGGTAAGAGAATTTAATAGTTATATATGCCAGTAGCCCCCGAGACTTAAAGTAGTTATGTTAACTGATTTAAGGATCATTTGAAACGCAGGGTGTTACTGAGAAGAATACCCACTTGTCTCAAGAGCTGCAAGAATGCAAGACCCGACTTGAGGCCGCACTTGCTGCCGCAGGAGGAAACACAGAGACCCCTCATGGTAACACATTTTTATTCATAAATATAAGCGTCGTGCGGCATGCGCGCAAGTCTAATAATGACATTGCAGTGCCGCCGACAAGATCCGGACAGTAAGAACCATCGGGCCACCAAGGCCGCGAGAGGGTGCTGAATAGGGTGCAGCAAGAGAGGAACAAGCTCCGGGATGCCCACGCCAAGCTCGGGAAGAGCTGAAAGGTGTTCGGGCCGAGCTGTCCGCCCGATTAAGGAGAATCAGCGGCCACGCGCGGCATCTATAGTAGTGCTGCTTAACTCCTTTGAAAAGAAGAGTTGGCGAGGAAGTCAATTGACAAAATGTGTCTCAGAGGTATTCTCACAGTGTCGCCTCGCAGAGGAGATGCCCAGACGATGGGCGATCAACTTCCCGAGCTGTTGCATGCTGCTGAACGAGTTCGGCAGTGATGAGTGGCGCTGTTCAGGCTTTATGGCCGCCCTTTCCCCGCCGAAGGCCTTGGGAGCTTATGGAGAAGCTTCAGGAATGCGGCAGCGCTGCTTGTGGAAGATTTCGGCCTGCCGCCAAGGTGCCAGGGAGGCTTGGGCCATGGTGAAGACGCGGTACAAGAAGGCGGATCCCAACCATATGGCCAAGGTCGGACCGGTGGGGCTCGATGGGAAGGAGATCCCTGTGAGTTTAGTATACGGCCAAGTAGAGTTGGCCGCTAAATTTTCCCAACGGGACTGTAAATTAGACAGCCTGTTAGACGGGATTGAGGAGGAATACAACAAGAGATTTGACAATGTATTTTAAAATGACATGTGAAATGCCTTCTAGCCGGATTGTAGATCGCTTGTCTTTGCCGACCTTTTTCGCTTCAACCTCGGGACCCTAGAGTCCGAGTGTGTCCGAATACCTTCTCGGTTAAGAAACAACCATGGTATGCATGGAGACCAAGCGTAGGGTCATTAGTGCTTTATCGCATAAGTGCCCAACTAGTTATGTTATATTACATGGTTAGTAAGAAACATCTTCCAGGAGAATAGTTCCGTTAAGGGTTCCTTTTCTCGAGGCATGCCCTAAGGTGCATGTCCGACTGAAAAAAGCAGAAAAAACATCGGGGCAGATAAATAGATAGGAAAAAAATCATCTTTCACGTCACCGATCGAATATTCCCTTAAGAACGCTTAGCTTTGGCTTCACCCAACCGAGGTACACATCCGCCGACCCGGCAAGAATAATCGCAGAGGTGCTCCTTTACCTCCTAGCCGAACAATCGGGAACGAGCGGTAAGCACGGTGAGCCAGCAACCCAGCTTGGCCAAAACTTAAGTCATATCGATGCATATAATGGTGAGTAAAAGGTACATGTGGAAACTTGACACATGTGTTGGGCATGAATCCCTTATAATTGAGCTTCTGGAAAAGAAGCCCCCAGGTATAATGAGTGCGAATGGCACATCAAGTGTATGCGAACAATGCGCAAGTAGGCCCTTAAGGGCTTTGTGGTAAAAGGGTTAAGAGAAGAAAGAGAAACAAAAGACAACCAAAGTGTAAAAATTTGAACGGGGGAAGGGGACAAACTCTTAGTCCGGCGCTAGGCATAGAATCTTTGGAGGCGGGCTGCGTTCCATGGGTTCGGCTCGAGTCGGTTGTCCGACGATTTCAGAGACAGACGCCCCGCCGGTCGACTTGATCGATAATGAAGGGGCCTCCCATTTGGGCTTGAGCTTGTCCTTTTCTTGTCCGCAGGCGAGAACTAGTTCGCCAACATTATAAGTCTTGGCCCGCATTTCTCGCTTTGATATCTTCAAGCTCGTGCGATAGAATGCGGAACGAGCCTTAGCGACGTCCCGTTCTTCCTCCAATGCATCCAAGCTGTCCCCGCCGATCCAGCTCGGCCTCTCTTTCTTCGTACATGCGCACTCGAGGTGAGTCATGAATAATGTCGCAGGCGAACGCCTCGGCCGTATACCATAAAAATGGTGTGAATCCGTAGTACGGTTGGGCATTGTCCGCAGCCCCCGTGAGCACGGAGTCGAGCTCCTCTACCCAAAGGCGGTCGATTTAGTAAGTGACCGCACTAGTCCGGGTTTAATGCCGCCATTATTAGACCATTTGCTCGCTCCACTTGACCGCTGGTTTGAGGATGATAGATCAAGCGTAGTCGAGCTTAATGCCCATGTTTTTGCACCATGATTTAACCTCGTCGGCTGTAAAATTCTTGCCGTTATCGGTGATGATGCTGTGGGGGACACCAAAATGGTGTACTACCCCGGAGATAAAGTCTATCACTGGTCCGGACTCTGCCGTTTTGACTGGTTTGGCCTCTATCCATTTGGTGAATTTGTCCACCATGACCAATAGGTACCTTTTGCTTGTGGGTTCCCTTTAAGGGGTCCAACCATGTCAAGCCCCTGCACCGCGAACGGCCGTGTAATGGGTATAGTTTTGAGGGGTGGGTGGCATATGGCTCGATTAGCAAAGAGTCGACAACCGACGATCTTTGGACTAAGTCCCCGAGATCCGCCGGGCCGTCGGCCAATAAAACCCTGTACGGAATGCCTTTCCTACAAGGGCCCGGCTGCTGCGATGGTGTCCGCCTAGTCCGCATGAATTTCAGCCAGAGGTTTGCCCTTCTTCTTCGGAGATACACCTTTGAAGGACTCGGTTGTGCTTTTCTTATAAAGTTCTCCTCATGGACCTTGTAGGCTTTAGATCGCCGGACTATGCAGCGGGCCTCATTTTGGTCTTCGAGAAGTTCCCGCCAAGCAAGTAGGCTAGGAATGGTTCTGTCCACGGGCGATTATCGCCATTATGTCATGGGTGAAGGTGTTATGTCATCGGCTGATCGCCGTTGGCGCAGTTTTTCCGGTTTGTCATTTCCGGACTCCTCTTCCCATAATACGGATGGCTTGAAGAGCCATTCCAGAAGATGTTTGAGGGATAGCGCCACGTTTGGCGCCGATGCGTGCTAGTACATCGGCTGCTTGGTTATTATCTCGGCTACGTGATGGAATTCAAGTCCTTCAAATTGAGCTGACATTTTAGGACAGCATTGCGATATGCTGCCATTTTCGGATCCTTGGCGTCAAAGTCTCCATTTATTTGGGATATTGCAAGGTTTGAATCCTCACGCACCTCTAGGCGTTGAATGCCCATGGAGATTGCCATCCGGAGACCATGTAACAGGGCCTTGTATTCATCTGCGTTGTTGGAGTCCATGTACATTATTTGAAGTACATACTGGACTGTGTCCCCATTCGGGGACGTCAATACGACGCCAACCCCCAGTCCGGCCAACATTTTAGAGCCGTCGAAGTGCATAATCCAATTGAGTATGCGCCGCACTTTTTAGGGAGTTCGGCATCGGTCCATTCAGCGACAAAGTCAGCCAAAACTTGTGACTTTATAGCTTGCCGAGGTTTGTAAGTTATATCGAATGGTAAGAGCTCAATGGCCCATTTTGCAATCCTGCCTGCTAATGTCGCGGTTATTTATAATGTCGTTGAGTGGTACTTGGAGGCCGCTGTTATCGAACACTCTTGAAAGTAGTGTCCGAGCTTCCGGATGCCATGAACACCGTGATACGCTATCTTCTCGATAGTGCGGTAACGGACTTGCAGGGGTTAACACAAAGGATAACGTAATACATCGGGTTTTGAAGAGGGATTTATGCCCCTTCGTCTCTCGCTTGACGACGAGTACCGCGCTTACAACTTGATGTGTTGCTGCGATGTATAACAACATTGGTTCGCCCAGGTTGGGCGCAGCCAGGACCGGATATGTTGCCAATATGGCTTTTATTTCTTTGAGTCCGGCAGTGGCAGCATCCGTCCACTCTAAGTGTTCGTGCACCTAAGGAGGCTTATAGAGGGCAATGCCTTTTCTCCTAGACGGAGATAAAGCGGCTTAGAGCCGCCACACATCCAAATAATTTTGTATTTGCTTGAGGTCTTTTGGGATATCTAGCTGTGACAGCTCGGATTTTGGCTGGGTTTGCTTCAATTCCTCTACCGGATACAATAAAGCCCAAGAGCTTTCCGGCTGGCACGCCAAAACGCATTTTTCCGGATTCAGCTTGATGTCATATGCTCCGAGGTTGTCGAATGTGAGCCTCAAGTGTACTAGTTTTGACGTGTTTGTTTTGACGACACGCCGCCTATGTATGCCTCACTGTTTTGCCGATCCTGGGTGGCGGACATGTTTGAATCATGCAATCGATATGTTGCGCCGGCGTTTTTAAGTCCGAAGGGCATCGTGTTGAAGCGAATGGTCCATATGGAGTGATGAATGCCGCTGCAGCTTGGTTCGCTCCGCCATCTTAATTTGATGGTATCCGGAGTATGCATCGAGGAAGCACAATGAATCGTGTCCGCGGTAGCATCGATTATCTGGTCGATGCGGGGAGGGGGAGGGATCCTTTGGGCAAGCCTTATTGAGGTCTTTAAAATCGACGATAGGCGCCAGTGATTTATCCTTCTTGGTACCATTACAGGTTTGCTAGCCAATCCGGATGTTTGATATCTCCGATGAATCGGCCTCCAATAGTTTGGCTAGCTCTTCTCCCATTGCCTGTCTTTTGGGTTCGGAAAATCGTCAAGAGCCTGTTTGATCTGGCTTGAACTTTTAGGATGTTTAGGCTGTGTTTCGCTAATCTGCATGGGATTCGGGCACATCCGAGGGGTGCCAGGTGAAAATGTCCCAATTTTCCCAAAGGAATTCTCGCAAAGGCTGGCGCCTACATCAGGGTTCAATTGTGCCCCGATGGAGGCCGTCTTTGTTGGGTCCGTTGGATGGACCTGGAATTTTACTATTTCGTCCGCTGGTTTAATGGAGGTGGACTTGGATCTCTTATCGAGTATCACATCGTCCCTATTCACCGTAGAGCGCAGCGCGGTGAGTTCTTCTGCCGCTAGGGCTTCGGATAGCGCCTCCAGGGCTAATGCGGCTGTCTTGTTTTCGGCGCGTAATGCTATGTCCGGATCACTAACGAGAGTGATTATTCCGCTGGGCCCAGGCATTTTGAGCTTCATGTACCCGTAATGGGGTACGGCTTGAAAAATTGTGAATGCCTCCCGTCCTAGTATAGCGTGATATCCGCTGTTGAACGGGGCCACTTGGAATGTGACTTCTTCAGATCTGTAGTTGTCCGGCGAGCCGAACACCACATCGAGTGTGATTTTTCCGGTGCAGCGTGCTTCCCAGCTGGGTATTATTCCTCTGAAGGTTATGCTGCTTCGCTCAATACGGCTCCAGTCTATTTCCATTTTTTGAAGAGTTTCGTAGATGAGGTTTAACTGCCGCCATCCATGAGGACCTTTGTGAGTCGAAGTCGCCCACTATAGGACTAAGCACCAAGCGGCTGGTGCTCGGGCTGTTCGAATTTAGGTTTGTCGCCTGGCGTTGAAGGTGATGGCTGTGTCGCCCATGGATTTGTTGTTGCTACTTGGTAGACTTGGTGAGGTCGCGGATTGTTCGTTTCGCATATTATTTGATGCGAAGGTCTCAAGATCGTTGATACCGCATCGGTATTGTTGAAGTGGTTTTCGGGGCTAGAAGCTCCTCGCCACTTTTGGCCACCCGCCGTAATATCCAACATGCTCGAGGCTATGTGTTGGGACGGCGCCTCAGATCTTGGAAGTTTACTGTGGTCCGCCGAGCCATCCCTCCAAAGACGGTTCCGCGTCTCTATGGGGTTTTTGCTTTTTGGTTTTGTATCGGTGCCCGAGTGTAATGCACCCTTTTGTTGCGGACTAGGGTTGGGGCCGGATTGTCCCAAAAATTATTTTCGGTTTTCCGAAACTCTCCATCGCACAAGATTTCAGACTATGGACGCCAGTCGGGCGGCGTGTAATTTTACGACGGCCGATGGCGCTCAAGATTCCCTTATCCGTGCAATTATTGCAAAAATTGAGATTGCGTTATCCTCTCGGCAGTCCTTTATCCCGTCCATGACCAGGAGGAATCGCCCAAAGAGTGATGTAATCGTTTCAGCGGGCTCTTGCCGGATTAGAGATAGATCGCATATGTCCGGGCGGGTGGGTGGAATTAAGTCCGAACCCTACCCGCCTCAAGGCTTAAAGGCCGGAAGTTTCCAAATTGAAGCTTGGATTGCTGGACGGATCCAGCAAGTCCGAACGATGCATGATTTTAAGTTCAAGTGTTTCGATCGAAGTCCGTCCCTCCGCTGAAATCCGCATGGAGGGTTCGGGAATCCAGACGTGACTAGTTTTCAATATAGGAGAAGAGTCGCCAGATTGTTCCTCTACCACTGCGACGTGGTGGGTGACTTGGGGAGAGTTAATCTCTCTCAGATCGGTTTTAAGCCCAATCTGATTGTAGTCTGTAGCGACTCCTAGGGCGGCATGCGATCCAAGAGCTCGTTGACAGACGAGAGCTCTATTGATCCAGCCGCCGCAGATTCCGAGATGACGCGAAGATTGCTTTTGATGACTTGAGAAGTCATTGTCGAAGCAGTGGCCGGACAGGCGGTCATAAGAAAACCACCTAGCCGGATAGTTTGGCCGGAGGCCAAGTCCCCTTTGGCAAAAATACCATCCTTGAAGACGGGTGGAGGCATCCTTCCTATTGGCGACGACACAGAGGAACTCTCAATGAAAGCACCAATGTCGGTGTAAAAACCGGCGGATCTCGGGTAGGGGGTCCCGAACTGTGCGTCTAGGCGGATGGTAACAGGAGACGAGGGACACGATGTTTTACCCAGGTTCGGGCCCTCGTGATGGAGGTAAAACCCTACGTCCTGCTTGATTAATATTGATGATATGGGTAGTACAAGAGTGGATTTACCATGAGATCAAGGAGGCTAAACCCTAAAAGCTAGCCTATGGTATGATTGTTGTAATGGAGGTTATGTGCTACGGACTAAAGCCCTCCGGTTTATATAGACACCGGAGAGGGCTAGGGTTACACAGAGTCGGTTACAATGGTAAGAGATCTACATATCCGTATCTCCAAGCTTGCCTTCCACGCCAAGGAAAGTCCCATCCGGACACGGGCGGAGTCTTCAATCTTGTATCTTCAGTAGTCTTGGAGTCCATGGACGATGATAGTCCGCTGTCCGGACACCCCTAATCCAGACTCCTCAAGCATCGCTTGTTGATGGTTGGTGAAACCACTAGCTTCAAGAAGGGCAAGGGCAAGAAGGGATACTTCATGAAACGGCAAATCAGCTGCTGCTCTAGTGAAGAAACCCAAGGTTGAACCCAAACCCGAGACTAAGTGCTTCTGTAATAAGGGGAACAGCCACTGGGGCAGAATTACCCTAGATACTTGGTAGATAAGAAGGCAGGCAAGGTCGACGGAAGTATATTGGATATACATTATGTTAATGTGCACTTTACTAGTACTCCTAGTAGCACCATGGTATTAGATACCGGTTCGGTTGCTAAGTGTTAGTAACTCAAATAAAAGCTACGGAATAAATGGAGACTAGCTAAAGGTGAGTCGACGATATGTGTTGGAAGTGTTTCAAGGTTGATGTGATCAACATCGCACGCCTCCCTCTACCATCGGGATTTGGTGTTTGCGTTGAGCATAGACATGATTGGATTATGTCTATCGCAATACGGTTATTCATTTAAGGAGAATAATGGTTACTCTGTTTATTTGAATAATACGATCAATGGTCTTGCACCTAAAAGAATGGTTTATTGAATCTCGATCGTAGTGATACACATTTTCATGCCAAAAGATATAAGATAGTAATGATAGTACCACTTACTTGTGGCACTGCCATGTAAGTCATATTGGTATGAAACGCATGAAGAAGCTCCATGTTGATGGAACTTTGGGCTCACTCGTTTTGAAAAGTTTGAGACATGCAAACCATGTCTATTGGTATATATGCATGAAGAAACTCCATGCAAATGGACCATTTGGACTCACTTGATTTTGAATCACTTGAGACATGCAAATCATACCACATGGGCAAGATGACTGAAAGCCTCGGTTTCAGTAAAATGGAACAAGAAAGCAACTTGTTGGAAGTAATACATTTTGATGTGTGCGGTCCAATGAGTGCTGAGGCACGCAGTGGATATCGTTATGTTCTTACTTCACGGATGATTTGAGTAGATACTGAGTGTATTTACTTGATGAAACACAAGTTTGAATTATTGAATGGTTCAAGTAATTTCAGAATGAAGTTGAAGATCATCGTGAGAAGAGGATAAAATGTCTATGATATGATCATAGAGATGAGTATCTGAGTTACGAGCTTTGGCACGCAATTAAGACACTGTGGAAATTGTTTCACAATTAATACCGCCTGGAACACCACAGTGTGATGGTGTGCCCAAACATCATAGTTGCACCCTATTGGATATGGTGCATACCATGATGTCTCTTATCAAATGACCACTATCGTTTATGGGTTAGGCATTAGAGACAACCACATTCACTTTAAATAGGGCACCACGTAATTCCGTTGAGATGACACCATATGAACTATGGTTTAGAGAAACCTAAGGTGTCATTCCTTAAAAGTTTGGGGCTGCGACGCTTATGTGAAAAAGTTTCAGGTTGATAAGCTCGAACCCAAAGCGGATAAATACATATTCATAGGACACCCAAAACAGTTGGGTATACCTCCTAATTCAGATCCGAAAGCAATAGGGATTGTTTCTTGAATCGGGTCCTTTCTCGAGAAAAGTTTGTCTCGGAAAGTTGAGTGGGAGCATGGTGGAGACTTGATGAGGTTATTGAACCGTCACTTCAACTAGTGTGTAGCAGGGCACAGGAAGTTGTTCCTATGGTGCCTACACCAATTGAAGTAGAAGCTTATCATAGTGATCATGAAGTTTCGGATCAAGTCACTACTGCACTCGTGAGGGTGACAAGGATGCGATTACATCGTGAGTGGTACAAGAATCTCTGTCTTGAAGGTCATGTTGCTAGACAACAATGAACCTACGAACTATGGAGAAGCGATGGTGGGACCCTATTCCGACAAATGGTTAGAAGCCATGAAATCCGAGATAGGATCCATGTATCAGAACAAAGCATGAACTTTGGTGGACTTGCCCGATGATCGGCAAGCCATTGAGATAAATGGATCTTTAAGAAGAAGACGGACATGGACGGTAATGTCACCGTCCATGAAGCTCGACTTGTGGCGAAGAGTTCTTCACAAGTTCAAGGAGTTGACTATGATGAGATTTTCTCATCCGTAGCGATGCTTAAGTCCGTCGGAATCATGTTAGCATTAGCTGCATTTATGAAATCGGGATGATGGATGTCAAAACGAGTTTCCTTACCAGCCAGAAGGAAAGGTTGTATGTGATACAATCGTAAAGGTTTTGTCGATCCTAAGGATGCTAAAAGGTATGCTAGCTCCAAAGGATCCTTCCATGGACTAGAGTAAGAAACTCGGAGTTGGAATATGCACTTTGATAAGATGATCAAAGATTTTGGGTTTATGCAAAGTTTATGAGAAACTTGTATTTCCAAAGAAGTGAGTGGGAGCACTATAGAATTTCCGATGAATATATGTTGTTGACATATTGTTGATCAGAAATGATGTAGAATTTCTCGAAAGCATATAGGGTTATTTGAAAGGTGTTTTTCAATAGAAAACTTAGATTAAGCTACTTGAACATTGAGCATCAAGATCTATGAGGATAGATCAAAAACGCTTAATGGTACTTTCAAATGAGCATATACCTTAACATGATCTTGAAGGTGTTCAAGATGGATCAGCCAAAGAAGGAGTTCTTGCCGAGATGTAAGGTATGAAGTTAAGACTTAGAGCTCTCACCACGGCGTAAGAGAGAGAAAGGATGAAGGTCGCCCCTATGCTTTATAACGTGAGGCTCTATAAAGATGCTATGCCGAGTACCGCACTGATGTGTGCCTTGCCACATGTCCGAAAGAGGGTACAAAGGTGATCAAGGAGTGGATCACCGATAGCGGTCAAAATTATCCTTAGAGGAATAAGGATATGTTTCGATTATGGAGGTGATAAAGAGTTCGACGTAAAGATTTGCGCCGATGCAAGTTTAACACCTATCCGGATAGCTCTGAGTAGAGAATCCGGATACGTATAGTGGAATAACAATTTGCAATAGCTCCAAGTAGAGCGTGGAAGCAACATTTACAATATGACCTAGAGATTTGCAAAGTACATACGGATCTAAATGTTGCAGACCCGTTGACTAAAACTTCTCTCAAGCAAAACATGATCAAACCCCAGAACTCATTGAGTCTTAATCACATGATGATGTGAACTAGTTCAATGACACTAGTAAACTCTTTGGATGTTGGTCACATGGCGATGTGACCTGTGAGTGTTAATCACATGGCGATGTGAACTAGATTATTGACTCTAGTGCAAGTGGGAGATTGTTGGAAATATGCCCTAGAGGCAATAATAAATTAGTTATTATTATATTTCCGTGTTCATGATAATCATTTATTATCCATGCTATAATTGTATTGATAGGAAACTCGTGACATGTGTGTGTACATAGACAACACCATGTCCCTAGTAAGCCTCTAGTTGACTAGCTCGTTGATCAATAGATGGTTACGGTTTCTGACCATGGACATTGGATGTCGTTGATAACGGATCACATCATTAGGAGAATGATGTGATGGACAAGACCCAATCCTAAGCCTAGCACAAAGATCGTAGTTCAGATGCTAAAGCTTTTCTAATGTCAAGTATCATTTCCTTAGACCATGAGATTGTGCAACTCCGGATACCGAGGAATGCTTTGGGTGTACCAAACGTCACAACGAATCGGGTGGCTACAAAGGTGCACTACATGTATCTCCGAAAGTGTCTGCGGTTGGCATGAATCGAGATCGATTTGTCACTCCGCGTGACGGAGAGGTATCTCTCGGCCCACTCGGTAGGACATCATCATAATGTGCACAATGTGACCAAGGGGTTGATCACGGA
Organism: Aegilops speltoides; assembly: GCA_021437245.1. Taxonomy (NCBI): domain Eukaryota; kingdom Viridiplantae; phylum Streptophyta; class Magnoliopsida; order Poales; family Poaceae; genus Aegilops; species Aegilops speltoides. The sequence goes on along the minus strand of CM038146.1, from coordinate 349,957,033 downwards.
TGATGTGTTACGGAACGAGTAAAGAGACTTGCCGTAACGAGATTGAACAAGGTATCGCATACCGACGATCGAATCTCGGCAAGTACAATACCGCTGGACAAAGGGAATTGTATACGGATTGATTGAGTCCTTGACATCGTGGTTCATCCGATGAGATCATCGTGGAACATGTGGGAGCTAACATGGGTATCCAGATCCCGCTGTTGGTTATTGACCGGAGAACGCCTCGGTCATGTCTCAGATGGTTCCCGAACCCGTAGGGTCTATACACTTAAGGTTCTGGCGACGCTTAGGGTTATAAAGGAAGTTTGTATGTGGTTACCGAATGTTGTTCGGAGTCCCGGATGAGATCTCGGACGTCACGAGAAGTTCTGGAATGGTCCGGAGGTAAAGATTTATATATGGAAAGTTGTTGTTCGGGTTCCGGGAAAAGTTTGGGTTTTTCCGGTATTGTACCGGGAAGCTTCCAGAAGGTTCCGGAGGATCCGGAGGGGTCCGGATGTCCGGAAATTGTTCCACCACGTCCAATACAGCAGCATGGTCTGAAGGGGGCGCCCTAGCCTTAATGGGCCAGGGGCACCATCCCCCCCCCCCAAGGCCCATGCGCATGGGAGAGGGGAAACCCTAAAGGGGAGGGCCTCCACTTGACTTGGGAGGCACTCCTCCCCCCTTGGCCACCGCCCCCAACCCTAGATGGGATCTACGGGGGCCGGCCCCTCTCCCCCACCTATAAATAGTGGAGGGTGGGAGGCAGCCGCACCCAAGCCTCGGCGCAGCCTCCCGCCTCCCATTACCTTCTTCTCTCGCGGTGCTTGGCGGCCCCGCAGATTGCCACGCCCTCCACCACCACCACGCCATTGTGCTGCTGCTGGATGGAGTCTTCTCAATGTCGGTGTCAAACCGCGGATCTTGGGTAGGGGGTCCCAATCAAGCGCCTAGGCGGATGGTAACAAGAGACGAGGGACACAATGTTTTTACCTGTGTTCGGCCCTCTCGATGGAGGTAAAACCCTACGTCCTGCTTGATTAATATTGATGATATGGGTAGTACAAGAGTAGATCTACCATGAGATCAAGGAGGCTAAACCCTAGAAGCTAGCCTATGGTATGATTGTTGAGATGTATGTATGTCCTACGGACTAAAGCCCTCCGGTTTATATAGACACCGGAGAGGCTAGGGTTACACAGAGTCGGTTACAATGGTAGGAGATCTACATATCCGTATTGCCAAGCTTGCCTTCCATGCCAAGGAAAGTACCTTCCGGACACGAGCTGGAGTCTTCAATCTTCTATCTTCGTAGTCTTGGAGTCCGGCGGATATTGACAGTCCGGCTGTCCGGACACCCCCTAGTCCAGGACTCCCTCAGTAGCCCCTAAACCAGCCTTCAATGACGATAAGTCCGGCGTGCATAATGTTCGGCATTGCAAGGCGGTTCCTCCCTTGAAATATCCAGGAAGATAACTAACGCCAGATAGTGTCCGCTCGCAAAAATGATTTTCCACATTCCACCGTAGAGAGAATAAAACATATACATCGACTCAATCACGACGATATGCGGCGTGACATCACATCGCCACCAAGCCCTCGCTTGATCTTTTTACTATTCCACCTCAGACGCTTAGCTAAGCGTTTCTTGGCACGCCTTGTCGGGCAGATCGTGGTTCTCTATTCCGGATCCTCATCAATACGCACGGGTAACCCAACTGCTCCTGCCGCCACGCCTCTATCAAGGGGAATCTCAAACGGTCACGGAGACGGCCCTTGGTATTTCTTCCCTTTATAAGAGGACCAAGGCCTGTCCTTGTTCTTAATCTCGTGATCGAATCTTCCTCCGCCTCCCGCCCAACACCCGAGCCTCAGATTCGAGCGCCTGGATCCTCAACCATGTCCGCCCGACCTCCGTGGTCGGTGGATGCCCTCCTCCGCCACGGAGGAGGACATATTGAAGTTGCGTGAGGCCAAGCACCGCCCACGAGGTTTCAGACAGGTTGCCTGCCCTGTGGCAGGCCGTGCCCGCCCCGAGCCCGTGAATACGCCATTTTCAGATCCCACCTCCGCCGGGCTTAGGCTTCCCGACGGATCCCTTCGTGAGAGGGCTCCTGCTCTACTATGGGCTGGACTTTCACGACTTGGCCCGAGTCCATCCTCCATATCTCCGCATTCATTATCGCTTTGCGAGGCCTTCCTCCGCCATTCCCCACTTCGCCTATGGTCAAGACCTTCAAGGTGGAGCCAAGATGACCGGGGCGCTAAGCGAGTGAGCGGCGGGCGCACTATAAGTAATGGTCGATGCCCGCGGGTTCAAGGTTCCTTCCAAGAGGAACTTGATCAGGCAGCAGGAGTGGTTCTACATCACGCGCCCAAGGGGCAGCAGCAAAAGCCACCGCCTTATTCCGCTGGGACCTCCACGCCAATCGATGTCGTGGGTCAACCAAGGGCTCAACTGGGGCCGCTCGAGGACGTGCCTCACCGCAGGGACGGATTCGAGACCTCCAAGCGAGGGAGATCGACCTGATCAAGGTGATGCAGTGTTATGCTAATCGTGCATCTTCCTACCAGAACGCCGCCCTTCCGCCTATGGGAGTTCAACCGAGGGACCTCATATTCTCCAAAGACTTTATGGGTGCGACACCCATGGAGATGTACAAGCTGTTCTTCGACCGCAGGTGGCATGTCCGATTCGCCGAGGACGCAGCCTAAGCCGCGATCGCCTTGATACTGTGTGGATAGCTCTGAGTCCCGACATTCTATTTATATGCCTTTCAAAAGTTCGCCTCTCGACCCTTTGTTCTTTACAGAATGGGTGGTGCGATCAAGGCTGATAAGGTGTCCGCCCTCCCAGAGACCGCACTAGAGCCCGTGGCTGGTCGAATGTTGGAGGTTGCGCCCACGTATAAGCAGCGGGAAAATAGAGGAGCTAATGTTCCACCTAAGGGGGCGATCAAGAGGAGGGAACTAAGAACCCTCCCTCCAGAGGGAGAAGAGGACCGCCCAAGATCCGGAGGCCAAAGCCCTAAGCTGGGAAGAAATCTCACTGGTCCGCGTCCCGAGAGAATCCGACGCACAATCATCGCCAAGGACCAGCCTCCAACGAGCCGTGAGTATGAAAGAGGGAATTAATTAGTAAGGAAATACCTTCATTTGTGCTTCCGTAGGTAACCGAAGTATTTATATCGCAGTTCGGATTTGCAGCCTCCTCAGATGAGTTCATCTTCGGGACCTTCTTCCGGAGATGATGGAGAGCGATACGCCCATCCGCGGGCGCCACCAGATGAGGCAAAGCGAACCCAAGTGTCATCACGGAGGGTATCCCCGAGTCCGGAGGGGCCGAGAGTTCGCACCTACTAGTATCCGCCGAGAACTAAAGCATCTGCTTGAGAGGGCGTCCATTTCATAAGATCACCGTGCGTTAATGCGTATGGTGATTGAAGGATTTCGTCCGCTGAAAGCGGATTGCGAATGCCGCCATGAGTTTGTCGGCAGGTTTTGAGGTATGCGTAAATGACGATCCCTTTGTATTTTAACAAGATTGCACATAAAATGCGCATCAGATAGATAGTAGCCCCGAGACTCGTAGGTTGTCGAAACGACAGCGCGCCGAGGATCAAAATCTCAAAATCTCAAGTAATGAATACCGCGCCCCGACATAGTGGCGAATAGTCCGGGCCACCGGACTAATGGGTTGGCCGAATTAAGTCGGCAACTTGACGTGGCAGATGCTGACATCGCACTTGTCAACCGGCGACTTGACGAGTCGCAAGGTAAATAAGTTCTCCGCAGTTGTTTATTTAAGGGGGTCGAAGCCCTCCTCTGATAAATTGTATGTCAGTAGTACGACGGTGCTGCCGCTGTGGAGGGTTTTGGGCCGTAACTTGCTCAAGCTAAGGAGCAAGCCCGGCGAGTGATGCAGCTGCCTCAAGGCGGTCAAGAGTTGAAAGTCGAAAAGGCCGCGCACTGCCTAAGCAGGGCGGAGGTGGCCAAATTGGTCATGAAGGTAAAGGATTCTGCCGACCGCTATGAGGCTCTTGAAAAGGAGCGTCTATCGGAGCGGGAAGACCTGAAGAAGGCCACCGCCGAAGCCAAGGATGCCCGCTCTGCGATGCGGGCTATGAAGGAGGAACTGCGCCAGGCCGGAGAGATCGTGGCTGGCAAGCCTATTCTGCTGTGTCGCCGGTTTATGGATGCCAAGTATGCTCGATTTGAGCGGTTGTGGAGTCCGGAAGATCCGTATATGGATTTGGCTGTAAGTGCGGCTGATGTCGTTGAGCACTTCCGGAGCCAGGAGGATCACGAGACGGAAGAGTTATATTGGTCTCAATTCCACAGTCCGGATCGCTCGCTTTCGTTGACGGACCGGCTGGCCGAATGGGCCGAAGCTAAATAGATTGTCCGGACTTGCCATGATCGACATCGTGGCACATGTCTAGCCGAGAGGTCCAAGGCGACGAAGCTACTTCGCCATCGCAGCAATTCCTTGGAGCGTGCCGCATATAAAGGACATGAAGCGGTCGGGTTCAGTACGAGGGCGCGGATGGCCTTGCCCGTGAAGGCGATTATCCGAGATGGATGCCACCGCTGTTGCCGCCCAGGTCCGGATGAAAGCCGCCTCGCTGAGCACTACTGAGAAGTCATGCGCGACGCCAGATAATAGAGTCGCAGGTGCTCAAAGAATGTAACGCTCAAATGAACGCATTAGCTTGTAAATCGATGATTATGTTATAACCGCTTTTATACTTGTGCGCCCCAAGTAGTAAAACTTCTCCAGGCGGCCGCTTATGTATACTTTTGTATAACTTGAAAGATTGCGTTTGGCCAGCCCCACGCATGTGGTGCGGGGTGTTCGCAAAATAGCGATTTTCACACTTAATCCGACGCCTCGGTCCCAGATGAGGAGGTGGTAGCGAGCTAACTAGGCAATCCGGACTATAATGCTTTAGCACTTTCACTTAGCTGGAGCTCGAGGGTGGGGCTACGATATAGCCCCCGTGACACCGCACATCTCCGGATTCGGTGCGATGTGCCTGACCGAAGCGGTCCTTCGTCAAAACGTTGAATTCTAAACATTCCGATAGTCGATCGAGTGGTGACTGACTCTCCAGATCATGACAACGGGGCCGCTTTTCTAGTGAGGTGCTCGCCAAATTAACCGGGCACAATCGTAGTAGTTCTCCGGTGCCGTTAGCCGATGATACGGAACGAAGGCAGCAAAACACGTGAGCCGGGCAAACCCAACATTTGACCAAAGACATGATTCGAGCTGATGCATATAATGCCAACCAGACGCCGAACACTCCCTAAGGTGTTCGGTCTTTATAATAATGGGCAGGATTATGCCCTAAGCCCCTAGTGTCCGTGCATGTGCATGGTCCTCTCGACGCGCCGATGCCAAAGCTGCCAGTTCGCTTTGGCTATAGGAAGAAGCCAAGGAGAGTAACAACAAGAGACAGAATAAAAGGTCTACGCAGGTCTTAATCGAAAAGAATCCTGCAACGGGTCCCTACTACACGCCTGCGGCTCGTGTCTCCGCTATACCGTTATCCTGGACGGGTACGCACGTTGTTCATCTGTAGAAAGAGAGGAACATTTAGTTTTAGAAACAGTTCGTGCAAAAAATATGTAAAGAAGAAATATAAATAATTAAAGCAAGGTTTATATGAAACCGCGGTGGTTTGTGCGCGCAGCCCCCTGTGAAGGGGTATGCGGCTAGGTAGCCCCTAGCCTGCTGAGTCCGGATTCGACTATCCGAGTCCGGGGTCCTTGAGTGACCCTTCGCACTGAAATGGCGCCATGTGGACCGGGCATCTTGAGTGTAAGAGACGCAGAATGCGGTATGGCGTTGAAGCGACAAAAGCCTTCGCCCCAAGAGTGCTTGATATTCACTTTCAAATGGGACGATATGAAAATTAATTTTTCGTCGAAAATTGTTCGCGATCCAACACGACTTCTAGTAGTATCGAGCCCGTGCACTTGGCGTAAGGGCCTGGCGCACACCTTTGAAGGAAGTGCGGCTGTGTTGAATTTTGGTAGGGTTCATCCTCATCCTACGGATTGTGTTTGAATATAGCAGGTTTAAGTCACCGCCTCCGCCCATTAGGACGTTAGTGAATTGTAATCCGCCTATTATGGGATTCAATATCGGGAGTCCGCCCCGCATTCAACGCTCGAATAGTCCAGTGGTCGAAGTGATTGGTTTTGATATCCAATCTCTACGGTCTCGTTGGTTGGACCGCGAAGCTCTTTTTAGAAAGTGTCGCACTATTTTTCCGTGTTATCACGTGAAGTGAGTTTATCGCTTTGACCCCTTGTGGGAAAGTCTTTTGTTTTCCGTGCCTCGCTGGCGGGTTTATCTTCTTAGCTTGACGCGCCGAGCCCCTTGTGTTCGCATTTAATCGGTCGGACTGTTTGAAAACCCAACAATCCTTGTGGGTGTGATTTGCAGGCTTTCCGGGGGTACTATGGATTTGACATATCCGACCCAGAATTTTGTGTAGGTTGGACAGTTCGTCGCTGTCATCCTTGAGGGGCTGAGTTTTGTTATCGGACCGCGAGCTTTTGAATCCGGCGTTGACTGCCGCGCTCTTTGGGATTTTCTCTTTATTCCGGCGCTGCTCATTTCTGCGCCGTGATTTTCCGTTTCCATCTCTTATCTCGGATGTACTTGGGTCGCTTAGTCGCTTCTTGCTAACTAGTTATCTTCGCCCGCACGTAAGCGGGTCATGAGGCTTGTTAGTGCGACATTGTCCTCGGTTTCTCTTAACCGAGGTGCTCAAGCAGCCATTCGCCTCTGACATTGTGCTTGAAAGCTGCTAAGGCTTCGCGTCCTGGACAGTCGACTATTTGGTTCTTTTTGGTAAGAAACCTGTTCCAGAATTTCCGCGCTGACTCTCCGGGTTGTTGAGTTATATGACTTAGATCATCCGCATCCGGAGGCCGGACATAAGTCCCTTGAAAATTTGCTCTAAACGCGTCCTCGAGCTCTTCCCAACTTCCAATAGTATTTTCTGGGAGGCTTTTAAGCCAATGACGGGCTGGCCCTTTGAGCTTGAGTGGTAAGTATTTTATGGCATGGAGATCGCTCCTCCGCCATATGTATATGTAGTATATAATCTTCATCCGCATCTGTGGTCTGTTGTTCCATCATAGGCCTCTATGTTGATGGGTTTAAATCCTGCTGGGAATTCATGGTCCAAAGACCTCATCGTGAAACATAGCGGTGTGCGGTGCCCCCAGATTTATGTGTGCCGTTATCATCGGACACTTGACGGTTGTCTTGCTTCCCGGGCTTTCTTTTTGGGTCCAGATGGACTGGCTGGGCCATTGACGGTGGAGGCTCTATGGCCTCCTCGTCAATTCTCGTAGCAGCTACGCTCGGTAGCTCTTCGATTGGTGGCCATTGCCGTATTTATCTGCGGTTTTGAGTACCTTGCTCCATCTTATTCTGAGTGTGTCTTCCGCTGTTTTAAGCTTCCGCTTTTCCTTCTTAAGGCTTCTTGCTGTAGCGATGAGCCTGCACTTAAAAAGCTCTTGTTCGACGGGGTCCTCGGGCATGACGAGTTCGTCGTCATTGAGGCTTGCTTCGTCTTCGGAGGGAGGCATATAGTTATGACCTCGACCTCTTCGTCCCGCCGCCTCTCACGGGGCTTGCTTCGCATCCTCCCCGCGCCGCCTTTGCCGAGGGGATTGTCTTCGCACTCTCGGGTATTGTTGTCTCCTCGTGCCGGATCTTTGTTCTTGCTGTGGCGGATTTAGAGCGGCGCCACCGACGCCGCGCGCTTGTTGCTTCTCTAAAGAGTCTCGCCCGCCGCTTCTTCGCCATCCCTTCTTTTGGGGTATCCACCATGTACACGCCATATAACGAGGTGGCCTTCCAGCGTTCTCGTGGGTACTGGTTCTCGTCATTCCCCGCATCGCCGCCCATGGCGTCGATGTCTTCGAGTCGTAGTCTAGCATGTCGGTTAAATCTCGGCGGTGGCTATAAATTGGGTGGTGGGTGGCTCAATTTCTTCGTCGTCCTGCATTCCAACCATCCCGCCATAGTCCGCCAGACTCTCCCGATAACGAGAGACGCTTTAGTAATTTAGGATATCGCCAAAAGGCGAATGTTTAAATATGTTCGTGGCGGTGAATTTATAACCGCGCCTAACTGCATTGATTGGTAGGGCGCGGAGGTTCGGAGTCCGCACCTCGATTCACGAAGTTCGCAAGGGACAAGATTGGTGTTTGGCTCCATCGTCGTGGATGTTGAAGCCCCTGTGGCGGCGTCTATCCGCCGACCTCGATCCGGGCGATCGGCTCCGTGCTAATGGTCAAGCGGATCCGAAAAGGGCCACCAAGGCACCGTCCGCGGCAGAGCTAGATCGTGCCCATCGCCACAAAGGCGCGCGCTTTGGTTGTGGCTTGAGTCCGCCAAGATCGAGTCTCCGCGGTCATCGGCCGTGAAGTTTAAGCTTCCAAATCGACTCGACGGCCAGGGCGAAGCTCGATCGCTCCAGATGGCCAAGTGAATTGCCCGCAGTGCAAAGCCGCCGAACACGAAGATCTGTCCGGGAGAAAAGTCTCACCCAGACAGTGTCGTTGGTTGAAGATGCCATCAAGCCTATCGGTGACGCATACGAGGAACTCTCAATGAAAGCACCAATGTCGGTGTCAAACCGCGGATCTCGGTAGGGGGTCCCGAACTGTGCGCCTAGGCGGATGGTAACAAGAGACGAGGGACACAATGTTTTTACCCAGGTTCGGGCCCTCTCGATGGAGGTAAACCCTACGTCCTGCTTGATTAATATTGATGATATGGGTAGTACAAGAGTAGATCTACCACAAGATCAAGGAGGCTAAACCCTAGAAGCTAGCCTATGGTATGATTGTTGAGATGTATGTATGTCCTACGGACTAATGCCCTCCGGTTTATATAGACACCGGAGAGGCTAGGGTTACACAGAGTCGGTTACAATGGTAGGAGATCTGCATATCCGTATTGCCAAGCTTGCCTTCCATGCCAAGGAAAGTACCTTCCGGACACGAGCCGGAGTCTTCAATCTTCTATCTTCGTAGTCTTGGAGTCCGGCGGATATTGACAGTCCGGCTGTCCGGACACCCCCTAGTCCAGGACTCCCTCACTCAACCTCTCCCTCTCTCCTTGCTGGATCAAGGCATGGGAGACGTCACCGGGCTATACGTGTGTTGAACGCGGAGGTGCCGTCCATTCGGCACTAGTGTCTCCGGTGATTTGGATCATGACGAGTACGACTCCTTCAACCCCGTTCTCTTGAACGCTTCCGCTTAGCGATCTACAAGGGTATGTAGATGCACTCTCCTTCCCCTCATTGCTGGTTTCTCCTTAGATAGATCTTGGTGACACGTAGGAAAATTTTGAATTTATGCTACGTTCCCCAACAGTTTTCAATGGTGAACATCACTATGTTGATCATATCTACTACATGATTCACGCTCGACCTTTCGGTCTCCAGTGTTCTGAGGCCATATCTGCATATGCTAGGCTCGTCAAGTTTAACCTGAGTATTCTGCGTGTGCAAAACTGGCTTGCACCCATTGTAGATGGACGTAGATCTTATCACACCCGATCATCACGTGGTGTCTGGGCACGATTTAACTTTGGCAATGGTGCATACTGTGGAGAACACTTTTATCTTGAAATTTAGTGAGAGATCATCTTATAATGCTACCGTCAATCAAAGCAAGATAAGATGCATAAAAGATAAACATCACATGCAATCAATATAAGTGATATGATATGGCCATCATCATCTTGTGTTTGTGATCTCCATCTCCGAAGCACCGTCATGATCACTGAGGGAGTCCTGGACTAGGGGGTGTCCGGACAGCCGGACTATCATCGTCAGCCGGACTCCAAGACTATGAAGATACAAGATTGAAGACTTCGTCCCGTGTCCGGATGGGACTTTCCTTGGCATGGAAGGCAAGCTTGGCGATACGGATATGTAGATCTCCTACCATTGTAACCGACTCTGTGTAACCCTAGCCCTCCCCGGTGTCTATATAAACCGGAGGGTTTTAGTCCATAGGACAGAACAACCATTACAACAATTATACCATAGGCTAGCTTCTAGGGTTTAGCCTCCTTGATCTCGTGGTAGATCCACTCTTGTACTACCCATATCATCAATATCAATCAAGCAGGAGTAGGGTTTTACCTCCATCGAGAGGGACCGAACCTGGGTAAAAACATCGTGTCCCTTGTCTCCTGTTACCATCCGCCTAGATGCACAGTTCGGGACCCCCTACCCGAGATCCGCCGGTTTTGACACCGACATTGGTGCTTTCATTGAGAGTTCCTCTGTGTCATCACCGATAGGCTTGATGGCTTCTTCAATCAACAACAACGCCGTCCAGGGTGAGACTTTTCTCCCCGGACAAATCTTCGTATTCGGCGGCTTTGCACTCCGGGCCAATTCACTTGGCCATCTGGAGCAGATCGAAAGCTACGCCCCTGGCCGTCAGGTCAGATTTGGAAGCCTAAACTTCACGGCGGATATCCGCGGAGACTTGATATTCGATGGGTCCGAGCCGCAGCCGAGCGTGCCGCGATCGCCACGATGGGCATGATCTAGCTCGCCACGGACAAGATTTTGAGGCCACACACGAATCCGCCCGACCCATAATTCGAGCCGATCACGCAGACGAGGACGGTGGCTGGACACCGCCGAGCTACAACTTCCATGGCGATGGAGCCAACATCGACCTCGCCCCTTATAAAGCTCGTGACTCGAGGTGCCGACTTCGCCGGACTCAACCTCTCGCTACCGCTAATCGAATCCGATTGGCGCCGATCATGGAGTTCACCGCCGCGGCCATCTTTCAGCACTCACCCTTTGGCGAAATCCTAAATTCACTAAAACTTCTCTCGCTATCTGGAGAGCCCTGGCCAGACTATGGCCAGGATGGTTGGGATGCGGACGATGAAGAAATTCAAAGCCCACCCACCACCCACTTTGTAGCCACTGTCGACGATCTAACAGACATGCTAGATTACGACTCCGAAGACATCGACAGTATGGACGACGATGCCGGAGACGATCAAGAACCAGCGCTCACCGAGCACTGGAAGGCCACCCCAACCCATGATGTATATATGGTGGACACCCCAAAATGAAGCGATAACGAGGACCAACGGGGCGCGGCAAAGGATAATTCCACCGACAAACAACCAAAATGGCGACGCAGACGCCGCCCTAAGTCCCGCCTCGACAAAAAGAGCGCTCCTAATGGCCCAGCAATAGAGCAGGGCAAACCAGTGGACAATGAACAGGCAACCAAGCAACCGTCCGAACAGGACGAATCGGATAATCAATCCATGCCCGGCGAAACCAACAGTCCAGACAACCTCACGCCGGACACACCACCGGAGCATAAGAACCTTCACAAAAGACTCGTCGCCACTGCAAGAAGTCTGAAGAAGGAAAAATGGAAGCTCAAAACAGCGGAAGACATACTCAGAATGAGGTGGAGCAAAGTGCTCAAAACCGCAGACAAATACGGCAATGGCCATCAATCAAAGATCTACCCGAAGCGCAAGCTGCTGCCAGAATTTGACGAGGAAGCCATAGAGCCACCACAGTCAAAAAATAAAGAAGCCGCCTGGCCGGATAGACGGCCAGATGACAGGCCAAAAGCGACAAGCGACGCCGCACACAAGCCAACTCATGATCCTGGGAAAACAGACGGCCCAGCCAGGTCCATTTACGGGCCAAAACAGAGGGGCCCCAGGAAGCAACACAACACGCCAAGTGTTCAAAGACAGCGGCACACTGAAATACAGGGGCGCCGCACACCCACTATGTTTCACCAATGAGGTGCTGGATCATGAATTTCCAGCAGGGTTTAAACCCATAAACATAGAGGCTTACGACGGAACAACAGACCCGGAGTCTAGATAGAGGATTATATACTACACATACACATGGCTAGAGGAGATGATCTCCACGCCATAAAATATCTACCCCTCAAGCTCAAAGGGCTAGCTCGCCATTGGCTCAAAAGCCTCCCAGAAAACACTGTCGGAAGTTGGGAAGAGCTTGAGGACGCGTTTAAAGAAAATTTTCAAGGGACTTATGTCCGCCCTCCGGATGCAGACGATCTAAGTCATATAACTCAACAGCCCGGAGAGTCAGCGCGCAAATTCTGGAACAGGTTCCTTACTAAAAAGAACCAAATAGTCGACTGTCCGGACGCTGAAGCCTTAGCATCGAGACGAATGGCTCGCCAGACACCTTGGCCAAGAGAAGCCGAGGACAATGGCCGCGCTAACAAGCCTCATGACCCGCTTTTGCGCGGGGGAAGACAGCTGGCTAGCAAGATGCAGCACCAGCGACCCAAGTACATCCGAGATCAGAGATGGAAACGGAAAATCACGGCGCAAAAAGGATCAATGCCGGAATAAAGAAAAAAGCCCAAAGAACACGGTGGTCAACGCCGGATTCAAAAGCTCGCGGCCAAACAACAAAACACTGCCTCTTAAGGACAACAGTGATGAGCTATCCAACTTAAACAAAATTTTGGATCGGATATGTCAAATCCACAGTACCTCCGGAAGGCCTGCAAACCACACCCACAGAGATTGTTGAGTTTTCAAATAGTCCGGCCGACTCAACGCCGAACACAAGGGGCTCGACGCACCAAGCGAGGATGATGATGAACCCCACCAGCAGAGCACCGGAAAACAAAAGACTTTCCCACAAGAAGTCAAAGCAGTAAACTCACTTCATGTGATAGTACGGAAAACAATGCGGCACCCGCTAAGACAGTGTCGCACGGTCCACCCCAATGAACCTCGAGATTGGATGTCAAAACCAATCACTTTTGACCACCGGATCATTCCGTATGTTCAAATGCAGGATGGACTGCTCTGATATTGGATCCTATAATCGACGGACTACAATTTACACAAGTCTTGATGGACGGCGGCAGCGATTTAAACCTGCTATATCCAAACACAATCCGCAAGATGGGGATAGACCTTACTAAAATTCGACATAGCCACACTTCCTTTAAAGGAGTGACGCCAGGCCCTTACGCCAAGTGCACATGCTCCTTATTATTAGAAGTTGTGTTCGGGACATCCGACAACTTCTGACGCGAAAGGCTAATCTTTCATGTCGCCCCATTTAAAAGTAGCTATCAAGCACTATTGGGACGTGAAGCTTTTATCCGCTTTAACGCAATACCGCATTACGCGTCTCTTACGCTTAAAATGCCCGGTCCACGCGGCATCATTTCATTAAGAGGTCGTTTAAAGACCCCGGACACGGCTAGACGAGTCCGGAATAAATAAGCTAGGGGCTCCCTAGCCGCACACCCCTTCACAAGGGGCTGCACATATAAGCAATAATGAGCTAATATAGACTCAGCTTTATTCATTTATTAATATTTTTATGCACTTTTTCGCACGATTTCCTTTCAAACTAAGTTCTCTCTTTTTACAGATGAACAACGCACACCCGCCCGTGATAACGCACAACGGAGACACAGCGCAGACGCAGAGGGACCCGCTGCAAGGATTCTTTTCAGATTAAGACCCTACGTAAACCTTTTTATCGCCTCTTGTTGCTATAATCCCTGGTTTTCATGATAACCAGAGAGGAGATCGACGCTTTGGCATCGGGCCGTCTGAGGACCTCCCCTGCACTGGACACAAGGGGCTTAGGGCATTGTTCCGCCTGTTATTATAAAGACCGAACACCTCGTGGAGTGTTCGCGCCTCGAAAGTTAGGCCTTATATGCATCAGCTCCGAATCATGTCTTTGGTCAAATGTTGGGTTTGCCCGGCCCGTGTTTTGCTGCCTTACGCTCAGATCATCGCTAACGCGCACCAGGAGAACTATCGATTGTGCCCCAGCCGGCCGGGCGAGCACCTCAATAGAGAAAGCCAAAACCCGATCGTCATGATACAACGAGAGACAGTCAACCACTGATCGACCACAGTGAATGTTTAGTATTCCTCCACTTTGACGGCGACGCTTCGTCAGTACATACGCCCCAATTCGATAGCGCGGTGCCCCCAGGGGCTATATCGTAGCCCCACCCTCGAACTCCATTGGCTAAGTGAAAGTGATAAATCATTATAGTCCGGTTGCCTCGTTTGCTACGCTACCACCTCCTTAACAGGACCGAGACGTCGGATTAAGTGTGAAAATGCGCTATTTTTGCGAACACCCCCGCACCTTGTGCGTGGGGGCTGAAGCCGATGACTGCCATCTTTCTGGTTATACATATGTATACATAAACGTCCGCACAGGAGATAATTCAATACTTGAACGCACAAGTACAAAAAGCGCCTACATAATAAACATTGCTTTATAAAATTAAAACGTTCATTTGAACGTGACATTTTTCGAGCACTGCGACTCTATTACACGAGCACCACGCAGAACTTCCCCAAAATAGTGCTCGGTGGGTAACCGGCTTTCGTCCGAGCCCTGGGTCGCAACAGCGGTGGCAACCATCTCTGTCCAATGTGTCTTCACACGGGAGAGGGCCATCCGCGCACCCTCTATGCAGGCCGACCGCTTCATCACCTTATATGTGGCACCGCCCCAAGAAATTGCTGCAATAAGCCAAAATAGCTCGTCGGTTTAGCCTATCCGCCGCACATGAGTCACGATATCCGCTATGGCAAGTCCGGACAACCTATTCAGCTCAGCCCATTTGGCCAACCGATCGGTCACCGGAAGTGAATGATCCGGACTATGGAATTGAGACCAAAACAGCTCTTCCGCCTTGTGATCCTTCCGACTTGAAGTGCACAACGGCATCCGCCGACTCGCCGCTAAGTCCATATAAGGATCCTCCGGACCCCACACCTGGCCAAGCTGGGCATACTTTGATCCGTGAAACTGGGGCAGCAGTAAAAGGCTTGCCAGCCACAATGTCTCCTACCGGCGCAGCTCCTCCTTTATAGCCCGCATTGCGAATCGGCATCCTTGGCTTCGGCGGTGGCCTTCCCTGTGTCTTCTCGCCTTATAGGCGCCTTTTCAAGAACCTCATTGCGGTCGGTAGCATCCTTTAACCTAACGCCATTTCGCCACCTCTTCCTCGCTTCGGCGGTGTGCAGCCCTTTCGCTTTAACTCCTCGGCCGCCTCGAGGCAGCCAGATTACATTCTTCCGCCTGCTCCTTGGCTTGAGCAAGTTCGCCCAAGGTTTCCACACAGCGGCACCATCTCGCGCTAAGCACACATATTGTAAGAGGTGGCCTTCGCCCTTACTAGGTGACCACGGAGAAACAACTTACCTTGCGACTCGCAAGTCGCTTGTCGACTAGCGCGATGTCCGTGATCCGCAACATCGAGTTGCCGCTTAGTTCAGCAACTCCATCAGTCCGGCTGGCCCGGACTATCCGCCACCGCATAGGAAAGGCGACATTTAATACCCGCGATTTTCATCCTCTAAGACGCTGTTGCTTTCGACAACCTACCGAGTCTCAGGGCTACTATCTATACAGGCGATCTCATGTGCAAAACTCTGTCAAACAGTGTGTCATTTTACGTACCTCAAACCCCGCCAAAGAACTCCCGACGGCATTACGCAATCCGCTTGGCGGATTTAAATCCTTCCAATCACCATACTCATCAATGCATGGTGATCTTCTGAGATAGACGCCCTCTCAAGCAGATCCTTCAGCTCCCCCGGCCAAACACCAGTTGGCGCCGAACTATCCGGCTTTGCCGGACTCAGGGATACCCTCCATGATGACACTTCAGGCTCGTCCGCCCTATCTGACGGCGTAGCGGACGAAGGCGTCTCGCTCTCCACCATCTCCGGACGAAGATCCCCCGAAGACGAGCTCATCTGAGAAGGTCGGAGATCCAAACTACAAGGTAAAAATTCGGTTATCCTCAGAAGCACAAATAGGGATGTCTCTTATTACCGAGCTCTCTTTTTTCTACTTACGGCTCGCTGGAGGGCTGATGCTTTAGGGAGATCAGGCGTCGGGCCTCCTGACGCAGGACCCTCCGTGAAGACTTCTTCCCCGCTTAGGGGCTTTGGCCTCCGGGTTTCCAGAGGCGGCCCTCTTCTCCCCTTGGAGGGAGGGATTCTCGATCCACCCTTCTTCAAGAGCCTCCTTGGGCGAGGCGGTAGCTCCCTTATTTTCCCCTCCGCCTTCTTCTGAAGGTGCAACCTCCAAAGATCTTGACCAGACGGATCCGACGCGGTCTCCGGAGGGGGGCCGACACCATATCAGCTTTGCTTGCGCTTATCCACTCTGTTGAAGGATAACGGGTTAAAAGGCTTAATTATAGAAAGGCAAACAAATGGTACGTCCAAACTCTGAGCTACTTACTTGAGTATCCGGGCGATTGCAGCTTAGGCCGGCGTCCTCGGTCAATTCCGGACACAGTACCGTGATCCGAAGAACAACTCAGACATCTCCACGGGTGTCGCACTCCATAAAGTGTTGGAGAATCCGTGGTCCTCCGGATTGAAACCCCATAGCCGGAGAGGACGGCGTTTGCAGGGCAGGAGACGCCTAATCGGCATAACCTGCATCACCATGACCAGATCGATCTCCCTTGCCTGGAGGTCTCGAATCCGGCCCTGCAATAGGGGCACGTCTTTTGACGGCCCCCAGTTGAGCCCTTGGTTGACCCACGACACCAACCATCGTGGAGGTCCCGAGCGGAATAAGGGCAGGGGCTTCTGCCTGCTGCCCTTCGGAGCGGTGATATAGAACCACTCCTGCTGCCACAAGCCAAGCTCCTCATGGAAGGAACCCTCGGGCCACAGGCATCGCCCTCCCGCCACGCCGCCCCACAAGACTCGCCGATGCCCCGATCATCTTCGGCTCCACATTGAAGGTCTTAAGCCACAGGCCGAAGTGGGGGGTGATGCGGAGGAAGGCTTCGCAGACGACAATGAATGCGGAAATATGGAGGATGGACTCCGGAGCCAAGTCATGGAATTCCAACCCATAGTAGAACATGAGCCCTCTCACAAAAGGATCCATCAGGAAGCCTAAACCCCGACGGAGGTGGGACACAAAGACGATGTACTCGCCGGGCTCGGGGGTGGGGATGGCCTGCCCTTCGGCGGGCAACCTGTGTGAAATCTCGTAAGACAGGTACTTGGCCTCTCGTAGCTTTAGCACGTCCTCCTCCGTGACGGAGGAGGGCATCCACCGGCCCTGAAGGTCAGAGCCGGACATTGTTCAAGGTCCGAAGCGCTCGAATCTGGGGCTCTGGGTGTTGGAACTTAGAGCAAGGAGAAGATTCGATGGTCGATTGAAGAAAAGAAACGAGCCTTGGTCCTGTTATAAAGAGGAAGAATACCAAGAGCCGTCTCTGTGACCGTTCGGGACTCGCCTTCGATAGAGAGGGCGTGGCGACGGGCGCGGTTGGGTTACCCACGTCCATATTGATGAGAATCCCGGAATAAGGGGAACACGATCTCGCTCGACAAGACGTGCTAAGGAAACTGCCGCTAAACGCTACCGAGGTGGTATAATAAAAACGATTCAAGTAAAGGCTTGGTAGTGGCGTGATGTCATGCTACAAGACACGCCGCCAGATTGAACTTGTGTACATATTATTCTCTACGGTGGAATGTGGAATTTATTTTGCGAGCCGACACTATCCCGGTGTTCACAATCTTCTATGAATTATTCAAGGAGGAACCCGCCTTGCAATGCCGAACAATATGCGCTACCGGACTCATCGTCATTGAAGCCTGGTTCGTGGGCTACCGAGGAGTCTCGACTAGGGGTGTCCGGACAGCCGGACTATCATCATCACCGGACTCCAAGACTATGAAGATACAAGATTGAAGACTTCGCCCCGTGTCCGGATGGGACTTTCCTTGGCGTGGAAGGCAAGCTTGGCGATACGGATATGTAGATCTCCAACCATTGTAACCGACTGTGTAACCCTAGCCCTCCCGGTGTCTATATAAACCGGAGGGTTTTAGTCCATAGGACGTAACAACCATTACAACAATCATACCATAGGCTAGCTACTAGGGTTTAGCCTCCTTGATCTCGTGGTAGATCCACTCTTGTACTACCCATATCATCAATATCAATCAAGCAGGAGTAGGGTTTTACCTCCATCGAGAGGGCCCGAACCTGGGTAAAAACATCGTGTCCCTTGTCTCCTGTTACCATCTGCCTAGACGCACAGTTCGGGACCCCCTACCCGAGATCCGCCAGTTTTGACACCGACAATCACCATCGTCACCGGCGCGACACCTTGATCTCCATCGTAGCATTGTTGTCGTCTCGCCAACTATTGCTTCTACGACTATCGCTACCGCTTAGTGATAAAGTAAAACAATTACAGGGCGATTGCATTGCATACAATAAAGCGACAACCATATGGCTCCTACCTGTTGCCGATAACTCGGTTACAAAACATGATCATCTCATACAATAAAATATAGCATCATGCCTTGACCATATCACATCACAACATGCCCTGCAAAAACAAGTTAGACGTCCTCTACTTTGTTGTTGCAAGTTTTACGTGGCTGCTACGGGCTGAGCAAGAACCGTTCTTACCTACGCATCAAAACCACAACGACAGTTCGTCAAGTTAGTGTTGTTTTAACCTTCTCAAGGACCGGGCGTAGCCACATTCGGTTCAACTAAAGTTGGAGAAACTGACACCCGCTAGTCACCTGTGTGCAAAGCACGGCGGTAAAACCAGTCTCGCGTAAGTGTACGCGTAATGTCGGTCCGGGCCGCTTCATCCAACAATACCGCCGAACCAAAGTATAACATGCTGGTAAGCAGTATGAGTTGTATCGCCCACAACTCACTTGTGTTCTACTCATGCATATAACATCTACGCATAAACCTGGCTCTGATGCCACTATTGGGGAACGTAGTAATTTCAACAAAAATCCTACGCACACTCAAGATCATGGTGATGCATAGCAACGAGAAGGGAGAGTGTCTCCACGTACCCTCGTAGACCGTAAGTGAAAGCATTAGCACAACGCGGTTGATGTAGTGGTACATCTTCATGACCCAACCAATCATGTACCAAACGCACGGCGCCTCCGAGTTCAGCACACATTCAGCTCGATGACGTCCCTCGAACTCCGATCCAGCCGAGATTTGAGGGACAGTTCCGTCAGCACGACGGCGTGGTGGTGATGATGATGTTCTACCGATGCAGGGCTTCGCCTAAGCACCGCTATGATATTATCGAGGTGGATTATGATGGAGGAGGCACCGCACACGGCTAAGAGATCCAAGGGATCAATTGTTGTGTCTAGAGGTGCCCCCTTGCCGCCATATATAAAGGAGGGAGGGAGAGGCCAGCCCTAGAGGGGGCGCCAAGTGTGGGGAGTCCTACTAGGACTCCCAAGTCCTAGTAGGATTCCCCTTTCCTTTCCGGAGTAGGAGAGAAGGAAAGAGGGGGAGAGGGAGAAGGAAAAGGGGGTTGCACCCCTTGTCCAATTCGGACCAGAGGGTGGGCGCGCGCCTCCTTCCTTTTGGCTCTCTCCTCTATTCCCGTATGGCCCAATAAGGCCCATATACTCCCCGGCGAATTCTCGTAACTCTCCCGTACTCCGAAAAATACCCGAATCACTCGGAACCTTTCCGAAGTCCGAATATAGTCGTCCAATATATCGATCTTTACGTCTCGACCATTTTGAGACTCCTCATCATGTCCTCGATCTCATCCGGAACTCCGAACTACCTTTGGTACATCAAAACACATAAACTCATAATATAACCGTCATCGAACTTTAAGTGTGCGGACCCTACGGGTTCGAGAAGTATGTAGACATGACTGAGACACGTCTCTGGTCAATAACCAATAGCAGAACCTAGATGCTCATATTGGCTCCCACATATTCTATGAAGATCTTTATCGGTCAAACCGCATAACAACATATGTTGTTCCCTTTGTCACCGGTATGTTACTTGCCCGAGATTCGATCGTCGGTATCTCAATACCTAGTTCAATCTCGTTACCGGCAAGTCTCTTTACTCGTTTCATAATACATCATCCTGCAACTAACTCATTAGTCACAATGCTTGCAAGGCTTATAGTGATGTGCATTACCGAGTGAGCCCAGAGATACCTCTCCGATAATCGGAGTGACAAATCCTAATCTCGAAATACACCAACCCAACAAGTACCTTTGGAGACACCTATAGAGAACCTTTATAATCACCCAGTTATATTGTGACGTTTGGTAGCACACAAAGTGTTCCTCCGGAAAATGGGAGTTGCATAATCTCATAGTCATAGGAACATGTATAAGTCATGAAGAAAGCAATAGCAACATACTAAACGATCAAGTGCTAAGCTAACAGAATGGGTCAAGTCAATCACATCATTCTCCTAATGATGTGATCCCATTAATCAAATGACAACTCATGTATATGGTTAGGAAACTTAACCATCTTTGATTAACGAGCTAGTCAAGTAGAGGCATACTAGTGACACTATGTTTGTCTATGTATTCACACATTATTATGTTTCTGGTTAATACAATTCTAGCATGAATAATAAACATTTATCATGAAATAAGGAAATAAATAAAAACTTTATTATTGCCTCTAGGGCATATTTCTTTCAAGCCTCGCACACGACGATAAACGCCAAGATGTGGAGGAAAGAGTTCGGGGCTAGATCATGGAAATCTAGCCCATAATAGAACATGAGTCCCCGGACGAAGGGATGGAGTGGAAAACCTAGCCCTCTAAGGAAATGGGGGAGGAAAATGACCCTTTCGCCGAGCTCCAGAGTGGGGATCATTTGACCTTTGGTGGGGAGCCTGTGCGCGATGTCTGCGGCTAGGTACCCCGCGCTCCGGAGATTCTTCACCTCCTTCTCCGTAATGGAGGATGCCTCCCACTTGCCCTTGGAACCGGATCTGACCATGGCTAGAGAGGGTGGTGGCGGTGGGGAAGAAGGAAGCCTTTTTCGGGTGCTGAGAGCTTAGGAGATTGGAAGGCTGAGGCTAGAAGAAGGCGTGAGGAGGAAAGGAGGAATCTATTGCCCTCTTATAGGCGGTAAAAATGCCAACCGCCCCCCCACTTATGCCTTGAAACTCGCATGTTCCCAACGTAAGCATGCGCCATAAACGGTTGGATTACCCAAATCTTATTGATGAGCAATCTCGTAATAAGTGGGCACGATCTCTGTTTTGACAAGACGGGCCAAGGGGGCTCAGCCTCGAAACACGGAACACAGGGTGTGAAAAGGGTTCAAAATGCTGAAAGGTCAACTCTGACGCTTCGACGGAAAAAGTTGTCAGTAAAGTCACTGCTCCTGTTTTTTATATATCCTGCCTTCGCGGCTAAGGGTTGTGTTAATTATGCAAGGCCGAATATAGTTCTTTTATGGAGAAAAGCCGATGTATATTGTCTAGGGAACCCGCCTCGCAATGTCGAAGACAATCTGCACGCCGAACTCGTCATCATTGAAGATTGGTTCATGGGCTACTCAGGGAGTCCTGGACTAGGGGGTCCTCGGGCGTTCGGTCTATTTGATATGGGCCAGACTAATGGGCCGTCAAGATACAAGGAAGATGACCTTCTCTCGTGTCCGGTTAGGACTCCCGTATGCGTGAACGGCAAGTTTAGGTGTCCGGATATGTTGTTTCCTTTTTGTTAAACCGACTTTGTACAACCCCAGGCCCCTCCAGTATCTATATAAACCAGAGGGTTTAGACCGAAGGCAGGATCAGAACATTGATAGGCTAGCCAGGCTAGGGTTTAGCCATTACGATCTCGAGGTAGATCAACTCTTGTAACCCCTATATTCATTGAATATAATCACGCAGGAGTAGGGTTTTACCTCCATTAAGAGGGGCTGAACCTAGGCAAGCATTGTGTCCCTTTGATCATTGTTACCATCGATCCTCAGACATACAACTTGGGCACCCCTACTCGAGATATGCCGGTTTTGACACCGACAAGGTCCCCGCCGGTCTACATCCTAAGCACTCCACGGTCTTGGGCCCATCGCCCTTTGCACCCCGAGTCATTGTCAGCAGGGTGGATA
Source organism: Aegilops speltoides (assembly GCA_021437245.1). Lineage (NCBI taxonomy): Eukaryota > Viridiplantae > Streptophyta > Magnoliopsida > Poales > Poaceae > Aegilops > Aegilops speltoides. The sequence goes on along the minus strand of CM038146.1, from coordinate 349,935,040 downwards.
CCAGTGCCACCTCTGTCATGGATGGCACGATCCGACTGTGCCACAATGCTGAACTGGACGCCTGAGAGAGCTTCCGGAAGAAACGTATGATGACGAGTGCCCATAACTATTATCGCGTGGCGCTTAGTGCGTATAGGCCAGTGGCCAACTCAGATTAAATACCCAAATCCTTAGTGTATTGGGAGGTCGTGGAGGCGAGCAGAGACTCACGATCATGTGACCCCGTCGCCCCGTCTCAAGGAAATACGGCAAGGGCTAGGCCCAACCCTCTCACTAGGGCAGTCTACCAGCCCGGCCATGTCTCGTCTTTATCTCGCAGGTACCCTCCAGGTCAACCCGACTATCCAGAGACTGTCAGGAACTTAGGTCCACCCCTACTGGGTTGGTACCGCCTATCCCTTCAATCCAGCAGTAACAGTAACTCTCGCGGTTACGCCCACGGTCAACCCAACTTCACATATCTCGCGGGTACCCCTCGGAGCCGACTCGACTTTAACATGGGCCGGGAGTAAAGCCAAGGTAACTGTGTTTCCTTAACATCAAGGGGGAATTCAAGGAATCACCCTTGATGGAATTCACTTGATGTAATCGTCAACGTGAACATATGTGGAATCACCCTCGAGGTTAACACTTGAAGTGTTGCATGACAGAGTCGTATCAGGAGTGGTGAAGGAGGAATCACCCTCAATAGACCACGCCCGATTAGCTACGCTACAGAGTTATCATCAGGAGTGTATTACGAGGTATCACCCTCGGCACTCGATAGTAGCTCTCCAGAGTCGTACAACTAAAGGGGGTGAGGTAATGTGTTGGCCTCCTGACGTCGATCATGTTAATCGAGTCATCGATGATGAAACAGGGGCAACCGGGACAAGGTGAGGGGTCACTGATGGATCACTAACCAACCTATACTAGACAGTTTAGGATAAGTAGGTAAGGTACAATAGTAGGTTACAAAAGCAGGCCATGCATCAGAATAGGAGCAAACAATAACAGTAGAAAAATCTAATGCAATGATGAGAGAGAATGAATGGGCGATATTGAAATGATCAAGGGGGGGTTTGCTTGCCTGGAAGCTCTACTGAAAAGGAAGAAGGGTTGTCGTCGACGTAGTCGATCATAGTGGCAACATCGGTCTCAGGGTCTACTAGAGAGAAAAGGGGGAAGAAACAGTAAATATAAAGCAAACAGATGCATGACATGACAATAGGCAGAGTTAGGGGTGTTCTATCGCAGTGCTACACGATACCGGCGAAGGGGGGAAACATCCAGGAATGTTTTCCCGAAGTTTGGCATTTTCGGACAGATGAAACGGAGGGGGATGGTTCCATGTTCATCATTCTAGGGGCTCGTGACAGACGAACGGAGTGCGTATTCGGATTCGTCATGTTTTTCTGAGCAACTTTCATGTACAAAGTATTTTCATCCGAGTTATGGATAATTTTATATTAATTTTCTAAGTTTTAAACATTTTTTGAAATTATTTTAATTCAAAAAAAAAGCAAATTGCTAGGGGTACCCACAAAGTGTACCCAGCTAGGTACATTGTGGCTGATAGTGGGTCCAGGGGGGTCCCAGTTGACCAGTCAGAGTTGACTGGTCAACAGGGGGTGGGGCCCCCTTGTCATTATATGTTTACTTAATTAACATAAGTAATTAGACTAATTAGGTTTAGTTAATTAAGTTAATTAATGGTTTAATTAATTAATTTATTATTAATTATTATTATTATTCTCTCTTTTTTTAAACAGGGCGACCCACATGTTAGGGGCACAAGTTGTGCCCCTGCTGTGGCGATGTGCACACGTGGGGGGGAGAAGGGGGACAGAGGGCGCGATGACCGGGCTCGGCCCCAGCGGCGGGCGCCAACACTAGGCGCCGAAGGAGGCGTGCACGAGCAACGATGGGTGGAGGCGGAGGGCTCTGGCGAGCGCGTGTGGGAGGCTAAGGCGGGCACACGTGGGAGGCGCAGGACGGCGCGGGTGGGCGCGAGCGAGGGCGGCAGCTAGCGGCGAGACCACAGCGGGTGGTCATGGGTGCGGGGCACCGATGGCCAAGGTAGCAGGCACAGTGGCAGTGGCACAGTGACGCAAGTGGAGGGTTGCAGCGGTCGTCAGCGGCGGGAGCAGCTAGCGACGCCCACAGATGCAGCGGCAGCGGGGCGACGGGGCAGCAGCGACGCGTGGCTGCGACGGACAAGGGTGGAGTGCGGGACGAAGGGGCAACGGGCACGCACGGGACGCAGTCCATGGCGAGTAAGGGAGCGACTTGGGGTGTGGTGAGTGCAGCTTTGGGCGCGGCGGCCAAAGCCCGGTTGCGTGCGAGCACGGGAGAATGTCGAAGGAAACGAGAGGGGAAACGGGAGAGAAGGGCCGGCGGCTCACAGTGAATGCAGAGGAGAACTTGGGGAGGACGGAGAGACGCCGGGGCGGCGGCATTCAGAGAGGATCGACGGCGACCGAGACAGCAGGGAACGGCTCGATGCCGACGTATCAGCGCGGCTTTGCTCGACCACGGCCCGCAATGGATGAAGATGAGGACGTAGCTCCTTCCGGACAAGGCGAGATGACACAGGAACGCCGGTCGCCGCGGTGGTCGTAGACAGGCGGTGAAAGCAGCGGTCGGGTGTGGGGCAGCTCTAGCGAGGGGAGCGCCTGGGAGAGGGGGAGGAGCGTGGGGAAGTGGGCAGAGGCGGGGAAGTGGGAGAGGGGCCCGAGACGACGCCCTCATCCTCTCGCCGACGGGGACGGCGAGGTGGTCTGGCGGGGCGTCACCCCTGTGGCGACCCCGGTCGAGGGAACAGGGGGAAGGCAACCGTGCGGTGGTGGGCCTCCTAAGGGCCTTTCTCTTTCTTTCCTATTGCATTTCCTTTTCCTTTTAATCTTTTATGTTTTATTTTTAGTTTAAATTTATTTTTTGTTTAAACCTAGTCCCTAAATTAGTATTATTAATTGTGCCACTGCCACAAACACTTTGGCACTTTAACAAAATAGGTTTAGAATTTTTTTTATTATTTAAAAGCATTTAATAATTTTTTAGCCCCTATTTTAATTAGTTTAGGGCATTAAACCACTTTATAAAAATGTTGGTTCACCACTATAATTAGTTATGGAATATTTGCCACACTTTGAACATTTTTGTTTGCATGTTTGAGAAATTTGAGTTTTGGTCTTTAACTTGAATTTGAATTTGAATTATGCCTTGGATAAAATGAGGATTATCAACAGTAATGTGATGACATGGCACCACTAACTTGAGGATTACTGTAGCTTAATTATCCGGGCGTTACATCGTCGTCCTGAGGCTGGATGGTCGGATCTCGAGACTCGTCATCTAGTCCCGGACGCGAGTGGCGGGGAGACATAGTTGCTGGTGAAAACCGAGCCGACGGCGTTCTGCGTCGTTGCCTTGATGAAGGCATCATTGTGTAACTACTGTGGACCCACTCGTGCAGCTCCGGGGGAAACCCTAGGATCTGGTCTTCCAGATCGGATGATGACGACACTACGGTGTCGTTTCTCTCTTAGAAGCAACGTTTGTGGAGCAGCGCTGAAAGACAGAGGCGGGAGGTGGAGCGGCTTCATCCTGCAAGGAGCTTCGGTGAAGATGTCAAGTTATGTCTGGCCGACAAGTGCTACGCACGACAGATCTTCCGAAGACTTCAAGTTATGTCGGCTGGTGCCTGGTGGTACTTGGCGGCATGGTGCTGCGGTGTACCGGCGGCGACCGTGATGTGCTCATCAGTTTGCGCGCAGGGAGATGGTGCCGTTGGGCACCATCGTTAACGGATGGCCAGACTAACAAGGATGATGCGGATCTTTTTTCCTTAAGATGAGTCAGCGGTTTGATGATAATGACGGCTTGTAAAACGTGTGTGTTATACGTTTTCGGTTTGCTGCACCGGCTGTAGGTTCCGATACGTGAATGGATTGAGCGCGACATCGGTTTTAGATATGCGAAGTGAGAGCACTCCACATTATTAAGTTTGTAGGTGTGAGTGATGGCTTCGGTTGATGTACATTTTTGTAATTTTTGTTGAACAGCTAATAAAGATGGTTATATGCATCGACTGAAGAAGAGGCCGAGAAGTTTTAACCTCTTTTTGGAAAAAGAAAACTGGACCCGCTACAGCGAACGATCGAGGGAAATGGAAATGTTTGATGGACAGTTTCGGAGGAAAGAATCGTTCGCTGGAGGCAACCCCTAGCTGACTTATTACCCCAGCTAGTTGGGTCCACATTAAATTATTGTGCATGCATTCCGTGCTCCTCTGAAAATTTGGCACGTAAGCTGACAAAGAAACTGTAGGTCAAGTCAATGATTGGAAGCGTAAGTGAAATTTAAGGCGACGCGTTTTACATAGTACAAAATTTTGAAGTCGACAAGTTGAACTGTTTATAACATAAAATAAAAAGATCTCTTGGGATTAGCCAGTCGTACTCGTACAGCGATAGCCACATCATATGCCAGCAAGGTTCTATACTTCTATAGTCACATGGACTGATGGTTCCATTCTTCGTGGAAATACAGCCTCAGCCTCAGGGTCAAAATCAGTACACTCCCGGCACATTAGGTGCGGAAGCCAACCAACCATGAGCGTCCTTCATCTGCTCCTTTTCTTGCTTCTTCATGTCCTTCCCCTCGCATCTCCGGCCGTCGACGTCGACCAGTTCACGTTCGATGGCTTCGCCGGCGCGAACCTCTCGCTCGACGGCACGGCCAAGGTCACCCCGGACGGCCTCCTCATGCTCACCAACGGCACGACTCAGCTAAAAGGACACGCCTTCTACCCTGTCCCCGTGCGGTTCCACAAGGCCGCCAACGGCAACGCCTCCTCGCGCTCCTTCTCGACAGCTTTCGTGTTCGGCATCGTCAGCGAGTACGACGACTTCAGCAGCCCCGGCCTGGCCTTCGTCGTCTCCAAGAGCAAAAACTTCTCCACGGCGCTCCAGAGCCAGTACATGGGCCTGGCCAACGCGGCCAACAACGGCAACTCCAGCAACCACTTCCTGGCCGTCGAGCTCGACACCATCGTCAACGCCGAGTTCGGGGACATGAGCAACAACCACGTCGGGGTCGACGTCGACGGCCTCTCATCCATTGTCGCCGACAACGCGGGGTACTACGAGGACGGCACAGGCGCGTTCATGAACATGAGCCTGTTGAACCGCACGGCTACGCAGGTGTGGGTGGACTTCGACGCGCGCACCTCCCTCGTCAGCGTCACCATGGCACCCCTTGAGCTGCCCAAGCCCAAGAAGCCTCTGCTCTCCGCCACCGTGAACCTCTCGTCGGTGATCCAGGACAAAGCCTACGTTGGCTTCTCGTCATCCACCGGCGTCGTGTCGAGCCGCCACTACGTGCTTGCCTGGAGCTTCAAGATGGATGGTGGACAAGCCCCGCCGCTAAACATACAGAAGCTGCCGGCCCTGCCGTTCACGACCCCCAAGCGCCGGTCGAAGACGCTGTATATCGTGTTGCCGATAGCATCGGCAGCGTTGGTGTTAGCACTGGCCATCGCTGTCGTCCTGATTGATCGGAGGCGGCGCAGGTATGCGGAGGTGAAAGAGGACTGGGAGACGGAGTTCGGTCCGCACCGTTTCTCATACAAGGATTTGTTCCACGCCACCAAGGGGTTCTCCGACGAGCGGCTGCTTGGCATTGGCGGGTTCGGGAGGGTGTACAAGGGCGTGCTTCCGACGTCCGGGGCGGAGGTTGCAGTGAAGAAGGTGTCGCACGAATCGAGGCAAGGAATGAAGGAGTTCATCTCTGAGGTGGTGAGCATCGGCCAGATCCGTCACCGGAACCTCGTCCGGTTGCTCGGATACTGCCGGCGGAAGCGCGAGCTCCTGCTAGTCTACGACTACATGCCAAATGGCAGCCTCGACAAGCTTCTGCACGACCACAGCACGATGGTCTTGAGCTGGAGCCAGAGGTTGGGGATCATCAACGACGTCGCCTCCAGCATACTGTACCTCCACGAGGACTGGGAGAAGGTGGTTCTGCATCGCGACGTCAAGGCGAGCAACGTGCTTCTGGACGCCGACATGAACGGGCGGCTAGGCGACTTCGGCCTTGCGAGGCTGTACGATCACGGCACCGACCCGCACACCACGCACGTGGTGGGCACCATGGGCTACCTGGCCCCGGAGCTCGGGCACACCGGCAGGGCCTCCAAGGCGTCCGACATCTTCGCCTTCGGCGTGTTCATGCTGGAGGTGGCGTGCGGGCGGCGGCCCGTCTCCCAGGACGAGCACGGCGGCCACCTCCTGCTGGCGGACAGGGTGATCGAGCACTGGCGCGAAGGAGCGATCACCGACGCCGTGGACCCGCGACTCCGGGGCGACTTCCCTGCCGAAGAAGCGAGCTTCGTTCTGAAGCTGTGCTTGCTGTGTTCGCACCCTCTGCCCAGCGCGCGCCCGGGCATTCGGCAGATCATGCAGTTCCTGAGCGGTGACACACGGCTCCCGGAGGTGTCGGTAGAGCACGTAAGTGTCGACGTGCTAGCGCTCAGGCAAAACCAGGTGGTTCACTCGCACTCTTCTTTGCCGTCCACGGAAGCCGGTAATATTTCTGATGTTCCTGCAGCGAGGTAGTAATAAACACAAGATAAGGGAGCGACTAGATGTCAATTGACTGGATATAATATTTTGATCAGTCAGCTTTGTATTTTATGGCGCCGCTCAAGAGGAGTTTGGTTGCTGTTTACGACGCCGCTCAAAGAACTCGTCAATACCTGACGAGAGAATCCCGCCCTATGTTGGATCGGGGGATTTCAATATTCTTCAATATCAGCAGGAAAAAAGCAATGACCGGTTTGACTCTAGATGACCATTTCTTTCTAATGCTGTTATTGATAGTCTCGATTTGCCGGAACTCAGTATGGCTGTTCGCCAATACACTTTGGGTCAATAATAGAGCAGTTCCAATCTTTGAGAAACTTGACCGGGTACTAGTTACCACCGACTCGGAATTTAAGTACCCCCTAGCTTCGGTACGGGCACTAGAGAGAATCGAAGCCTTATCGGATCACACTCCATTGCTTATCGATTTTGGTCAGGCAGCTCCAAGTGTGAACCGTCATCAGTTCAAATTTGAACTGGGTTGGCTCACTAGCGAGGGTTTTCATGAGTTGGTTAAAAATGTGTGGCAGCGCCAACCTCGTGGTGACACGCCAATTCAACGATGGAATAATCATATCCGTGCGCTACGCCGATTCCTTCGTGGTTGGGCCAAACACACCGCTGACATCTATAAGAAAGAGAAGCTGTGACTTTCTTCCTTAATTGATACTCTCGATAAAATCACGGAGGTGAGGCCCCTTTTTGCCATGGAGATTGAGCAAAAAAATCATCTCAATGAGCAGTTAGCCCGTCTCTTATGCGAGGAGGAAATTAAATGGTACCGAAGGTGTAAGACGGACTCGTTTATGCTAGGTGATGATAATACGAAATACTTTCAAATGTTGGCCAACGGCAGACATAGAAAGAAACGTATCTTCGCTCTAGATCAAGAGGAGGGTCGGATTGAGGGGGACGCCTCACTAAAGAACTTCACTACTAAGTATTACAAAGAACTTTTTGGTCCATCAGCGGATACAACGCTCCAGATGGATGAGTCTATTTGTCATGACATTCATCAAGTTTCAGCTGCGGAAAATGATTTCCTAACCTCTCCATTCTCTGAGGAGGAAATTTGGACTGCGGTGTTTCGGGTGGAACATAACAAGTCTCCGGGTCCGGATGGTTTTCCGGCAGAGTTCTATCAAAGTTTTTGGGAAATGATAAAATCAGATTTGGTTCAGCTGTTTAATGAACTGCATGCTCACAAACTTGAAATCTCCCGTTTAAATTTTGGGGAAATTATTCTTCTACCTAAGACGAAAGATGCTCGTCGGATTCAACAATACAGACCGATTTTCTTACTAAACGTAAGTTTTAAAATCTTCACCAAGGTTGCGACTAACCGGCTGAACGGGTGGCAGACCATGTAGTCAAACCCACCCAAACAGCTTTCATGCAAGGACGAAACATATTGGATGGGGTTGCTGTTCTACATGAAACAGTCCATGAGCTTCATCATAAAAAGCTGAATGGGGTTATATTTAAAAATGACTTCAAAAAAGCTTATGATAAAGTGAAATGGCCCTTTCTGTTGCAAACTTTACGCATGAAGGGGTTTTCTGATACATGGTGTCGATGGGTAGAGAGTTTCGTGTCAGGAGGTAGTATGGCTATCAAGGTAAATGATGATGTGGGCAACTACTTTCAGACTAGGAAGGGGCTTCGTCAAGGAGACCCCGCATCCCCGATTTTGTTCAAAATTGTGGCTGATATGCTAGCTACTCTTGTTGAGAGGGCCAAGATAGCTGGTCAAGTCACCGGTGTCATTCGTCATTTGGTAGAAGGAGGCCTATCTATTTTACAATATGCGGATGATACCATTCTGTTCTTGGATCATGATTTAGAAAAAGCCAGAAACCTTAAATTGTTGTTATGTGCTTTTGAGGAACTCTCTGGACTCAAAATCAATTTTCATAAGAGTGAACTCTTCTGCTTCGGCGTGGCCGCAGAAGTAGCACAAGATTATGCTAAAATCATTGGCTGTCATCTCGAACAATTTCCGATTCGTTACCTCGGTATCCCCATCCATTATCGGCGCTTGACTATAGTTGAATGGAAGCATGTAGAAGAGAGACTGGAGAAACGCCTGGCCAGTTGGAAGGCCAAACTCTTGTCCTATGGGCGTCGATTAAATTTGATCAACTCAGTCCTCGCCAATATGGTTCTTTACATGCTATCATTCTTCCATCTACCAAAAGGAGTGCTTCAACGTCTAGATTACTTTAGATCAAGATTTTTTTGGCAGAGTGATAATGAAACCAAGAAATATCGTCTGGCTAGGTGGAACATATTATGTCGTCCTAAAAGCCAAGGGGGACTTGGAATCCAGGACCGTGAGATAAAAAACATTGCACTTCTCAGCAAATGGGTGTATAAACTTCTCACTAAGAATGGTGTTTGGCGGGAAATCATTCGTAATAAATACGTGGGTTCCAAAACAATATCCCAAGTGTACTGGAAACCTAGCGATTCTCATTTCTAGAGTGAGGTGATGAAAGCTAAAGAATTTTTCCAATTTGGAACATTCTCGGTTAGGGACGGCTCCCAAATCCGTTTCCGGGAAGATACCTGGTTGGGGAGTAATCGCTTAAGTGTGCAATACCCAAGCTTGTACCGGATAGTTAGACATAAGTTTGTCACGATCAAATAAGTTTTGGGTCAGGAAAATCCGGATATTTCTTTTCGTAGGGACCTTATAGGACCTCGTTTGGCAGCATGGAATGAATTGCTCATCCGTCTGGGGGCCATCCAGTTGTCGGAGGAACCGAATATCTTTAGATGGAAATTGCATCAGAATGACATGTTTTCGGTCAAGTCCATGCATGATGCAATGGACCATGACGAGGTTCTGATAGATAACAGGAAATTGTGGAAGCTAAAAATTCCTCTAAAAGTGAAGATATTCCTATGGTTTCTCCATAAAGGGGTGATCTTAACTAGGGATAATTTGGCACAATGAAACTGGCAAGGGTGCAAAAAATGTGTTTTCTGCAATCATGATGAGTCCATTAAACACTTAATTGTGGACGACAGCTCCATACAAATACAATACTCCCATCGATGTATATATGTATGTACGCATATGTATGTAAACAAAAAGAGGCAAATACAAAAAAAATTGTCATTGGTATTACCCAGCAAAATAAATACAAAATTTACACGCAAATGTTTTATAATACCCAAAAATAAGCATATAATAGTGGTATTTTCACAGAAAAGGAAAATTCCTAGGAAGGAATGAATTAGTGGCAATGGTATTATCATTAAAGAATAAAGAAAATGAAATGAAACCAAATTAACATAACAAGCTTTTCTAAAATTAAAGAAAAGAAAAATAAGAAAACAAATAATGAAAAACTTCACATAATTTATATAGAATTTGCGCATTTTTATAATATGCGAGAATAAGCATATAATAGCAAAATTGTCGCAAAAAGAAATTTTCTAAGCAGAAATGAATTAGGGGCAATGATATTAATATTAAAGAAAAGGAAAATAAAAAACTAAAACAAATTCAAAATATGATTTTTTTCTAAGAAAGAATAAATTAGTGGAATTGGTATTACCATTTCAGGATAAATAAAATGAAACAAAATCAAAATAATGAAGTTTTCTAAGGAAGAATGAATTAGTGCCATACCCTTCCAGAAGAAAGAAGATGAAATGATAAATTAAAAAAATCAAAATTGTGAAGGTTTGTAAAGAAGAATGAATTGCTTGCATTGGTATTACCCTTTCCAAAGAAAGAAAATAAAAACTAAAGTGAAATAAAAACTAAAACAAAATTATAATAATGAAGGTTTCTAAGGAAGAACAAATTAGTGGCATTTGTACTAACCATTCATAAGAAACGAAATGAAAAAACTATAAAACAAAGTTAAATAGTCAAGTTTTTAAACAAACGATGAATTAGTGGCATTTGGTATTACTCACAAAAAGATAGAATATAAAATAAAAACTAAAAAATAATGACAAAATTTGCACACAATTTACACAGGAATTGAGCTTTATTAAAATATGCAAGAATAAAGATACAGTAATGTTTTTTTGCAAAAAACAAAGTTTTCTAAAGAAAGATTGAATAGTTGCATTGGTATTTGATCCATGGTGTCTATACTTTTTGAAATCGTAATAATGAAGTTTTCTACTCCCTCCAACCTTAGTTCAAAACCATGACACTTATTTCCTATAGGAGGGAGTAAGTAATAATGAATTACTAGCAAAGGAACTACCCAATAAGAATACGGAAAATAATGATAAAATTCATGCACAATTTAATGTCGAACTTGCGCCTTTTTATAATATGAAAATTTTTGCAAAAAATGAGGCATGAATTAGCGTCACTAATACTACCCTTCAAGAGGAAAAAATAAAAATAAAAAAACAAAATAAAAAATACTGAAGTTTCTAAGAGAATGAATTAGTAGCATCAGTATTACCTAGGGACCTGTAAAATTAAAGAAAGGCAAAAAGCAAAGAATGAAAAAATTTGCGCACGGTTGCACATAAATTGTTATTTTTAATAATATGCAAGAATATTCATATAATAGTGAACTTTCATTATAAAAATATTCCTAAGAAGGAATGCATTAGAAGGCATTGGTATCCCTTAAAGAAGAAATAAATGTAATAAAAACTTAAACAAAATCAAAATAATAAAGTTTTCTAAGGAAGAATAAATTGGTGGCATTTGTATTACCCTTGAAGGATAAAGATTTTTTTTTTGAAGATGAGTTTTGCACATAATATTCACAAAAAAGTGCTTTTCAATAATATGCATATAATAGTGGAATTTCATAGAAATAATTCTTAAGGAATGAATTAGTGGCATTGGTTTTACCATTGAAGAAGAAACAAAATAAAATAATAAATATAAAATTCTAAATAGGGAACAATTACTTAGTAGCAATAGTATTGACGTTTAAGGAAGAAAGATAACAAAAAGGTTTCAGAAAACTTGCACATAACTTTGTTCTAAGCTTGCACTTTTTGTAGCATGCAATAATCACAAAGTAGTGTAATTTTCACGCATATTGCATAGTATTTATGTGAGTACATTTCCATTCACCAACATTCCAAAAATACCCATACAAAAAAATAAAAATCAACTAACAAAAAAAACAAAAACAAAAGCAACCCCCCCCCACACACACACGCGCGCATGGTAACACACACACGCCGACATAGAAACATTGTAAAAGCAGAAAAAAACAACAAAGAACACACCGAAAGATGGCATAAGAAACACATTTGAACTCATATATTTACACTGCAATTCAAAAATATCTTTATATTCAAACCAAAACTAGCTAGCTGATTGATCTCAATGAGTTTGCACCAACACGCCGCATTAATGCTCTCGGCGGCTGCGTCACCCCTCATGCAAGTTGCATGGATGCGAATGTAGGCGTGTCCATAGATTGGAAAAAGAATGCATCGACTATAATTGATTTTTAGTCGACTGATGTATAGCTAAAGCACAAGAATAAACCAGGTGGTTCATGGGAGGAAGAGGAACCGAGGAAACTCGACTCCTAAAATGTTTTTCTCCCAGCCTTGCTAAGTCTCAGTCAACTGAGACTAAGTCTCAATCGATGCTCTATCCGTGAGATCTTACATTGAGATCGGTGCAAAATTTTCTTTCAGATTTTTCTTCTTTTTTGCATGTTATGTCACTTGAGTGAGACTTGGTTAAACCTCAGTCGACTATGTCCTAACCCTTTTTCTCCATGTACAGTCCCATGAGAAGATGGGCCTTCTGATCGGAACATCAACTTTTTTTTCAAGCGCGTGCTAACGTTCTTCTATCACATGGTTGAAATTTCTAAGTGAGAGGGCCAAGATAGCTGGTCAAGTCACCGGTGTCATTCCTCATTTGGTAGAATGAGGCCTATCTATTTTACAATATGCGGATGATACCATTCTGTTCTTGGATCATGATTTAGAAAAAGCCAGAAACCTTAAATTGTTGTTATGTGCTTTTGAGGAACTCTCTGGACTCAATATCAATTTTCATAAGAGTGAACTCTTCTGCTTCGGCGCGGCCGCAGAAGTAGCACAAGATTATGCTGAAATCATTGGCTGTCATCTCGAACAATTTCCGATTCGTTACCTCGGTATCCCCATCCATTATCGGCGCTTGACTATGGTTGAATGGAAGCATGTAGAAGAGAGACTGGAGAAACGCCTGGCCAGTTGGAAGGCCAAACTCTTGTCCTATGGGCGTCGATTAATTTTGATCAACTCAGTCCTCGCCAATATGGTTCTTTACATGCTATCATTCTTCCATCTACCAAAAAGAGTGCTTCAACGTCTAGATTACTTTAGATCAAGATTTTTTTGGCAGAGTGATAATGAAACCAAGAAATATCGTCTGGCTAGGTGGAACATATTATGCCGTCCTAAAAGCCAAGGGGGACTTGGAATCCAGGACCGTGAGATAAAAAACATTGCACTTCTCAGCAAATGGGTGTATAAACTTCTCACTAAGAATGGTGTTGGCGGGAAATCATTCGTAATAAATACATGGGTTCCAAAACAATATCCCAAGTGTATTGGAAACCTAGCGATTCTCATTTCTGGAGTGAGGTGATGAAAGCTAAAGAATTTTTCCAATTTGGAACATTCTCGGTTAGGCACGGCTCCCAAATCCGTTTCCGGGAAGATACCTGGTTGGGGACTAATCCCTTAAGTGTGCAATATCCAAGCTTGTACCGGATAGTTAGACATAAGTTTGTCACGATCAAACAAGTTTTGGGTCAGGAAAATTCGGATATTTCTTTTCGTAGGGACCTTATAGGACCTCGTTTGGCAGCATGGAATGAATTGCTCATCCGTCTGGGGGCCATCCAGTTGTCGGAGGAACCGGATATCTTTAGATGGAAATTGCATCCGAATGACAAGTTTTCGGTCAAGTCCATGTATGATGCAATGGACCATGACGAGGTTCTGATAGATAACAGGAAACTGTGGAAGCTAAAAATTCCTCTAAAAGATGGTTTCTCCATAAAGGGGTGATCTTAACTAGGGATAATTTGGCACAATGAAACTAGCAAGGGTGCAAAAAATGTGTTTTCTGCAATCATGATGAGTCCATTAAACACTTAATTGTGGACGACAGCTCCATACAAATACAATACTCCCATCGATGTATATATGTATGTACGCATATGTATGTAAACAAAAGGAGGCAAATACAAAAAAAATTGTCATTGGTATTACCCAGCAAAATAAATACAAAATTTACACGCAAATGTTTTATAATACCCAATAATAATCATATAATAGTGGTATTTTCACAGAAAAAGAAAATTCCTAGGAAGGAATGAATTAGTGGCAATGGTATTATCATTAAAGAATAAAGAAAATGAAATAAAACCAAATTAACATAACAAGCTTTTATAAAAATAAAGAAAAAGAAAAATAAGAAAACAAATAATGAAAAACTTCACATAATTTATATAGAATTTGCGCATTTTTATAATATGCGAGAATAAGCATATAATAGCGAAATTGTCGGAAAAAGAAATTTTCTAAGCAGAAAGGAATTAGGGGCATTGATATTAATATTAAAGAAAAGGAAAATAAAAAACTAAAACAAATTCAAAATATGATTTTTTTTTTCTAAGAAAGAATAAATTAGTGGAATTGGTATTACCATTTCAGGATAAATAAAATGAAACAAAATCAAAATAATGAAGTTTTCTAAGGAAGAATGAATTAGTGTCATACCCTTCCAGAAGAAAGAAGATGAAATGATAAATTAAAAAAATCAAAATTGTGAAGGTTTGTAAAGAAGAATGAATTGCTTGCATTGGTATTACCCTTTCCAAAGAAAGAAAATGAAAACTAAAGTGAAATAAAAACTAAAACAAAATTATAATAATGAAGGTTTCTAAGGAAGAACAAATTAGTGGCATTTGTACTAACCATTCATAAGAAACGAAATGAAAAAACTATAAAACAAAGTTAAATAGTCAAGTTTTTAAACAAACGATGAATTAGTGGCATTTGGTATTACTCACAAAAAGATAGAATATAAAATAAAAACTAAAAAATAACGACAAAATTTGCACACAATTTACACATGAATTGAGCTTTATTAAAATATGCAAGAATAAAGATATAGTAATGTTTTTTTGCAAAAAACAAAGTTTTCTAAAGAAAGAATGAATAGTTGCATTGGTATTTGATCCATGGTGTCTATACTTTTTGAAATCGTAATAATTAAGTTTTCTACTCCCTCCAACCTTAGTTCAAAACCATGACACTTATTTCCTATAGGAGGGAGTAAGTAATAATGAATTACTAGCAAAGGAACTACCCAATAAGAATACGGAAAATAATGATAAAATTCATGCACAATTTAATGTCGAACTTGCGCTTTTTTATAATATGAAATTTTTGCAAAAAATGAGGCATGAATTAGCGTCACTAATACTACCCTTCAAGAGGAAAAAGTAAAAATAAAAAAACAAAATAAAAAATACTGAAGTTTCTAAGAGAATGAATTAGTAGCATCAGTATTACCTAGGGACCTGTAAAATTAAAGAAAGGCAAAAAGCAAAGAATGAAAAAATTTGCGCACGGTTGCACATAAATTGTTATTTTTAATAATATGCAAGAATAGTCAAATAATAGTGAACTTTCATTATAAAAATATCCCTAAGAAGGAATGCATTAGAAGGCATTGGTATCCCTTAAAGAAGAAATAAATGTAATAAAAACTTAAACAAAATCAAAATAATAAAGTTTTCTAAGGAAGAATAAATCAGTGGCATTGGTATTACCCTTTAAGGATAAAGAATTTTTTTTAAAGATGAGTTTTGCACACAATATTCACAAAAAAGTGCTTTTCAATTATATGCATATAATAGTGGAATTTCATAGAAATAATTCTTAAGGAATGAATTAGTGGCATTGGTTTTACCATTGAAGAAGAAATAAAATAAAATAATAAATATAAAATTCTAAATAGGGAACAATTACTTAGTAGCAATAGTATTGACGTTTAAGGAAGAAAGATAACAAAAAGGTTTCAGAAAACTTGCACATAACTTTGTTCTAAGCTTGCACTTTTTTTAGCATGCAATAATCACAAAGTAGTGTAATTTTCACGCATATTGCATAGTATTTATGTGAGTACATTTCCATTCACCAACATTCCAAAAATACCCACACAAAAAAATAAAAATCCACTAACAAAAAAAAACAAAAACAAAAGCAACCCCCCCCCCACACACACACACGCAGACATAGAAACATTGTAAAAGCAGAAAAAAAATACAAAGAACACACCGAAAGATGGCATAAGAAACACATTTGAACTCATATATTTACACTGCAATTCAAAAATATCTTTATATTCAAACCAAAACTAGCTAGCTGATTGATCTCAATGAGTTTGCACCAACATGCCGCATTAATGCTCTCGGCGGCTGCGTCACCCCTCATGCAAGTTGCATGGATGCAGAAGTGTAGGCGTGTACATAGATTAGAAAAAAGAATGCGACTGACTATAATTGATTTTTAGTCGACTGATGTATAGCTAAAGCACAAGAATAAACCAGGTGGTTCATGGGAGGAAGAGGAACCGAGGAAACTCGACTCCTAAAACGTTTTTCTCCCAGCCTTGCTAAGTCTCAGTCGACTGAGACTAAGTCTCAATCGATGCTCTATCCGTGAGATCTTACATTGAGATCGGTGCAAAATTTTCTTTCAGATTTTTCTTCTTCTTTCTTGCATGTTATGTCACTTGAGTGAGACTTGGTTAAACCTCAGTCGACTATGTCCTAACCCTTTTTCTCCATGTACAGTCCCATGAGAAGATGGGCCTTCTGATCGGAACATCAACTTTTTTTTCAAGCGCGTGCTAACGTTCTTCTATCACATGGTTGAAATTTCTAAGTGAGAGGGCCAAGATAGCTGGTCAAGTCACCGGTGTCATTCCTCATTTGGTAGAATGAGGCCTATCTATTTTACAATATGCGGATGATACCATTCTGTTCTTGGATCATGATTTAGAAAAAGCCAGAAACCTTAAATTGTTGTTATGTGCTTTTGAGGAACTCTCTGGACTCAAAATCAATTTTCATAAGAGTGAACTCTTCTACTTCGGTGCGGCCACAGAAGTAGCACAAGATTATGCTGAAATCATTGGCTGTCATCTCGAAAAATTTCCGATTCGTTACCTCGGTATCACCATCCATTATCGGCGTTTGACTATAGTTGAATGGAAGCATGTAGAAGAGAGACTGGAGAAACGCCTGGCCAATTGGAAGGCCAAACTCTTGTCCTATGGGCGTCGATTAATTTTGATCAACTCAGTCCTCGCCAATATGGTTCTTTACATGCTATCATTGTTCCATCTACCAAAAGGAGTGCTTCAACGTCTAGATTACTTTAGATCAAGATTTTTTTGGCAGAGTGATAATGAAACCAAGAAATATCGTCTGGCTAGGTGGAACATATTATGCCGTCCTAAAAGTCAAGGGGGACTTGGAATCCAGGACCGTGAGATAAAAAACATTGCACTTCTCAGCAAATGGGTGTATAAACTTCTCACTAAGAATGGTGTTTGGCGGGAAATCATTTGTAATAAATACGTGGGTTCCAAAACAATATCCCAAGTGTATTGGAAACCTAGCGATTCTCATTTCTGGAGTGAGGTGATGAAAGCTAAAGAATTTTTCCAATTTGGAACATTCTCGGTTAGGGACGGCTCCCAAATCCGTTTCCGGGAAGATACCTGGTTGGGGACTAATCCCTTAAGTGTGCAATACCCAAGCTTGTACCGGATAGTTAGACATAAGTTTGTCACGATCAAACAAGTTTTGGGTCAGGAAAATTCGGATATTTCTTTTCGTAGGGACCTTATAGGACCTCATTTGGCAGCATGGAATGAATTGCTCATCCGTCTGGGGGCCATCCAGTTGTCGGAGGAACCGGATATCTTTAGATGGAAATTGCATCAGAATGACAAGTTTTCGATCAAGTCCATGTATGATGCAATGGACCATGACGAGGTTCTGATAGATAACAGGAAATTGCGGAAGCTAAAAATTCCTCTAAAAGTGAAGATATTCCTATGGTTTCTCCATAAAGGGGTGATCTTAACTAGGGATAATTTGGCACAATGAAACTGGCAAGGGTGCAAAAAATGTGTTTTCTGCAATCATGATGAGTCCATTAAACACTTAATTGTGGACGACGGCTCCATACAAATACAATACTCCCATCGATGTATATATGTATGTACGCATATGTATGTAAACAAAAAGAGGCAAATACAAAAAGAATTGTCATTGGTATTACCCAGCAAAATAAATACAAAATTTACACCCAAATGTTTTATAATACCCAAAAATAAGCATATAATAGTGGTATTTGATGGGGAACGTAGTAATTTCAAAAAATTTCCTACGCACACGCAAGATCATGGTGATGTATAGCAACGAGAGGGGAGAGTGTTGTCCACATACCCTTGTAGACCCGGCGAAGCGATCACAACGTAGAGGAAGTAGTCGACGTTCTCCTCGCGATCCGACCGATCCGCGCCGTTATTCGACGCCCGAGTTCTTGACACACGACAGCTCGATGACGCCCTCAGACTCGATCCAGCCGAGTGTCGAAGAGAGTTTCGTCAAGACGACGGCGCAGGACGATCTTGATGTTTCACCGCGCAGGCTTCGCTTAAGCTTCATGACGGTATAACCGAGGTGGAATATGGTGGAGGGGGCACCGACACGGCTAAGGAACGATCTCACGATCAACTTGTGTGTTCCAAGGTGCCCCTTGCCCCAGATATAAAGGAGCAAGGGGGAGGGGGGCGGCCAAGGGAGGCGCCAAGGAGTCCTACTCCTCGGGAGTAGGATCCCCCCAATCCTAGTTGGACTAGGATTCCGGAGGGGGAAAGAGAGAGGGGGGCGGCCCTTCTCCTAGTCCTAGTAGGACTAGGGAAGGGGGAGGCGCGCCCACCCAGGGCTGGCCCTTCTCCTTTCCACTAAGGCCCATCGAGGCCCATTTACCTCCCGGGGTTCCAGTAACCTCCGGTACTCGCAGAATTTCGCCGCCGAACCATTCGAACTCCAAACATAGGCTTCCAATATATCAATCTTTATGTCTCGACCATTCCGAGACTCCTCGTCATGTCCGTGATCACATCCGGACTCGAACTTCTTCGGTACATCAAAATACATAAACTCATAATAACCGCCATCGAAACCTTAAGCGTGCGGACCCTACGGTTCGAGAACAATGTAGACATGACCTAGAACTATTCACGGTCAATAACCAACAGCGGGACCTGGATGCCCATATTGGTTCCTACATATTCTACGAAGATCTTTGTCGGTCGGACCGCATAACAACATACGTTGTTCCTTTGTCATCGGTATGTTACTTGCCCGAGATTCGATCGTCGGTATCCAATACCTAGTTCAATCTCGTTATCGCAAGTCTCTTTACTCGTTCCGTAATACATCATCTCACAACTAACTCATTAGTTGTAGTGCTTGCAAGGCTTCGATGATGTGTATTACCGAGAGGGCCCAGAGATACCTCTCCGACAATCGGAGTGACAAAACCTAATCTCGAATACGCCAACCCAACATCGCCTTTGGAGACACCTGTAGTACTCCTTTATAATCACCCGATTACGTTGTGACGTTTGGTAGCACCAAAGTGTTCCTCCGCAAACGGAGTTGCATAATCTCATAGTTACAGGAACATGTATATGTCATGGATAAAAGCAGTAGCAACATACTAAACGATCGTGTGCTAAGCTAAGGAATGGGTCAAGTCAATCAGATCATTCTACTAATGATGTGACCTCGTTAATCAAATAACAACTCCTTTGTTCATGGTCAGGAAACATAACCATCTTTGATTAACAAGCTAGTCTAGTAGAGGCATACTAGTGACATGTTGTTTGTTTATTCATTCACACATGTATCATGTTTCCGGTTAATACAATTCTAGCATGAATGATAAACATTTATCATGAAATAAGGAAATAAATAATAACTTTATTATTGCCTCTAGGGCATATTTCCTTCAGTATTTTCACAGAAAAGGAAAATTCCTAGGAAGGAATGAATTAGTGGCAATGGTATTATCATTAAAGAATAAAGAAAATGAAATAAAACCAAATTAACATAACAAGCTTTTCTAAAAATAAAGAAAAAGAAAAATAAGAAAACAAATAATGAAAAGCTTCACATAATTTATATAGAATTTGCGCATTTTTATAATATGCGAGAATAAGCATATAATAGCGAAATTGTCGCAAAAAGAAATTTTCTAAGCAGAAAGGACTTAGGGGCATTGATGTTAATATTAAAGAAAAGGAAAATAAAAAACTAAAACAAATTCAAAATATGATTTTTTTTTTCTAAGAAAGAATAAATTAGTATAATTGGTATTACCATTTCAGGATAAATAAAATGAAACAAAATCAAAATAATGAAGTTTTCTAAGGAAGAATGAATTAGTGCCATACCCTTCCAGAAGAAAGAAGATGAAATGATAAATTAAAAAATCAAAATTGTGAAGGTTTGTAAAGAAGAATGAATTGCTTGCATTGGTATTACCCTTTCCAAAGAAAGAAAATAAAAACTAAAGTGAAATAAAAACTAAAACAAAATTATAATAATGAAGGTTTCTAAGGAAGAACAAATTAGTGGCATTTGTACTAACCATTCATAAGAAACGAAATGAAAAAACTATAAAACAAAGTTAAATAGTCAAGTTTTTAAAAAAACGATGAATTAGTGGCATTTGGTATTACTCACAAAAAGAAAGAATATAAAATAAAAACTAAAAAATAACGACAAAATTTGCACACAATTTACACAGGAATTGAGCTTTATTAAAATATGCAAGAATAAAGATACAGTAATGTTTTTTTGCAAAAAACAAAGTTTTCTAAAGAAAGAATGAATAGTTGCATTGGTATTTGATCCATGGTGTCTATACTTTTTGAAATCGTAATAATGAAGTTTTCTACTCCCTCCAACCTTAGTTCAAAACCATGACACTTATTTCCTATAGGAGGGAGTAAGTAATAATGAATTACTAGCAAAGGAACTACCCAATAAGAATACGGAAAATGATGATAAAATTCATGCACAATTTAATGTCGAACTTGCGCTTTTTCATAATATGAAATTTTTGCAAAAAATGAGGCATGAATTAGCGTCACTAATACTACCCTTCAAGAGGAAAAAGTAAAAATAAAAAAATAAAATAAAAAATACTGAAGTTTCTAAGAGAATGAATTAGTAGCATCAGTATTACCTAGGGACCTGTAAAATTGAAGAAAGGCAAAAAGCAAAGAATGAAAAAATTTGTGCACGGTTGCACATAAATTGTTATTTTTAATAATATGCAAGAATAGTCATATAATAGTGAACTTTCATTATAAAAATATTCCTAAGAAGGAATGCATTAGAAGGCATTGGTATCCCTTAAAGAAGAAATAAATGTAATAAAAACTTAAACAAAATCAAAATAATAAAGTTTTCTAAGGAAGAATAAATCAGTGGCATTGGTATTACCCTTTAAGGATAAAGAATTTTTTTTTAAAGATGAGTTTTGCACACAATATTCACAAAAAAGTGCTTTTCAATAATATGCATATAATAGTGCAATTTCATAGAAATAATTCTTAAGGAATGAATTAGTGGCATTGGTTTTACCATTGAAGAAGAAACAAAATAAAATAATAAATATAAAATTCTAAATAGGGAACAATTACTTAGTAGCAATAGTATTGACGTTTAAGGAAGAAAGATAACAAAAAGGTTTCAGAAAACTTGCACATAACTTTGTTCTAAGCTTGCACTTTTTGTAGCATGCAATAATCACAAAGTAGTGTAATTTTCACGCATATTGCATAGTATTTATGTGAGTACATTTCCATTCACCAACATTCCAAAAATACCCACACAAAAAAATAAAAATCCACTAACAAAAAAACAAAAACAAAAGCAACCCCCCCCCCCACACGCGCGCATGGTAACACACACACGCAGACATAGAAACATTGTAAAAGCAGGAAAAAAACAACAAAGAACACACCGAAAGATGGCATAAGAAACACATTTGAACTCATATATTTACACTGCAATTCAAAAATATGTTTATATTCAAACCAAAACTAGCTAGCTGATTGATCTCAATGAGTTTGCACCAACACGCCGCATTAATGCTCTCGGCGGCTGTGTCACCCCTCATGCAAGTTGCATGGATGCAGAAGTGTAGGTGTGTACATAGATTGGAAAAAAGAATGCGACTGACTATAATTGATTTTTAGTCGACTGATGTATAGCTAAAGCACAAGAATAAACCAGGTGGTTCATGGAAGGAAGAGGAACCGAGGAAACTCGACTCCTAAAATGTTTTTCTCCCAGCCTTGCTAAGTCTCAGTCGACTGAGACTAAGTCTCAATCGATGCTCTATCCGTGAGATCTTACATTGAGATCGGTGCAAAATTTTCTTTCAGATTTTTCTTCTTCTTTTTTGCATGTTATGTCACTTGAGTGAGACTTGGTTAAACCTCAGTCGACTATGTCCTAACCCTTTTTCTCCATGTACAGTCCCATGAGAAGATGGGCCTTCTGATCGGAACATCAACTTTTTTTTCAAGCGCGTGCTAACGTTCTTCTATCACATGGTTGAAATTTCTAAGTTATCCTACTATTTGTCAGTTATATCTAAAAATATATTGCATCAGTCACTTATCATCTAGACCGTTAGATCTTCAACCAACGGCCCAGAACTAGCCGCATATTGTTCTTCTTCTTCCTTTGCACGTGACGATTCCTTCCCCTCCCCCGCGGACTACGCAGGCCTAACTGCCTACCCCCACCCCCCTCACAGCAGGTGGTTTTTACTGCCTCATTGGTTTCCCTCCCCTTGACCTACTCCTGCCATTCTGGCCGCCGCCTTGGCCTTCCCACTAAGCCCCGCACACCAATGAATAAACTCTAGCAATCCCCTACACCCCCACCCCACCCCTAAGATGGATAATCGAGTTGTGGCTTACCTCTAAGATAGATAATGAGGTTATGGCTTCCGCCTAAGATAGATAGTAGTGGTTCTCTGGCGAGGTGCGCTCAAGAAGAAGGAAGAAAGAAGAAAAAGGTGACTGGTACACCAAAAAAACCAGGTACCAGAAAAGTAGCAAAACTGTACTTGTTTTTTCTTCTGAAAGTTAGCAGGAGAACTGCTAAGATTCCATTTAAGAAGTGATAGCTGATAGCAAAGTACAGATAAAGGCACAAGGTACTAGAAAAAACAGCCGAAGCCAAAGAAAGAACAATGGGAAGAAGAAGAAGAAGAAGAAGAAGAAGAAGAAGAAAGAAGAAGAAGAAGAAGAAGAAGAAGAATCACCCCAAAACGCGTCGACACATCCTCAGCCTGGGTCAAAAGATAAGGGCATCTCCAACGCGGACCTTCAAACCGCCCTCATCCCTCGGGCCGTTTGGTTCAGAAGTGTTTTGCCATCCAACACAGTCCTGTATCCATCCGCCGACCGGTTCGGGCATCGTTTTTCCCACAAAATGGAGGCAAACTTGAAGGGTCTTTGCGGGAGTCAGGACACCAGCCACATAGGACTCCTATGCTCCCGGCCCAATGAAATTATCGTCCCGGTCCCTTTTTCTTCCACTCCACCCAGCTTCCACTTCTTTTCATCCACACCCTCATTGTCTGACGCCGCTGTTGTACCTCTCCAGGCACCTCCCAGGCATCGTCGGACGTCCGTAGACCTCATTCACGTTACTGCCCGCCTTGGACTACGCCATTGTCCACCCAGGAGTCCCTCCGCAGCGAGGTACCCTCTGCACTGCTGCCGACGCCGTCCATGGCGTACACCGTGCCCAGGAGGTGTTTGGTCAAATGTCATTGAACGTCTTTTTGAACTCGTTGTTGGTTTCTAGAGAAGTATGATGGAGGGATATGCGACGTTCGAGAATGAGTTGTTGTGCGATGCGTGGTTTGCCGTTTCTGAGGACTTTGTAGGCATGAACAAGGGCCCGGCCTTTCGACAAATCTTGCATGCTTCGTTTCATGAGCGAAAAACTGCGCATCCTACAACATGCACATCATCCATGGACACAGTGTGAAGTCGCTGAGCCTCGGTGGTACACCATCTGCAACTCCGTCATGAAGTTTTGCGGTGGGATTCATCAAGTGGAGAAAAGGTAGCCATTGGGCATGTCAACCATGAAGATCGTAAGTGTTCCTTCATGTTTACTCTATATATTGGTTAATTCATTCATTCATTCAATGTTGTTGTACATGTTGTATAGTTTACAGGCACTGCCATAATATACTACAGGACTGAAGGCAGTCCATTCACACGCATACATTGTTGGATGAAGGTTAAGGGGTTGTTTGTGTGGGACGACACATGTGCCGATTCTGCCTCTAGTATCGTTGAATTTGGAATAAATGATTCCGAAAAACTTGCAGAGCATCCGGTTATCTTGCTGAATTTGAACTATTATTGTACTCGAAATATTTGTGCGTGGATGAATTGTATTATTTCTATAATGACTTTGACTATTGCGGGCTATTTTCTACTCCCTCCGTTCCAAAATAGATGACCCAACTTTGTACTAAAATTAGTATAAAGTTGGATCATCTATTTTGGAACAGAGGGAGTATAAATTATGACTGAACTTTGTTGAATCTTATCGTGTTTGTATGAATTTAGTCCGGCTTGAAATGTGTACGGACAAGGTTGAATTGCCGGCTTCCATTTCAGTGCCCGTATTCATTCCCACCGATCCACGGACGTATATACGTTGTCTAATTTAAGGGATATATTGTCAAGTGCTACTGCGTGGATTCGGAGTTTCGGACCCCAACTATACTGATATTTCTGCGCTACAGTACATGTTAAACCTACTTTTGGATTTAGTATACTGTATACTTGATTGTGAAATGGCATGGACAACGGTTTGCTACTGATACTATCTTCATTGCTTCACCGAAATGCAAATATTAGCCAATTCTCCCCAATTATTGTTATTTGCAAACATTCGGCGTGTCGACCTGCCGCTTCCAAACAGTACCAGAAGGGCAGAACACGACCACCCTGCATCGTTGGCACTCTTTGCTCACTCGAAAAAAGAAAGACACTCTTTGCTCACCAGAGGTAACGTCACTTTGTTCTGCCAGAGACCAAGTACAACATACAAATGCACGGTCAATTCATGTTACTCGTAACTCCTTGAAATAGACTTTCCTTCCACTTTATAAATAAAATCATCACGTCAATACAGCAGGCACAAACAGATCCGAAAAAGCATAAAAAAGAGGGGGAAAAGACCTCCGGGTGGCCGTGGTCTTAGGCCGCACTTGGTATGGTTGTATTTTAATACAAATGTATTTAACTTTCGGGTGTAACTTACAGGTGATGAGCTATTTTTAGCCTGAAATCAAGTATATTTTACAACTGTATCTTGTATATTTTACAACTGTACCTAGAATGAAAACGAGAATCCAAACGGGGCTTTAGGGGGCTTGCGGCGAGACAAGGCGGCGTGCGGTAGCAATTAAACCATGATCTTCAAGCGCGTGCTATATACTTCTAGCGCATGCTCGAAATTTCTGCATTATCCTACTTGTCTTCGCAAATCGGGAAAAGAAACTTGGAAATGGTGAGAAGAAACATCGACTCTTCTGTAGTCTGAAAACCGGCGAAACAGCAGAGCGATATTGTCGACAGCTACAGTGCGTACTTGCGTGGATTCGGACCCAGCTACTGATATTTCTACGCTACATGTTAAACCCACTTTTGGATTTAGTATACTTGATTGTGAAATGCAATGGACCACGGTTTGCTACTCAGTTGGATACAATCTTCATTGCTTCAATGAAATGCAATATTATTAGTCAAAGTCTCGCGAATTATTGCTAACGCCCTCGGAAAAAACAAAATGTTAACACTCCGCGTGCCGACCTGCCGCTTTCATACAGTACCTTTTTTTCTTGCAAAATGGTCCAGATCTATTATTAAAGTTAAAAATACAAAACATCTCAAACATAATAAAAATTTCATGGAGACCACCGAACAATCACTACCACAGTCAGAACGAGCCACTGACGTACCGCTATCGTTGATTCTCTACCCCTATTGGAGCCTGCTTGACCTTGTCGATGACAGTCGAGAAGTCTTCATGCACGTGCCCCTAAGGACCAGCACCCTGAAGCCACAGTTGTCGTCGATGAACCCTTGAATAGATCTGAAGCACCTGGCATCAAATCTCGTCACATGACGAGAAACCCTAACCTCACCCTACGCCGGAGCTCCGTCGACTACATCCAGATGGACAAACTCGAGGACGATCGGTGCCCAGAAGACAAACTCGAAGAAGAAGCACCGACATCTGCCCGAGTCTGCGAGGACTAAAAACCCTAACCTAAACTACGAACAGGAGCGGAGGCACCAGAATTCCCCTCCCTGCCACCGGACGGCGGAGCGGCACGCAGAGGGGAGGCGAATCCACGGGATCGCCGACGAAGCCTGAAGGAGAGAGTTTACTCTAGCCGCCAAGGGATATGTGAGGGAAAGAGAAACCCTAGAAGAACAGAACACTAGCACCGTGCATCTTTGACACTGTTTGCTCACTCGAGCGAACGTCACTTTATTCTGCTAGAGACAAGGTCAGAGATACTGATGCATGGTAAATTCGTGCTACTTATACTCCTACCTTACATAGCTCCTCTGGGGAATTTTTCCTTTCCGAAATGGCAGGATTCCTGCAATCCTTAATAAGAAAGGAGTTGCTCGGTTAATTGGAGAAAACTGAGCCAAAAACCATCACAACCGCTGAGCGGCACACATAAGATACCCCATGCACAACACTCCAAAAAGGGCCTCACCGAGCCAGCACGCAGGTGTCATCATCATCACTACTCCCCTAGAGGACCGTCCCTAAACCCTGGGCAAAGTGCTCCGACTTCGCCATAGGCTATTGTCAACCCAACCCACGTTGTAGAGGGTGTGCGGAGATGTATGAAGATCCACGCCAGACTCAGACACCTGTGACCAGACAACGCAGCTCTGACTCGAACAGAGAACCGCAAAGGAGAACTAAGCATGGCTGACGCCGCGGAAAATTGTTGAATGAACAATGTGCTACCCACCTGGGCCTGCCACCGCAGTTTCAACTTCACAACAACAAATCAGCCAGGACAATCCTGCGGGCACATCGGAGAAGACCCAACTATGAGAACAATTGCCATGTCTCCGACATTGCTCCCCTATCATCATTGCCATAGAAGTCTCGACGCCAACAAGATTAAGGGTTTTCCCCGCAGCTGCAACGATCCGCACAAGAGGGGTACAACAGCAATCCAGCAATGCAATCCAAGAAGGTAAGCGACGGCTACTGTCGTCGCTATAACTGATCACGGCCACAACCGAGACAGGGTTTTCACACAAGCTTCTAACACCACCTCATACGCACATCATCTCACAACGGAGCCCACCTAGCACCACCATCGAGCCAGATCGCAGTCGAAGAAGCCCCTTGTTGGAGCAGCCAACCGCACCTTGCGGAGGCTGCTAGATGTTGGGAAACATGATAGAAAACAAAAAAAATCACCCTATGATCACCCATGAACAATAATAAGATGCATTAACGGTTTGGATTTGATCGTTATAGACTCCAAGTTGCAGCGGAAGAAGATGACTCGGTGTAGATCGCACTTGGAGTCCCTCGAACCATAGATGAATGATCTCGCAAACCACCCACGGACAGTCCCTCGAACGGAAGACCGAAAGCACGACCTCTTACGAGTTGCAAGCGTACGGTCTTCACGATCAGGCAGCGCTTCACCGTCCAGAGCTAATGGTTGCCGGAGAATTAGAACGAGGAGATTAGAACCACACTGGACTTATAATTATGAGGATTATAAGATCTAGGTCTAACTCTAATTGATCAACTAGGACCAAGTAGAACTAGAACTAGAGAACTAGAGGAGGGTCCAAAAACGTGTGTATTCAAAAGTGCCCAAAGCCTCTAGTATATATAGGTTGGAGGGGAGAGAGAGGGTGCCACACAAGAGGAAGGACTCCCCTCCCTCTGCGCCTCTCCTAGTGGGAAAAGGGGGCGCCTCCCCTAGTGGGCCGTTGTGGCTCAATTCTCCTTCCACCTCTTGGTCGTTTAAGGCCTGTTGATATTAAATTCAATATAAAAGCCTCCTAATTATTACTAGAACCTTTTATATTAATTTAACATCACACGGAAACATTTTCCACCTATATATTATTTATTTATAACACCTGGTATTACCCGATAAACTCTGAAACCCTTCTTGTGGCTACGGAACGCTTCCAGTTCCTCTCGAAACTTTTCCAAATATTAGTGAAACTATTTCACAAATATATTCTCATTATCATCGTCCTACTAATACTCAATAGATCATGATTACCTTAAACTTGTGACCCTGTAGGTTCGTTAAGATACATACATGAAAGAAACCCCTTCATTTAATGATTGATAGCGAAACCATGGACGTCCATATCGATCCCTATGAATACACAAATGACATTCAGGTGACCTTTGGTTATCATGTTATATTCCCTTTGCTTCTTGATAGTTCAGAAAACTAATGGAAATATGCCCTAGAGGCAATAATAAAATGGTTATTATTATATTTCCTAAATCATGATAAAAGTTTATTATTCATGCTAGAATTGTATTGATTGGAAACTTAAATACATGTGTGAATACGTAAACAAATACTGTATCCCTAGTAAGCCTCTACTAGACTAGCTCGTTGATCAAAGATGGTTAAGGTTTTCTAACCATAGACATGTGTTGTCATTTATTGAAATAAGAAAAAGATCCAAATCTAAAATGCAAAGGTCGTCTTATTCAAAACCTCAATCATCACATCCCCTCTCTCCCACTTCACACCTCGGAACGCACTGTTCTTATAGAGAGAAAGGCGATTTCCCATCTTCTTAACCTGAAATGAAGGGGTACCCCCGGGAAGAGATCCAGTGGAGACAGCTGGGCCTGTAGCTCAGAGGATTAGGGCACGTGGCTACGAACCACGGTGTCGGGGTTCAATCCTCCTCGCCCACAGCCTTCCAAAGGGGGAAGGGCCTTTACTTTCCCCCTGAGGGTAGGAAAATCATGATCGGGATAGCGGACGTAAAGCTATTGAACTTAGGTATGCTCTTTCCTTTTGTCGAAGTGGAATCGTAGAACAGAAGATAAAGGGATCACATCATTAGGAGAATGATGTGATGGACAAGACCCATATGTTAGCTTAGCATATCGATCGTTCAGTTTATTGTTATTGCTTTATTCATGTCAAATACATATTCCTTCGACTATAAGATTATGCAACTCCGGGATACCAGAGGAATACCTTATGTGCTATCAAATGTCACTATCGGATATCAGGTTCCGGAAAAACCCTTAAGGTTCGAACTCTGGGGTGCGCGCGAAGATCTTCCTCCTACCGATCCACGTCCCAACGCCTCGCTGCGAATCTAAGCTACACGATGAACAACACAAGGGACGCAAGGTTTATACTGGTTCGGGCCACCGTTGTGGTGTAATACCCTAATCCAGTGTGTGGTGTGCTAGATTGCCTCTGGGCTGATGATGAATAGTACAGAGTAAGAACAGCCTCGCGAGGGGTGTTCTTGTTGGGGAACGTAGTAATTTCATAAAATTTCCTACGCACACGCAAGATCATGGTGATGGCATAGCAACGAGAGGGGAGAGTGTATGTCCACGTACCCTCGTAGACCGTAAGTGGAAGCGTTAGCACAACGCGGTTGATGTAGTCGACGTCTTCACGATCCGACCGATCCAAGCACCGAACGTCACGGGCCTCCGAGTTCAGCACACGCTCAGCTCGATGACGATCTCCGCCTCCGATCCAGCCGAGCTCCGGAGATGAGTTCCGTCAAGACGATGGCGTGGTGACGATGATGATGTTCTATCGCGCAGGCTTCGCCTAAACTCTGCGACAATATGACCGAGGTGGAATATGGTGGAGGGGGCACGCGACACGGCTAAGGAACGATCCGTAGATCAACTTGTGTGTCTATGGGGTGCCCCCTGCCCCGTATATAAAGGAGCAGGGGAGCCCCCTTGGCGCGCCAAGGAGGAGGAATCCTCCTCCTAGTAGGAGTAGGACTCCTCCTTTCCTACTCCTACTAGGAGGGGGAAGGAAGGAGGAGAGGGGGGAAGGAAAGGGGGGGCACCGCCGCCCCTCTTAGTCCAATTCGGACCAGAGGGGGGAGGGGCGCATGGCCCATGCTAGCCGCCCCTCTCTCCTTTTCCCCTAAAGCCCATAAGGCCCAATACTCTCCCGGGGGGTTCCGGTAACCCCCCCCCCCCGGCACTCCGGTTTTCTCCGAAATCACCCGGAACAATTCCGGTGTCCGAATATAGTCGTCCAATATATGAATCTTTATGTCTCGACCATTTCGAGACTCCTCGTCATGTCCGTGATCACATCCGGGACTCCGAACAAAGTTCGGTACATCAAAACTTATAAACTCATAATAAAACTGTCATCGTAACGTTAAGCGTGCGGACCCTACGGGTTAGAGAACTATGTAGACATGACCTAGAACCATTCACGGTCAATAACCAATAGCGGGGCCTGGATGCCCATATTGGTTCCTACATATTCTACGAAGATCTTTATCAGTCAAACCGCATAACAACATACGTTGTTCCCTTTGTCATCGGTATGTTACTTGCCCGAGATTCGATCGTCGGTATCCAATACCTAGTTCAATCTCGTTACCGGCAAGTCTCTTTACTCGTTCCGTAATACATCATCTCATAACTAACTCATTACTTATAATGCTTGCAAGGCTTAGGTGATGAGTATTACCGAGAGGGCCCAGAGATACCTCTCCGACAATCGGAGTGACAAAAACCTCATCTCGATTCATGCCAACTCAACATGTACCTTCGGAAACACCTGTAGAGCACCTTTATAATCACCCAGTTACGTTGTGATGTTTGGTAGCACACAAAGTGTTCTTCCGGTAAACGGGAGTTGCACAATCTCATAGTTGCAGGAACTTGTATAAGTCATGAAGAAAGCAATAGCAGTATACTAAACGATCAAGTGCTAGGCTAACGGAATGGGTCATGTCAATCACATCATTCTCCTAATGATGTGATCCCGTTAATCAAATAACAACTCTTTTGTCCATGGCTAGGAAACATAACCTTCTTTGATAAACGAGCTAGTCAAGTAGAGGCATACTAGTGACAATAGATTTGTCTATGTATTCACACATGTATCATGTTTTCGGTTAATACAATTCTAGCATGAATAATAAACATTTATCATGATATGAGGAAATAAATAATAACTTTATTATTGCCTCTAGGGCATATTTCCTTCAGTCTCCCACTTGCACTAGAGTCAATAATCTAGATTACATAGTAATGATTCTAACACCCATGGAGTCTTGGTGCTGATCATGTTTTGCTCGTGAGAGAGGCTTAGTCAAAGGGTCTGCAGCATTCAGATCCGTATGTATCTTGCAAATCTCTATGTCTCCCACTTGGACTTGGTCCCGAATGGAATTGAAGCGTCTCTTGATGTGCTTGGTCCTCTTGTGAAATCTGGATTCCTTTGCCAAGGCAATTGCACCAGTATTGTCACAGAAGATCTTCATTGATCCCGATGCACTAGGTATGACACCTAGATCGGAAATGAACTCCTTCATCCAGACTCCTTCATTTGCTTCTTCCGAAGCAGCTATGTACTCCGCTTCACATGTAGATCCCACCACGACGCTTTGTTTAGAACTGCACCAACTTACAGCTCCACCGTTTAATAAAAACACGTATCCGGTCTGCGATTTAGAATCATCTGGATCAGTGTCAAAGCTTGCATCGACGTAACCATTTATGACTAGCTCTTTGTCACCTCCATATACGAGAAACATATCCTTAATCCTTTTCAGGTATTTCAGGATGTTCTTGACCGCTGTCCGATGATCCACTCTGGATTACTTTGGTACCTTCCCGCCAAGCTTATTGCTAAGCATACGTCGGTCTGGTACACAACATTGCATACATGATAGAGCCTATGGCTGAAGCATAGGAACATTTTCCATTTCTCTCTATCTTCTGCTGTGGTCGGGCATTGAGTTTGACTCAACTTCACACCTTGTAGCACGTGCAAGAATCCTTTCTTTGCACGATCCATTTTGAACTTTTTCAAAATTTTGTTAAGGTATGTGCTTTGTGAAAGTCCTATTAAGCGCCTTGATCTATCTCTATAGATCTTGATGCCCAATATGTAAGCAGCTTCACCGAGGTCTTTCATTGAAAAACTTTTATTCAAGTATCCCTTTATGCTATCTAGAAATTCTATATCATTTCCAATTAATAATATGTCATCTACATATAAAACCGAAATGCTACAGAGCTCCCACTCACTTTCTTGTAAATACAAAGCTTCTCCAAAAGTCAGATAAAACCATATGCTTTGATCACACTATCAAAGCATTTATTCCAACTCGAGATGCTTGCACCAGTCCATAAATGGAACGCTGGAGCTTGCACACTTTGTCGACACCTTTTGGATCGACAAAACCTTCCGGCTGCATCATATACAACTCTTCTTCTAGAAATCCATTCAAGAATGCAGTCTTGACATCCATTAGCCAAATTTCATAATCATGAAATGCAGCAATAGCTAACATGATTCGGACAGACTTAAGCATCGCTACGAGTGAGAAAGTCTCATCGTAGTCAACCCCTTGAACTTGTCGAAAACCTTTTGCAACAAGTCGAGCTTTATAGATAGTTACAATACCATCAGCGTCAGTCTTCTTCTTAAAGATCCATTTATTCTCAATGGCTTGCCGATCATCGGGCAAGTCAACCAAAGTCCATACTTTGTTTTCATACATGGATCCCATCTCAGATTTCATGGCTTCTAGCCATTTTGCGGAATCTGGGCTCATCATCGCTTCCTCATAGTTCCTAGGTTCATCATGGTCAAGTAACATGACTTCCGAATAGGATTACCGCACCACTCAGTGCGGATCTTACTCTGGTGGACCTACAAGGTTCAGTAGAAACTTGATCCGAAGTTTCATGATTATTATCATTAGCTTCCTCACTAATTGGTGTAGTTGTCACAGGAACCGGTTCTCATGATGAACTACTTTCCAATAAGGGAGTAGATACAGTTATCTCATCAAGTTCTACTTTCCTCCCACTCACTTCTTTCGAGAGAAACTCCTTCTCTAGAAAGGATCCATTCTTAGCAATGAATGTCTTGCCTACGGATCTGTGATAGAAGGTGTACCCAACAGTCTCTTTTGGGTATCCTATGAAGACACATTTCTCCGATTTGGGTTCGAGCTTATCTGGTTGAAGTTTCTTCACATAAGCATCGCAACCCCAAACTTTAAGAAACGACAACTTTGGTTTCTTGCCAAACCACAGTTCATAAGGCATCGTCTCAACGGATTTTGATGGTGCCCTATTTAACATGAATGCGGCCGTCTCTAAAGCATAACCCCAAAACGATAGTGGTAAATCAGTAAGAGACATCATAGATCGCACCATATCAAGTAAAGTGCGATTACGACGTTCGGACACACCATTTCGTTGTGGTGTTCCAGGTGGCGTGAGTTGCGAAACTATTCCACATTGTTTTAAGTGTAGGACAAACTCGTAACTCAAATATTCTCCTGCACGATCAGATCGTAGAAACTTTATTTTCTTGTTACGATGATTTTCCACTTCACTCTGAAATTCTTTGAACTTTTCAAATGTTTCAGACTTGTGTTTCATCAAGTAGATATACCCATATCTGCTCAAATCATCTGTGAAGGTGAGAAAATAACGATATCCGCCACGAGCCTCAACATTCATCGGACCACATACATCTGTATGTATGATTTCCAACAAATCTGTTGCTCTCTCCATAGTACCGGAGAACGGTGTTTTAGTCATCTTGCCCATAAGGCACGGTTCGCAAGTACCAAGTGATTCATAATCAAGTGATTCCAGAAGTCCATCAGTATGGAGTTTCTTCATGCGCTTTACACCGATATGACCTAAACAGCAGTGCCACAAATAAGTTGCACTATCATTAGCAACTCTGCATCTTTTGGCTTCTACATTATGAATATGTGTATCACTACTATTGAGATTCAATAAAAATAGACCACTCTTCAAGGGTGCATGACCATAAAAGATATTACTCATATAAATAGAACAACCATTATTCTCTGATTTAAATGAATAACCGTCTCGCAATAAACAAGATCCAGCTATAATGTTCATGCTCAACGCTGGCACCAAATAACAATTATTCGGGTCTAAAACTAATCCCAAAGGTAGATGTAGAGGTAGCGTGCCGACCGCGATCACATCGACTTTGGAACCGTTTCCCACGCGCATCATCACCTCTTCCTTGGCCAGTGCTCGCTTATTCCGTAGTCCCTGTTTTGAGTTGCAAATATTAACAACAGAACCAGTATCAAATACCCAGGTGCTTCTACGAGCTCTAGTTAGGTACACATCAATAACATGTATATCACATATACCTTTGTTTACTTTGCCATCCTTCTTATCCGCCAAATACTTGGGGCAGTTCCGCTTCAAAGGACTAGTCTCGCTTGCAGAGAAGCACTCGTTTCAGGCTTAGGTCCAGACTTGGGTTTCTTCTCTTGAGCAGCAACTTGCTTGCTGTTCTTCTTGAAGTTCCTTCTTCTTCCCTTTGCCCTTTTCTTGAAACTAGTGGTCTTGTTGACCATCAACACTTGATGCTCCTTCTTGATTTCTACCTCCGCAGCTTTTAGCATGCGAAGAGCTCGGGAATAGTCTTGTTCATCCCTTGCATATTATAGTTCATCACAAAGCTCTTGTAGCTTGGTGGCGTGATTGGAGAATTCGTCAATGACGCTATCATCCGGAAGATTAACTCCCAGTTGAATCAAGTGATTATTATACCCGGACATTTTGAGTATATGTTCACCGATGTAACTATTCTCCTCCATCTTGCAGTGTGGAACTTATTGGAGACTTCATATCTCTCAATCCGGCATTTGCTTGAAATATTAACTTCAACTCCTAGAACATCTCATATGCTCCATGACGCTCAAAACGTCGTTGAAGGCCCGGTTCTAAGCCGTAAAGCATGGCACATTGAACTATAGAGTAGTCATCGCTTTGCTCGCCAGACGTTCTTAACGTTGTCGGTTGCATCAGAAGCAGCTCGGCACCCAGCAGTGCTTCGGGGCGTAACTCTTACGTGCAGCAATGAGGATAATCCTCGAGTTACGGACCCGATCCGTGTAATTGCTACCATCATCTTTCAACTTTGCTTTCTCAAGGAACGCATTAAAATTCAACGGAACAACAAAGACGAGCCATCTATCTACAAACAAACATAGACAAGCAAAATACTATCAGTACTAAGTTCATGATAAATTTAAGTTCAATTAATCATATTACTTAAGAACTCCCACTTAGACAGACATCTCTCTAGTCATCTAAGTGATTACGTGATCCAAATCAACTAAACCATAACCGATCATCACGTGAGATGGAGTAGTTTTCAATGGTGAACATCACTATGTTGATCATATCTACTATATGATTCACGCCGACCTTCGGTCTCCGTGTTCCGAGGCCATATCGCATATGCTAGGCTCGTCAAGTTTAACCTGAGTATTCGCGTGTGCAAAACTGGCTTGCACCCATTGTAGATGGACGAGAGCTTATCACACCCGATCATCACGTGGTGTCCGGGCACGATTTAACTTTGGCAACGGTGCATACTCGGGGAGAACACTTCTAGATAATTTTAGTGAGAGATCATCTTAAAATGCTACCGTCAATCAAAGCAAGATAAGATGCATAAAGGATAAACATCACATGCAATCAATATAAGTGATATGATATGGCCATCATCATCTTGTGCTTGTGATCTCCATCTTCGAAGCACCGTCGTGATCACCATCGTCACCGGCGCGACACCTTGATCTCCATCGTAGCATCGTTGTCGTTTACGCCATCTATTGCTTCCACGACTATCGCTACTGCTTAGTGATAAAGTAAAGCAATTATAGGGCGTTTGCATTTCATACAATAAAGCGACAACCATATGGCTCCTGCCAGTTGCCGATAACTTCGGTTACAAAACATGATCATCTCATACAATAAAATATAGCATTACGTCTTGGCCATATCACATCACAACATGCCCTGCAAAAACAAGTTAGACGTCCTCTACTTTGTTGTTGCAAGTTTTACGTGGCTGCTACGGGCTGAGCAAGAACCGTTCTTACCTACGCATCAAAAACCACAACGATAGTTCGTCAAGTTGGTGCTATTTTAACCTTCGCAAGGACCGGGCGTAGCCACACTCGGTTCAACTAAAGTTGGAGAAACTGACACCCGCCAGCCACCTATGTGCAAAGCACGTCGGTAGAACCAGTCTCGCGTAAGCGTACGCGTAATGTCGGTCCGGGCCGCTTCATCCAACAATACCGCCGAACCAAAGTATGACATGCTGGTAAGCAGTATGACTTGTATCGCCCACAACTTACTTGTGTTCTACTCGTGCATATAACATCAACGCATAAAACCTAGGCTCGGATGCCACTGTTGGGGAGCGTAGTAATTTCAAAAAAAAATCCTACGCACACGCAAGATCATGGTGATGGCATAGCAACGAGAGGGGAGAGTGTATGTCCACGTACCCTCGTAGACCGTAAGCGGAAGCGTTAGCACAACGCGGTTGATGTAGTCGTACGTCTTCACGATCCGACCGATCCAAGCACCGAACGTACGGGGCCTCTCAGTTCAGCACACGTTCAGCTCGATGACGATCTCCGGCCTCCGATCCAGCCGAGCTCCGGAGATGAGTTCTGTCAGCACGACAGCGTGGTGACGATGGTGATGTTCTACCGGCGCAGGGCTTCGCCTAAACTCCGCAACGATCTGACCGAGGTGGAATATGGTGGAGGGGATCACCGCACACGGCTAAGGAACGATCCGTAGATCAACTTGTGTGTCTATGGGGTGCTCCCCTGCCCCCGTATATAAAGGAGCAAGGGGGGAGGCCGGCTGGCCCCTTGGGCGCGCCGAGGGAGGAGGAATCCTCCTCCTAGTAGGAGTAGGACTCCTCCTTTCCTACTCCTACTAGGAGGGGGAAGGAAGGAGGAGAGGGGGGAAGGAAGGGGGCGCCGCCTCCTAGTCCACCGGACCGGAGGGGGGGGGGCGCCCATGCTGGCCCTCTCTCCTTTTCCCTAAAGCCCATAAGGCCCAATACTCTCCCGGGGGGTTCCGTAACCCCTAAGACTCCGGTTTTCTTCGAAATCACCCGGAACAATTCTGGTGTCCGAATATAGTCGTCCAATATATGAATCTTTATGTCTCGATGTAACGCCCTCGATGCGGCTATATCTCCCACGTGTCGAAGCACGACTTAGAGGCATAACCGCATTGAAAGCAATGTTGCAAGTGAGGTAATCTTCACACAACCCATGTAATACATAAGGGAAAGAGATACATAGTTGGCTTACAATCGCCACTTCACACAATTACATGAATAAAGCAGTACATCATCCAGATACAATCAAGGTCCGACTACGGAACCAAAATAAAAGAAGAACCCCAAATGCGACAAAGGTCCCCGATCGACCCCAACTGGGCTCCACTACTGATCAACTAGAACGAAACAACACAAAGGGCAAGATCTCCAACGAGCTCCTCCTTGAGCTTGGTTGCGCCACCGCTTTCGGTAACAAAGGCACCGCAAACTGGTTTTGAAGTATCCGTGAGCCACGAGGACTCATCAATCCCATTACCATGGGTATCAAGACTAGCAAAGCTTAAAGGGAAAGGAAGGGGTAAAGTGGTGAGGTTGCAGCAGCGACTAAGCAAGTATGGTGGCTAACCAACGCAAATGAGAGCGAGAAGAGAAACAAGCGGAACGGTCGTGAAGCTAGCAATGATCAAGAGGTGATCCTGAACACCTACTTACGTCAAACATAACACAGAAACCGTGTTCACTTCCCGGACTCCACCGAGAAGAGACCATCACGGCTACACACGCGGTTGATGCATTTTAATTCGGATCTAGTGTCAAGTTATCTACAACCGGACATTAACAAATTCCCATCTGCCACATAACCGCGGGCACGGCTCTCGATAGTTTATACCCTGCAGGGGTGTCCCAACTTAGCCCATGACAAGCTCTCGCGATCATCGAAGGAATAGACCTTCACCCAGGAAGACCCGATCAGTCTCGGAATCCCGGTACATCAAGACATTTCGACAATGGTAAAACAAGACCAGCAAAGCCGCCCGATGCGCCGACAATCCCGATAGGAGCTGCACATATCTCGTTCTCAGGGCAACACCGGATGAGACATTCTACGAGTAAAACCAGACTCGAGTTGCCCGAGGGGCCCCGCGATCTACTCGGTTCGGACCAACACTTAGACAAGCACCGCCCGGGGCTAAAATAAAGATGACCTCGAGAGAGCGACTCCCAAGGGAAAAAGTAGGTGGTGGTGAGGCAAATGGTAAAAGTCAATGTTGGGCCTTCTTGGACAAGTTTTATTCAAAGTGAACTGTCGGGGGTCCCATAAATCACCCGACCGCGTAAGGGACGCAAAATCCGGGAACATAACACCGTATGACGGAAAACTAGGGCGGCAAGAGTGGAACAAAACACCGGCATAAGGCCGAGCCTTCCACCCTTTACCAAGTATATAGATGCATTAATAATATAAGAGATATTGTGATATCCCAACATAAACCCCTGCCCACCATGGAGAAATCTTCAACTTCACCGCAGCTAGCAACGCTATAAGAGGGGCTG
This sequence comes from Aegilops speltoides, assembly GCA_021437245.1. Classification (NCBI taxonomy): domain Eukaryota; kingdom Viridiplantae; phylum Streptophyta; class Magnoliopsida; order Poales; family Poaceae; genus Aegilops; species Aegilops speltoides. Next base: position 349,896,551 of record CM038146.1, on the reverse strand, counting down.
AGCAAAAGCGGTAACATAGCCAAACAATGGTTTGCTAGGAATGGTGTCAAAGGTTAGAGGTTCATGGCAATTTGGGATGGTGGACAAACAGTAATAGGTAGCAAAGATAGCGAAAGAACGAGGCAACTAGCATAGCAATGATAGTAGTGAGATCCAGGGTAGCGGTCATCTTGCCTGAGATCCCGCAAGGAAGAAGAACGAGTCCATGAAGAAGACGAACGGATGAAGCCGAACCAATCGTAAGACGAACGAATCCTCACGATCGCAACGAAACGGGAACTATCGAGAAGAAGCACACAACAAAGTAAACACACCACACATGAACAAGACATGATGCACAACAAGCATGATGCATGACCAAGCTAAATGAAGCTACTCATGGCAAGAGATGATGCAAACAAGAACAACACATCAAGGCAAGTTTAAATGAGGCCGGGAACAACATATAACAATTCCGGTAAGTCCTCATATGCAAATTTCAAAATTGGTCCAGAACTGAATAAACCTTATGTTCAAGTTGCTAAACAGCAAGTTAAGATGCACCATGATGATCTACATGAAATTCTAGTCAAGTTACATATAAAGTTCATTAGATTCGGAGCTACGGCCTAGAAGATATGAGCAAAGCAAGTTAAACATGGCATTGATGCAAAATGCATACAAACATCAAGCAAACACCTCAAAACAAGGATGCAACATGATAATATGAAGCTACATGCAAAATCAAGCAAGTTTCATGTAGAGCACACTCAAAACGGAGCAACGGTTGCAACACATACACTCTATACAAGTCATAGCAACAATCTGTCCATAACAGCAACTAGGCATCTTACAAGCATCAAAACAACAAGCTACAGCACCCCAACATAATAACAAAAGGCATGGTCATGAAGTACACGTAAAGCATATCAAAACATGAACACTGAGCTATCTCCAGAAACAACTAGAACATGCTCAAAAACACATGGAGATATTGCAAATAATAACAGTTTCAGACTTTAGCAGAAATAACATCAAGTTGCAATGTTTAGAGCAAGCAAACAACATGTTACATGAACTTATCATGACAAACAAAGGCATGGCATGAAGCTACTAATAGCATATATCAAAAGTCCCTTACTGACCATGAGCCAAAAAGGCACGGAAAATATGATGGCACCCATGTAAACATGGCAAGTTATATTACAGATTTGAACATGGCAGAAACAACGATTAGAAGGCATGTTCGTGAGCTCGAACCACTCACTAAAGAGCAATACATGGCATGGAAAGGAAACCAAAAGTAAGAAGGCATGTTTATGAAGCTAAGCATGGCAAGATCAAGGTCATAGCATACACGTATCAACTACAACGACCTCGTGAAAATTGAATCTCATGCAAACAATCTGTCAGGAAACATTTTCAAGCAACTTTGGAGCAAGAAATGAACATGTTCCAGCAGGCTATAATTGCAACCAAGGGCATGAATGGATAGAGCACGACATGTAGTTCAAAACATGTTTATAGAGCATCTCCAGATAATGCATAGAATGATTACTAGAAGCATGTTAACATAGCAACAAAATATTACAGAATCTGTCAGAAAACAAAGAACAAAGAATTACCCTACTTAGCAAGCTTGATACACTCAGCACACAACTCACAAAAATACAAGGTCAACACCCCTGGAAAGATGGCATGGCATAGTCCAACATTCATGTAGAGCTCATACTCATAGGATGCACACATAAATCATGGCAAAATGATAAAACAAAGAAGTTATAACAGTTTCAGCAGATTAACATCCTCAAGCACTCTTCCAACAGCATTTCGGGTATCAAGATGAGCTCAAATGAAAATGATGCAATGGAATGAAATGATGTACTCTTCGAGACGAATAATTTCACATATTATACGCATGAAACGGAGCTACGAATGCAAAGATGTGATGTAATGAATATGGCATGAAAATTACGGAAATCTGGGACTTAGTGATTTCGGGAACAACCTCCAGATTTGCACGGTTTTCGAGGCTCACGGAGGGGTCACCGAGTCGTCGCCGGAGATGGAGGAAGACGTCGGGAGGCGCTGGGCGGCGGAGGGGAGGCGCCGGCGGCGGCGCTGGGTCGGGCGCCATGGCGCATGGGCGCCGAGTAATCATGGGCGGGCGGCATGCTGGCTGGCCGGGCCGGGCGGGCCGGCGATCGGCGCGGGCGCTGGCAAGGAGAAGGCGGCGGCGGCGGCGGCGGCGCGGCGCTGCTGGCGGAGAAGGCGGCAGCGGGCGGCGGCGAAGGCGTCTGTGGTAGCGGCGAGAAGGCTGGCAATGGCGGCGAGGCGGCGTGCGGCGGCGGCGGTCCGGCTGGCGGTCGCTGGCCTTGGCTGGCGAAGGCGCCGGCGAAGCGGCGCTGGCTCTCATGGCGGGCGGCGGCGGCGGATGGGCCCCTGGGGCTCGGATGGGCTGCGCGGCGGGGCGCAAGTGGAGAGAGAGAGAGAGGGTGAGTGGTGCGGTGAGATTGGGCGAGGCGGCGGGCGGTGACGTGGCAGCGCTGATTGGCAAGCGACGTGTCCGCGGATATGTCCGGCGTGGCTGGACATGTCCGCGGCGCGGAGGAGTTTGGCTAGGGTTTGGACCAAGGGATTTTCGGGAGGCCACATATTTATAGGTAGAGGAGCTAGGAGAGTCCAAATGAGGTGCGGTTGCCACACGATCGTGATCGAACGACCGAGAGCATGGAGGGGAGTTTGGTGGGTTTTGGGCCACTTTGGAAGGGGTGTTGGGCTGCAACTCAAAGAGGGCTTTACGGTTACCCGGTTAACCATTGGAGTACCAAACGACCTCCAAATGGCACGAAACTTGACAGGCGGTCTACCGGTATTATACCAAGGCCGCTTGTCAAACCTCGGGCCATTCCGAGAAAGTTTAATACCCGTACATGAAAAGAGAGAAGAGGGGGACGCCGGAGGACATAGGAGTGCCGGATTGCAAAACGGACAACGGGGAAAAGGCTCGGAAGCATGAGACGAACACGGATGCAAAATGAAATGCACATGATGACATGATAAAATGTAGATGATGACATGGCAAAGAAGGCGAATAACTGGCGGACACCTGGCGCATCGGAACCGGGGCGTTACAACACTCCACCACTACGAGAGGATCTCGTCCCGAGATCTAGGATGGCACCGGAGAGAAACGGAAGAGGAAGAGAAGAGGTAAAACTAAGTTGCTTCTTTGACCAAAGAGTGAAACCAAAGAACCTTGAGAGGTTGAGCAATTTGAAAGAAACAAAATAATGGAGATGACCAAGATTGCAAACAATTTGTTGGCCAAGAGGAACAAGGAACATGACGAGAACCAAGAGGTTGAAAGACATGGAAATAGGAGCTTCACGAACGAAAAGAATATGACCACATCGGTATAGTGAGATAGCCAAGGATGTGATGAAACGGAGCTACGAATGCAAAGATGTGATGTAATGAATATGGCATGAAAATTACGGAAATCTGGGACTTAGTGATTTCGGGAACAACCTCCAGATTTGCACGGTTTTCGAGGCTCGCCGGAGGGGTCACCGGAGTCGTCGCCGGAGATGGAGGAAGACGTCGGGGAGGCGCGGGGCGGCCGGAGGGAGGCGCCGGCGGCGGCGCTGGGCGCCGAGTAATCGCGGCGGGCGGCGATCGCGGGGCTGGCCGGGCGGCGGCCGGCGACCGGGCGCGGGCGCTGGCTGGCGGAGAAGAAGGCGGCGGCGGCGCGGTGGTAGGCGCTTGGTGGCGGAGAAGGCGGCAATGGGCGGCGAGGTGGCGGCGGCTGGCGGGCGGAGGCGGCGTGGCGGCGAGGCGCGGCGCGGCGGCGGGCGGTCCGGCTTGGCGCGGTCGGGGCCGGCGCTGGCGATGGCGCGGCGGCGAAGTGGCGCGGGCTGCGGGGCATGCGGCGGCGGCGGATGGGCCCATGGCTTGGATGGATGGGCGGCCGGGCGGCGTGGTGGAGAGAGAGAGAGAGGGTGAGGTGGTGCGGTGAGATTGGGCGAGGCGGCGGGGGCGGTGACGTGGCAGCGCCTGATTGGCCGAAGCGACGTGTCCGGCGGACATGTCCGGCGCGGCTGGACATGTCCGGCGGCGCGGAGGAGTTTGGCTAGGGTTTGGACTGCGGGATTTTCGGGGGAGGCCACATATTTATAGGTAGAGGGAGCTAGGAGAGTCCAAATGAGGTGCGGTTTTCGGCCACACGATCGTGATCGAACGACCGAGAGCATGGAGGGGAGTTTGGTGGGTTTTGGGCCACTTTGGAAGGGGTGTTGGGCTGCAACTCAAAGAGGGCTTTACGGTTACCCGGTTAACCATTGGAGTACCAAACGACCTCCAAATGGCACGAAACTTGACAGGCGGTCTACCGGTATTATACCAAGGCCGCTTGTCAAACCTCGGGCCATTCCGAGAAAGTTTAATACCCGTACATGAAAAAAGAGAAGAGGGGGACGCCGGAGGACATAGGAGTGCCGGATTGCAAAACGGACAACGGGGAAAAGGCTCGGAAGCATGAGACGAACACGGATGCAAAATGAAATGCACATGATGACATGATAAAATGTAGATGATGACATGGCAAAGAAGGCGAATAACTGGCGGACACCTGGCGCATCGGAACCGGGGCGTTACAACACTCCACCACTACGAGAGGATCTCGTCCCGAGATCTAGGATGGCACCGGAGAGAAACGGAAGAGGAAGAGAAGAGGTAAAACTAAGTTGCTTCTTTGACCAAAGAGTGAAACCAAAGAACCTTGAGAGGTTGAGCAATTTGAAAGAAACAAAATAATGGAGATGACCAAGATTGCAAACAATTTGTTGGCCAAGAGGAACAAGGAACATGACGAGAACCAAGAGGTTGAAAGACATGGAAATAGGAGCTTCACGAACGAAAAGAATATGACCACATCGGTATAGTGAGATAGCCAAGGAACAAGAATGACAGAATTTGGACAGCACTCCGGTAGAAAAGATAAGAAACCTTGATGAGATGAAAAGATAATGAATGAGAACACCACACTGCGGTTAAATGGATAAGCAAGAAAAGAACATGACCTCACAATTCGACATGATGAGTGAAGAGCACAACATCACAATGCCTCTGTAACGAAAGAATATGAGTTAGAGCGTTGGGATAAAGGGACGGAGGAGAAAATGACAACTTTTGCCACAAATGAACTTGGAAAGCATCCTTGCAAAGAAGAATTGAACGGAGTTGTTTGAAAAGCAACAACGAAAAGAATAAGCTTGAAGTGGACTTATGGAAACATCTCAACATTATGAGGTGACAACCGGCCACAAATGGAAACCAATGATTTGATTGAGAGCACCAAAGAGATGAAAACTTCTTCCATCAAGAGGATAAAGAGCAAGCTTGGGTCATGCATAATCACCACAAATAGCAACAACCCTTAAGGAAAAGCTTTAGGTGAAATACAGCCCAAGATAACTCCAATGAAGAGATTGGTGGATTTAAATACCTCATTCTTGACAACATATGAATCATGAAATATGAATGGAAATTATCAAGAATGACATATCACCATCTGAAAAGATAAGGTAGAAAGAATTGCACTTCGGAATGCAAGACAAAGAATACTTGAACGCCTCAAAACAAAACATGTGTTGAGCACCATGTTTAATTTTGAGTATAGCTTGGCGGATCATAACTTCAAGAGAAATCTTGAATAACAAATGAAGAATGAAAGGAATCCTTGATAAACCACCATGTAGAGCCTCCATGGAGAACTCCGGTAATAAAAGGATGATAGAAAGAAAGAGAGGTTGACAAGGTGAATCCTTGCAATGATTTAGATGGATCTTCGTGATGATGAGAGCTTGGAACTCCGGGAAAAAGAGAAGATGAAAACAATGAAACCGAGAATTTTAAGGGCCTCCGGAATAAAGAATTAATCACTTGGATGAACAAGAATAAGAATTATGTTATGCTTATCCTTCACCAATTAAATTGATGAGAATCAACGGATTTGGCATACTACTTATTCTCGTAGAAAGGATTAAAAGAGATATATCAAAACTTCAGAAGGTCTTCAACGAACCACCGGTAGGATTGGAACATCAAATGAATTGATATGATGAACAAGGAAGAGAGATCTTGAAAGAACCACCGTAAGAATTGAAAATGATCGAAGTAGGGGTGCAATTCCGGTAAGAATTAGCAAATGAACGAAGGTGCTTGAGGGTATTTAGATACAAATGAACGAATAGATCACGAGCTGATTAGAGAACACTTGAATGATGCACGGTATGATTTGGAGAACGAGAGCTGAAAGCTTGAATGAATAATCTTGAGATGATGGGCTTCAAAGAATGAAACTGAAAAGACTCCTAAAATGCTCGGATGGGTGAAAAGATTCTCACAATCGAAAACAATTAAGAGAGGATGGCAACAAGCTAGCACCATGAATCTTGAAGAGAATAGAGCAAGATTAAAGAGAAATCCTTCTTCGGTCTTCAAATGATGAGAATGACAACGAGAAACACCACCAAGAATTATTGAGGCACACCGGAAGAATCAAAAGCGAAGAGGTTGAGCCAACTATGAAAAGAATTTGAAAGATCTTGGAGAAAAGCATTTGACTGATGATAACTCATTCTTACGTCAAACTTGGAGAAAAAATTTAGAATAGCTCTGGGAAAATAGAAGAGTCAGGTAAGATCCTGGGAAAAGACCTGTGGGTTAGGGCCCACTCAAAAGAGAACACCGTTGGAAATGATTTAAAAGAGATGTTGCACCGGTTGAATTAAATGACTTGAATGAGATACCAATCTCGAAAGAGCTTGAACGAATGCAGAATTGAAACACGAATCTTCGAGATATCTTGAGCACTCCGGAATAACAAATAGCGAGAAGTAGAATGATAATGAGGTGCACTGGTATGAGAAGACATTGAAATGAGGAAAAAGGAATATGATGAATATCGAAAGCATGAATTGGATCCACCGGAGAAGAGACAACAATGAAGGATGATGAACTTGAAACTGTTGAGCATCTTCATGGGAAATCACCGGATAAGAACATTGATTGAAAAGAATGGAGAAACTTCACATGAATAAATGGATACTTGATTAAGAAATCTGAGTCCTTGAGGAAAAAGGGTGGGTGGGCGGGAAAAAAAACAAAGGCAACTTGGAGACGGATGAAACAAACACCGTTGAGAAGAAATGATAATCGGTCTTGCTGATGTTGAAGTGATCGGATCCACTTGAAGAGAAACAGCCGGTTGAAAAGGATTGACATGACAATCTCGATTGTCGAGAAGGATTGGTATTCACATCGGAGTATGAGAACACCATTTAGGAAAGGTATGGAATCAACACTTGACATTGAAGCAACTCGAATACCACAACTCAAAACAAAAACAAAGGACTGGCTTGCGAATAAGCGGAACAAACATATGATAGAGATTTCGTCCAAGTTTTCGTGGTGGGGCCTACACGGGCTCAATCGACAGCACCATCATGTACAAGGCAAAGGCACATGACATACGAAGCCCCCAGTCGGCATAGCCAAGGACTCTTTAAGACACAACGAGACCATCAGAAACCAACCGTGAATAGGCGGACCACTAGACGCCGAACCCCAATTTCATATCATACATCCGTCGGAAAGATATCCTAAGAGCTAAAACAAGACCAGCAAAGCCGCCCGATGCGCCGACAATCCCGATAGGAGCTGCACATATCTCGTTCTCGAGGCAACACCGGATGAGACATCCTACGAGTAAAACCAGACCTCGAGTTGCCCGAGGGGGCCCATGATCTACTCGGTTCGGACCAACACTTAGACAAGCACCGCCCGGGGCTAAAATAAAGATGACCTCGAGAGAGCGACTCCCAAGGGAAAAAGTAGGTGGTGGTGAGGCAAATGGTAAAAGTCAATGTTGGGCCTTGCTGGACAAGTTTTATTCAAAGCGAACTGTCAGGGGGGTCCCATAAATCACCCGACCGCGTAAGGGACGCAAAATCCAGGAACATAACACCGGTATGATGGAAAACTAGGGCGGCAAGAGTGGAACAAAACACCGGGCATAAGGCCGAGCCTTCCACCCTTTACCAAGTATATAGATGCATTAATAATATAAGATATATTGTGATATCCCAACATAAACCCTGTCCACCATGGAGAAATCTTCAACTTCACTTGCAGCTAGCAACGCTATAAGAGGGGCTGAGCAAAAGCGGTAACATAGCCAAACAATGGTTTGCTAGGAATGGTGTCAAAGGTTAGAGGTTCATGGCAATTTGGGATGGCTGGACAAACAGGTAATAGGTAGCGCAGCATAGCGAAAGAACGAGCCAACTAGCATAGCAATGATAGTAGTGAGATCCAGGGTAGCGGTCATCTTGCCTGAGATCCCGCAAGGAAGAAGAACGAGTCCATGAAGAAGACGAACGGATGAAGCCCAACCAATCGTAGACGAACGAATCCTCACGATCGCAACGAAACGGGAACTATCGAGAAGAAGCACACAACAAAGTAAACACACCACACATGAACAAGACATGATGCACAACAAGCATGATGCATGACCAAGCTAAATGAAGCTACTCATGGCAAGAGATGATGCAAACAAGAACAACACATCAAGGCAAGTTTAAATGAGGCCGGGAACAACATATAACAATTCCGGTAAGTCCTCATATGCAAATTTCGAAATTGGTCCAGAACTGAATAAACCTTATGTTCAAGTTGTTAAACAGCAAGTTAAGATGCACCATGATGATCTACACGAAATTCTAGTCAAGTTACATATAAAGTTCATTAGATTCGGAGCTACGGCCTAGAAGATATGAGCAAAGCAAGTTAAACATGGCATTGATGCAAAATGCATACAAACATCAAGAAAACACCTCAAAACAAGGATGCAACATGATAATATGAAGCTACATGCAAAATCAAGCAAGTTTCATGTAGAGCACACTCAAAACGGAGCAACGGTTGCAACACATACACTCTATACAAGTCATAGCAACAATCTGTCCATAACAGGAACTAGGCATCTTACAAGCATCAAAACAACAAGCTACAGCACCCCAACATAATAATAAAAGGCATGGTCATGAAGTACACGTAAAGCATATCAAAACATGAACACTGAGCTATCTCCAGAAACAACTAGAACATGCTCAAAAACACATGGAGATATTGCAAATAATAACAGTTTCAGACTTTAGCAGAAATAACATCAAGTTGCAATGTTTAGAGCAAGCAAACAACATGTTACAGGAACTTATCATGGCAAACAAAGGCATGGCATGAAGCTACTAATAGCATATATCAAAAGTCCCTTACTGACCATGAGCCAAAAAGGCACGGAAAATATGATGGCACCCAAGTAAACATGGCAAGTTATATTACAGATTTGAACATGACAGAAACAACGATTAGAAGGCATGTTCGTGAGCTCGAACCACTCACTACAGAGAAATACATGGCATGGCAAGGCAACCAACAGTAAGAAGGCATGTTTATAAAGCTAAGCATGGCAAGAGCAAGGTCATATCATACACGGATCAACTACAACGACCTCGTGAAAATTGAATCTTATGCAAACAATCTGTCAGGAAACATTTTCAAGCAACTTTGGAGCAAGAAATGAACATGTTCCAGCAGGCTATAATTGCAACCAAGGGCATGCATGGATAGAGCACGACATGTAGTTCAAAACATGTTTATAGAGAATCTCCAGATAATGCATAGAATGATTACTAGAAGCATGTTAACATAGCAACAAAATATTACAGAATCTGTCAGGAAAACAGCAACAGCAACTACCCTACTTAGCAAGCTTGATACACTCAGCACACAACTCACAAAAATACAAGGTCAACACCCCTGGAAAGATGGCATGGCATAGTCCAACATTCATGTAGAGCTCATACTCATAGGATGCACACATAAATCATGGCAAAAATGATAAAACAGCAAGTTATAACAGTTTCAGCAGATTAACATCCTGAAGCACTCTTCCAACAGCATTTCGGGCATCAAGATGAGCTCAAATGCAAATGGTGCAATGGAATGAAATGATGTACTCTTCGGGGCGAACAATTTGACATATTATACGCATGAAACGGAGCTACGGATGCAAAGATGTGATGTAATGAATATGGCATGAAAATTACGGAAATCTGGGACAGTGATTTCGGGAACAACCTCCAGATTTGCACGGTTTTCGAGGCTCGCCGGAGGGGTCACCGGAGTCGTCGCCGGAGATGGAGGAAGACGTCGGGGAGGCGCTGGGCGGCCGGAGGGAGGCCGGGCCTTGCCGGAGGGAGGCGCGGCGGCGGGCTGGGTCGGCGCTGGCAATGGCGCTGGGCGCCGAAAGTAATCATGGCGGGCGGCGACTGCTTGGCTGGGCGGGCGGCGGCTGGCGACTGGGCGCGGGCCTGGCTGGCGGAGAAGGCGGTGGCGGGCGGCGATGGCGGGCTGGGCGGAGAAGGCGGCAATGGCGGGCGGAAGGTCGGGGTGGCGGAGAAGGCAATGGGCGGCGAGCGAGGCGGCGGCGCGGCGGCGGGCGGTCCGGCGGCGCTGGTTGGGGCCGGGCGCTGGCGAGGCTGGGCGGCGAAGGGCGCTGGTTTCGCATGGCGGGCGGCGGCGGCGGATGGGCCCCGGATGGATGGCATGGGCAGGCGGCGTGGGAGAGAGAGAGAGGTGAGGTGGCGCGTGAGATTGGGCGAGGCGGCGGGCGGTGACGTGGCAGCGCTGATTGGGCGAAGCGTGTCCGCGCTGGCTGGACATGTCCGTGGCGGAGGAGGTTGGCTAGGGTTTGGACTGCGGGATTTTCGGGGGAGGCCACATATTTATAGGTAGAGGGACCTAGGAGAGTCCAAATGAGGTGCGGTTTTCGGCCACGCGATCGTGATCGAACGACCAAGAGCATGGAGGGGATTTTGGTGGGTTTTGGGCCACTTTGGAAGGGGTGTTGGGCTGCAACTCAAAGAGGGCTTTACGGTTACCCGGTTAACCATTGGAGTACCAAACGACCTCCAAATGGCACGAAACTTGACAGGCGGTCTACCGGTGTTATACCAAGGCTGCTTGGCAAACCTCGGGCCATTCCGAGAAAGTTTAATACCCGCACATGAAAAGAGAGAAGAGGGGGACGCCGGAGGACATAGGAGTGCCGGATTGCAAAACGGACAACGGGGAAAAGGCTCGGAAGCATGAGACGAACACGTATGCAAAATGAAATGCACATGATGACATGATAAAATGCAGATGATGACATGGCAAAGAAGGCGAATAACTGGCGGACACCTGGCGCATCGGAACCGGGGCGTTACACTCGACCATTTCGAGACTCCTCGTCATGTCCGTGATCACATCCGAGACTCCGAACAAAGTTCGGTACATCAAAACTTATAAACTCATAATAAAAATGTCATCGTAACATTAAGCGTGCGGACCCTACGGGTTCGAGAACTATGTAGACATGACCTAGAACCATTCACGGTCAATAACCAATAGCGGGGCCTGGATGCCCATATTGGTTCCTACATATTCTACGAAGATCTTTATCGGTCAAACCGCATAACAACATACATTGTTCCCTTTGTCATCGGTATGTTACTTGCCCGAGATTCGATCGTCGGTATCCAATACCTAGTTCAATCTCGTTACCGGCAAGTCTCTTTACTCGTTCCGTAATACATCATCTCATAACTAACTCATTACTTATAATGCTTGCAAGGCTTAGGTGATGAGTATTACCGAGAGGGCCCAGAGATACCTCTCCGACAATCGGAGTGACAAAAACCTCATCTCGATTCATGCCAACTCAACATGTACCTTCGAAAACACCTGTAGAGCACCTTTATAATCACCCAGTTACGGTGTGACGTTTGGTAGCACACAAAGTGTTCTTCCGGTAAACGGGAGTTGCACAATCTCATAGTTGCAGGAACTTGTATAAGTCATGAAGAAAGCAATAGCAGTATACTAAACGATCAAGTGCTAGGCTAACGGAATGGGTCATGTCAATCACATCATTCTCCTAATGATATGATCCCGTTAATCAAATAACAACTCTTTTGTCCATGGCTAGGAAACATAACCATCTTTGATAAACGAGCTAGTCAAGTAGAGGCATACTAGTGACAATAGATTTGTCTATGTATTCACACATGTATCATGTTTCCGGTTAATACAATTCTAGCATGAATAATAAACATTTATCATGATATGAGGAAATAAATAATAACTTTATTATTGCTTCTAGGGCATATTTCCTTCAGTTCTTGTGGTGGTGTGCTTGGAGAGGAATTGCTCAGTCTCTGTTGGCTCTAGGTGAGATCCAGATGCCTTCTACTATGATGGCTATCTCTATATATAGAGGCCCTGGTTCTCTTCCCAAATATTGAGCGGGAAGGGAGCCAACAACGGCCATTTTGAAGGGGAACATCTAGTACAAGTTATATTGACTAAAGTTGGTCTTCGGCTGCCAAAGGCACTTGCGATGACGCCGTCTTGGGCTCCACGGTGACCTCCGTCCTGCCGCTCTGCTGGTCTTGGTCTCGTTGCATTGAAATGGTAACCTTTGCTTGATGCCTCGGTACTCTGCGCTTGCGCTTGCCCCTTTGCACCAAAGAGGAAACAAGGACATTGCGCAGGCCGGCGCCCGCCTGGCGCCTGCCTGGTCTTGATCGTCATGGCTTGCGTCATGAGAACCTCGCGAGGTACCCCTGCCTTGATCTCTCCGCCTCCTCACGAGCCTGCCTGGTGAGGCTGTTCCTGCTGAGGCCTTGCGTCGTCCACCCCGCGAGGCTTGGCCCCTCGCAAGGGTCTTGAGCTTGAGTTGATGAAGATGGGTCGTACTGGGCCACCCCTTGAGCCACGTCGCAGGCCGCAGGCAGGAAAGTCTGGAGACCCCCATTCCCAGAACGTCGACAGTAGCTCCCGGGCCCAAGGCGCGCTCAGACTTGGCTTAGTAGAAAAGCGAAAGGGCAAGTGCGGAGCGCCGAGGGCCCCAGCAGCCTGCTGTAGGATCGAAAGTATGTCTAGAGGGGGGTGATTAGACTACTTGTCAATATAAAAATTCTGCTTTTTGACAAAGAATAGTTTTTGGCAGATTCACAATTATGATCAAGTCAAGCATCATCCTACACATGCAATTCTAGAGTATAGGCAGCGGAAAGTAAATTGCACATGTAGTAAAGAGAGGTGGAGAAGAGCAAACGCAATTTTGGAGACGCGGTGATTTTTCCGTGGTTCCGATAGGTGGCGCTTATCGTACATCTACGCTGATGGAGACTTCAACCCACGGAGGGTAACGGCTGCATGAGTCCACGGAGGGCTCCACCCACGAAGGGTCCACGAAGAAGCAACCTTGTCTATTCCATCATGGCCTCACGCCCACGGAGGGCTAGCCTTACTCGGGGTAGATCTTCACGAAGTAGGCGATCTCCTTGCCCTTACAAACTTCTTGGTTCAACTCCACATCTCGACGACGGAGGCTCCCAAGCGACACCTAACCAATCTAGGAGGCACCACCCTCCAAAAGGTAATAGATGTTGTAGATGATGATGAACTCCTTGCTCTTGTGCTTCAAATGATAATCTCCCCAACACTCAACTCTCCTCACTAATTTGGCTGTGGTGGAAGAAAGGATTGAGTGGAAAGCAACTTGGGAAGGCTAGAGATCAAGCTTCATATGGTGGGAGTGGAGCAACTTGATCTCAACACAAGGGTAGGTAGTTCTCTTCCCAGAAATGTAAGGTAGGAGTGGTAGTTCTTTCTGATGGCTCTCTCCACGAATGAAGAGGGGGTGGAGGGGTATAAATAGCTTCCACACAAAATCCAACCGTTACACACATTTGAGCAATCTCGGTGGGACCAAAGTGGACAACTCGGTGAGACCGATAGTTCAAATAATGTGAACGTTGGGATTTTCGGTGGGACCGAATATACAATCTCGGTTAGTCCGATTCGTGCAATGACACGAGCATGCCAGTTTAGGTGGGACCGACTTCATCATCTCGGTGACACCGATTTGATGATGAAGGTTACTAAACTTGGCAACTCATGTTTCGTGAGACCGAGTTCGTAATCGGAAAATCCGAGTTTACTAGGGTTTGGCTTATGGCTGAGGTGGTTCATCTCGGTGTGACTGAGTTTGGAATATCGGTGGGACCGAGACTACTTATGAGTGTCTATGGCAGTGAAAGTTGCTGATAGTTTAGGAGATGTATCACTAAGCACTTGAGCAACCAGATCATCATCATAACCTCATCCCCTTTTAATAGTATTGGCTTTTCCTATGGACTCAATGTGATCTTGGATCACTAAACCAAAATGGAGTCTTGAGCTTTTGCCAATGCTTGCCTTAGCATTTTGGGGGTCCACTTCTTGATCCTTGCCATACCCATATCACTGAACTCTCTGAAATGATTCTCAAGTAACTATTAGTTCAATGATATATATGTTGTTATTAATTACCAAAACCACCCGGGGATTAGTTGCACTTTCACCTGCGGCCTTGAGCGCCGCGTGGCAGTTGATTGGACGTGGGCGTCTCTGCTTCCCCACGCTGCCTCGGCAACTGCCCGATTTGACGAGTCCCTGCATGCAAAAATGAGTCATGATTACCTGCGATCGTGGAGGCCGACGGTTGGCCTCCTCTGGACTATAAGTACGGAGAGGCATGAGCCCCCGCAGTCCATCTCTTCTTGCTCCGCTCCTTCTCCATCTTGACGCCAATGGGGCCGATCCGCCGGTTCTCAGCCGAGAAGAAAGGAAAGGCCCCCCGAGAGGGGCCCGACCCGCTCTTGCCGAAGAAGCGGCTGGTCCCCGGCCGTCGTGGCGAGGCTGCTTGGCCAGAGACGTCAAGGCCTTTGTACGAGCGGCCATCCCCTGGGTTTCTGCTACCTCTGTACGCCCGGGCTGGGGGCCTTGGAAAGGAAGACGCCGAGCGGTGCCGCCTGCGCCGTCGGCGGCGTCGATGAGTTGTGGAGGTGCGCGCCATCGCTCCTGGAGTCCACACTGCGGACTCCTCTCGCGAGCTCGTGCTCCACGCCGCCATGCCTCCAAGCTCCTGGATACGCCTTCCTCGTTCCTTTGCCTTCGAGATGCCACCGAGGGGGCCTCTTGAGCTCTGGCTGCAGCACGCCGACTGTGGTACTCCCGCGACCAGAGCGGAGGTCGAGGTCGTCGCTCCGGGCAAGGTCTACATGACCCGGGGCTGGGGCGAGATTGCCCAGGTCTGCCAAACAGGAGGTGCCTTCATGATTCATCTCGAATACGATGGCACCTCCGTGATGCATTTCAAGGTCTTCGACAAGGAAGGACGTCAGCTGGAGTGCTGCCCCAGAGGAGGCGGCTAGGGCGTCGGTGTGGCAAGGGCTAGGCCTGCCCTCTGCTTCCCCAGCGGCTCCTGTGGCAGCAGCGGCAGCAACACTTGGGAGTCCAGCGACTCTCCCGAGATTCTCGCGACTCCGGAGACGAGCGATGACAGCTACGAGCCCCCGAGCTCGCGCCACGCCCGGAGCAAGGCTGCTGCATCAGACCGCCGACGCGGCTGATCTGGATGGGGTTGGCGCCGGCATCAGCCATGGTGGCACATGTAGTCAGGGCTCCTTAGGATTTGCGTCTTTTGTTTCCTACGAGGAATCAAAGAGGTACCCCGTGGGGGCATGGAAAGCGTCTGTTGTGTCTTTTGTTAATACCGTCCTTATTATGAAGTGGTGCAAGATGCTTGTCCTGTCTCGGCTCGGTTCCCCCTTTCTAACCTCGTGAGGGCTTGGTGCTCAACGCTGACAGGTCCCGGTCCCCAGGCAGTCTTCAGCCGTCGCTGGTATGCCAGGTCCCGATGCCATGGTCAAGGCCAGGAGGTGAGCGGCCCGAGGTCCAGTAAGAGCCCCTGAGGCGCGGTGCTCAGGAGGTCCCCTTTAGCGCTCAAGCAACCGCCGCAAGGTGAGAAAGGAAGGCAACCTCGCTGTCACAGGGCCGCATTAAGTGAGGGTTTGGTGTCGCATCGATTAGTTGTTCCTGGAGTAAGACTTATCTTGAAAGCACGGAGTCGTTCCTTCACGAGGTGCCGGACCCGCGTGTCGGCAGCTGGGATGTCGATGGGTCAGGCCTTCGTGAGCTTCTCCTCCCTTCCCCGCACTCTCCGTCGTGCTCTACGTCCTCAGGTCCCGGCCCTCGAGTGAGCTCAGCCGCCGCTGGTATACCAGGTCGCGATGCCGTGGACAAGGCCAGGGGGCGAGGGCTAGAGAGCCAGTAAGAGCTCCTGAGTCACGATGCTCAGGAGCCCCCCTTTTAACGCGCGAGCGGATCATACAGGTGAGAGAGAGAGAGAGAGAGAGAGAGAGCGACGCCTCCCACGTTATTCCTTAGTTGGACCTTGTAAACCAACACAAGGGAAGCAAGGATTGCCATTACGATTGCCGGCCAGCCATTGGTTGCTCCGAGAGAGTGATGAGGGCACTGAGGGCCTGGTGAGGTAGCGCTTTGCGGGGCTGTCACGGCCAGAGATCGACCACTTATATTTGTCGACGTTGCAGGGACAGACCCATGCGCAAGCGCCGTGCCAGTGCGAGCAACTCCAAGGGCAGATGTCAATCGAGTAGGCGATTATCACAGGCAGGTTAAGCATGAAAAGCAAACCGACTTAGGTAACTGTAGGAAGGATACATGCCATATTAGATGGGTTCTTCTGCTCCAAGAATTTGATGTGCATATTACTGATAGAAAGAGAGCTGAGAACCCCATTGCAGACAACTTGTCTAGGTTAGAGAATGTTCTTGATGACCCACTGCTTATTGATGATAGCTTTCCAGATGAACAATTAGCGGTCATTAATGCTTCTTGTACTGCTCCTTGGTATGCTGATTATGCTAATTACATTGTTGCTAAATTTATACCGCCTAGTTTCACATACCAGCAAAAGAAAAAGTTTTTTTTTATGATTTAAGACATTACTTTTGGGATGACCCACACCTTTATAAAGAAGGAGTAGATGGTGTTATTAGACGTTGTGTGCCTGAGCATGAACAGGAATAGATCCTACGTAAGTGTCACTCCGAATCTTATGGAGGACACCACGCTGGAGATAGAACTACACACAAGGTACTACAATCTGGCTTTTATTGGCCTACTCTCTTCAAAGATGCTCGTAAGTTTGTTTTATCTTGTGATGAATGTCAAAGAGTAGGTAACATTAGTAGGCGTCAAGAAATGCCTATGAATTATTCTCTTGTTATTGAACCGTTTGATGTTTGGGGCTTCGATTATATGGGACCTTTTCCTGCCTCTAATGGTTATACACATATTTTAGTTGTTGTTGATTACGTAACTAAGTGGGTAGAAGTTATTCCAACTAGTAGTGTTGATCATAACACTTCTATTAAAATGCTTAAAGAAGTTATCTTTCCGAGGTTTGGAGTCCCTAGATATCTTATGATTGATGGTGGTTCACATTTTATTCATGGTGCTTTCCGTAAGATGCTTGCTAAGTATGATGTGAATCATAGAATCGCATCTCCTTATCACCCGCAGTCAAGTGGTCAAGTAGAGTTGAGCAATAGAGAGCTCAAATTAATTTTGCAAAAGACTGTGAATAGATCTAGAAAGAATTGGTCCAAAAAACTTGATGATGCATTATGGGCCTATAGAACTGCGTACAAAAATCCTATGGGTATGTCTCCATATAAGATGGTTTATGGAAAAGCATGTCATTTACCTCTTGAACTTGAACATAAAGCATATTGGGCTATTAAAGAGCTCAATTATGACTTCAAACTTGCCGGTGAGAAGAGGTTGTTTGATATTAGCTCACTTGATGAATGGAGAACCCAAGCCTATGAGAATGCCAAGCTATTCAAAGAAAAAGTCAAACGCTGGCATGATACAAGGATACAAAAGCGTGAGTTTAACGTAGGAGATTATGTGTTATTATTCAACTCTCGTTTAAGATTTTTTTGCAGGAAAACTTCTCTCTAAATGGGAAGGTCCTTATGTTATCGAGGAGGTCTATCGTTCTGGTGCCATAAAAATCAACAACTTCGAAGGCACAAGTCTGAGGGTGGTAAACGGTCAAAGAATTAAACATTACATTTCAGGTAATCCTATCAATGTTGAAACTAATATAATTGAAACAGTAACCCCGGAGGAATACATAAGGGACACTTTCCAGAACGTTCCAAACTCCGAAAAGGAATACGTATGTGGTACGGTAAGTAAACCGACTCCAAAACAACTCCAATGGCAATTTTTATCAGTTTTGGAATATTTAAGAATTTTAGGAAGAAAGAAGTAGTCCAAAATGGACACGAGGCCCCCACGAGAGTGGAGGGCACGCCCCCCCCCCTTACTGGGCGCGCCCCCTGTCTCGTGGGCACCTCGTGTGCCTCCCGGACTCTGTTTTCTTGCACGTTACGTATTTCGGTCGGTAAAAATTCATTATATATACTCCCGAAGGTTTTGACCACCGTATCATGCAAATATCCTGTGTTTTCATTTCGAGCTGTTTCTGTTTTAGATCTAGAGCATCATGTCATCTCCAAGCGCTCCCAAGGTCAAGTTTTTCGAGAGGATTATCAACCCCTATCTCGCGGAGGTGCTGCAACACCCTCAAACCATTGAGATGCGTGAGGGGGTGCTCCACATCCGCGATGTGGAGGGACCAAGGCGTACCGGAAGCGTGGAGACAAAGCTCGAAGCCGTGGAGCAGCAAGTTTTCAAGTGCTAAGGGATGGTGGAGCGTGGACTCAACGCGAACCAGATGATGATCACTGAGTTCACCAACAACCAGAAGTTAGATGCCAAGGTCATTGGGGAGACCATCTTCAAGCTTCAAGAGAAAATCGAGCACCTCCAAGCCCAGATCTATGACCTACAAAACCAGAACTGTGAGTATGAATATAGATTCAAGAGGATGAGTTTGGCTACAGATTTAAGGATCCCGGAGACTCGATCATCCTTCTATGATGGTGAGCCTATGCCTTGGAAGATGGACGACAAGCCTACATCATCAACAACACCTCCATCACCTCCGAGGACATAATTACATGGGTATGGGCACTCTCCTTGGCAACTGCCAAGCTTGGGGGAGGTGCCCCGGCATTGTATCACCATCACACTCCTATCTTTACCATTTTATTTAGTTCGATCCTTTTAGTAGTATCTTGATCTAGTAGATTAAAGTTTTGATATCAAGTAGTTTTGAGTTTTGCTTTGCGATCTCTTTATGTAATCGAGTCAGTGAGCTATCTATAATAAAGATTAGTGTTGAGTCAAGGGATTTGCTATGTTGCTATGATCTTGAGGAAGTAGAAAGAATAAAAGAGTTCATATTGATCTTATGGTTAGTGATGACTTCACACATAGAAAGTATGAGGCATAAAAATTGTTGAGAGGTGATAAACGTAGTTTTGGTCATTGTTGCAATTAATAGGAAGTGATAAGGAAAGGGAGGTTCACATATAAATATATTATCTTGGACACCTTTTATGATTGGGAGCACTCATTAAGTATGACATGCTCAACTCTTGGAGGCACAACAGGAAAACCAAAAGCTGAAGGGCGGCATATTCGGTATGACTTTAGAACCGTTCGAAGTATTAATAATCATACAATATAGAATGTTATAAATTGGTTCATACAAGTATGTTGACCGTCCGCCACGAGGAGAAAGTGTCCGGGCTGCAAAGCGACTTCTAAAAGAACTGTCAAAACTGCACAAGCATGCCCGGAAGGCCATGAAGAATATGACCAAAGCCTTATGGCCATCCGATGCCCCTCTAGAAAGTATGGAGGGGTTAGCAGATCTTTTCAAGGGTGCTCGGCGTCGCTTCAAGCTGTAGAAGACATCTGCATGCCGTGAAGGTGCACGAGAGACATGGGCCATGGTGAAGACATGTTACACCAGACTTGATCCGAATCATATGGCCCGAGTTGGACCTCAAGGAGCCAACATGAAGGAAATTCCTGTAAGCTTGGTATATGACCAAGTAATGATAGCGGCAAAATATTCGCAACAAGATTGTAAGCTAGATAGCCTATTAGGTGGCATACAAAGAGAGTAGGCGTTTGATTCTATGTATCAATGTACTTTATGAAGGCCTCCTGGTGTTATTCAGCTGTGGCATGCGGTAGTACTGCTCAACGGAGCAGTAGTACCGTAGAGGCCCACGGTAGTACCGGCCAGTCGTGCGGTAGTACCGCAGGTCCTCGCGGTAGTACCGCTCCATGGGTGGGGTAGTACCGTGGCCTCCGCCCAAAGACAAAGAACACGAAGGAAGTAGGGCGGATGTAATTTTTACATCCGCACCTTATGCGATAGTACCGCTCCTGTATCTTGTAGTACCTTGTCGGATTTTTGCACAGATTGAAACTCAGTGGAAGTAGCCATGGATGTATTTTTCTTCGTCCGTACCTTCCCAGCCCGGACCAACCCTGCCTTGCGGTAGTACCGCTCCGGCGGTCCTAGCGCTCCTTGTTTCATCGCAACAGGGCTGGTCTGGCTCCTGCCGCGCAAGCGGTAGTATCACGGTGCCTCGTGGTAGTACCGCAGGCCCCTGCGGTAGTACCGCTTGTCTGGTGCGGTAGTACCGCATGTCGGGGGCTGGATAAGTGGATAACGGTTGGATTTGTCCCTTCACATAAAAGGGGAGCCTTTTCTCCGAGTTGACTACCTCTTCCATCCCCAAGCTCCATTGATGCTCTAAGCTCCATTTTCGCCCGATGTCTCTCCCTAGCCAATCAAACTTGTTGATTCTCTAGGGATTGGCTGAGAACGCCTCGATCTACACTTCCAGCAAGAGAAATTTGATTCCCCCCTCTAATCCCTTGCGGATCTTGTTACTCTTGGGTGTTTGAGCACCCTAGACGGTTGAGGTCACCGCGGAGTCATAGTCCATTGTGGTGAAGCTTCGTGGTGTCGTTGGGAGCCTCTAATTAAGTTGTGGAGATTGCCCCAACCTTGTTTGTAAAGGTTCGGTCACCGCCTCCAAGGGCACCAATAGTGGAATCACGGCATCTCGCATTGTGTGTGGGCGTGAGGAGAATACGGTGGCCCTAGTGGCTTCTTGGGGAGCATTGTGCCTCCACACCGCTCCAATGGAGACGTACTTCCCCTCAAAGGGAAGGAATTTCGGTAACACATCCTCGCCTCCATCGGTTCCACTTTTGGTAATCTCTCACCTTTACTTGTGCAAGCTATATTGTGTTATATCCCTTGCTAGCTTGTGTGCTTGTTGTTGTTGCATCATATAGGTTGCTCACCTAGTTGCATATCGAGACAACCTACTTTGATGCAAACTTTAGTTTGGTAAAGAAAAGATAAAAATTGTTAGTTGCCTATTCAACCCCCCCCCCCTCTAGTCAACTATATCGATCATTTCACGGTGTATATATAATTTCGACTATTTGCGTCTCTTTACTACTTCATGGTAGGAGCTAATCCAATAGGAGGCTACACCAAATGATCTAATCTGGCAATGACTCGCACCACGTTCAGCAAAATAAATCATCCCTACTAGAGATGTGTCATCGTGTATTCCCCTGTTTGTTCACATGCATCATCCTCCCATCTTTTTTTCCAACATCCATAGTTTTTCATGCAATCATCTGGCATCCTAAAATAACAACACTTGTTACAAAGAAGAAACATAATCCATATAACCGCACCGTATCGACGGAAGTGGCGTGCCGCCGCGAGGGGGTAAGCTAGTAAAGTACTAGATCATTGATGGCGATTGTTGCCGTGACCATTCATTTTTACAATAGTATGGTAGGTGATTAGTATAAATTCATGTTGGTGAACCTTGTTAACAAATTTCGGTGTCGTGCTAGTGCTATGTGATTACTTGTCCTCAATGGATCGACGGCAACCTCGGATAATTCTAAATGTTTTGCAATCCTTTTAATTGTTGAACCACCTGTAAATTAGTAAACTTTAGTTTTTCTTCAAAACATGACATTTTTAATATTTTTGCCATTTTTTAGAGTTAGTGTTTGCCAAAGTTTTGCCATGTTTGAAATTGTTAGTTATAGTCCATGGCAAAATAAGAGAAAGTTTTTATAAAAACCATGACAATCTTTGTAAATTAGCAAGTCATTTTTTAACAAGATAACATGGAAAATGTTTCCTCAAAACATAGAGAAGTATGATATTGGTTCGCCATGTTTTATAGACATTTTATTTTGCCAAAAAAATATCATGTGTAACCCTCAATTTCATACAAGTTTTGTCATGTTATTTACTTGCTTTTAGCTATAAACTATCAACCGTAGACTTTTTGATGTTTTTCCATGGGCACTTTTAAGTTCCATACTACATTTTTGCAATAATTGTTCTCATGTCAAATTTATTGTATTGACCATGTCAAATTTACTGCAGTGACCCTGACATTTCTTCTCTCCTGTCCGGACAGTGACCGGGTTGTCCGATTGGACGTATGAGGGATCCGATTGTAGATGCTCCTATAACTATAAAAAATGATGCCTAAATACCAGTTTTTAAAGTTTCGTGGTGCGTCATAGGAAATAACTATTTTTGCCTTAATTGAAGGTTCAAGACGTATGGCAGCTTTTGTAGTGGCGGGTGGAGGGGGACCTCCTATATGTCAGCTCTTTGCGATAAGTAGTCGGCGAGTCGCAATGGGGGAGCCCACTTGGGCCAGCCCATTTCTCTGCGCCGCGAAGCAAGGGTAAAAATCGCAAAATAGGGTAGCGCGTGGTTGCTGGAATCAAAACCCGCCTCTGCCTAGTGATGTGGATCCACAGCTAGCCACACCGACCATAAGCTCAGGCTTCAGGTGTACAGCATAATACGTAAATAACTAATTGCAGTATCAGACTTAACACTTCCTAAAAAAATCACGAACAATTTTTTAATATTTGTGATGTTTTTGAACTTATGAATAATGTTTCATAAAAAATTGAAATCATGAGAACATTTTGAAATTTCTGAACTTTATTTGAAAATGTGAACATTTTTTTAATTCCAGAAAAAATTTAATTTTTTTTTGACAGAAACAACTTTTGAACCTTGAACATTTTTTGAATTTTTCTGAAACGGAGAAAATATTGAAAATTTTGAAACATGGACATTTTCTGAATACGTGGTTTTTTTTAAACCAGAGCATTTTTGAAAACTTTGAATAATTTTTGAAAACACGGACAATTTTTTAAAGCACAATAAGGAACTATCCAGATGGTTCTCAAAACCGGAAATGGTCGCACGAAAAAAAGCTAACTGGGCTGGCCCAATTACCATGGAAGGTGTGCAATACCTCGACAACTTGTCGCAGAATTATCGCACGATTACCATGTTTCATCTTATGGATTTCCCCACAAAAAAAAAACATAATAAGTAATATGGTCTTTTTTTTGCGGGTGAAAAAACTTGTATTACTCAATCTCCACACTTGTACAGTCCATCGCAACCAACTCTATAGATACGTGAGGTCCAGAGCCCAACCAAGTCATGGTTCTACCCTCAATACGAGCAAAATTAGCTAGGCTATCACTAACCTTATTCTGGCTACGGTTTACATGAGTAACACAAACTTCACGAAGAGATATAAGATATTTAATCTCCTTTATGATGGACGAGTAAATGGATCGGTCTGTTGGGGAACGTAGTAATTTCAAAAAAAAATCTACGCACACGCAAGATCATGGTGATGGCATAGCAACGAGAGGGGAGAGTATTGTCCATGTACCCTCGAGAACCGAAGCGAAGCGTTATGACAACGCTGTTGATGTAGTCGACGTCTTCACGATCCGACCGATCCAAGTACCGAACGACTGGCGCCTCCGAGTTCAAAGACACGCTCACTCGATCACGATCCCGGACCGATCCAAAGAAAGTGTCGGGGATGAGTTCCACAAGACGACGGCGTGGGACGATGATGATATTCTATCGACGCAGGCTTCGCCTAAGCACCACAACGATATGACCGAGGTGGAATATGGTGGAGGGGGGCACCGCACACGGCTAAGGACGATCACGAAGATCAACTTGTGTGTCTATGGGGTGCCCCCTGCCTCAGATATAAAGGAGTGGAGGAGGGGGAGGGTCGGCCCTCTCTATGGCGCGCCCTAGGGGAGTCCTACTCCCAGGGAGTAGGATTCCCCTTCCTAGTAGAACTAGGAACCCTTCCATGTAGTAGGAGTAGGAGAGAAGGAAAGGAAAAGAGAAGGAGAAGGAAGGAAGGGGCGCTTCCTAGTCCAATTCGGACAAGTCCAAGGGAGGTGCGGCCACCCTTTTGGCCCTTTCTCTCCTTTCCCGTATGGCCCATTGAGGCCCAATACGAATTCCGTAACTCTCCCAGACTCAAAAATACCCGAATCACTCGGGACCTTTCCGAACTCCGAATATAGTCGCCCAATATATCGATCTTTACGTCTCGACCATTTCGAGACTCCTCGTCATGTCCCCGATCTCATCCGGGACTCAACTCCTTCGATACATCAAAACTCATAAACTCATAATAAAACCATCATCGAAACCTTGCGTGCGGACCCTACGGGTTCGAGAACTATGTAGACATGACCGAAACACGTTTCCGGTCAATAACCAATAGTGGGACCTGGATGCCCATATTGGCTCCCACATATTCTACGAAGATCTTTATCGGTCAAACCGCATAACAACATACGTTGTTCCCTTTGTCATCGGTATGTTACTTTCCCGAGATTCGATCGTCGGTATCCAATACCTAGTTCAATATCGTTACCGGCAAGTCTCTTTACTCGTTACGTAATGCATCATTCCGTAACTAACTCATTAGCTACATTGCTTGCAAGGCTTATAGTTATGTGCATTACCGAGAGGGCCCAGAGATACCTCTCCGACAGTTGTCACATCCCTAGCTTCTGTCATTGCACTAGGCTAACTTCATGTGTGCATCATGTTTAAATTTCTCTTAAACCTGAAATGGGGATGTCCAAAACCCTAGCACCAAATGGAATTCAAATAGGTTCAACATAAAAATATTTTCAATGAACCTGAAATGCCCTTCATAAATGTTCATCATTTTAGTTTTGGTCCAGGACCTCTGCCAAAAATGGTGCACACTTTTCTAGGACACTATGGGTTATTGAATTAAATCATACAGTATTTGTACTTGGACATTTAAATGCTATAAATTATTTTAAATGTCCAAATAATCATAAACTGAAATGATGGTTGTTGGAAATATTCCAAACAGTGCTCTCAAGCAGTTACATGATTTTTGAATAGTTTCTGGTATTTTTAATAAAGCCAAACATCTGCAGAATAATAGAAAACAGAAAATAAAAGAGAGAGAGAGAGAGAGAGAGAGAAGGACTACCTGGCGCTTACCTACAGCCCAGATGCCCACTACTGTGCGGCCCAGCCCACCAGGAGCATACCTGTCTTCAACCTCGCCATCTTGGCAGAGGCAAGCGAAAGCACGGCACCGCAGTTAAGGCAAGACGCACTGCCTGCCTCGCCCTTCTTCCATGACGCCGCTGCGGACGCCACGACACCTCCTGGGCCCTCCTCGCTCTCGCCCTCACCCTCACTTTCCCCCTGGATCCCTCTCCCTTCCCCACCGAGCGGAGCTCGTCGCCGCCGACGCCGTTTACCGCGGCCACAACCACCACCTCGCCCCTCTGACATGCCCATGAGCTCCGCCTCCGTCGTCTACGCCTCCTCGACGACTCACGCGACGCCGGACGCCCCGACGCATCGTCCCCGACCTCTTCTTCAACCTCGGGATGCCGAGATCGCCACCGCCGTGCCGTCTACTCCGAGCCTTCCCCGAGCCCACATCGACGCCTCTGCAACCACCGTGAGCTCCCGCACGAACCCCTCTCCCGAGCTCGATTCGCCTCTAGTCGCCGCCCCATGAAAGATCGAGCTCGGCCATCGCAATGGCCGGGCGAGCCTCACGCCCCGAAGCTTTCCGCTGTCTCCGTAGCACCAGCGTGCTTTCTAGGTCCCTAGGAAGCCGCTGAGGCCCTCGGTTGGCCTCCCGTACACCGCAAAGAACGCCGCCTGCGTCGTGGCGTGGCCGAGGAGCCGCCGGCTCAATGCCGCCGCCAACTCCGGCGACCCCGCTACCGCCACCTCCGTTGGATGCGCGGGAGGAAGGGCTACCGCTGGTGCCCTTAGCACGTCGCATCAGCTGCCGAGCGGCGCCTCTGCGAAGCCGCGCTGTTTGGTCGCCGCCGCCAACTCCGCGGTGACGTGGCGCCACCATTAGTTTCTAATGATCCAACTAATCACCGCCTGTGCCATCGACACGGGCCCTCACCATCTAACTAAACATGGTTTAGTTTTTGTTTAGATTAAATTAACCCGCTGGTCCCATTGTGTCGGTTTGACTGCCACGCCACCGTTGACCGACCCCACCCGTCAGTGACACAAACAACACTGGGTCACTAACCAGTGGACCCCACTGGTCAGGTTTGACCCGGGGCAGCCGGTTGACTCTGCTGAGCTCAGCATGACGCCATGCTGACGCAATATTCCTTTTCTGGAATTTAGTTTATTTTCTAGATAATCAGGGAATTTCCAGAAAATAGTTAGAACTTCTAAAATTCATATAAAATCAACCGTAACTCGAAATGAAATAATTTATATATGAAAAATGATCAGAAAAATCTAATCTATCCATCTGTACCATTTTCATGCATGTTTGAACAACCTATGGTTGCTGTATATGGCAATTTGCATAATTGGCATTTAAATAAGCACATATGGAGTTTGAATTTGAACCCTTGGTTCAAACCAACTTCATTTAATCTGTTCTAAGTTGCATTAGCCAAAACACACTCATTTTGCCATGTCATATTCATGCATCATATTGTTGCATTGCATTGATTGTGTTTTCTTTGTGTTGCCGGTATTTGTCCCCTCTCGATAGACTTGGTTCCGACGATGAAATCGATGACACCGATGAAGAACTATATTATCTTCAAAAGTGCCAGGCAAGCAAAACCCCCTTGTTCATTCCGATACAATCCTACTCTCTCGCTCCTGCTCTCTTTAACTGCATTAGGACAACAACGATTCATTTGTTACTTGCTGCGGTAGTTGAACCCCTTTCCTCTGCATGACCTGTCATTGCCACAGTAAATAGATGAAACCCACTAGCATGAGTAGGAGTTGTTTGAGCCCTGATGTGCCTACTCATTCATGCTTGTTTGTCATGCCTGCTATTGCTTAGAGTTGTGTCAGGTCTGATTCATCGTGAATGAATTAGAGGTGTATGAACATGTCCTACTGTTGAGAGCTAAGTGTGTGAACACGATTTGGTAAAGGTAGCGGTGAGAGGCCATGTAGGAGTACATGGTGGGTTGTCTCATTGCAGCCGCCCTCGAGAACCGAGTTCGTGTTTGTGATCCATGAACAGCTACTACCACGCATTGGAATGCTTAAGTGCCCTCTCGACTTATTAATCAACCCGATCTCTGCCCAGAGTTGCAACTAGTTTCTAGTGTTTGTAGGTAGTGTTAGTAGTCTACCAAGTGGTACCCGGTACAGGTGGGCTTGGGACAGACTAGGCACCGTGGCACGGTGTACCAAGCGTAGATCCACCCGTCGAGGTGGGCTTGGGAACCCTGCTCACATCGTTTGGGGCCGTGAGCGACACCCCGGCCGGATCTCCTTGCGGATGGAACCCGAATAGGCGATAAACATGGACGAGAGACTTGTGTGGTTAGTCAGGTCGTGGCCGACTCCCTCGCCCGGCTTCCGCTTGAAGGTTGCCGAGGTACATGACGTGTACAGGGCGATAAGTGGCGAGAGCGTGTGTGAAGAAGTACACCCTGCAGGTTATCATTATCTATTCAATAGCCGGATTCCTCGGATATGGAAACTTGGACCCTTGTACAGTTCATAGACAAGTGAAAGTGGATACTCTAAAATGCGCAAGATAAGCGTGAGTGCTATGGATGGCGTTCTCGAGGGAGACGGAGCGGATCCTAGTGGTGTATTGATATGGTGAATATGTGGACTCGTAGCGCCACCTCAAAGAGTTACATTGCGATCAGTAGTTCAGATAGCCATCGAGTCAAAGCTGGCTTGCTGCAGCTTAAACCCCACCATCCCTTTGTTGATAATGATGCATATGTAGCTAGATCTGATGTAAGTCTTGCTGGGTACATTTGTACTCACGTTTGCCTATTTTATGTTTTTGCAGAGAGACTTTAGTCTCGCTAGTAGTTCCGCTTGGACTTCGACGTTTAGCTTGTTACCTCAGCTACGATCTTGTGCCCTCGGCAGGATCTGGTAGATAGTCAGGCTTCTCAGCCTTTTTCTTTTGTAGATGTCTGTACTCAGACATGTTAAGCTTCCGTTTGTGTTATGACTTGTATGCTCTGAATGTTGGGTAGTGAGACCCCTGTTTGTAATATCTCGCTCCTCGAAGCCTATTGAATAAAATACTTGAGTTGTAGAGTCATGTTGTGATGCCATGTTGTATTTGCACATATTGAGCATATTGTGTGTATGTTATTGAAATGCTTGGTATGTGTGGGATCTGACTATCTAGTTGTTTATCTTTAGTAGCCTCTCTTATCGGGAAATGTCTCCTAGTGTTTCCACTGAGCCATGGTAGCTTGCTACTGCTCCGGAACACTTAGGCTGGCCGGCATGTGTCCTTCTTCGTTCTGGTTACATCCTCTCGGGAAATGTCACGCGATGAATACCGAGTCTGTTAGCCGCCACTGCCCGGTTCATCGGAGTCTGCTAGCCAAGTGCTACAGCCTGGATTCACTCGTGATGACCGACACGCTCGATCTCGGGTCATGGATGCTTGTCCTCGTAAGTTTGTGCCACTTTGGGTTTACGACTAGCCATGTCAGCCGGGCTCCTTATCATATGGATGCTAGCGACACTATCATATACGTGTGACAAAAAGGCTAAACGGTCCCGGCAATGGTAAGGCGACACCGTGGGAATACCGTGCGTGAGGCCGCAAAGTGATATGAGGTGTTACATGCTAGATCGATGTGGCATTGAGTCGGGGTCCTGACAGCTTTGGTATCAGAGCTTGACTACCTGTAGGATTACCAAGCCAAACTGGTTGAAGTTGAGTCTAGAAATTCTTTAGTTATATAAGGGAATTGATTGTGGGATGGAACGTAAGGCTCTTTTTACTCCTTTACCTTATGTCCTTCTGATCTGAGTCATCCTATCTTTCCTACGGGGTTAAGGAACTAGGCTCTCTCCTTCTTCTATCAGGGGCACGTGTTACTAATCCGTAGACTTATAGGATTGTTGGTTTCAAGCCTCAGTTAAGTTCCTACTACTTCGGTATGTTAATTGTTGATCTCGAAACCTTGATATTGTGATGATCGAGTGGTTATGCCACCATTTTGGTAGCATGTCTAAAATTCTTTTGAGCATTTACAGCCGTTATGCTGTCCGAGTCATCCCAGGTTTCTAAATAGTCTGATGCATTTGCAAATCCCTTCCTCCCATTCCTGATGTCCTTTTAGGCCAGGTTAATCACACTAATTGCTGAGTTGAGGTACTCTATTGCCTCGACATATATGTTGGAGTTATTATTATGACCCTAGGTGTCTTAGGGGATCACCTAGTAATCTAGCCATTTATGTGTTCCCAGTGTGATGATTCTGGCCATCATTCTCGAAAGCATCCCGTGATGCCACTTAGTAGTAGGTATTCTACTCCTGGGTTCTTGAACCCGAGACTTCCCTACTTACTTCATGTTGTTGGTGTTTGCTAGTTCCTTTAGGATATTAGTAACCTTTGCGATAGTCCTCGAGATTCATGGTATATCCTTCTTCCAATACCAAGAACCAATATGGAAGAATTTTGGGAACCAAAAGATCACAACAAGAGTGCTCTCGATGAGTTCTCCATTCTATATTGTGACTCTGCCAGTTCAACCTTTCTGCATGGGTTATCTGGAAGAAATATGTTGAACTCGTTCGACATGCTAGTCCATGCATCCACAACTCAGAAAATCATATGTTCTGTTGGGTTGTCCCTCTTTAGTTGTCTTCTGACTTCGTCTATCAATTGATAGTCAAGAGTATGTGTGCATTCGTTCATCGATGCCATTACTCTTGTGGTCCGTCAAGCCGTTCTATTCTGGAATGACTAGGAGAAACAAACTCCAGTACCTCATCCATATCCAGGATTGGGTCAAAGCAGTTGTGTTCCGCAGATCAAATACTAATCCAGCTTTTGTTTTGTTCTACCTTGGAGTATTACCATCTTTATATTAAGATTATCATGGGAATTGCACACCATCCGATGAACTCTTGATACAGTGATACTTCTTGCCATCGATATTCATTCCTTGGTTTCCGTGTTATTATAACCGGAACGCCGACCAGTGAATTGTGATGTGTGAAATCAATACTCCGAGCAACTCGTTGCTTGGTAGTAAATGGACAATATTCTCACTCTTAGCGTGTTGGTTATTGAATCATAATTCTAAGATTGATCGTGCTACCTAGTCCTTATTTCTGGTGCACTCGTGATCAATGAGTTAGGATTATCCAATTCCTTGCTTATTTCACCATATCATCTTGCCCTGAAAAGCAAGATTGTTCTTGAGCTTAGTGACATATCGGTGGTTCGTGATTTTCCGTATATCTTCTCGAAAGTATTACCAGGTTGTCACTTGACCGCTATGTTGAGCTCGTGATCAAGTTGGTTTCTTGTAAACCACCCCTTCTCCAAGAATCCATGTTGGATACCCCTGAGCTAGTTGGTTAAGCTAAACGACAACTTGGAGAGTTAGAAGATAAAAGCTTACCTAACCTAGTTCGTTTCAAAGGGATATCCTAGTGTTGGTGTGTTAGTTGAAGAAAGATGATATCTTCATCGATTGGTCCCTGTGATCAGTTGTTGGACCTATTATCTTATAAAAACTTTGATTTGAGTATGGGCTATCGTCAAATCAAATCAGAACCAACGATGTTCGTAATGTTGTCTTACTCGCGGTTATCCCTCGAGCATACACCATTACATCTTTTGGGTCTGACCAATGTTATGTCCTTGTTCACATAATTATGGAATTCCATTTATATGGTCATCCCTATGACTTGTTGTTGAGCCCATCAGCAGCATTTTATCTTCTCCATGATCATGTTGAACATCCATCTAGTGTTGGAAACTTTTGTAAACATTACCTTCGTGTTCCATTCATGAGGTATATGTTCAGATGAAAGAAGTGACTTTCTCTAATTCACGTGCACTTGGTGTAAGTTGCCGCCATGGATCTGAGAAAGATTGTTTTTGCTTCGTTTGGAATCATCCCAAGTCAGTCATGCATGTGCGAAGTATACATTGGATTGTGAGATTAGCTACCTCCATTCCACATGTATTTCCTAGCACGCTAAGCCACTGATTGATTTGTTCAGGATAAAGGAGTCTGTTCTAAGGTGAAATCTTTGGACTTCCACGCGTGGAGACTCCGATATCATTGACGATGGTTCCCCACCTGAACTCGGTAGTATTTTATTATAAGACTACTACGTGGTCATGCTTGACTGGGACAACGTGTTCACATGTTTGTAGCAGAACCAGCTCATGTTTTGGAGCTTGCTATCGTAGTTTTTTTCCCGAGAATCTCGCAACGTCATCTCGTCGATTTGTGTTGCAAACTTTCATTTTTCTTTCCAGACCCGACGAGTCTGGATTATTTTGACACCAACCAGATCTGAATCTCAGGCAGATATGATGGTTCGAACATTTCCCAAGAACTATAATATTGGTCTCGTGATAACCGGTAAAGTGGATGTCATGGCCAACACACCCCGCCGGAAGACCTATTATTGTAGTATCTTGATTGAAGAAGTTGGCCACCTCCCCATAAGGATTTCGTAGGATACTACTTCTGTAGTTATTCCTTATGGATTTTTGTGCTCCCGAAGTCCGACCTTTTACTTGATGTTCTAGATATCAAACCATATCTATGAATGGGTTACGCTAGCACATCAAGGAGAACATCAGAAGCGGAGTGCTAAATGTCTCTCGGTCGATCGTCCAGATTTTGTTTCCTTGGCCCCGCTAAGGTGAAATCTGAGAAGGTGTTATCTTCCTTTGCATCTGCATCATCCATCATTATTCATCATGGTAGTATGATGTGTTGCCAGGATCCTTGACACGGTTATCGGTAAACCCTTGATGAATATTGAAATGCTCAAGTTCTTGAGAGCACTCCCAAGCGCTAGGTGTTATCATCGGCACTAACTGGGATTGCTCTCAGTTTCCTCGGTTACGCTATAACTTTTCAAACAGTAGACTCACTCTCTACTGTTGAGCTTCTTCCCAGTTACTAAAATCATCCCTTGTGTTACTTTCAACAAGGTAATCCACATAATCCATTCTAATCCGGGTATGCCATTCTACCGAACCCCTCCAAATGGTCGCTCGAGAATTGCCTTAGGCTGGTATAAAGAGTTTCAATGATCTCTGAATCAAAGGTAATTCTTTTTGCCACTTAAGGGGATATTTCTACGAGTCACTTTTCCTAAGGTGCCCCGTTATGGGATCATAGTAATTGTTTCCTCGCTACTTTGAAACCCTCGTTAAATTGTTTCTTCCATCCCTCCTGATGCATGTCTTGCCTCTCAGCTCAAGAGAAGTTGTTATGACTCACCCCGCGAGTTGATCCTAAGTTGTTTGATCTTCGAGAAGATAGATCCTTTCAGAGTTTTTCCTTTCCTCTCGTTGTCATGTCAGTTGGAGTTCTCAGAGCAATACCTCGAGACAATGATGGTGATCGAATCAACGTTCTTTTGAAGTGCAACCTGGATCGTGAAGATTGTGTTAGTTTGCGTCCCCCCTTCATCTTACCCTACGCTTGAATCTCGGGACGAGATTCTTGTTTAGTAGGGGTGAGTTGTCACATCCCTAGCTTCTGTCATTGCACTAGGCTAACTTCATGTGTGCATCATGTTTAAATTTCTCTTAAACCTGAAATGGGGATGTCCAAAACCCTAGCACCAAATGGAATTCAAATAGGTTCAACATAAAAATATTTTCAATGAACCTGAAATGCCCTTCATAAATGTTCATCATTTTAGTTTTGGTCCAGGACCTCTGCCAAAAATGGTGCACACTTTTCTAGGACACTATGGGTTATTGAATTAAATCATACAGTATTTGTACTTGGACATTTAAATGCTATAAATTATTTTAAATGTCCAAATAATCATAAACTGAAATGATGGCTGTTGGAAATATTCCAAACAGTGCTCTCAAGCGATTACATGATTTTTGAATAGTTTTCGTACTTTTAATAAAGCCAAACATCTGCAGAATAATAGAAAATAAAATAAAAGAGAGAGAGAGAGAGAGAGAGAAGGACTACTGGTGCTTACCTACAGCCCAGATGCCCACTATCAGGCGGCCCAGCCCACGAGGGCATACTGTCTTCAACATCGCCTCTTGGCGAGAGGCAAGCCGAAAGCACGGCACCACAGCAGCGTCAAGACGCATGCTGCTGCCGCCCCTTCCGCGGCGCCGCTGCGGACGCCACGACACCTCCTGGACCCTCCTCGCTCTCGCCCTCACCCTCACTTTCCCCCTGGATCCCTCTCTCTCCCCCACCGAGCGGAGCTCGTCGCCGCTGACGCAGTTTATCGCGGCCACAACCACCCCCTCGCCCCTATGACGTGCCCATGAGCTCCGCCTCCGTCGTCTACGCCTCCTCGACGACTCACGCGACGCCGGACGCCCCGACGCATCGTCCCCAACCTCTTCTTCAACCTCGGGATGCCGAGATCGCCACCGTCGTGCCGTCTACTCCGAGCCTTCCCCGAGCCCACATCGACGCCTCTGCAACCACCGTGAGCTCCCGCGCCGGAACCCCCTCTCCCCGAGCTCGATTACGCCTCTAGTCGCCGCTCATGAAAGATCGAGCTCCGGCCATCGCAATGGCCGGCGAGCCTCACGCCCCGAAGCTTTCCGCTCGTCTCCGTAGCACCGCGTGCTTTCTAGGTCCCTAGGAAGCCGTTGAGGCCCTCGGTTGGCCTCCCGTGCACCGCAGCGGACGCCTCGTGTCGTGGCCGAGAGCCGCCCGGCTCAATGCCGCCGCCAACTCCGGCGACTCGCTACCGCCACCTCCGTTGGATGCGCGGGAGGAAGGGCTACTCTGCTCGGTGCCCTTAGACGTCGCATCATTGCCGGAGCAGCGCCCGGCGAAGAAGCGCATGCGGTTTTGGTCGCCGCCGGCCAACTCCGGCGGGCTGACGTGGCGCCACCATTAGTTTCTAATGATCCAACTAATCACCGCCCTGTGCCACTGACAGCCGGGCCCACCGTCTAACTAAACATGGTTTAGTTTTTGTATAGATTAAATTAACCCCGCTGGTCCCACAGGTCAGTTTGACCTGGCCATGTCACCTGTTGACCCGACCCCACCCGTCAGTGACACAAACAACATGGGTCATCGACCGCTGACCCCTGGTCGTCGTTTGACCCGGGGCAGCCGGTTGACTCTGCTGAGCTCAGCATGACGCCATGCTGACGCAATATTCCTTTTCTGGAATTTAGTTTATTTTCTAGATAATCAGGGAAATTCCAGAAAATATTTAAAACTTCTAAAATTCATATAAAATCAACCGTAACTCCAAATGAAATAATTTATATATGAAAAATGATCAGAAAAATCTAATCTATCCATCTGTAGCATTTTCATGCATGTTTGAACAACCTATGGTTGCTGTATATGGCAATTTGCATAATTGGCATTTAAATAAGCACATATGGAGTTTGAATTTGAACCCTTGGTTCAAACCGACTTCATTTAATCTGTTCTAAGTTGCATTAGCCAAAACACACTCATTTTGCCATGTCATATTCATGCATCATATTGTTGCATTGCATTGATTGTGTTTTCTCGTGTTCTTGGTATTTGTCCCCTCTCGATAGACTTGGTTCCGACGATGAAATCGATGACACCGATGAAGAACTATATTATCTTCAAAAGTGCCAGGCAAGCAAAACCCCCTTGTTCATTCCGATACAATCCTACTCTCTCGCTCCTGCTCTCTTTAACTGCATTAGGACAACAACGATTCATTTGTTACTTGCTGCGGTAGTTGAACCCCTTTCCTCTGCATGACCTGTCATTGCCCCAGTAAATAGATGAAACCCACTAGCATGAGTAGGAGTTGTTTGAGCCCTGATGTGCCTACTCATTCATGCTTGTTTGTCATGCCTGCTATTGCTTAGAGTTGTGTCAGGTCTGATTCATCGGGAATGAATTAGAGGTGTGTGAACATGTCCTACTGTTGAGAGCTAAGTGTGTGAACACGATTTGGTAAAGGTAGCGGTGAGAGGCCATGTAGGAGTACATGGTGGGTTGTCTCATTGCAGCCGTCCTCAGGAACTGAGTTCTGTGTTTGTGATCCATGAACAGCTACTACCACGCATTGGAATGCTTAAGTTCCCCTCTCGACTTATTAATCAACTTGATCTCTGTCCAGGAGTTGCAACTAGTTTCTGGTGTTTTAGGTAGTGTTAGTAGTCTACCAAGTGGTACCCGGTACAGGTGGGCTTGGGACAGACTAGGCACCGTGGCACGGCGTACCAAGCGTAGATCCACCCGTCGAGGTGGGATTAGGAACCCTGCTCACATCGTTTGGGGCCGTGAGCGACACCCCGGCCGGATCTCCTTGCGGATGGAACCCGAATAGGCGATAAACCTGGACGAGAGACTTGTGTGGTTAGTCGGTCGTGGCCGACTCCTCGCCCGCTTCCGCTTGAAGGTTGCCGAGGTACATGACGTGTCTGAGGCGATAAGTGGCGAGAGCGTGTGAAGAAGTACACCCTACTGGGGTTATCATTATCTATTGAATAGCCGGATTCCTCGGATATGGAAACTTGGACCCCTTGTACAGTTCATAGACAAGTGAAAGTGGATACTCTAAAATGCGCAAGATAAGCATGAGTGCTATGGATGGCGTTCTCGTAGGGAGACGGGAGCGGATCCATAGTGGTGTATTGATATGGTGAATATGTGGACTCGTGTGCGCCACCTCAAAGAGTTACATTGCAGTCGTAGTTCAGGATAGCCACTAAGTC
Organism: Aegilops speltoides; assembly: GCA_021437245.1. Taxonomy (NCBI): domain Eukaryota; kingdom Viridiplantae; phylum Streptophyta; class Magnoliopsida; order Poales; family Poaceae; genus Aegilops; species Aegilops speltoides. The sequence goes on along the minus strand of CM038146.1, from coordinate 349,860,532 downwards.
AAAGCTGGCTTGCTGCAGCAACCCCACCATCCCCTTTGTTGATAATGATGCATATGTAGCTAGATCTGATGTAAGTCTTGCTGGGTACATTTGTACTCACGTTTGCCTATTTTATGTTTTTGCAGAGAGACTTCAGTCTCGCTAGTAGTTACGCTTGGACTTCGATGTTTAGCTTGTTACCTCAGCTACGATCTTGTGCCCTCGGCAGATCTCAGTAGATAGTCGCTTCTCGGCCTTTTTCTTTTGTAGATGTCGTACTCAGACATGTTAAGCTTCCGTTTGTGTTATGACTTGTATGCTCTGAATGTTGGGTAGTGAGACCCCTGTTTGTAATATGTCGCTCCTCGGAGCCTATTGAATAAAATACTTGAGTTGTAGAGTCATGTTGTGATGCCATGTTGTATTTGCACATATTGAGCATATTGTGTGTATGTTATTGAAATGCTTGGTATGTGTGGGATCTGACTATCTAGTTGTTTATCTTTAGTAGCCTCTCTTATCGGGAAATGTCTCCTAGTGTTTCCACTGAGCCATGGTAGCTTGCTACTGCTCCGGAACACTTAGGCTGGCGGCATGTGTCCTTCTTCGTTATCGTGTATACATCCCCTCGGAAATGTCACGCGATGAATACCGGAGTCTGTTAGCCCGCCACAGCCCGGTTCACCGAGTCCTGCTAGCAGTGCTACAGACTGGATTCACTCGTGATGACCGACACGTTCGATCTTTGGGTCATGGATGCTGTCCTGTAAGTTTGTGCCACTTTGGGTTTACGACTAGCCATGTCGGCCGGGCTCCTTATCATATGGATGCTAGCGACACTATCATATACGTGTGCCAAAAGGCACAAACGGTCCCGGGCAATGGTAAGGCGACACCCGTGGGAATACCGTGCGTGAGGCCGCAAAGTGATATGAGGTGTTACATGCTAGATCGATGTGGCATTGAGTCGGGGTCCTGACACAATGGGAGTGACAAAACCTAATCTCGAAATACGCCAACCCAACATGTACCTTTGGAGACACCTGTAGTACTCCTTTATAATCACCCAGTTACGTTGTGACGTTTGGTAGCACCCAAAGTGTTACTCCGATAAACGGGAGTTGCATAATCTCATAGTTACAGGAACATGTATAAGTCATGAAGAAAGCAATAGCAGCATACTAAACGATCAAGTGCTAGGCTAACGGAATGGGTCATGTCAATCACATCATTCTCCTAATGATGTGATCCCGTTAATCAAATGACAACACATGTCTATGGTTAGGAAACATAACCATCTTTGATCAACAAGCTAGTCAAGTAGAGTCATACTAGTGACACTATGTTTGTCTATGTATTCACACATGTATTATGTTTCCGGTTAATACAATTCTAGCATGAATAATAAACATTTATCATGAAATAAGGAAATAAATAATAACTTTATTATTGCCTCTAGGGCATATTTCCTTCAGTCTCCCACTTGCACTAGAGTCAATAATCTAGTTCACATCGCCATGTGATTTAACACCAATATTCATATCTGTATATGATTAACACCCATAGTTCACATTGTCATGTGACCAACACCCAAAGTGTTTACTAGAGTCAATAATCTAGTTCACATCTCTATGTGATTAACACCCAAAGAGTACTAAGGTGTGATCATGTTTTGCTCATGAGAGAAGCTTAGTCAACGGGTCTGTCATATTCAGAGCCGTATGAATTTTGCAAATATTCTATGTCTATAATGCTCTGCACGGAGCTACTCTAGCTAATTGCTCCCACTTTCAATATATATCCAGATTGAGACTTAGAGTCATCTGGATCGCTGTCAAAGATTGCACCAATGTAACTTTTTATGACGGGCTCTTTTATCACCTCCATAATCGAGAAATATTTTCTTAGTCCTCACTAAGGATATTCTTTGACCAATGTCCAGTGATCTACTCCTAGATCACTATTGTACTCCCTTGCCAAACCAGGGCAGAGTATACAATAGGTTTGGACCATAACATGGCATACTTTTATAGAACCTATGACCGAAGCATAGGGAATGACTTTCATTCTCTTTCTATTTTCTGCGGTGGTCGGGATTTGAGTCTTACTCAACTTCACACCTTGGAACACAGGCAAGAACGCCTTCTTTGACTGTTCCATTTTGAACCACTTCAAAATCTTGTCAAGGTATGTACTCATTGAAAAATCTTATCAAGCGTCTTGATCTATCTCAATAGATCTTGATGCTCAATATGTAAGTAGCTTTACTGAGGTCCTTTTTAAAAAAATCTTATTCAAGTATCCGTTTATGCTATCCAGAAACTCTATATCATTTCCAAACAATAATACGTCATCCACATATAGTATTTAGAAATGCTACAGAGCTCCCACTCACTTTCTTGTAAATACAGGCTTCTCCAAAAGTCTATATAAAACCATATGCTTTGATCAACTCATCAAAGCGTATATTCCAACTCCGAGATGCTTGCACCAGTCCATAGATGGATCGCTGGAGCATGCACACTTTGTTAGCACCTTTAGGATTGACAAAACCTTCTGGTTGTATCATATACAACTCTTCTTTAATAAATCCATTAAGGAATGTAGTTTTGACATCCATTTGCCAAATTTCATAAAATGTGGCAATTGCTAACATGATTCGGACAGACTTAAGCATCGCTATAGTTGAGAAAATCTCATTGTAGTCAACACCTTGAACTTGTCAAAAACCTTTTTGTGACAAGTCGAGCTTTGTAAATAGTAACACTACTATCAACGTCCGTCTTCCTCTTGAAGATCCATTTATTTTCTATGGTTTGCCGATCATCGGGCAAGTCCACCAAAGTCCACACTTTGTTCTCATACATGGATCCTATCTCAGATTTCATGGCCTCCAGCCATTTTGCGGAATCTGGGCTCATCATCGCTTCCTCATAGTTCATAGGTTTATCATGGTCTAGTAACATCACTTTCAGAACAGGATTACCGTACCACTCTGGTGCGGACCGTACTCTGGAGGACCTACGAGGTTCTGTAGTAACTTGATCTGAAGTTTCATGATCATCATCATTAGCTTCCTCACTAATTGGTGTAGGAATCACTGGAACTGATTTTAGTGATGAACTATTTTCCAATTCGGGAGAAGGTACAGTTACCTCATCGAGTTCTATTTTCCTCCCACTCACTTCTTTCGAGAGAAACTCCTTCTCTAGAAAGGATCCATTTTTAGCAACGAATATCTTGCCTTCGGATCTGTGATAGAAGGTGTACCCAACAATTTCCTTTGGGTATTCTATGAAGACGCACTTCTCCGATTTGGGTTTGAGCTTATCAGGATGAAACTTTTTCACATAAGCATCGCAGCTCCAAACTTTAAGAAATGACAACTTGGGTTTCTTGCTAAACCACAGTTCATATGGTGTCGTCTCAACGGATTTAGATGGTGCCCTTTTAACGTGAATGCAGCTGTCTCCAATGCATAACCCCAAAACAATAGTGGTAAATCAGTAGGAGACATCATAGATCGCACCATATCCAATAAAGTGTGGTTACGACGTTCGGACACACCTTAACGTTGTGGTGTTCCAGGTGGTGTGAGCTGTGAAACTATTTCACATTGTTTTAATTGAAGACCAAACTCGTAACTCAGATATTCGTCTCCGCGATCAGATCGCAGAAACTTTATTTTCTTGTTACGATGATTTTTCCACTTCACTCTGAAATTCGAACCTTTCAACTATTTCAGACTTATGTTTCATCAAGTAGGTATACCCATATCTGCTCAAATCATCTTGTGAAGGTCAGAAAATAATGATACTTGCCACGAGCATCAACACTCATTGGATCGCATACATCGGTATGTATTATTTCCAATAAGTCAAGAGCTTGTTCCATTGTTCCGAGAACGAGTTTTAGTCATCCGCCCGAAGGCACGGTTCGCAAGCATCAAATGATTCATAACCAAGTGATTCCAAAATCCATCTTTATGGAGTTTCTTCATGCGCTTTTAATCGATATGACCCAAACGGCAAGTGCCACAAATAAGTTGCACTATCATTATTAACTTTGCATCTTTTGGCATCAATATTATGAATATGTGTATCACTACGATCGAGATCCAACAAACTATTTTCATTGGGTGTATAACCATCGAAGGTCTTATTCATGTAAACAGAATAACAATTATTCTTTAACTTCAAATGAATAACCGTATCGCAATAAACATGATCAAATCATATTCATGCTCAATGCAAATGCCAAATAACATTTATTTAGGTTTAACACTAATCCCAAAAGTACAGGGAGTGTGCGATGATGATAATATCAATCTTGGAACTGCTTCCAACACTCATCGTCACTTCCCCTTCAACTAGTCTCAGTTTATTCTGTAACTCCTGTTTCGAGTCACTAATTTTTAGCATCCGAACAAGTATCAAATACTTAGGGGCTACTATAAACACTAGTAAGGTACACATCAATAACCTGTATATCAAATATACCCTTGTTCACTTTGCCATCCTTTTTATCCACCAAATATTCAGGGCATTTCCACTTCCAAAGGACCATTTCCTTTGCAGCGTAAGCACTCGGTTTCAGGCTTTGGTCCAGCTTTGGTCTTCTTCACGGAGTGACAACTTGTTTGCCATTCTACTTGAAGTTTCCTTTCTTTCCCTTTGCCCTTTTCTTGAAACTAGTGGTCTTGTCAATCATCAACACTTGATGCTCTTTCTTGATTTCTACCTTCGTCGATTTCAACATCACGAAGAGCTCGGGAATCGTTTTCGTCATCCCTTTCATACTATAGTTCATCACGAAGTTCTAGTAACTTAGTGATGGTGACTAGAGAATTCTATCAATCACTATCTTATCGGAAGATTAACTCCCACTTGATTCAAGTGATTGAAGTACCTGCACAATCTCGAGCACATGCTCACTAGTTGAGCGATTCTCCTCCATCTTTTAGCTATAGAACTTGTTGGAGACTTCATATCTCTCAACTTGGGTATTTGCTTGAAATATTAACTTCAACTCTTGGAACATCTCATATGGTCCATGACGCTCAAAACGCCTTTGAAGTCCCGATTCTAAGCCATAAAGCATGGTGCACAAAACTATCAAGTAGTCATCATATTGAGCAAGCCAAACGCTCATAACGCCTACATCTGCTCCTGCAATAGGTCTGTCACCTAGCGGTGCATTAAGGACATAATTCTTACGTGCAAAGAATGAGGATAAACCTCGGATCACGGATCCAATCCGCATCTTTGCTACTAACATCTTTCAACACAATTTTTCTAGGAACATATCAAAATAAACATATGAAAGCAACAACGCGAGCTATTGATCTACAACATAATTTGCAAAATACTACCAGACTAAGTTCATGATAAATTTAAGTTCAATTAATCATATTACTTAAGAACTCCCACTTAGATAGACATCCTCTAATCCTCTAAGTGATTACGTGATCCATATCAACTACACCATGTCCGATCATCACGTGAGATGGAGTAGTTTCAACGGTGAACATCAATATGTTGATCATATCTACTATATGATTCACGCCGACCTTTCGGTCTCTCGTGTTCGAGGCCATATCTGTTATATGCTAGGCTCGTCAAGGTTAACTCGAGTATTCAGCGTGTGCAACTGTTTTGCACCCATTGTATTTGAACGTAGAGCCTATCACACCCGATCATCACGTGGTGTCTCAAAGACGAAGAACTTTCATAACGGTGCATACTCGGGAGAACACTTCTTGATAATTAGTGAGAGATCATCTTAAAATGCTACCGTCAATCTAAGCAAGATAAGATGCATAAAGGATAAACATCACATGCAATCAATATAAGTGATATGATATGGCCATCATCATCTTGTGCTTGTGATCTCCATCTCCAAGCACCATCGTGATCACCATCGCCACCGCGCGCGACACCTTGATCTCCATCGTAGCATCGTTGTCGTTACGCCATCTATTGCTTCTACGACTATCGCTACCGCTTAGTGATAAAGTAAAGCAATTACAGGTATGCGTTGCATTTCATATAATAAAGCGACAACCATATGGCTCTCTGCCATTGCCGATAACCGGTTACAAAACATGATCATCTCATACAATGAAATATAGCATCACGTCTTGAGCATATCACATCACAACATGCCCTGCAAAAACAAGTTAGACGTCCTCTACTTTGTTGTTGCAAATTTTACATGGCTGCTACGGGCTGAGCAAGAACCGTTCTTACCTACGCATCAAAACCACAACGATAGTTTGTCAAGTTGGTGTTGTTTTAACCTTCACAAGGACCGGGCGTAGCCACACTCGATTCAGCTAAAGTGAGAGAGACATACACCCGCCAGTCACCTTTAAGCACGAGTGCTCGTAACGGTGAAACCAGTCTCGCGTAAGCATATGCGTAACGTCGGTCCGGGCCGCTTCATCTCACAATACCGCCGAACCAAAGTATGACATGCTGGTAAGCAGTATGACTTGTATCGCCCACAACTCACTTGTGTTCTACTCGTGCATATGACATCTACGCATAAAACCTAGGCTCTGATGTCACTGTTGGGGAACGTAGTAATTTCAAAAAAATTCCTACGCACACGCAAGATCATGATGATGGCATAGCAATGAGAGGGGAGAGTATTGTCCACGTACCCTCGTAGACCGTAAGCGGAAGCGTTATGACAACGCGGTTGATGTAGTCGTACGTCTTCAGGATCCGACCGATCCAAGTACGAACGTACGGCACCTCCGAGTTTAGCACACGTTCAGCTCGATGACGATCCCCGGACTCCGATCTAGCAAAGTGTCGGGGATGAGTTCCGACAGCACGACGGCGTGGTGACGATGATGATGTTCTACCGACGCAGGGCTTCGCCTAAGCACCGCAACGATATGACCGAGGCGGAATATGGTGGAGGGGGGCACCGCACACGGCTAAGGACGATCACGAAGATCAACTTGTGTGTCTATGGGGTGCCCCCTGCCCCCGTATATAAAGGAGTGGAGGAGGGGGAGGGCTGGCCCTCTCTATGGCGCGCACTAGGGGAGTCCTACTCCCACCAGGAGTAGGATTCCCCCTTTCCTAGTAGAACTAGGAACCCTTCCATGTAGTAGGAGTAGGAGAGAAGGAAAGGGAAGAGAGAAGGAGAAGGAAGGAAGGGGGCGCCCCCCTTCCCTAGTCCAATTCGGACTAGTCCAAGGGGAGGGGTGCGGCCACCCTTTTGGCCCTTTCTCTCCTTTCCCGTATGGCTCATTGAGGCCCAATATGAATTCCCGTAACTCTCCGGTACTCCGAAAAATACCCGAATCACTCGGAACCTTTCCGAACTCCGAAAATAGTCGTCCAATATATCGATCTTTACGTCTCGACCATGTCAAGACTCCTCGTCATGTCCCCGATCTCATCCGGGACTACGAACTCCTTCGGTACATCAAAACTCATAAACTCATAATAAAACTGTCATCGAAACCTTAAGCGTGCGGACCCTACGGGTTCGAGAACTATGTAGACATGACCGAAACACGTTTCCGGTCAATAACCAATAGCGGGACCTAGATGCCCATATTGGCTCCCACATATTCTACGAAGATCTTTATCGGTCAAACCGCATAACAACATACGTTGTTCCCTTTGTCATCGGTATGTTACTTGCCCGAGATTCGACCGTCGGTATCCAATACCTAGTTCAATCTCGTTACCGGCAAGTCTCTTTACTCGTTACGTAATGCATCATTCCGTAACTAACTCATTAGCTACATTGCTTGCAAGGCTTATAGTGATGTGCATTACCGAGAGGGCCCAGAGATACCTCTCCGACAATCGGAGTGACAAAACCTAATCTCGAAATATGCCAACCCAACATGTACCTTTGGAGACACCTGTAGTACTCCTTTATAATCACCCAGTTACGTTGTGACGTTTGGTAGCACCCAAAGTGTTCCTCCGGTAAACGGGAGTTGCATAATCTCATAGTTACAGGAACATGTATAAGTCATGAAGAAAGCAATAGCAACATACTAAATGATCAAGTGCTAGGCTAACGGAATGGGTCATGTCAATCACATCATTCTCCTAATGATGTGATCCCGTTAATCAAATGACAACACATGTCTATGGTTAGGAAACATAACCATCTTTGATCAACAAGCTAGTCAAGTAGAGTCATACTAGTGACACTATGTTTGTCTATGTATTCACACATGTATTATGTTTCCGGTTAATACAATTCTAGCATGAATAATAAACATTTATCATGAAATAAGGAAATAAATAATAACTTTATTATTGCCTCTAGGGCATATTTCCTTCATGGTCAACCTCCGAAGCTTGGATCATCTTCACCGCCACAATTGAGTCCATTTCCACGATCACCGGTAGCTCACTTCTCTGGATGGCAAAGGACAAACCTTCCATACAGGCACATAACTCAGCTTCCAGTGCCTCACGGCAAGAGAACAATTGCCTGCAAGGGGAAAAAAATTATCGCTCCCTTATCATCACATAGGACCATTCCAACGCCAGCTGTTCCATCGTCCGCAAAAGACCCATCAGTATTAAGCTTCACCCATCCAGACTTTGGCGCTGACCACTTAGTAATCTTTTTTTCCATTATCATATGCGGACTCCGTCTTTCATATGTGATGATAGACTTGCCTTTGCGTGGATCAATAGAGAGATCGATTTTAATACCAATCAGAGAGTCCAAATAGCTTACTAAGAATCTTTTCGACGCTTCCATAGGCGGGGCTGGTTTATGGTGTACGACCTCATTGCGTATATGCCATACCCTCCACATGGATAGCAATAACATAGATCTCTCAATCTCCTGTAGCGGTTCAAGTGCATGCAACAACCACTCATCCCCGTTATTTTGCAGGGTAGATAGACATGGGAGAGGCCAAACTTCAGACTTGCATCCCATAAGATCCTCGCAAAGGAGCAGCGACAGAGAGCATGGTAGCAGTCCTCTGGTTCACTAGCACATACCAGACAAAGGTTACTTGTTTCAAGTCCACGCCTGTACTTGTTGCACCATGTCGGCAGCGAGTTTGTAGCAACCCGCCACGCAAAATTCTGGACCGTAGGAGGAACATCTGAAGACCATATGAGCTTCCAACAAGAGCGCCGGCCGTTAGGTCGCGAGCTAGAGCCCGTTGCCGAACTCACGTGAGCCTCTTCAAAACCAAATCGGTATGCACTCTTGACCGAAAAAACGCCAAACTTGCCCGGCCCCCAAGCCAAGGTGTTGTCCTCATGCCTAGGAGACGCCCTTATTTTCAGTATCTCATTTACATCAGCCGGGAGGAAATACTCCTGCAACAGCCCAACATTCCATGAGCCATTATCATTAAGTAGATCAGACACGAAGCGGATTCTACACCTTCCTTGTAAGGTGATGGGTTTATAGGAGAAGGGTCTCGGGATCCAATTATCGCGCCACACACGAATACTTCTGCCATTCCCCACTCTCCAGATTAAGCCCTTTTTTAACAGATCAAGGCCATAGTTGATTGCTTGCCACGAAGATGCATTGCCGGAGAAGACAATATCTGTTGGAAATATGCCCTAGAGGCAATAATAAAAGTATTATTATATTTCGATGTTCATGATAATTGTCTTTTGTTCATGCTATAACTGTATTATCCGGAAATCGTAATACACGTGTGAACACTTAGACCCAATGAGTCCCTAGTGAGCCTCTAGTTGACTAGCTCACAGATCAATAGATAGTCATGGTTTTCGACTATGGACATTGGATGTCGTTGATAACGAGATCACATCATTAGGAGAATGATGTGATGGACAAGACCCAATCCTAAGCATAGCATAAAAGATCGATAGTTCGTTTGCTAGAAGCTTTGCCAATGTCAAGTATCTCTTCCTTCGACCATGAGATCGTGTAACTCCGGTTACCGTAGGAGTGCCTTGGGTGTATCAAACGTCACAACGAATCGGGTGACTATAAAGGTGCATTACGGTATCTCCGAAAGTATCTGTTGGGTTGACACTAATCGAGCGGGATTTGTCACTCCGCATGACGGAGAGGTATCTCTGGGCCCACTCGGTAATGCATCATCATAATGAGCTCAAAGTGACCAAGGTGTTGGCCACGGATCATGCATTACGATGCGAGTAAAGTGACTTGCGATAACGAGACCGAACGAGGTATTGGGATACCGACGATCGAGTCTCGGGCAAGTAACGCATCGATTGACAAAGGAATTGCATATGAGGGTTTGATCAATCCTCGACATCGTGGTTCAACCGATGAAATCATCGAGGAGCATGTGGGAGCCAACATGGGTATCCAGATCCCGCTGTTGGTTATTGCCCGAGAGTCGTCTCGGTCATGTCTGCGTGTCTCCCGAACCCGTAGGGTCTACACACTTAAGGTTCGGTGACGCTAGGGTTAGTAGGAAGACTAGTATGTGAATACCGAATGTTGTTCGGAGTCCCGGATGAGATCCCGGACATCACGAGGAGTTCCGGAAGGGTCCGAGGTAAAGAATAATATATAGGAAGTGGTGATGCGGCCATCGGGAAAGTTTCGGGGTCTCCCGGTAAAGTACCGGGACCACCGGAAGGGTCCCGGGGGGTCCACCGGGTGGGGCCACCTATCCCGGAGGGCCCCATGGGCCAAAGGGGGAAGGGAACCAGCCCACAAGGGGATGGTGCGCCCCCCTAGGCCCACCCTCGCGCCTAGGGTTGAAACCCTAGGGGTGGGGCGCCCCACCGGCTTGGGGGCACTCCACCCCCTTGCCGCCGCCGGAGATTGGATCTCCAGGGCAGCCTGGGGGCCTATATAAAGGGGGAGGGAGGGGCTGCTGTACCAACTCCCAAGGCGCAGCCCTCCCTCCCCAACACATCTCCTCCTCCGTAAGAGCTCGGCGAAGCCCGCTGAGATATCGCTTCTCCACCATCACCACGCCGTCGTGCTGCCGGTGGAGCTGTCTTCCTCAACCTCTCCTTCCCCTTGCTGGATCAAGAAGGAGGAGACGCCTCGTCCCGCACGTGTGTTGAACGCGGAGGTGCTGTCCGCTCAAAGATCGGGCATCGGTGATCTGAATCACGCTCGAGTACGACTCCATCATCACCTTGCAAGCTTCCGCACGCGATCTACAAGTGGTATGTAGATGCAATCTCTCCCATTACTCGTTGCATAGATGAACTCATAGATAGATCTTGGTGAAGCCGAGGAAAAATTTTATTTTCTCGCAACGCTCCCCAACAGTGGCATCATGAGCTAGGTCTATGCGTAGTTCTCTATTGCACGAGTAGAACACAATTTGTTGTGGGCGCTGATCTTGTCATCTTACTTGCCCTACTAGTCTTTTCTTGCTCAACGGTATTGTGGGATGAAGCAGCCGGACCAACCTTACGTGACGCTTACGTGAGACCGGTTCCACCGACGGACATGCACTAGTTGCATAAGGTGGCTGGCGGGTGTCTGTCTCTCCCACTTTAGTTGTAGCGGATTCGATGAACAGGGCCCTTATGAAGGGTAAATAGAAGTTGACAAAATCACGTTGTGGTGATTCGTAGGTAAGAAAACGTTTTGCTAGAACCCAATCGCAGCCACGTAAAAGATGCAACAACAACTAGAGGACGCCTAACTTGTTTTTGCAGCGATTGATCATGTGATGTGATATGGCCGAAGTTGTGATGAATGATGAATTGTGATGTATGAGATCATGTTCTTGTAATAGGATTCACGACTTGCATGTCGATGAGTATGACAACCGGCAGGAGCCATAGGAGTTGTCTTTATTTTTGTATGACCTGCGTGTCATTGAAGAACGCCATGTAAACTACTTTACTTCATTACTAAACGCGTTAGTCATAGAAGTAGAAGTAGTCGTTAGCGTGACAACTTCATGAAGACACGATGATGGAGATCATGATGATGGAGATCATGGTGTCAAGCCGGTGACAAGATGATCATGGAGCCCCAAGATGGAGATCAATGGAGCTTGATGATATTGGCCATATCATGTCACAACTATATAATTGCATGCGATGTTTATTATGTTTATACATCTTGTTTACTTAGGACGACGGTAGTAAATAAGATGATCCTTACAAAATTTCAAGAAGTGTTCTCCCTAACGTGCACCGTTGCTACAGTTAAATCGTTTCTAAGCACCACGTGATGATCGGGTGTGATGGATCCTTACGCTCACATACAACGGGTGTAAGACAGATTTACACAGCGAAAACACTTAGGGTTAACTTGACGAGCCTAGCATGTACAGACATGGCCTCGGAACACGGAGACCGAAAGGTCGAACACGAGTCGTATGGAAGATACGATCAACATGAAGATATTCACCGACGATGACTAGTCCGTCTCACGTGATGATCGGACACGGGCTAGTCGACTCGGATCGTGTAACACTTAGATGACTAGAGGATGTCTAATCTAAGTGGGAGTTCATAATTTTGATTAGAACTTTATTATCATGAACTTAGTCTAAAACCTTTGCAAATATGTCTTGTAGATCAATGGCCAACGCTAATGTCAACATGAACTTCAACGCGTTCCTAGAGAAAACCAAGCTGAAAGATGATGGCAGCAACTATACGGATCGGGTCCGAACCCGAGGATCATCCTCATAGCTGCCAAGAAACAAGATGCCCTAGAAGCACCGTTAGGTGACCCACTGTTCTCCCAAGCAAGAAGACGATTTGAACGTCTGGCGACTCGCTCGATGATTACTCCCTCGTTCGATGCGGCATGCTCTACAGCTTAGAACCGGGCTCCAAAAGCGTTTTGAGCATCACGGAGCATATGAGATGTTCAAGAGCTGAAACTAGTTTTCCAAGCTCATGCCCGGTCGAGAGATATGATGTCTCGACAAGTTCTACAGCTTGTAAGATGGAGGAAAACAGTTACAAGTGAGCACATCCTCGAAGATGTCCAGGTTGCACAACCGTATGACCCGGTGAACATTAACCTCCCGTGATGAGGCGGTCATTGACAGAATCCTCCGCCGCTTCCACCAAGCTACAAGAGCTTTGTGATGAACTACAACATGCGTGGGATGGTGAAGACCATTCTGAAGTGTACTCACGTCAAGTCAGCAGAGGCTGAAATCAAAAGGAACATCAAGTGTTGATGGTCAATAAGACCACTAAGTTCAAGAAGGGCAAGGGAAGAAGAACTTCAAGAAGGACGGCAAAGATGTTGCCGCGCCGTAAGCTTTATTGTTGCCGGAAGAAGTCAAAGAATGGACCCAAGCCCGAGACCGAGTGCTTTTATTGCAAGGGAAGGGTCATCGAAGCGGAATCGCCCCAAATACTTAGCGGATAAGAAGGCCGGCAACACCAAAGGTATATTTGATATACATGTAATTGATGTGTACCTTACCAAGACTCGTAGTAACTCCCGGTATTTGATACCGTGCCGTTGCTCATATTTGTAACTCACAGCAGAGCTGCGGAATAAACGGAGATGGCGAAGGACGAGGTGACGGCGCGTCGGGAATGGTTCGTGGTCGATGTGATCGCCGTCGGCACGCTGCCTCTACATTTACCTACGGGATTAGTTTTGAACCTCAATAATTGTTATTTAGTGCCATGTTTGAGCATGAACATTGTATCCGGATCTCGTTTGATACGAGATGGCTACTCATTTAAGTCTAAGAATAATGGTTGTTCGATTTATATGAGAGATATGTTTTATGGTCATGCTCGATGGTCAATGGTTTATTCTTAATGAATCTCGGCGTAATATTACACATGTTCATAGTGTGGATGCGAAAAGATGTAAAGTTGATAACGATAGTCCCACATACTTGTGGCATCGCCGCCTTGGTCACATTGGTGTCAAGCGCATGAAGAAGCTCCATGCTGATGGACTTTTGGAGTCTCTTGATTATGAATCGCTTGACACATGCGAACCATGCCTCTTAGGCAAATGACCAAGACTCCGTTCTCGGAACAATGGAGCGAGCAACCAACTTGTTGGAAATCATACATACCGATGTGTGCGGTCCAATGAGCGTTGAGGCTCATGGAGGATATCGTTATGTTCTCACTCACCGATGACTTGAGTAGATATGGGTATGTCTACTTAATGAAACACAAGTCCGAGACCTTTGAAAAGTTCAAGGAATTTCAGAATGAGGTGGAGAATCAACGTGACCGAAAGATAAAGTTCCTACGATCGATCGTGGAGGAGAATACTTAAGTCACGAATTTGGCACACACTTAAAGGAATGTGGAATCGTTTCACAACTCACGCCGCCGAACACCTCAAATAAACGGTGTGTCCGAACGTCGAATCGCACTCTATTGGATATGGTGCGGTCTATGATGTCTCTTACCGATTTACCGCTATCATTTTGGGGATACACTCTAGAGACAGCTACATTCACTTTAAATAGGGCACCGTCTAAATCCGCTGAGACGACACCGTATGAATTATGGTTTGGGAAGAAACCTAAGTCGTCGTTTCTAAAAGTTTGGGGATGCGATGCTTATGTCAAGAAACTTCAACCTGAAAAGCTCGAACCCAAGTCGGAAAAATGCGTATTCATAGGATACCCTAAGGAAACTGTTGGGTATACCTTCTACTTAAGATCCAAGGAAAAGTCTTTGTTGCTAAGAACGGATGCTTTTCGGAGAAAGAGTTTCTCTCGAAAGAAGTAAGTGGGAGGAAAGTAGAACTCGATGAAGTACTACCTCTCGAACGGGAAAGTGGTGCAGCGCAGAAACCGTTCTGTGATGCCCACACCAACCAAGAGGAAAACGTTGATGATGATCAAGGTACTTGGATCAAGTTACTCTTGAACTCGAAGGTCCACGAGGACACGTTCCGCACTGAGTGGTACGGAACCTGTCATGGAAATCATGTTGCTAGACAACAATGAACCTTCGAACTATGAAGAAGCAATGGCGGCCCGGATTCCAACAAATGGCTTGAGGCCATGAAATCCGAGATAGAATCCATGTATGAAAACAAAGTATGGACTTTGACAGACTTGCCCGATGATCGCGAGCGATAGAAAACAAATGGATTTTTAAGAAGAAGACGGACGCGGATGGAAATGTCACCATCTATAAAGCTCGACTTGTCGCTAAGGGTTATCGACAAGTTCAAGGATTGACTACGACGAGACATTCTCTCCGTAGCGAAGCTTAAGTCCGTCCGAATCATGTTAGCAATTGCCGCATACTATGATTATGAGATATGGCGATGGACGCCAAAACGGCATTCCTTAATGGACATCTTAAGGAAGAGCTGTATATGATGCAGCCGGAAGGTTTTGTCGATCCTCGTAACGCTAACAAAGTATGCAAGCTCCAATGATCCATTTATGGACTGGTGCAAGCATCTCGGAGTTGGAACATTCGCTTTGATGAGATGATCAAAGCGTTTAGTTTATATGCACTTATGGAGAAGCTGCGTTTACAAGAAAGTGAGTGGGAGCTCAGAGCATTTCTCCTACTATATGTAGATGACATACTCTTGATGGGAAATGATACAAAACTTCTGGACAGCATAAAGGCCTACTTGAATAAGTGTTTTTCAATGAAGGACCTTGGAGAAGCTGCTTATATATTAGGCATCAAGATCTATAGGGATAGATTGAGACGCCTCATAGGTCTTTCACAAAGCACATACCTTGATAAGATTTTGAAGAGGTTCAAAATGGATCAGTCCAAGAAAGGGTTCTTGCCTATGTTACAAGGTGTGAAATTGAGCTCAGCTCGACCACCGACCACGACAAAAGATAAAGAAGAGATGAGTGTCATCCCTATGCTTCAGCCATAGGATCTATTATGTATGCCATCTTGTGTACCGGACCGATGTAAACCTTGCCGTAAGTTTGGTTGCAAGATACCAAAGTAATCCCGCAAAGAACACGGACAGCGGTCAAGAATATCTGAAGCACCGAAAAGGACAAAGGACATGTTTTCGTTTATGGAGGAGACGAAGAGCTCGTCGTAAAGGGTTACCTCGACGCTAGCTTCGACTCAGATCCGATGACTCTAAGTCACAAACCGGATACGTGTATATGTTGAATGGTGGAGCGAAGTGGTGCAGCCGCAAGCGAGCGTCGTGGCGGGATCTACGTGTGAAGCGGAGTACATGGCAGCCTCGGAGGCAGCGCATGAAGCGATTTGGGTGAAGGAGTTCATCACCGACCTAGAGTCATACCCAATGCGTCGGGCCGATCAAACTCTTCGTGACAACCACTGGAGCTATTGCCCTTGCCAAGGAGCCCGGGTTTCACAAGAAGACCAGCACATCAAGCGTCGTTTCAACTCCATCCGTGAAAATGTTCAAGATGGAGACATAGAGATTTGCAAAGTGCACACGGATCTGAATGTCGCAGATCCGCTGACTAAACCTCTCTCGCGTGCAAAACATGATCAACACCGTAACTCTATGGGTGTTCGATTCATCACAATGTAACTAGATTGGTGACTCTAGTGCAAGTGGGAGACTGTTGGAAATATGCCCTAGAGGCAATAATAAAAGTATTATTATATTTCGATGTTCATGATAATTGTCTTTTGTTCATGCTATAAGCGTATTATCCGGAAATCGTAATACACGTGTGAACACTTAGACCCAATGAGTCCCTAGTGAGCCTCTAGTTGACTAGCTCACAGATCAATAGATAGTCATGGTTTCGACTATGGACATTGGATGTCGTTGATAACGAGATCACATCATTAGGAGAATGATGTGATGGACAAGACCCAATCCTAAGCATAGCATAAAAGATCGTATAGTTCGTTTGCTAGAAGCTTTGCCAATGTCAAGTATCTCTTCCTTCGACCATGAGATCGTAACTCCGGTTACCGTAGGAGTGCCTTTGGTGTATCAAACGTCACAACGAATCGGGTGACTATAAAGGTGCATTACGGTATCTCCGAAAGTATCTGGGTTGACACTAATCGAGATCGATTTATCACTCCGTATGACGGAGAGGTATCTCTGGGCCCACTCGGTAATGCATCATCATAATGAGCTCAAAGTGACCAAGGTGTTGGCCACGGATCATGCATTACGGATGCGAGTAAAGTGACTTGCGGTAACGAGACCGAACGAGGTATTGGGATACCGACGATCGAAGTCTCGCAAGTAACGCATCGATTGACAAAGGAATTGCATATGGGTTTGATCGAATCCTCGACATCGTGGTTCAACCGATGAAATCATCGAGGAGCATGTGGGAGCCAACATGGGTATCCAGATCCGCTGTTGGTTATTGCCCGAGAGTCGTCTCGGTCATGTCTGCGTGTCTCCCGAACCCGTAGGGTCTACACACTTAAGGTTCGGTGACGCTAGGGTTAGTAGGAAGACTAGTATGTGAATACCGAATGTTGTTCGGAGTCCCGGATGAGATCCCGGACGTCATGAGGAGTTCCGGAAGGGTCCGGAGGTAAAGAATAATATATAGGAAGTGGTGATGCGGCCATCGGGAAAGTTTCGGGGTCTCCCAGAAATCACCGGGACCACCGGAAGGGTCCCGGGGGGTCCACCGGGTGGGGCCACCTATCCGGAGGGCCCCATGGGCCAAGGGGAAGGAACCAGCCCACAAGGGGCTGGTGCCCCTAGGCCCACCCGCGCCTAGGGTTGAAACCCTAGGGGTGGGGCGCCCCACCGGCTTGGGGCACTCCACCCCTGGCCGCCGCCCCCCGGAGATTGGATCTCCGGGGCCGCCACTTCAGGGGCCTATATAAAGGGGGGAGGAGGGGCTGCTGTACCAACTCCCAAGGCGCAGCCCTCCCTCCCCAACACATCTCCTCCTCCGTAAGAGCTCGTGAAGCCTCGCCGAGATATCGCTTCTCCACCATCACCACGCCGTCGTCTTTGCCGGTGGAGCTGTCTTCCTCAACCTCTCCTTCCCCTTGCTGGATCAAGAAGGAGGAGACGTCGCTCGTCCCGCACGTGTGTTGAACGCGGAGGTGCTGTCCGCTCAAAGACTTGGGCATCGGTGATCTGAATCACGCTCGAGTACGACTCCATCATCACCTTGCAAGCTTCCGCACGCGATCTACAAGTGGTATGTAGATGCAATCTCTCTCCCATTACTCGTTGCATAGATGAACTCATAGATAGATCTTGGTGAAGCCGTAGGAAAAATTTTTATTTTCTGCAACGTTCCCCAACAGTATCCTCTATGTTTCCATCCGAATAGTACCTGGCTTTGAGCACTTGTGCACACAGGCTATCAGGTTTTGAAATCAGTCTCCAAGCTTGTCGTGCTAAGAAGGCTTGATTAAATATTCTGTAATCTCTAAACCCAGCACCTCCTTTACTCTTTGGTTGTTGTAAATCCTCCCATGCACGCCAGTGTACTTTCCTCTTACCTTTTTAGCACCCCAATAAAAGGCACGTACCATCCGTGTTAATTCATCACACACTGAGGATGGAATCTTGAAAACACCCATCATATATGTAGGAAGAGCAAGCGCAATAGATTTAATAAGAGTCTCCCTCCCCGGTTGGGCAAGGTGACCGTCTCCCCAGTGTACCAAATGCTTGGTTAAACTCATCTGAAGGTTTTGGAATCTCCCTTTCGACATGCGACCCTCTAGAGTTGGAAGGCCAAGGTACTTCTCCTCAAACACTAAGCTAGTAACATGCAGCACCCCCCTGACTTCCTCCTGAATATCTTCGGGGCATGCAATACCAAAGAGGATGGAACACTTATCAAAACTAAGAGATTGTCCCGTTACTACCCCGTATTGATCCAAAGCCAATTTAACTTTCTCAGCCTGGGCTCTGCTAGCCTCAAAGAAAAGCATGGTGTCATCAGCAAATAAGAGATGTGAGATACCCGGTGCTCTTCTACACACCTTGATCGGAGATATATCACCAGAAGACACATAATGCTTCAGAATAGCGGACAGACCATCTGCCACGAAAAGGAACAAGAAGGGGGATAGAGGATCGCCTTGCCGAAGACCACGCGACGATGCAAATGAATCTAAGAGGGTCCCATTAAGTTTGACAGATTATATCACCGATGTGACACAAGACATTATCCAGTCCACCCATCGTTGAGAGAAACCCAGCTTTTGCATCACTTGCTTCAAGAACTTCCAATCCACCCTATCGTAAGCCTTTGAGAGGTCCAACTTGTAGGCACAGAAACTTTTTGTTGGATCCTTCTCTTGCTTAATATGGTGAATACACTCGAAGGCCACAAGAGCATTGTCTGTAATCATACGCCCTGGAATGAAGGCACTTTGCTCTAGAGAGATGATATCGTCAAGTAAAGGCCTCATACGGTTCACCAAGCACTTGGATATGACCTTGTATATAACATTACATAGGCTGATAGGTCTGTAATGAGATAAACTAGTAGGGTTAGGAATTTTTGAAATAAGAACAATAGAAGTAGAATTTACTCCTTCCGGCATAATTCCGGTGACAAAAAATTCCTTCACCGCTGCTATGACACTGGTTTTTAACACATTCCAGTTACGCTGAAAAAACCTCGCCGGTAGACCATCAGGCCCTGGGGCCTTTAATGGCCCGATCTGAAAAAGAGCATCAGATATTTCCTTCTCATCAAATGGGGCATAAAGGCGCACATTGTCCTGGGCTGACACCTTTGGTTCTAAGAGATCAATCACCCATGAAGCATCCATCGACAGATCAGCTGAAAAAATTTCCTGAAAATAATCATTCGCCAAGGGGGCCATCTCCTCAAAATTTGAGTGAACCACTCCAATACTATCAGTTAGCGCACGTATTTTATTCTTACGTGCTCGCCAAACAGCTTTACTTTGAAAGAATTTGGTGTTACGATCCCCTTCTTTTAGCCATGTGATTCTGGATCGTTACAACCACATCATCTCCTCCTGATATATCAATTCATTCATCTTATCAGTAACGTTCCTTATATCTTGTCTGTCAGCATAAGCTCCTCCAATTGAGTACGTGACTTGGCCAACTCCCTAGATATGTTACCAAATTTCTTATTGCCCCAAGAGCTGAGAGTTGCCAGAGTCTTCCTTAAGGCAGTTTGTAGCTTGTCCAGATTATCTACACTTCCAACCAAATTCCAAGCTTCCTTAATCACTTCTTTGCCTTGAGACTTTAATAAAAGCAGGACCGCACAATTCTGATGTCAGATCGAGACAGTCCACCTACGTGACTTAGAGCACACACACTGACACACACACCTATTTCGTTCCAGCTCCCCACATCTCACATCCCTGAACCGGCACCGCCTTCTTTCCTCCTATCTTTTTCTAGCTTCAGTTGGACGGTAGAAGATGACAGGAGCAGGTTGGTGCTCCATCCACTGTCAGTGAATGCTCTGCACGTCATCTGAACGATGTTCCAGGATGGTTCTTCCATTTAAAATGAAGGGTGATCTCTGCTCGTGCACAAGTCTTTTTTTTTTTTCAACTTTCTAGATGGATTCTCTCTGATAAGAGCGTCGGTTCGAGTGCTCCGTCTCAACTCTAAATCGACCGCGCGATTTTCTCCGGCCCCATCCATACAAAAGAGCACAGTTCGCGCGTCCCTCGGCTCCAATCCGGCCCCTTCCACCCCAACGTTGTTTTATATTACCATCTCACCAGTGCCATCGTCCATGGCGATGGCTGCAGCGGGGGAGTGGTGGGAGGTAGCGAAGGCAACCATCGCGGCGTACACAGGACTGCCGCCGGAGGCGTTCATCACGGTGGTTGCGGTGATCGCCGGGCTTTACATGGCCGTCTCCGGCTCATTCGCGCGGCCAGTCCCGTCGCCGCCAAGAAGGAGGGAGGCGGAGGACGAGAGGACGCTCGAGCGGCTGCCGCCACCGGTGCAGCTTGGTGAGGTGACGGAGAAGGAGCTGGGGCTCTATGACGGGTCCGACCCCAAGAAGCCGCTCCTCATCGCCATCAAGGGGCAAATTTATGATGTCACGCAGAGCAGGTAGAGGTTCTCTCTCTCGTCTCGTATAGCCATTGAATTTCAGAGCTATTTCAGTTATCAGTTCATCTTCCCAACAATAAGAACATGTTTCCTGAAAAACTCAAAAGGAAAAGTATTTTAATTACTAGGAGTAATAATCTTGATATGTATCGGAGCAAAAGTAGGGGTTGACCATTTAATTATCGATATCTCTAAATTGCCATGAGAAGTGAAAAAAAGGGATAATTTGTCAACTGAAAGTCTAAAACTGAAAACAGAATGTTCATTATTTTGCAATGGAGTTTAGTGATTACTAGCAAAAGGGCACATGTGTTGCAGCGGGAGAAAAAAAAATCATAATCCTCAATGGGCATGACCACATTTTGCTGCATCACTGAGATAAACTATCACTCTCTATTACTTGAAATCATGAACAATTTTTGAAATCATGCACATTTTTTTAAACTCGTGAACATATTTAAAATCTTAAACATTTTTCAAATTTGTGAACACGTTTACACATTTTCGAACATTTCCTAACATAACGAATATTTTATGAAATTACAAATATTTTATGCTATTTGCAAACATTTTTAAAAAATTGTGAACATTTTTCTAAACAATTTTCTTTAATCAGCAAACATTTCTAGAATGCACGAACTTTTTTTTGAAATTGGTGGAACATTTTTTGAAATGAATGATCATTTTATGAGTCAACGAACATTTTTTAATGAATAAACTATTTTGTAAGAACAGTTTTAAAAAATTAAGGATATGTTTCCATTCATGAAAAAAATTGAATTAGCGAAATTTTGTTCAATTTTATTAACATTTTTAATTGAACATTTTTTGATTTCCCAAACATTTGTTTTCAAAATTTTGAATATTTTTTGAATACGCAAACAATTTTTACAAAATCACAAATAGTTTTTGAATCCACAAACACTTTATTATTTATTAAAAAATTTATTTTAAAATTCCTATTTGTTTAATTTTCAGAACTTTTTTGAAGTCACAAATTATTTAAAGTGTAAAAAACAAAACGGAAAAGAAAAAGAAAACAAATGAAATTGAAAAAGCAGGCTGCCCGGACATGGGTCAGCCCAAGCGGGCGTGCTGTGTATTCTCCCAGCACACGGAGCATAGTATAGGAGGTCCCTACTGCATGAGCTGGCCCAGGCGAAGGATTCCTCTGTGTGAAACGTTTTTTATCACTTAGAGGCGGCATTGGTGGGTAATATTTTACAACTTTGGGGCAATTTTCGTGACGTATAGTCAGAAGCAATAGTCCATTTATTATTAGGTATAGATATAGATATAGATATAAGGATGTCAGATTCGCCCCCACTCCTCCCCAAAAAAATTATAAGTTCTTCGGTTTTTTTACTACCTCATTTCATATGTCTACTTACTTACCATAGAGTTTTAGTGGCGTTCAATTAGAAAAAGGACATAATTAAGCTGTTAGGATAAGATATCCTTAGTTGGAAACATTTTACTAGTGATCGATTTCGTACAAACTCATCAAATCATTGTCATTTGTACACACAGTTTGAGCTGGATACTTTTTATTCTTGCCGGTCATTGACTTTGTCATGGCAAATATAGTTTGATCGGATATACCTTTTCTAAAGCTAGAAACATATGGTGTGCCCTTGTCTAACTAAGTGAGTTGGTTCTTCACATTGATCAGATTTTAGTTTGTTTGCATGACAGCCACATACCCATTGTGGGATTATTCTCATGATCTGTGTTAACTAATATCCCACATTTTGTGCTATTCAAACTTAATCACTGAATTACCGATGACAGTACTAACCATTGTATTGTAATCAATGTTTGTGACATAGTTATTCTTCCTTCATACTTCTGTCTTCCTTGTTTTGTGCAGGATGTTCTATGGACCTGGTGGCCCATATGCATTGTTTGCGGGGAGAGATGCAAGTAGGGCATTGGCAAAGATGTCATTTGAGCTGAGTGATTTAACTTGTGATGTTTCAGGCTTAGGCCCTTTGGAGGTGGAAGCCTTGCAAGAATGGGAGCATAAATTCATGGGCAAGTATGTGAAGGTTGGAACAATAAAGAAGACCATTTTGGTCTCTGAGGAAGATGGTAGAGCGCATGCTGAGATACCTGGAAGAGGCTTCGACGTAAATGCAATACAGAGAAATCATGAGTTGGTGCCAGAAGAAAATAGAGTTGAAACTACAACTGCGAGTCATGTAAGTGAAATGGAGCAACCAATAAAAATATCCCATGTGGGTAACAGCAAAAGCATCCGTGCAGATGAAGTGGAGAAGCCAGAGGAAATGCCTGGTGCAAATTTAAGGAACACAAGCAGCACTGGTGATGGAGGAGAGCCTGAAGACGCCAGGGAGAAGGCAAAACAGGCACCAGGTGTAGATGTGAACGGTAGCAAAAACCGTGAAGACGCATGAGGATCAAGGGAAGCGCCAGATATTGGTTAGAACAATACAAACATCCATCAAGATGAAATGGAGAAACCAAAAGAAACATCACATATTGAGGTGAAGTATGCGTAGAGTTGTGCCTATTGATGATGATGCATAGAGTTGTGCCTATTTAAGGATGTAGAAATTTACCTTGGAAGATGACTGATTCTTCATGTTTCTAATCCAAACAGGACATCCGCTCAACTCTTACTTTGCATTGCACCTCACTCTGCAATGAAATAAATGAGAATCTAATGTGTTAAACCATGAGAGCATTACTAAGTGAAATAATGATTCTACTATACTACATGGTAAAGAACTTCTATGCAATATATGGTTGTGATGGCAAAAACAAAATAAAATGTACAAGATGATTCATCTGGACCATATCAACTACTAAAAGGGTAGGCACAACCACACAAGGTTGCCAAATTTAGCTATTGGTGTAATTTACTGCCATATAAGTATTGTCTGAGCACATGGATGCATCTGAAGATGGGCATCATCAGAAAATATCGATGCTTCCAATGAACTTTGTGAGTAGCGAACATACAGGGCAAAAGTTATTTCGTACATACTATGTGGATGCTAAGAAATATAGATTACATGTCTAATTAGCTAGCTAATTGCGGCAATAACACAAAAATAATTGTAGGAGGCCGTATAAGTAGATTTCTGCTAGAAATCTTCACCTCATTGGAATACAAATTGAGAATTATGCAAACTAAGTTGTGTAGCAGAACTAGATCACCATGCCCCTTCGGGTTGCTTGCTTTGTGATCAAGCACACGAGAACATCAAGCATCTGATAGTGCAATGCCCTTCACGCATTAGTTCTCGTTCCTGCACCTGAGTGACGTTGTCCTTGGCCTACTTGCTCCTGGACCGGACGATCTAGTGAGGGACTGGTGGTGTTCCACTCTTAGCAGGCTGCCGGCGACCAAAATCCGAGAAGCATCAACAATTATCGTCTTGGGTTTCCGCAAGCTATGGTTAGAGAAATGCACGAGTCTTTGAGGGAAAGATAAAGCCGGTGCATCGTGTTGTTAGCTTAGCTCTAGATCATTACGAACTTTGGTGGCAGGCTAAGGAGAGCAGGTCAAGCATGCATGAGTAGAGTGTAGTGTTCTATGGGTGGTCGTGCGGGCACTTTGGATCATCATAGTGTCCTCTGGATGAACTCCACTATAACATGTAATATTTCTTCGCCTTAATACAAATGACAGGCAATGATGGTTACTTATTTTTGAAAAAGATAAGCAAAAATCGTGTGAGGATTATGTAAATCGAAAGAAGTAGGAAAGATCATATTAACTCACAGGCCAAGATGAAGACGAAGAGGGCACTTCGCGCATACCCATCATCGCAATTGTGTTTGTTCGGCGTGTGAGGTTTAGCGATCACCATCACATGCCCTGCAACATACCACAGACACTACCAGCATGAAAGCACTCAAGTGGTAAGCATTACAGCACGGATTTGCATGTTATGTCAAAAGTTTGCATCATAGTCTTGAGAAGAAATGCATTATGAGCTTTGTAATTAACAGAGTCCTTGGGAGATTCACTTTTGCGCACTCCAACGACAGTAAAAAAATCACAAGATAATTTAGACATAGACAGATTTGTTTGCACTGCACGTAAACATGTCTTCTTGTATGAAGTAAAATTTGCACTGGATTTCAAAAGACCTTTGATGAACAAAAAGATGGTTGTACAAGAAATGGCCGAGATGAACCCGTCCTGCTGCTTCCTCGGCCACTGAGCAAGCAAAGAGCACATACCACATGTGTAACAATTCACATCAGGATGCACACATGAACAGAGCAAAAAAAAAAGAGAAGGGAGAAGGAGTGGGACATGGCAGGGAGAGAAGGACTGGTGCTTCCGGAAGAGGGTGAGCTTGAGCAAGGAAGGGCCCGCGACTCCGAGGAAGCAGACGAGGAGGAGCGACGGCAGCTGCCTATCACGCGGAGTCTAAGGGAGGGATTTTTTTAAAGGGAATATATTAATATCGCCGCGATACCAATTACATCCGGTCTCTGTACCAATAAGAAGTCATGAAAACATCTAAAATGCACACAGCCCAAAAATAAAACAAAAAAGAAAGGAAAAATAGCCTCGCCAAAGTGATTAACTCCTCTCAGCATCAGCACACAACCACCACCAAAGATAGCACCCAAAAACATAAACAGCCTCCAAAAGCGACACCTTCAAGAAGAAAACAGTGCACAAGCGCCCTTGTCGTCCGATCCAAGATCATAGGTCTGGAGAAAGACCGAACTCTCAAAACAATACTTTCAACAAGGCAGTTGTCAGGTACAATCAATGAAGGTCAGACCTTAGATTTTCATCTTGAAAGTCATGACTCGGCACCCGAGGAGCACCACCGAAAATGAAATCCTCTTGTGTCGCCGCCCCCACTAGACACTGCTGCTACTGAAAGTTATCAAACACTTGGCTGGCTCCATCGCCTTCACGCCCCTCCGCCTTATTAATCCTCCAATGTTAGCCATCAAGACTTTCTCCGCCGCTGCCTGTGCCATGAAAATCAAGATCCCGACATGTCCCATGGTGTCAACAAACAACAGAGCTTCGGGTCGCGTCCTCCTAGACACATATAGGCTGATATGGATGCGCACGACCGGATCTATCTGATCCAGATATCCTTGGGCAAGATCTCCTGCAGGAACAAGTCGATAGCCAGATCGAGGAGGACCGATTATGCAGATCATTGTCTTGATGCGATAAGAGCACAAGAACCGCCACCACACTGTTGCCTCCACCACGTCGACGCCATCGCCGCCACAGCGGAGTACGCCGCCCCTCTATGCCCATATCCCGCAACTCCACGCGCCAGATCTGATGGAACCGGCACTAGCCGCCCCGCCATCACGCCGCGTCGGCCCGCCTCGCCACCTTCGCCATGCAACCGTCGCCGCGTCCACGCACCACCGCTCCCAAGGTCAGTCCGTCCAAGACACCGCCGCAACGACGCTGCGCTCCCCGCCCACTCGCCACGTCGCACACCGTAGCCACGGGAAGGAGGGATAAGGGGCCCTGTCTAAGGGAGGATGATTGCGCGGCGCGAGAGGATGGCGGTGGGGAGCCAGAGGAGGCAAGAGCGAGATTGGTGGCGGACGGTCGAGAGCAAAGGGAGAAAGGAATCGGACGGACGAGAACCTCGGAGCTCTGAGAAGCCTCCGTGTCCCGCACCAATCAAGAATTGAGATGTGGCATTGCCCGCTTTTGCATTGAACGGGATCCTGCATCAGGCACGGCCCCAATAACCTGCTGGGTGATGCACAACAGAAAAGTGGGCTCTGTAATCACTGAACATCCATCAAGGAGCACGTCCTTCCCCGTCACGCGCACAGCTCATTGCAACTACATACGCAAACCAAATTTAAACGGCATCGACCGGCAGCCACATAAATTGGACAGCAGCAGCAGCAGCAACCAATACGAGTCAGTAGATAGAACGCACGCACGACACTCCGTCGTCTCAGACAATTAGAGCCAACTGTTACGTCGTCACTCTGGCCTCCATAAATCACGGGGCTCCCGTTTTAATCAAGAGCATCGAGTGCGCACTAACTCCAGCTTAATGCTAGACTGCTAGTGCTCCCGCCGGAAAAAAGAAGAAGAATAAGCTCGCAGAGTAAATCTTCCGTAAATCTTCCGTAGTGTCCAAGAACACGCAGGTGAGACAATATCACTAGTGCGTTTGATGTACCACTCCACACTGTGCGCTTACAGTATACTCCGGCACTGTGCCCAAGTCTACTGAGAAGACGCCAAAGCGGACATCCAGTGCGCGCGGCATGATTCATGTCTTGAAACGGTACCGTCTACGTCTGACCAGAATTTTGTCGTCCATAATCGAAGGGTCCAAAGCTACTCAAGTCTCAGCCCGTCCGACCGAATCAGCATTTCCCAAACATAAATTGCAACTGCATCGCTCGGCTGAACCGTGAGCCAGCAGCAAGGGTTTTTGCCCGGTTTATACAATTATTATACTCAATTTTGCGATGATTTATACGATTATACTGAGAGGAAGATTCAGTAAATAACAGGAATTACTGACGACTATGGTCTCACGATCCAAGGGTTTTGGAATTCAAGTACGGTCTCACGGTGCAAGGTGTTGGAATTTATTTATAAGAAGGCGTTTGCTTCGTTTCCACGGGGCCAGCTTTCCCGATTGGCCTCACTCGACAGGAGCGTAAATCCACGCTCGCAAAAGGCGGACCCCGTCTCTTTCCTCTCGTGCGACATCTGTCTGGCCTCCTCCTCCTCCTCCCCCCCTACCTCCCCACACAACGCAGACAACTCCTCAAATCTCACCACGGGACAACCAAACCACCACCTGCTCTCTTCCTCCAATCCGCTGCCCTGCCTTAGCCAAGCTCCGACGTCGGCCATGAGACGACGCGCCGGTGGCGCTGGCGCTCCTCCATTGCCAGACACGCTCTCGGTGTCGCTTCTGCTGCTGCTCCTGCTGGTGGCGACCGAGCTGGGCACCGCGGCCTGCGTCTGCGGAGTCCTCAAGGCGGACGCGGTAGCGGCGGCGGCGACGGCTGCAGCTGCAGCGCGGAAGCGCGGCGGCACGGTGCTTCAGACAGGACCGCCGGCGGCGGCGTGCACCGGCGAGGCGGGAGGAGCGGCGTACGACGAGTCCAAGAGGATGGTACCCCAGGGCCCCAATCCGCTGCACAACTAGCCTGGCCTTCTCATCAGGCTCTGCCGGCTGCCGCGGCGAGCTAGCAGCACGTACTACGTACGTGCCGAGGAGTGGACTGCATGCAGTACCACTGCGCCCTGCCTTTTTTGTTTATCATTTTCTCCTTGTCCTTGTGCCGAAGAGCACGCATAGCAATGCACACACGCTTTTCAGTGTTGTTGTTTAGGTATCAGTATCAGCTAGCTAGCCAGGTAGGGCAAATCGATCAAGGCCACGCGAGATTGTTGTACACTTGTACTAGTGCCAAGTGATCTTCTAAAATTAAATCTTTGTATGTTGACACCTATGGCTTGATTTTTGTTATCTTGTGCCACTGTGTGCATGCTTCCCGCGCTCTTCTTCGACAGGAATTTGCTCCGTGTTTATTACTCCCTCTGCCTCAAAATATAAGACCTTTTTTGGGTCTAGATTTAGATAAATATCTTAGGGCAGCAAAGTGTTCTTTGTAACATGCTGTGTGAAGCATCACTGTGAAGAAGCCACTAGAGCGAGCTGGTTTAGAAGATGAGCAACAAAGTTGGTAGGGGCAGCAAAGTGTTCTTTGTAACATGCTGTGTGAAGCATCACTGTGAAGAAGCCACTAGAGCGAGCTGGTTTAGAAGATGAGCAACAAAGTTGGTAGGGGCAGCAAAGTGTTCTTTGTAACATGCTGTGTGAAGCATCACTGTGAAGAAGCCACTAGAGCGAGCTGGTTTAGAAGATGAGCAACAAAGTTGGTAGGGGCAGCAAAGCATTACTGAATACTTCAATAGGTAGAATTAAAGACGGGACAGGCAATGCGCGGATCACGGCTCGCAGGAGAAGGTCCAGTGCACTGCATGCACACCTTCTGCAGCTTCAATTCCCTCAGAGAGAAGAAGGTGAGTAGGGCCTCTCAGTTTATCTTGCGGTGAGGTTGACGAATTTACCGTCGCGAGCTAGGGCCAACGCAAATGTTATATGGGTTACGCTCACGGCTCTGAAAATGTCAGGGGGGCATTTGGTTCTGAATTCTGATGCATCACTGTTTGAGGACCACAGGGAAAGATGCCTCCGCAAGACTTTCAGTCCCTTTTCTTGCGAAGTTAATACTACTTCAGTTAATCCCACAAAAAAAAATGACTGCAGCCAGTCAATGCGAGGATCAGGAAAGTGCAATAAAAAGTCAAAAGCAGAGTCAAATAGGTGTAGTAATATTGCTACTGTAACCAGGCACCAAGCCAAAAGCAGACTGTTTTGGAAAGGCGTCATAAGGGCATCTCCAATGGTTGTAAGATAGTTGTTGGTAGACTTTGCCACATAGGATTTTTGATGATGTGTCATGCAATAAATGAGGGAAGAGAAGAAGGTTGTATGTACATGAACCAACACCTCTTGCACAAGCTCCGATGTAGAATGAGAGAGCACCTTATTTATTGTCACGCATCCTATTGGGCAAACTAGATACAATCCATTGGAATTGTTGTATGTTAAGGTGTTGGTTGATGACATGGCATATTTTACCAACAAGCTAACATACAGACTATTGGAGATGCCCTAAACAGTATACTATTATTTCCGGTACTAAGAAGACACTTAATGCAGGAATTGCAGATATCTACAGTTTAAATTCACGAGTAGTACTAGTACTTCTAACATGATTGATGAAGCCAAACTGACTTTCAGCTCAAAAGGAACAGATAAAAATCCAAAGTGACTGAGTTTTTCGGTGCGAGGAAAAATTGACTGAGTTTCGTATTGTATTTGCATGAGATGGTGATTCAAGTCTCAAGGCTTGACGAGAATCCTTGTTCTTCCGAATCTGCTCAATGCGATTGTTTCCAGCCACCGAAGTCTTCGGGGAGACCGCGCTGGCGAGTATTCTGCATACAGAATAAAAGTGTTGCTCAAGGCCAAATATGCATTAGTTTTGCCATTTTGCCAATTCTCAAGTAAATATCAGCCCGCTCAAGTTTCTCGGAGCAAAACACGAGCTGATACTAAATTATACTCGCTCCGCTCCAAAATAAGTGTTGTGAGTTTTAGTTTGACACTTATTTTGAAACGGATCATCGTTCTGTTTGTATGTTGTAGTGATTCACCCAAATAAGTTTTATTCGTCTAGTCTTTGACTTTATTAATATTTTGGACAGTATTGTTTTCTATTTCATAGTCATCTGATAGAATTCGATTGAAGACTAAGATAAAGACCATGGGTGTTTAACATAAATATCTGCCTGCAGATTGATTCAGAAAGATTGACGAAAAATATGGCTACAAAGAGCCACTACAAACAAAGCTGGAAAAATAATCGTAAAGGGGTAGCATAATAATATTGTTTGTCCGGGAGGTACAGCTAATGTTCAGATAGTTCCTCGGTAGCTTAATACACCAAATACGTTTCAAGGGGAATCATTGATTATTTTTTCTGTAATAAATCCCAACACTGGCGTGTACGATTGCATCTGAAATTGAAATGAACTATGTGTTTTCTAGTTATCGTCAAAATCTGCATAAACTACTGTATCTTGATGATAATGACATGACTTCATTTCTAAGTGACGCCATTGGTACTTATGCAGCGATGCTGTGTTCAGTAACGAACTAGACCAACAAGCTAGGAACTTAAAAGTGTCTGCATCAATTCATGAAGTCCAGAAGCTAAGAACCTATTGACTACTGTTTGAAAGAGATACTTATACAAGTTATGAACTAGACCTACAAGGTAGGAAGATATCATTGTCTGCATCGATTGGATCATGGATACCGGAACCTAAGAAGCTACTCTTCGAAAGAGTTAAGAGATGCTTGTACAAGTCCTGGTACCTCCTGGTACCCAACTGGACAGTGGGTGGTACCACCCGCTGACTAGCCATGAGAAATACTAGGAACCTTAGTGGTATGAGGTTATGAACACACCAGATAGAGGAAGGGGCTGAATTTATTTTCTCTTGCAAACATTAACAACAGGCAGTCTTGGGAGTTCAGACCAGATTCAAGAATTCAGTTAAAATTAAAAATATGGAAGTAGCAATTTAGGATCTACCTCGGGAGTGAATGTGAGGCCAACTTTGATTTCTCCACAATAGTGTTCACCTTTCACAACATTATAAACTGTTGGTGGAATGCTCCCTTCGGTATAAACTGCTTCCAGAGGAATCCTGCAAGAACCAGTTGAATTGGGGCATTGTTTTTTTTTAAGGTCCATACCATCACTGCAATTTCCAGGATAGCATAAAGACACGGGCCACAAGTAAGAACAGTAACTTTATGACAGATGTTCTCTGAAAAGATTCCGGATAACTTAATGTACCAATAGTAATTGTAGAACTTCAGATATGGATGGGAAGATATTCATACGTTGCTTCACCAACGAAGTCGTCTGATGTGCCCGAGTCGCTGTCCATAAGCTTGATCACCAGCTCCGTAGCTTGGTCTGACACGGTGAAGACAAAGCTTTCGTTCCATTCAGGGTTACTACCTTTGCCTGCATAGACATTTTGAAATTTAGCATCACATAACGTGCAGGGAACTGATATCTGCAGTTGAAACGAACGACATGAGGCAATAGCAACAACTTTTGCATCCTTTAGACAAGGAACAGTTGATCGTTTAAAATGTTAGGGCGACTAAGAGTTAAGCACTTCTTAGTTCTCTTTTGTTTCCTTACTACTGAACTATCAGTCCATTTTTTTTCCGATAAAGGGTGTATTTTGTTAACTCATAATGCCGCATCAAGAGAATACAAAGGCATCATGATCTCACACCCGACCTCTCTGCATGAGTAGGATGCACACAACCAACACTAACGCACACACACAAAAAAGAAAAAAAAAACGCGACCTCCAAGAAGTGAACTATAACATGCAGCAATAACCATCAGCATCAACCACCACTGATGAGAGCACCCGGAGATGGGGAAAGTGCTTCAACAACGACACCTTCAAGAAGGGAACGACACGCAAGCGCCGCCATCGCCATATCTACCCACGAAGGGTTAATCTTGGGTTTTCACCCCAAAGAGGAAGTCGGAGCAAACTTCAAACAATGCCTTCAACAGGGCAATGGTGTAAGAACACCACCATTGCTAGGTAGAGCCAGTCCAAGCCAGACCTAGAGTATTCACTTCGAAGCTCAAATTTTTATGCTCAAGAGCACCACCAAACTTATGTCACTCTATAATGCCGCCCCCACTTTCAATGAAGTTACTGTTGCAAGCCAGATTGTCATTCCTCAACAGCCCTATACGCTCACAACCCCGACATGGACAAACACAACTGGGCATACCACATATACGGGAAGTAAACCAGAGCACAACCGATAACAACAACAAGGTAATTGACGCCACCAAGAACCCATGAGAGGCCATCCTGCAGCCCCAAGTCTTCAACAATGATTGGACACAATTTGCAGACAAAAATCCGTCGGTGCCGTCAAGAGCCCACATAGGCCAGCTGACAGCCATGTGTTCACGGAAGTCAGCCGACAACGGCATGAAGCCAAGCATACATGTAGACAGAACTTGTATCATATACACGTTGTTATATTTCTTTTGCCTGTGATGTATACTAGAGGCGGACGCGCACTTTGCTGTGTTTTGCACATTAGAGAACATCATCACTTGTTGGTATGAAGTCACAAAAATGTTTCCTTCACAACCCCCATCCCCTCCCGCGTGCGACGGGAAGGACGACCTCGCCGCCGCCGCCACAGGGCACGGCCGGGCAAAGCCTGGCCGGCACCGATGGCGGAAGGGCTCTCTCGGCTCCTTGCGCGGTGGCCCCGGTGCGGGATGGGGCGGCCATGGCGGGACGCGGCGTGGGCTCCGGGCCCAATGGCTCTTAGGCGTGGTCTTGGCGGCGGCAGGGCCTGGTTCGTGTGTCGGGCGGCGTTGTGGTGGTGGAGCATGCCTTTGGGGGTGGCTCGCCTTGTCTCCGATCTGGATCGGGCTGGGGAGATGCCTCGCGGGCGATTTGGGCTGCAGGCGGCACGGGCGCCGGCAGGGCGGCCATCTTGGCGGGGCCACGAGGTGGTAGGAGGGCCTGGGTGGCTGGCAATGGGCTTCTCCGGCTGCTATAACATTTTCGGGCATGAATGGTGGTGCGAGCGTGTGGCGGCGACGGCAATGCAGATTTGGTTGCAGTGCTTCAACAGGCGGCGCGGGGTGGTGGCGGTGACTCTCCTTCTCTTGGGTTCGAGCCGACGATGCACGGGGATGGGCGGGTACCCATGGTGCCGGCCACACGCGCAACAGGGAAGGCTTGGATCTAGGATTCGTGCTCGGGCAGGCCAGATCCGTGCCTAAGGCGGATCAGAGCTGGTGCTTCGGGTAGGGGTGCCCGGGTTGCATGCGCAAGCGGCGTCTACCTCTCGCAGGTGCAGTGGGAGTTGGTGGTGGTCATGACATCACTGCTCTGGCCATTGGATCGGCACCGAAGACCATGAACATGTACATGGCGTTGTGCGTGCTCGCCTGGGCCAAGGCAAGAGGGCTAGTGCCGAGGGTTGCTCGCCGGCGGCCAGCGGTAGTCATCGGTTCATCTCCCCCCTGGTCCACCGGGGCTGGCTGGGGATGCAGGTGTGGGCGCTTCCTACAGTGGAGGGGCTAACCCAGAATCGATGGTTGATGCCGGGATAGGAGTGGATGGAGGTGTCCGCTCTTCCTATCATGGTGGGTGTGATGTGAAGTGTGCGGATGGCGGTGTTTCGGGCCTTGGATGCCGGAGCGGCGGCCTCGGTAGGTTGGCTGCATGGTTGGCTCTCCAACGGGCGCTATGGCGATGGTGGTGGCGTCCCCTTGGTCGTGTGGGCGGCAAGGGGATTGTGTCGGGTGGCTCGGGCTCGTCCTCTTGTCGTTGGCAGTGGCGATGCCCAGATCCAGATTTGGGAGTTTTGGTTCGTCACGGTTGTCCTGGAGACCTCGCGGTGACACGGGTGAGCTGCCGAGCGAAAGCACTACACTTCAGCGCCGCTCACTTCTTGAAGACGTCGTTGTGGTTCTCCTCTCCATGTTAAGGGTCTGGTTGAAAATTCATGTCCTCTTCGGGCTCGGCAGCGGCGACGCTCCGTGCCGTCTTCCCTCCCGAGGGCGTTGTCATGGAGCTTACATGTGCTAGGGCATAGTGCGGCGTTTTATCCAATCTTCCATGTGTTCTCCTTCGATAGCGTAGTCGCGTGCATTCTGCGTGACCCGATTATTCAAGGATTTGCTTTGTAAGAGGGCTACCTCTCCACCTTGTATCATTCGGCCGTGTACTTCGTTCGGTGGTTGCTTTATATATAAAGCGGGGCGAAAGCCTGTTTCGAGAGTCACCAAAATTAACTTTGCATAAATTATTATCATTTATCTATCTGCTTATGAGACCGCCCGATTCATATTCATTATCATGCCTGGAGGGTAGTAGTAATGTTAGAACCCAATATATTCATTAATTACCATGCCTGCAGGGCGAGGAGGCTCAGTTCAGTAACACAATTCAATAAGGATGAGGGGAATCATCCGTGAATAGCAGTGAGATCCATTAACGAGGCATCTGATTACGGCCTAGGTTTACCAAAACACATGCTGAGGTTTAAGACGTTGTAAACGGGTTATGGAGAAAAAACTCCAAAACAAACACCTCAGTCTCACTAGATTGTTAGAGCCACAAACTATACCTGTTTGTCTAGCAATGCAAAAACAATCATCAAATTTGAAACCTATATTAGCAGTACATGAAAGATGAATGACAGAATCGATGGTAAGGAAAAGGAACGAATCGAAGAGCATATCCACCTGATGCAATACTGCTCCTCTGCTCCTGCGAGCGGCATTTGAGAAGTGCGTAGGGGTCCATATTGCCTGCACTCGATTTGTCAACAAGAAGCGACTTATCATCAGAGTCCTTGCGAAAATGATGGGATATAAACAACCAACAAATGCATCAAACATTTCCTACGATGGCGCAGGGGACCGAAGCGGCGATTTAATACGAATAAATCGGTCTTTCCGATCGATCAAAATTTTAGCGAGGCGATTAATTAATAGCACGAACGGCAACGTCCCGATCGAAGGAAAACAGAATGGTCCGTCCGCACTGGTACCACGCGCGGCGGCATTAAGAACCCTAGAAGTAATCGCCATCTTGAAAGACTATTAGGGTTCACAAAGCCAAAGGAATAGTTGATGCGTACGCACACAGGTAATCGGTGTTCTCGAGGCCCTTGGCGCCGACGAGCAGCACCTCCAGCGTTCCGTGCACCATCGATTCTCTTCCTCCTGCGGCGTAAACGCGCGGTCGAGTTGAGCGGCAGGATGCAGATCCGGATCTCGCTCCTCCGCTCTCGCTTGCGTCCTCGGCTCTCACATGGAAATTGGGGTGGAGTGGCGTGGCCTGGGGACTCCTCGGTTCTCGCCCGCCAGTTTCGGTTGGGAGTCTAAAAATAGACCAAAGGACAGGGTGTGAATTACACAGAGGGTTGTTCTTTCTCTTTTTTTCTTTTGAGGTGGGAAAGTATAGGGTGCTCCCATGTTAAAAAAGTATTTTTAAATGTTTCAAAAACTTTCGAATTTTTTTGTAAATGTTCACAAGGAATGTGACTACAACACCTAAAAATTTTATGTCAAAACTCAAAATGCACATTAAAAAACAAAAAAGACAAATCCAGATGTGAATAGTGTCAAATGTTGTTTTGTCATTTTTACACTATTCATGCTAGATTTCACTTTTTTATTTCCCAATGTGCATTCCGAATTTGGACCTGAAATTTTTATAGGCTGTAGTCACATTCCTTGCAAGCATTCACATTTTTTCTGAAATATTTTAAAACATTTAAAAGTGTGTTTTTGACATTGGAGCACCGGGAGCACCATAAGAACACCCGATACTTTCCCCTTTCCGAGTATAGGGGGTTGTTCTTTAAACAAAAGACGTTGTATTAAAGAATGACTAGACAGCTTGTCCGTGCGTTGCAACGAGTATACAATACAATACAAAAATGATGTTATGACTGCAGAAATGGGCATGAAAAAGCAGGAAATAATTAAGTGTGTTTTCACCTCCTCAAAACACCACGTCATTTTTGCTATGCCACAAGTATGCTCATGATGCTTGTTTCAGAAAAGCATGCTCGTGATGACTAATTCACAGGAGCATATCACCGAGCAGAAACATAAACTGATGAATCAGCTATCATGACAAGTGCCGCCAGTGCCATCAGGTGATCTCCATGGGCTGGGCTCGATGAACGAATGGCTTCGACTCAACATGCGACCTCCTTTCCGCTGGGGAGCACCATCATCTCTCTATTCATCGCCGCCTGCCTTCCCACTTCTAGTCGCCGCGTCCTTCTCATCAACTTGTGTGGGAGCTGAGGTTGAGGGGCTCCGGTCTGGTGGAGCGTGCTATTTGGGATAAACACCTGAAAAGCGCGGCAGCCGGGGTGGGTGAACGCCAGAGGCGCAGAGGTCGCCGATGTGGTTGGGGTCGTTAGGGAATCATGCGTGGAGTTGCCTCCCTCTCTCTTTCCGATCATGTCCTAGTGGAATAAATAACGAGAGCAAGCGAAACGGGTACATGAGGGACTTTTTCAAAGAAACCGGAAACGGAAAGAAAATGAATTGGCGACGTGACTTACGTAAGGAAAATAGGCTTTAATACATAAACCCAAAAAACATAGGGACTTTTCTACAAATATTAATGATGGACTAAGAATATCACCTCTTTATTAGTAGGTAGATAGACTTTTTATTTTTCTTTTCCTTAGGCTTTGTTTCCTTGAGGTGCTGATGTGTTGGAATAAGCTTTCTTTGGCATCTTCCACCTCAATGATGTCCGATTTGGCACCGACGAAGGGCGTGAGAGAGTTTGTGTCGCTGGATTTGTTGGCCCTCTTCAGATCTTGGTAGTTGGTTTGTCTATCAAGGAGAACAATCGGCTGACTTTTGGTGCGGCGACTTCACCATCTTCTTTTGTGTTATTCTATGACATGGTCTGATTTCTCCTACTCTCTTGATGGTGGTGGACTTCAAATCTATGATGCATGGGTGATGCTCTAGCTCATTTTTCTTCAGTGATTTCTCCTTTTCCTTATGTAATTTTCAATCTCTGACGGACTGCGGACAATCTAAGAAAGAAGGCTAACATGATTTTCAATGTAACTTTATTTTCTATACTGAACGTTTTGCGTCTAATTGTTTTTCCATTGTATTGGCTATTGACCTATTGTTTTAGTTAACAAATCTAAGATGCTCTTTCATTATCTTTTCCCCAAAAAAATGATGGGCTAGTAACATTTTTCCACTACTGCTAGTTATTACTTCCTTCGTAAACAAATATAAGACATTTTAGATCATTTCTTTTATTTGTTTACATAAAGCGTACATCTTATTAACTTTTTTTGTACTTTGTAGGGTCATGGACTCTGTGCTATAGTTGGAGGCACTTCTAGTGTGAAAACAGAGAGCAACATGGAGCTGATTTTCCTTAATTTCAAGAAATCGTCCCTAGGATGATCCAAAATGGATGTCCTCAACATAAAAATTGTGTGTCTTGTCAAGACGAATATCTTTGCTTGTTGGAAGTTATCCATGTTTGTAGAACCCGTAGAAATCTGAAATGAGGAAACTTGCCAAATAGTGCATTGGTTTATGAGTTAAATTCACAGCAAAATGTGACGATGCAAAATAATCTTCTATATCTAAATAGGAGCCCCCCATTACCTGATTTTCCTGCGTTCTCGTGCGTCCACGTCATTACAATTATTTCAGTCGTTGGATTGAGTATGTATGGTTCAGATCTGCAGTTGATTCCCCCGTGCTCCTTGCCCCTTCGTTTGACTCCTCCTTCCTCGACCTGCGGAAGCGGAAGTGGAAGCGAACATGCGATGGAATTCCTCCTCATTAACTGGTCGCCCCGTCTCTCCCATTCCCCGTGTCTATCTCCCCAAACGACACCCAAGCGGCGACGGACGCATCCGAAATCAGCTACGGCGGCGATGATGGGCAGGGGAAGGAGCGCAAGGCAATTGATCTGAAGGATGGGTGGAACTTCAAACAGAAGGGCATCATCTACAAGCTCATCAACATCCTCGAGCGGAAGCTGGAGCTGTAGTTCAGCTCTACACGTAAGTGTCCTCCATCCCCGCCTCCCTCCAACCATGCATAGGGTAGGTCGGCCCGATTCGTTCTGATTCGTTGCTGTTCTAGGGTTCCGCCCCTGTTTGTCTCTTTATGTCGTGCAGCACAAATCTGGAGTCCTCGCCATAGCCGCCAATTTCCATCTACGGGTACACGGTACATCTTCCTCCCTTGCCAGTTGTTCAATATTCTAGCCTAATGATGCGTATATTAATCCCCAATCCATGGACTCTTTCTTCCTACCCATTCAATTTGTTCATGTACCAGATTCAGGGGGCAATTACCTCACTCATCTTGATCTGCTATCTCCTTTTTCTCTGTAGGTTTGATGAAGATTTGGATAACTAGCTAGATTTATGTGAAAATTCTGTACACTTCGCCCAAGGTTGTTTGTCGGCAGGCCATTTGCTACAGATGCAACGAAATTAATTTACCATGTATGTTCTACACATTTTCATTTAATGGTTTTATATCATATGGAGCAATGATTTCCTTATGATATGAATGCTTATAGTGATTGTGTCAGTTTGTAAATGGGCATTACGAATGGGCATAGTTGAATGAAAGTTTCAGGTATGAGGTGCTACATTTTTTTTGGCGACACTACTCTATGCCTTATGTAGATTCACTCTATTGTTATCTTTATGCCAAGTGAATATTCAGTCTGCCTTGATTAATCTTAGGAAGCAACATGTGCTTTATGATCCAACTAGGGATTGGACAAGATATTTTTTTTTATCGGTGATGGTTTTTCTCAGTTTTGAGAAGATGTGAAATATTTAGCAGGCATTTTTCTTAGTTACAATTTCAAGCAATACAATATCTAGCAGTCCCATTCAGAGAACTACTTTCCCCTTGAAAAAGAGCCATTGTATTTGACAGGTAAGATTACACACAGTTTAGCATCCAGTAGATGTGAACCCTATTTCACTTTTGCCAAATGTCTTGGAGTTTCAGTCACTCATGTTAATTAACCCTTTTTATCTCCATATAGGCCCATATCTGTCAGCATGTTCAACTTATGAAACCGACATGCTAACATTATTCTTTATCAATGAAGATTGTGAAGCCTATGTTGAAGAATTGCCGCCGACCGCATGTGTATGAATTGTCGCCGACTGCAAGTTTATTGGTGGTTATCTCAAGATGTCACCCATGGAGCACCATCAGTTTTCTATATCGCTGATCACCTACTCCTTAGGAATTCCAGTTTATGTATTCTCACCGTATTAGTTCTCACGCTGGATATTCAACTTATGGTCTATCTTCTTTCATGATTAAACATTCCTGGCCCGTATGTGACAGTTTATACAATCCTATGCTGTTCTGAATTAACTCCTGTGTATAGGAACGTGGATCATGGGAGAATGCAGCAGAACTGAAAAATAAGTAGCATACTTACACTTAGCCACCACTGACCAGCTTAAACCTGAACGTGTAAATATTTTTTGCAGTTTAACAAGGCACATACGTACTATATGCAGTTTAACATGGTTCTCATACTTTATTATTGGTTGTGAAGGTCACATACGTACAGCTGGTAAATGAACTTGGTGGGTAATATAGATCTTCCAATTAACAAAAAATGATGAATTTAAATGGAAACTGAATATGGTCCACATTTTACATTACTTATTATTACGTGCTTTTCAAGATTTTTTTAGGTGTACGTAGTGATGACTGCTAAATATTGCTTACCATTTTTGTGCTTCTTTTGGTCTCTCACACATGTAATCTTAAAGGACTGGATTGACACCAAGGCATATCCTTTTCACCACAATGGCATTCACTGTGGAGTATATAGAATAGTAACTCTTTGTTAGATCGTATTGGTCTTTGTCCTTGCACACTGACGTGCTAAATATTGCTGCCGTTCACAACCTTGAGCTATCCATTTTGATGCTATGCACTCTCACATGTTATTTAATTTTTTTAAAAAATTCATAGCATACTTTACCGCAGCAACGCGCGGGGTATCACCTAGTTAATGTAATAATTGGTTCATTTTTTGTTGTTATTCCATGGTTCAACTGGCTGAATGAGAAATAATGAAAATTAGAAGGTAGTGCGCTTCGTTGCCTCACTTGTATTGCTAGTTTTTTTGCTTTGATGAGGGTGTTTAGGCGGCCGGGGGGCAACGGAGTGACAAGTGAGCTAACTTTTGGCAGCGTGTCCCAGTTGCATGTGTATAATGTGTATGCAAATAAGGTAGACATAAAAAAAATAAGTTTTCAAAAATATAGATCATGTATTTGGAAAATGTTAATTTTCTATATAAAAATTGTTTCCGACGTATACAAAAAATGTTGAATGTCTATGTAAAAGGTTGACATCTAAATATATGTTTGAAAAGAATGTTAATCATGTATTTTTAAAATGTTTCAGATGCATACGGAAAATGTTTGTGTAACTGAAAAAATGTTAAACGTTTATAAAAATACATTCCTGCCCTATACAGAAAGAGAAAGAAAAAACCAATGGAAATAGAGAGAAGAAACAACAAAACAAAGAAAACCGATTAAAACCAGTGTAAAAGAATAAAAACAGTGAATACCGAGAAAGAAACAAAGAAAAACGATAAAAATCAAGAAAGAAACAAAGAAAAAGGAAGGAAAATAAAAGAAAGGAAAGAAAAAACATTGGAAACGGAGAAAGAAACAAAAAGTAAAAGAAAAGGAAAAAATAATAAAAACCGTGAAAGAAATGGAAAAATCCCTTAAAACAAAAAAACAAAAAACGATGAAGGAAAAAAACAGAAGAACAAAAACGTGGAAAAACGAAAAAGAAGAAAAATGGAGAAAACCAAAGCAACAGCGAGATCAACTAATTAACGAGCGCTCCTTCGGGAGCCTCACAACGATCAGCGCCACTTGGCGCACTCTCAGTGATTCGCCACGTGCCGCGCTCTGGGCGCTCCCTCCAGATTTTGTTTTTTATTTTATTTTTCCGCACACATTTTCCGCTTTTTAAACGGGTTTTTTTCGATGTTTTGGTTTTCCACCGGTCATCCCTAGCTTTTTGACCAAAAAAATATTTTGAAAAAGAAAAATTGCGCAAAAAACACGTTTTTTTTTTCTTTCACGAGAGTCACGGTTTTGTTTTCGCGAGAGGCACGGTTGTGCTTTCGCGAGAGGCATGACCGTGCCTCTTGAAAACGAAAAAACGCGTTTTCTATTTTTTTTTCTCTTTCACAAGAGTCACGGTTTTGCTTCCGCGAGAGGCACGGTTGTGCTTTCGCGAGAGTCACGGACGTGCCTCATGGAAACGAAAAAAAAAACTCGTTTTCTGTTGTTTGCTTTCGCGAGAGCCACGGTTTTGCTTCCGTGAGAGGCACGGTTATGCTTTCACGAGTCACGTCTGTGCCTCCTCGGAAACGGAAAAAAACGCGTTTTCTGTTTTTTTTTCTTTCGCGAGAGTCACGGTTTTGCTTCCGCGAGAGGCACTGTTGTGATTTCGTCAATTTTTTTTGTGAGGAAAAAATTTCGTCAAAACCTATCAACATGGGATCTAGTTTTGAAGATCTCGACGCAAGGAATTCAACAGCGAAAGCGGTTCGAGATTTGGACACACGATTTAAGAGATAAAACGTTTTGAATAAACGTATCTACGAAAAAAAGGAAAAACTCACAGGTTGCGTGTCATTTGTCGCAACCTTGGGAATTGGAATGATCTTGGCAACAAGGATTTCGAGCAACAGCGAACCCGCGCCAAGCTAGAGCGGTGCAAGAACATGGGCTGGCCCAATACTGTAGCTCACAGGAAATCCTGGAGGCGAGAATTTCTTCCATGTCAGGATGAGCGAGATATAGGTCCCTTCCTCTCTTTGCTTGGGCGCTGCGATTCCGGATAATCTGATCCTCGTGAGTCCTGTGATCGAGGGCGTGAGGACAAAAGTTTCTGCCTAATCAAATCAATAGTTGGTGAGAGCAATCATGAGGTGATTAAGATGATTGCTGCAGAGAAGTCACAAGCGTACGTAGCCGGGAGAGGCTCTCGCCGCTGGTCGTCGTACGCGGGACCGGCGTTCTGGAATGCACGCTAGCTAGCTAGGCAGTTTGTTAGCAGTAGCACCGCGAGTTGGAAGCGCACGCAACTGAAAATGCGGCCATCGTGAGGAGCTCGCCCTGCTGGCTGATTCCGTGGCGCCTACCACCGGCAACGCCAATGGTTGCTCGCGTGGAGCGAACGGCGAAGGCGAGCAGCTCCGCAAGCAAGCACACAAATCATCTGTCGGCATTGCGCGAAAGAGGAGACAATACACCACAACGAACTCCAGGATCCCGATCTTGCGTCGGACTCCGGCGTCTCTTCGTTTATGCGCTGCAGTCTGCAGGGGCTGCCTACTTCGTTGTTCCCGCTTGCTTTTCTCTCTCTTTTGTTTTCTTGTTACTTTTTCCATGCTTGAGCAGTAGTGAGAGTGAGAGCACTCATGACGTGTGCTGGTGCCAGTAACGGCCTGACGTTTTCTGGCCAACTTTTCCGTGTATGTCGCAGGATCATACAAGAGAGAAGGAACCGAACGGACAAAATTCTCGCCTTCTCGGCAGGATCAGAGCACAGCACCCACCGCCACCGGAGAAAAACTAAGCAGAGCAACCGCTCTCTGCTCCTGCTCCCCTTGACAATAACGAGTACCGTCACCACCTCCCAGCACAGGAAGCCGGCGACTTCCCACTTCGGTTAGGCCTGCCGTTCGACGCCCCGGCGACTCCTTTTTCTTCGTTCTGTTAGTATGTCCCACAGCTGCGGCTGACGTCGACGGCGCGTTCGTCGCCCCCACAAGTCATCTCTCGCTCCCCGCCTATATGTACGCTGCCGCTCCGGTTCCCGTCCCACAAGACTCCTCCTTCGCGCGGAGCCCCGAGAGAGGACGGGCGCCGGAAGGTCGGTCGTGCGCGTGCTGCTATCGCAGGTCCGTCCTTGTCCATGGATTCATTTATCCGATGCTGGCGACTCTTTTTTTACCTTCAAGAGAAGTGTCTAATGTTATGGCTGTGTTCTTGGTGATACGCTTTGCGTTTTAGGTTTGATTCATGAGCGTGTGACGTTGCAGCTTTACTCTTCTTGATTCGGCTCCTTCTTAAATTACAATAATAGCTGTGGTAAGTAGTTTCTCTGTTCTTGGCTCTGGGGTCTCTGGGTTCAGTCCAGGCGGCTAGGCTTGTTTCTTTCATAGCTCTACTGGTTTTAATTTTTGCTAGATCAATCTGCACTGTTATTATCTTCAACAACCAGATTGTGCTGGTCTTCCTTCCAATTGATGTGGGAATTTCTGGTCTCCAAGAGCAAACGAATGCTCAGATAAACATCATTTCAACGATATAACTTTACATGGTTTAATAATTTGGGTGCCATTAGCCATTAAGAGAACCCATGACTACTGTTAGATCATCATACTGCACACTGTTCATCATCTCTGTACCTGATGATGCCAACAGCGTTCTTAATAGCCACAGATGTTTAGTCCCATTACTGCATATAAGAAGGACGTGCCTGGAGGTCTACTAAGTCAAAAGTTGTTGGCTGAATTATATATCCTTTTTACCAAGCCTATCAACCATTACCTTCCCCTTTGTTTATTGTTCTTGTCTTCTCAAAGATCACTAGATATGCTTGCAGCCGAGCGCTTTGTTGTGTTCAGTCCCGTTGAGTATATACCGCCAAAGCTGTCTCGCTTCTTTATGATTGTTACCCAGTAAAAAGAAGTGATGCGCAACTCGGTCT
Organism: Aegilops speltoides; assembly: GCA_021437245.1. NCBI lineage: Eukaryota > Viridiplantae > Streptophyta > Magnoliopsida > Poales > Poaceae > Aegilops > Aegilops speltoides. The sequence continues at coordinate 349,816,672 of CM038146.1, read as the reverse complement.
CTGAAAAATGTTAAAGCACTGCCATTTTTTATTGCCCTTTCAGCAATATCATTATGATAGGATTGCATTCTCCTTCCTGCCATTCGCTGTGTGGTCAATTCTGTCTCCTTGGTCTTGTCTTGTCTTAAAGAAAACAAGGATAACATCAGGTCGGTGTTTCAGTGATCTGGCGACCTTATCCAAAGCCATTGTCTAGGAGCTAGGACGCACGTTAATTCGCTTGAGAGGCAGGTTAGGGAAATGCCAAAAATAATTAGAGAAAAGGCTTATATAGTATACGTACTAGTATAAATAATGACACAAGAGGCAGACTGCCCAGGTCAGTCACATAGTGCATTACGTAACGTTTTCTATCCCTTGTCTGAAGTAGTAGTAGTGCCTTGTTTAGCACGGGACCCTCTTAGGTTTGGCTAGACTGATTACGACACAACAATATCCTGAAAATTCTCTGGGCCAAGCAACCCCATATGGTTCCCTTTCTTACAGTTGTAGCATGTGTCCCTTTCGGATCTTGGTGACACTGCCCACCTTGTCACGACTCACGACGGCATCCACACATGAACCCGGACGGCACCGCGCGCCACAAATGTGCAACTTTGCGTGGCTTGCTCCGTCCCTCTCGTTAGTTGCCCTGCTCTAGTCGGATTCATGATAATCTCACTACGTTTTGATCAAGATGTCTACCTTGATTTATTGATTGGTGAGCTTTTTGTTCAGTGGCCATCTTCTCGCTGCGCGTCTCTCTCGTTTGTGTAATCCGACCGACCTTTTGGTTCCTTTTGCAGCGCCGTCAACTGTCTGAAGGTGCAAGAGCAGGATGAATCAGGTTAGCGAGGAGCCTAGGGATGATCCGTCCAAGAGGGTGAGCGGGGCCGCGCCGGCGGCGGCGCGCGTCGGCTGCTTCGACTGCAACATCTGCCTGGACTTCGCGGTGGAGCCGGTGGTCACCCTCTGCGGCCATCTCTACTGCTGGCCTTGCATCTACGAGTGGCTGCGCCGCGACGCCGGCGGCGGCACCATCTCGACGGCAGGGCGGCCGTGCCCCGTGTGCAAGGCCGCGCTCACGCTGGACTCGCTCGTGCCGCTCTACGGCCGTGGCGGCAGCCGGTCCGGTAAGTCACGGCTCCGCCCGGCCCTTCCGCGCCGGCCGACCGTGCACCGGGGAGCCGTCGAGCAACAGAGCGCGCGAACCAGCGGTGGCAGTGGCCACCGGCGTGTGATCATGGAACCCGATTCGCCGACTCGTTCATCCCGTCACGCGCGTGTCGGTGCCGCGCAGTTCGACATCCTGTACCCTCCTCCCGCCCTGGGGCGCGGCATGAATGCGATGAACTCGACGACCGGTGGGGTGCTCGGCGGGATGGCCCTTGCGTTGCTCCCCTGGGTGTTCGGTGGCCAGGCGCCGGCGCCGAGCTACCCCCTGGGCGAGCTGCAAAACCTGAGCCCTAGGCTGAGGCGGCAGCACATGGAGGTGGAGAGGTCTTTGCATCAGTTATTGTTCTTCCTCTTTGTGTTCGTAGTGATGTGCCTGCTCTTGTTCTGATCTCCCGGAGGACATTCGTGCAGCTTCTGTACATATAGCGTGTGGTGTACATAGTAAAACTCTAAAAGAGGTCCTTCGTGTCTTACCACTATTAACAAAATGTCCAGCCTATCTGCACGTGTGACAAGTTGCGATCATACATGAACAAACAACTCCTGTAGTGTCATACGCGCCTCAGTACTATCAGGGACCGACGGGGTCCTTTTTTTTACATGGAAACCAACGGAGTCCTTTCCTGGCAAAACACAAAGGATGCATTGATGAAAAGAAATCTGTTTTCAAAATGTAAACTCTCAACGGTGGCGGAGACAGACCTACTAGAATAGTTGGGCGCAGTGGCGTAGGCAGCCCTGAGCCACGCCCCGGGCCAACAGTTCAGGCTACAGTAGCTACAGTAGCTGAACGGCTATAGTTAGCAAAGGATATCAGCTGCAAGCCCCAGGCCATGGCCCCCCTTGCCTGGGGCCTGTCTACGCCACTGGTTGGGCGTATAGCCCTAGGCCTAGTAACATTGGATTTTGTAATTCCTTCCTACAAAATATACGAAATAACTATACTGCATCACTCAAACAAACTTAGCCCTAGGCGTAATTCGCTACTATCTCCGCCAATGATGACTCTTAAGAAATCAACTCACACTCATGTACTTGAACAATCATACACAGAAAGCCTTACCGGGTTAGGACAACAGTTCAGGCCTTAAGACTGCTTCTAAAGACATCCGAAGTCGTTCCGGCGTGCCTATACCCGGAGCGAGCACTCGCATCAGGCCTCACAAAATGGGACGACTCAGGTAGGTTTCAGCTAAGTTCGTCTTTTCACCTTTTTTGCTTTGTTTGATATTTTATTCTTGTTTTCAAATATTGTCTCTACTCTTATAAAAAATGGAGTTGGTGATGATGGTGTGTCTGCCATCTTGCAATATAGACCGTTCGATCTATATCTGATGGATAGAAAGCAACTGATGCGGAGCATCCTATGGACATCACCATGTCAAGAGTCCATTTGACAAGTGACACGTGCGACATCTACTTCATGCATACAAAGGTGAATCATCTCCTTTACACGTGTTCACTTGTACCCTTCGAGGATGGTATACTACTTGACCCCTCTCTCGTGTGCATACTTAGGTGTGAGCGGAGCTACACATTCATCATGGAGGAGTCCAAGCGCAAGAGAACAACTACACCATCCAAGAAGGAAGCCTGGAAGCGGAGAAGGAAGCACCAAGAAGAAAGACAGCAGCTCCCAGGCGACCCCGTGCGCACGGGCCCCTCCGACCCCGTGCCCACGGGCCTCCCAGGCTGGCGGTCCTGAAGGCCCGTCGCGCGCAGGCGTGTCTGCGTGCCCACAGGACCCCGTGTCCACGGGCCTCCGGACCCCGTGCGCACGGGCCCTTGCGTCTGGTCCCTGGATACCCCGTGCGCACGGGCTCCACTTACCACGTGCACACGGGGCCCCATGTGTGATGCTGCGGGCTTTGCCCTTGTTTTACCATTTCGCCCCCACTTATCCCTCTCCATTTGAAAAGAGATACTTGTGCATGAGGATACATGGAATAGGAAACATTCTTGTTGCATACATATAGGTTGGTGCCAAGTAGTGAATCGTGCCCAAGTGTGCAATCAAGCTAGTGCTCTCCTAGTGTTTGTGCAATATGAGCTTCGTCTTCATTAGGCAATTTTGTATTGCTCATCCCTATAGTTGCACAAGCCCCATTATCCCACCGTGTGTGTTTCTTTATTGCCCTCCTCTATATTTATGATCACTTGCTTTGCATTTTGAGTCCTTTGGATTTATTTCAACATTTACAATATCTTGGACTTCAAATTGCATGAAATTTGTGCCACTTGTCCTAACCAAGCCACTCGATAAGCTTTACATTGTAGGTGTGAGTGAACAAGTCCGGTCCCTGGATACCCCGTGCGCACGGGCTCCACTTACCCCGTGCACACGGGGCCCCCTGTGTGATGCTGCGGGCTTTGCCCTTGTTTTACCATTTCGCCCCCACTTATCCCTCTCTTTGCCTAGGACTATATATACTCCTTCATCTCCTCCATTTAGAGGAAGCTAAGATTAGATCTAAACAATAGAGCTTAGCTCATGTACCTCCCCTTGTGGAATTCCACTCCATTGGAGTTCAAGGCCTCCATTGGAGAAGATCCCAAGTGGATGAAGACCCCCTTGAGGGAAGGATCTATCTAGATCATCAAGCCCTCATCTCCTTCATAGGATTTGGGATGAACTCTACCATGTATCTTATTCCCCTTTGTTGTTCATGTACCTTGTGGATTTTATGTGTGTTGATTGTCTAGTGGATGTGTGATTTGAGTCGTTCTTGAGTGTTCCTCTTGTTTTCCCTCTTTTGTTCATCTTATTCTTGGGGATTCCACCTCCAATTCGTGAAAGATCTCCCCATAGGGTTCCACCCTACATCAGCAACCTATGCCAATTTTGCAAAAAGATACCCGCACCTCTCTTCACATTTACTGATAAGGCCTTCACTCGTTTATCCTTATCTCCCACAACTTCATTGTTGAGCAATTAAAAAAGGAAGCATCTGGAACAATCTAGCATGGTGGCCGCTGCCGGCAGTCCATTCCGATGCCTCTGCTCAGACCAACCACCAATCACCACCACGCTCCACTCCTCCTCACCTTATCTCTCCTCTTTCTCGAGATATCATTAGTTTTTACACATGGGGTTACTCTCGCATGGGTTAGCCACAACAGATGTTTTGTAAAAAAATGCATCTTGATGTTCCGTGCAATGCACGGGCATCTTGCTAGTAAATACACATATTTCAAAACATAAAATCAATCTAAAAATTAAATCATGAATTAAGAAAATGTTAACACAATGTAAAAAAATGTCACCTTAATTCAAAAAAATTTATAGAAAAAGAAATGAAGATAATCAATGAAAATCGAAAAAAGAAACAAAGAATCCAAAAAACCATAAAAAAGGAAAAACCTGTGAAAACCGAGAAAAATAAAGAAAACCAAACATAAAAGAAGGAAAAGAAAAACAAGTGAAAACAAAGGAAATAAAAGTTACAACGAAGAAAAAAGGAAAAACTGAAGAAAACCTGTGAAAAATAAAAAATCCAAAGAAAACATAAAAATAGAGAAAATAATGGAAGGAAACTGGACCTACAGCGAGGAACCATATGCTAATGGGCCAGCCCGCTCACGTTGCGCCTCACGCGAAAGCTGCTTTGGAGATGGAAGTCGTTTAGGCCACCTCCAAAGTAAAGTATAGCAGGCAGGCTGACTTTTCTTAGAAGCAATAGGATGAAAATAACTTTTTTCTCCCTAATAAAAGTGAAGCTCTTTCCTGCATCGATTTGTGGGCCTATGTTGTCATCATGTGCACATTGTTTTCCGGAAAAAGTCCAAAACAAATCTTGAACTTGTAGACCAAAGCTAAATCGAATCCTGAACTTCAAATCCCTGAAATTAGCACACCGAATTATTTAATCCTGGTCTATTTTAAACCTTAAGTGCTTTCCCAAACACGGATCATCAAGTTGCAGATCGAACTGGGGTGGTTGGCTGCGGCCAGACTGGGCCGGCCCATCAGACAGGGCGAAGCATTAGTTTTTTTTTTTTGCAACGTTTTTCCTGAACCGCGCCACATAAAAACGTTGAAAAAGAAGAGCCTTGTGAATCAATCTTCTGACCTAACGCTAGCAAAGTGCTCCGGCTAGACACTCTAACTGATTGCCGTTGCTGACTTGAGAAAAGCGCAAAAATATTTAAACCAATGCAGCGGGGAGATTTGAAAACATTTTCTACAATTGTTTGAAACATTTATTTGAAAATTGTCATTCATTTCGAAATCCAAATAATCTTGAAAGAAAAAAGCAATTTTTATAATTCAATTTTTTTAAAAACAATTGAACATTTTTTGGATTACGAGCAGTTTTAGAAAAAACATGACTTTTTTTAAACATGAACCATTTTTTAAAGCCCCGGACATTCTTTAAAGTTTGAATCCTTTTTGGCAAAAAAGGACAAATTGTTGAAAACACAAACAATTTTGAAAGCTGAAAAAAATTAAAGTACGATTCTTTCCCCATTATTAAGTTTTTAAGAAAATGTTAACATTCTAAAATATTATTCAGGATTCAAAATTTGTTCCTATGTTTTCAAAATATGATTATGCTTAAAAATGTTCATGTTTTGAAAATTGTTCTCAATTCAAAATTTTGTTCGGGTTTAAAAATTGTTACTGATTTGGAAAAAACTAACGTTCAAAAATGGTTCATGTATAAGATATATTCAGGGATTTCAAAATGGTCACATTTGAAAATTTCTTTGTGTTTTAAAAAAATCAGAATTCCAAAATTTGTTTACACTTTTGCAAAATATGTTTGGAATTTTATAAAAGCTGTTTTTGCTTTTCAGAATATCCGGATTTCAAAATCGTTGATTATTTTCAAGAAAATGTTTTAAAAAAATCTTAAATGTTTTCGAATCTCGATGCTAATTACTCTGGTTAAATATTTTCGCTCCTTTCATTTATCACTATCAGTTATTAGGTGGAGTGGCTACACGGTGAGTTTAGCAGCGCCAGTACTCAGGTTTGATTCCCATGAGTATTTTTCCTTTTGGTATTTTTAAGTCAAAAGAAAAACATGTTTCACGTTTGGTGGGTTGGCCAGTCGCCAGTGATCCCGGTTCCACTAGCTGCCACGTCGATAATCCCTTCGAAAAACGCCTAAGGTTTAATATAGACCAGGATTATATAGTTCAGTGTGCTGATTTCAAGGATTTGAAATTTGAGGTTCGATTTAGCTTTGGTCTACAAGATCAAGGTTTATTTTGGACTTTTTCCTTGGAAAAGGTCCAAAACAAATCTTGAACTTGTAGACGAAAGCTAAATCAAACCATGAACTCTCAATCCCTAAAATAAGCACACCAAACTCTCTAATCCTGGTTTATTTTGAACCTTGAGAGAACTTAGCATGTATTTGATGAATTGGGCTGGCCCATTAGCACAGTCGCTTGCTCGCGCTTTGCTCTATTTTTTCTTTGTTTTTTATTTTATTTTTTCTTTCCCACAAATGTCTATTTTCTCTCGGTACCCAATGTACATTTTTAATGCACATATGAAATATTTTTTAGTAAACTTTTGATATTTTAAAATACATTATGCACATTATTCAAATAAATATTTTCCAAACTTTTTGAATACAAGGTAATATTTTTCCAAATACATGTTTCACATTTTCTAAATGATAATAAATATTTTATAAAACTACACGAACATTCCTTTAAGGGTATGACACATTTCTTTACAAACACGCAGATATTTTTTACATTGTACACATTTTTTTTGCAAAATGTCACAAACTCATTTTTGAAACTCGTGATTGAATGACATGAGTATTATTACTGTAACGTCTGGATAATTAAGCTACAGTAATCCCCTAGTAATGATGACATGTCACCGCATTTACTGTTGCTGAATCCCAAAAGCTTGGGAGAAAAACCTTTTACTATTCAACAAGTACGATAGCGCAGTTGCCCTGGATGATGCGGACACACTATAAACGCTCTTCGCTCCTTGGCCGCAGGTCCCTCCATGATGTATCCGGCCTACTTCACTTATGAGATTGTCTGCCACATTTTCCCCACGGAATTTCAAGCTAGATGAGGTGAACAAGTATGACGAGAGCCGGGACACTGGGGTTTGGATAACCGACTACATTATGGTGGTCCAGGTGGCTAACGACGATCTGACACGCCGTCAAGCATCTAGCCCTCATGCTAAAGGGATCCACTTGGGCTTGGTTAATGTAACGCCCTGGATACAACTTTCCATATTCGTGACTCCAACTCTTGCCTTTTCCGGAGATGCTATATGATACTTCCTTCGTGGTTGGGTTTTTGTCATTTGTTTTGCATTTTGTTCTTGTTATGCATCTCATCTCATGTCATCATATGCATTTCATATCATGTCATCATGTGCATTTCGTTTTGCATACGTGTTCATCTCATGCATCCGAGCATTTTCCCCGTTGTCCGTTTTGCAATCCGGCGCTCCTATGTCATCCGGTGTCCCCTCTTCTCTCTTTTCGTGTGCGGGTATTAAACTTTCTCGGAATGGCCCGAGGTTTGCCAAGCGGCCTTGGTATAGCACCGGTAGACCGCCTGTCAAGTTTCGTGCCATTTGGAGGTCGTTTGATACTCCAACGGTTAACCGGGTAACCGTAAAGCCCTCTTTTGTTGCAGCCCAACACCCCTTCCAAAGTGGCCCAAAACCCATCAAATTCCCCTCCATGCTCTCGGTCGTTCGATCACGATCACGTGGCCGAAAACCGCTCCTCATTTGGACTCTCCTAGCTCCCTCTATGCCTATATATACACCCCCCATTCCAAATTCGCGGTCTAATCCCTCAAACCCTAGCCGCATTCATGCACGGACATGTCCAACCCCACGGACATGTCCAGCAGCCACGTCGCCGGACCAATCCGGGGCCGACACGTCATCGCGCCGCCGCCGGACCAACCGCGGCCGCCACCTCACCCCGCGCCCGGCCCAGCCGCTGCTCATGGAGTTTATCGAGCCCAGCACAGCAGCGCCGCCGGTAGCCCGCTCGGCCAGCTCCCTCCGCCGCCTCGCGCCCGCCGCCGATCCGCCTCCGCCGCCGGATCCGCCGCTTAGCTTCGCGGCGCCGTCGCTGCCGGTCCCGCCGCCTAGCTTCGCCGGCTGTCGCCTCCGATCGCGCCGCGCGGGAAGCGGCGCGCAGCTGCCGCGCCAAGCGCCCTCGCCGAGTTTTTGCGATTTCGCGCCCGGCCGCGCCACCGCCGCCGCGCTCCCGCCGTCGCCGCCGGCTCGTCCGGCGCCGAAGAAACTTCTCCGCCGCCTTCGCCGTTCCGCCGTTTCACGCCGCCGCCTCCTCTCTCGATCGATCGACCCGCCTCGCCCGCTTTCGCGGGCGGCACTGCGAACCGCCGCCGTCGTCGTTCCCTTCGCCGTTGACCGGCGCCACCTCAGGCCCGCGGACGAGCCATGCTGCCAGCCTCCTCCCTCCAATCGGGCCGAAGCCCATGGGTGAGGCCACCCACCAGCGCCCCCTCCTTTTTTTCTGTTGTGGCCCAGCAAGTTTCGGCCCGTGACTTGTTTTTTTCCTGCGTTGCGATTTTGTCATTAAATCCTGGACATGCATATTACAGAATTGCCATTAATCTTGCATTGTTCACAACTAATTAACCGTGCATCATATTAAAATGATTTATATATGAAACTTGCTCAGAATTTTGTGTAGATTAATAATATACAACTTTCATCCATGTTTAAAATGTTAAAAATGTTGTTTGCATTAATTTGCTAAAATGCCATGTTAAAATGATTTAATTCATAACTAAATAACCGTAGCTCGGTTTTAAATAAACTTTATATGTAAATGGGGTGGAATAATGCCTAGTTTAACTTGGTCCACTTTATTTTCTTGTTTAACAACTTTAAAATATGGTTTAGGGAAAAACAGTACCAAATTTGAATAGTGCTCATGGGGATTTTCCGGAATTGTTGTTTGTTGTTCCGGCCTCATTTAAACTTGCCTAAATAGATAGTTTCATTATGCTTCACCCCTTGCCATGTTTAACAACATTTAACATTGTTGTGTACCTAAACGAGAGCGAACTAAATAACTTGGATGTGGTGTTTCGTCAATATGCAACTCGTTGCATATTGAGCTCCACTTAATTTGTAGTGTTGTTTGTTGCACTTTGTCATGCCATTCCATGCCTCATTAAACCGGACATGCATCATACTTGGTTGTGCATCATGCCATATTTATGCTTGTGTGTTTACCATATTGTTTGCTTCTTTCCGGTTTGCTTCTCTCGTTAGCTTCGGGTTCGTTCCGGAGTTGTGAGGATTGTTCGACTACGTCCGTTTGTCTTCTTCATGGACTCGTTCTTCTTCCTTGCGGGATTTCAGGCAAGATGACCGCTACCCTGGATCTCACTACTATCATTGCTATGCTAGTTGCCTCGTTCTTTCGCTATCTTTGCGCTACCTATTACTGTTTGTCCAGCCATCCCATATTGCCATGAACCTCTAACCTTTGACACCATTCCTAGCAAACCGTTGTTTGGCTATGTTACCGCTTTTGCTCAGCCCTCTTATAGCGTTGCTAGTTGCGGTGAAGTTGAAGATTTCTCCATGGTGGGATGGGTTTTTGTTGGGATATCACAATATCTCTTATATTATTAATGCATCTATATATTTAGTAAAGGGTGGAAGGCTCGGCCTTATGCCGGGTGTTTTGTTCCACTCTTGCCGCCCTAGTTTCCGTCATACCGGTGTTATGTTCCCGGATTTTGCGTCCCTAACGCGGTCGGGTGATTTATGGGACCCCCGACAGTTCGCTTTGAATAAAACTTGTCCAAAGAAGGCCCAACATTGACTTTTACCATTTGCCTCACCACCACCTACTTTTTTCCCTTGGGAGTCGCGCATCCCAGGGGTCATCTTTATTATAGCCCCCCCGGGCCAGTGCTTGTCTAAGCGTTGGTCCAAACTAGAGCACCGTGCGGGACCATCCCTTGGCAACTTGGGTTACGTCGGTACTGTGACGCTTAGCTCATCCGGTCGTGGCTCGAGACGAGATCTACGCGGCTACTATCGAGGATGTCGGCACGCCGGGCGGCTTTCTGGTCTTGTTTTACCATTGTCGAAATGTCTTGATGTACCGGATACCGAGTCCGATCGGAGTGTCTGGGTGAAGGTCTATTCTTCGATGATCGCGAGAGCCTGTCATGGGCTAAGTTGGGACACCCCGCAGGTTTAAACTTTCGAGAGCCGTGCCCGCGGTTATGTGGCGATGAGAATTTGTTAATGTCCGGTTGTAGACAACTTGACACTTGATCCGAATTAAAACGCATCAACCGTGTGTGTAGCCGTGATGGTCTCTTCGGCGGAGTCCGGAAGTGAACACGGTTTCGGGTTATGATTGACGTAAGTAGGTGTTCGTGATCACCTCTTGATCATTGCTAGCTTCACGACCGTTCCGCTTGTTCTCTTCTCGCTCTTCTTTGCGTTGGTTAGCCACCATACTTGCTTAGCCGCCGCAACCTCACCACTTTACCCCTTCCTTTCCCATTAAGCTTTGCTAGTCTTGATACCCATGGTAATGGGATTGTTGAGTCCTCGTGGCTCACTAGATACTTCAAAACCAGTTTGCGGTGCCTATGTTACCGAAAGCGGTGACGCAACCAAGCTCAAGGAGGAGCTCTATGAAGATCTTGCCCTTTGTGTTGTTTCGTTCTAGTTGATCAAGAGTGGAGCCCGGTTGGGGTCGATCGGGGACCGTTTGTCGATTTGGGGTTCTTCTTTTATTTTGGTTCCGTAGTCGGACCTTGATTGTATCTGGCTGATGTAATGCTTTATTCATGTAATTGTGTGAAGTGGCGATTGTAAGCCAACTATGTATCTCTTTCCCTTATGTATTACTTGGGTTGTGTGAAGATTACCTCACTTGCGACATTGCTTTCAATGCGGTTATGCCTCTAAGTCGTGCTTCGACACGTGGGAGATATAGCCGCATCGAGGGCGTTACAGTTAAACACCCTCGTGCCTGGGTCCATTGGCAGCTAGGGTGATTTGCAAGCCAAGCTCATAGATCAATTCGAAGGCACCTAGTCTAGCCTGCTGATGTCGATGACTTAGGTAATATGGACCAAGGAGAGAACGAAATGGTGTGCCACTACTGGACGCAGTGATTGAAGAGCAAGAATAAAATCGTCGATTGCGATGACGCCGAGGACATTGTTGCAATCAAGAATGGCGTGTCCGATGAATTCCTCACAAGAGACTTCGGGTAGTACAGGCCCAAGAACCATGCCGATCTTGATGGAGAGGGTAACCAGGTACTGTTCCCCTGAGTTCGTATGGTTCTCCAAGGAGAAGGTGCACGATGGGGATCCTGGCAGGTTCGGTACGAAGGACGAGCGCGGGGAATCTGAACGCAACCGCAAGAAACAAGCGCAAGAATAATGATGGCGATGACCAAGTAATTAAAGTTTCACATGTGGACATGGTGTTTGCTACGCGAGACAACTACCATTTGGAGCCCTTGAGCTTCGAGGTAGTGCCTTTCAAGAGCGATTACCATTCTCTCTTTCACCTTCATGCGATTTGGTGTGATCCCACATTAGGCTTATCTGAAACTCAAGATGCCCGGCCCAAACGGGGTCATCTCATCACCATATTTAGTGACATTAAGCGATCTCTGAAGACCGAGAAGACCACATGCGCCCTAGCAGTCGATGCACTTGCAGAATCCCTGGTTACCGACAAGCTCGCAGAGATGCAGTCCACGGTCGACAAGGACGATATTAAACTCACCAAGCGTGCCAAATCAACCTCCTTTCAGCCTGGCCAGGATATTCAGAAGTTTTAGGTGCACCCCACCAATCTGGCCAAGTAGGCTTCGATGGGGATCGACATGGATGAGTGAGAGTCCACTAGCTATTTAGACAATGTAATTTCATTGTGCTGATTTTTGCATCATGTGCTCAAATCATTACACAAATATCCCTACATTAAGGTGTTGTGGTTTCAAGCTTTCTATTTATCCAAAAAATATTAAATATTGGGACTACCTAAATTATCCTATATGGGTATCATTCTTTTTTCAAGAGGCGCAAGAGCGGCAAGACATGCATTGATGCAGATCCGTATTAATCACGAACAAATATACATGTTATTTTATGTATGTTTAATTTAGTATTGTGTGCCTTCATATATTTACAAAAAAGTTCTACCATCCTCGTATAAAGTGAATGAACGTGACAACAAAATGGATGGATGTGACAACGTGCGTCATAATGATCTTGCAATCATACTCCCTCCATCCTTAAAAGAGTGTACTTCCAACTTTATTGAAAAGTCAAACTTTTTTATATTTGACTCTATTTATATAATAATACATAAACATTTATGCCATCAAATTAGTAGCATTAGATTCATGATAGAATATGCTTTCATCGTATACCTATTTGGTTTCACAAACATTGGTATATTTCTACACAAACTTGGTCAAACTTTGAGATAGTTTGACCCTCGAACAAAGTTGAAAGTGCACTCTTTAAAGGACAGAGGGAGTAAAAACCACATGTACATTATTTTTCAAGATTACGACCATCCATACATATTATTTTTTTGAATGCACACCTCGCTTCACCCGATTACAAACACTAACCCCACCATGCTCTCTCTCCACTTCGGAGAGGGCTGCCTATTCCCACCCTCTATCTTGGTATCAATATTACACGCGCACGCACACACAGAGATACCTACATAGAAATCAAATAAGGCTATGGGAATTACTATGAGCCCAACAAGAACAATCACAAAGCTAGCGAAACTTTGGCTTAGTTTCATATGGTGTGCTCTATGCGAAGTTGAGACGAGATGTGTATGTTGCTTTCGGAGTCCAGTTCCTAGGGATGACGTCTTGGGCCGAGAGGGTCTTCTTTGTAGTTAGGGTCGTCAGCCTAACGGAGAACGGTCCCACCAATGGACCCGGCGTGAGGCTCCAGGTAGCACCCCATATGTGCTTCATGTCCTGCCATTGTGCCGAGTTTGCCTGTGCATACATTACGTTAATGCAAATTAATGACTTCACATCACATCAGTACAATAATATAGACTTGAAACTTCAGCATGACAAGAAAATGCAAATAAGACCTGAAACTAAACTATTTTCTTATTTGGGTTGCCAAAACACAAACTTGCTCCAAATATCATAATGCAGCCTGTGTAGGGGATGGAAGACTGATTTATGATACTTCCTCTGTCCGAAAAGCTTGTCCCTCATATGAATATATCTAGCATCAAACTAGTGCTAGTGTATATCTAGCACCAAGTTAGTGCTAGTGTATCTAGCACTAACTTGATTTTTTTTCGAAAAGGGGGGATTCCCCGGCCTCTGCATCAGAACGATGCATACGGCCTCTATCTAGCACTAACTTGATGCTAGATATATTAATTTGAGGGACAAACTTTTTCGAACGGAGGAAGTACCTAGCAAGCCAGTGTTGCGAGGCAGTACGTAGTAGTAGTGGGGTTGGACATTCGAAATTGTCGAGAATGAAACCAAGGGGTGTCAATTAGCATCATTGGAATAGCAGGGGACATGGCAAACGGCATGGCGTATTCACTGTGTGCGGGACCTGGTAAGGTACGGCGAAGCAACTCAAAAGGAAAGTAAGGAAAAATGCAGGGGCCAAGCTGCTGTCCATGCCTGCCTATCTACTCTCTGTTCCTAAATATTTGTCTTTTTAGAAATTTCTACAAGTGACTACATACGGAGCAAAATAAGTGAATCTACACTTTAAAATATGTCTACATGCATCCGTGTGTTGTGTCCATTTAAAACGCCTAGAAAGACATATATATTTGGGAACGGAGGAAGTACTATTCACCCAGGAAACGACCATCTTCCATGTCGCCCACAATGGCCAATCACATGCATGCACTAGCGCACTGCCCACGAAAAGAAAACCTTACATTTTGAATAATCCACCCTCTAGTACTCCATCTGCCCTAAATAGGTGATGTACAAAGCTTTCCAAGTTTGAACAGGCATATGTAGAAAAATAGGAAGATAAATAATGTCATATGAAAATTAATATATCCATCAACATTTTTTTAGGGGTTCCATCAACATTATTATAATGTATTTATTCAGTGTTGTTGTCGTTGATATTTTTATGCTACATATTTAATTAACTTATTAATAATTGACTTTGTAACTGAATTTATACACCACATATTCGGGGACGGAGGAGGGATCACCATTTTCCATGCTAGTGCCACTCTACCGCTCATGCATTTCAAGAGTAGGTGACGATGCCACTGAATATTGCTTTCGGCTTTGATCCTGCCCTACGGCAATGCAAAGTGCATGCTGAATTACGGCATAAAAGCGCACTCCTTTTGTTTACCTGCTTGAGCTGCATGGATCCAATGTCACCGTCGCCGTCCTCGAACTCCACCAGAAGCGAGAGCCAGAAGCTCGTGGAGCCCTCGACCACGCGGAAGGCGATGTTCTTCCCCCGGTACTTGCACGGTGTCCTGAAATTAAGCGGGACGACACATGGCGTTCATGAGCCATCACACTAAAACTGTAAACTCCCTATTTCATCCCGCGCTATGAACATGACAAAATGTGAACTCTGCAGCCAGCCTCGGCGTGCAGAGTGTGTGCGCGGTCAGCGTCAATAGACAGTGTGAATGGAGAAGCCGTGATGGCCGGCCGGGGAGTCGTGACAAGAAAAGTGTTGCATGGGGGCACGCCCGGCCCGAGATCCAACTACAGCAGGCGAAGGCATGTGGACAGGCACTGAACGGTGAACCCCGGCCGGTGGTCCTCGATCGGTAGCTAGTCAGATCTGACAGTGTCGTTGAGCATATTGACAACCTTTGTTCCTACTCTACGCCGTACGTACACAACTTTTTGACAGAGTTCAAGTGGTTAAACTGTCAGACGGAAGGGTATAGTGGTACTAGACATTTTATGTCTGCTAGCACCGTCGACACATGGTGGGCGACGTGGCCCGGATGGAATGGAGCACGGCTAGTTCGGGGGATAGAAATGCTAATTGAACGGCAAACTGAGCAGGTTGCGTGTCACCTGCGGAACACGACGGAGATCTCGCCTCGGTTGCGCAGCTGCCCGGCGTGGCCGGCGACGGCCAGCCTGCCGAAGGCGGCGCCGCTGAGGTCGAAGTGCGTGCGGCCCAGGGAGCAGTAGCCGCCGGGGCACTCGTCGGTGACGATGACGGTGACGGCGCGGCGCGAGCAGACGCCGCGGTCGAGGCACCTGACCTTGTAGCATGCGCCGCAGCCCTCGCCGGACTTGAACAGCACCGGGCTCACCGCGCCCACGCGGGCCTTCATCGGCACCACGTCCACCAGCGTCCCGTACCCGCACGCGCCGCCTGCAAACAATGCACGTTTACACGAGAAGATCAGCAAAGCAGGAGTAACTTTTACAACCCATGCATGGCACGGAGACAAAAACGGGGTAGCATGCTGCATGCATGCACGTGCGATCGATCCATGGACCGTGGTCCTAGAAGAGGAAGAAGTTAATCTGGAGAAGAAACGTCGATGCTGGGTGTGGGTGGTCAGATCTAGTAACAGCACTGGCCAAACGGCAAAAGGACATGCGTGGGACTCATTGATGTGCAAATGGCTGCATATATTAAGGACGTGAGCTGCATGTGGATCCGCTGTGAGGATGCATTAACCGCAAGACAAGATCGAACTTACTACTCATGGTTGCCTTTTAAAATAGGCTCCCCAGTGCTAAGTGCTAACGAGTGAGTGTGAATGCTGCTCATACTTCTTCATAATCTCGCCGTGAAATGCCAAAGCAAAGGTAAGTTTCGGTGTTGTCAGGTCTCAGACGTACGTGCATCATGCCTTTCACATCTAGCACACGATAGTGCAAAATTAATATCCACTCTTCAGTTTTCTACTTATGCCGACGGTAAGGGTAGATTAAAACTGATTTGAGCCGAGTTTTGTGGTTGCTTTTGTTAGTGAAAAGCGGGTATTTCATGTGGAAAAAAAGGCGGATAGTTGAGGACCCGGCACGGCCTTTTGGCACCACCACGCTCGCGTGCCGGCTAAAATGGCATACGCGAAATTCCTTGTGCATCCTATAGGCATATGCGAGTGATGCCGATAATGCGCCAACGAAGTTTAAAAAAAAAAGGATAATTTGCCAACGGTTAGAAGTATTTTCTCAAGAGAAAAATACTAGAAACCAGACATTGAGATCCAGTGTGTTGCTATCACGTTTCCTTCACTAACGGAGAAGAGAACACTAAAATGTGGGGGGCATGCTAGCACAAATTACAGACGATTCACGGCGACACATGCCGGGCCATTGCCGCGGCTTTACGAACCTTAAGGCCTTGCTCGGTTGCGTGTCAATCCGAGTGGATTGAAGGAGTTTGAGGGGGATTTAAACCTCTTGTAAGTCAAAATACAAAGCAATCCTTGCCAATCCCCTCCAATCCTTTTGGGGAGAGGATTAACCGATCGAACAAGCCCTCAAACGTGCATGTTCTAGGCCAAGGATGTGAGAGTTGCAGGGAAAATAAAATGATGGCCGTGGAGAGCTTACCATCGCTGCCGTCGCCCTCGGCGCTACCGTACCAGGTCGCGGTGGCCTGATGCCACTCCGGGTCGACCGCCTTGCGCACAGCCCCGGTCTCTCCTACACCGAAGAGGAGTGCGGCAGAAAGGATGGAGATGAGGAGCGCGCAAGAGCTAGAGGTGGCGCTGCCGGCAGCCATTGTTGCGCAGCGCTGGTTGCTATCACTGCCTCGTGAGTGTGCAGTGTACTTCTTCCTGGGTCGCCCACTGCTCGCCTTTTAAGCCTTCGAGAAACCCCAGTCCCCGACGCGCCGAGAGCTCAGAGCCGCGCTCTGCACAAATGGCACGAAACGGACACTGGGGATGCACGGGTAGAGTACTGCTTACCAGGGTGGTGGCTGGATTTTATAGTGTGGACACCCGTTGAGAATTGTTCCTGGTTTATAATCTTTGGCGCGTGACTGGTTGATGTGGGTGTGCCCCACTGCATCCATCGTTGATCATTCTTTGCCGCGTGATCGAGGGTGGCCTTGCTTATTGCGTTCAGTTCCGGATGCTTCATTCCGTTGCTAATCTTACTGAACCATAAAGCACCTCTGCATTCATTCCGAGGCGAAAATTGTAGTACAGTTTACTACTCCTTCCTTCCGTAACAAAATGTAAAGACATTTTTTATGCCCCATGCAAAATCAAAAAACGTCTTACATTTTGGTAAGGGGGGATAGATGCTAAGCAGGATCCTTAACAAGAGACAGGTTGGTTACACTACGAGTGAGTGGGTATCTCGCTTGACCATAGCATATTCAGATTGTCTGAACTTATCACACAACACGGATGCAACACTGTTAACCCCGACTTAAACCCACACAAATTCAGTTGCCAGTACACTTCGAGCTGTGTGGATCGAGAATGGTGGTGGGTGAAAGAAGAGGCCCTCAAATCTGAACGGAAAGTGGAAGGCAATGAATCATGGATGGTGCAAATCTCCGGGCGAGAAGATATGGTGGATGCGGCCGCAGAGTCGCAGTGTTTTTACCATCTTCCCTGTCGCCCCTCTTGCTTGCGCTCCTTCCCATGTGCGTTGCCGGGCGCCCGCGCGTACTCCCTTCCGTCCGTCCGTCGGTATCGGCGCGGTTGCTTCGCCCGGCCGTTACCGTTTTGCGGCACCACACGGACACAGACGCTACCCCGAGTCGCTAGGGATGCTCTCTGGTGCGTCGCAGATGGTGGGCCTGGATCGCTTGGCGGGGTGTGGCGGCCGGCACTCGGCAGCGTGCTGGCGCGGGCGTTCCCGTTGGTGTCCTCTACGTGCGTTCGGCCGTTGTTTGGGCTCTATGGGTGGTAGGTCATAGGTAGGGCCGTGGGAACGTGAATGAATCTGCTGTGTCAAAAAACGTCTTACATACGAGGCAAGAGAGTAGTATTTATTTGTTGGGCATCTTCCATCAGCGATCAAGGCAAGTTGGTCACAGGATCAAACATAATTCGAGAGAATTTGCACACGGTCGACTCTATTAGAGCATCTACCAGACTTGCAAACCCGGCCCTGCCCCCCCTAAACGTCTGTGATTGTGGTCGGGCGTGACCACGGGCAACGTCGGACGGCCCCTCATATGTCCTCCGAGCAACCACACTCCTCGCACTTCTCAAATCTGAAATCTCACATCCATGCACGTGGATCATATAGCAGAAATTCATCAGAATCAGTTATTCAACAACGAAACAAAGTGAAATAAATCACAGTTCAACGATTTGAACATGACAAAATGATATTCAAGTCTGAGCCACGGCTGGCCAACGTGACAGATCACTCGTCGGACGCCATACGTGTGTATTGCTCTGTCACGCCCACCATCCCCTTCGCGTCCACTGCCGCCATCGCCATTTTCTCAGCCACGTTGGTTGATGTCATTCTTCTTCCTGTCAATCCACTTTCTTGTTTGCTCATCCAAGAGGCTCGCATCCGACAACATAATCATCGAATCCTCCTTGTCTCGAGGAAGTTGCAACCTCTCCTTCTCAAGCTCTATTGATCCAAAAGTCCGGGCCTTCTCGAGCTCCCATTTAATACATGCTTCTCAATTCTCCAACTCTATCTTTTCCCTCTCTATCTTTCAACTTGTTGCTCTCAATTTGCAACTTGTTGTTCACCCTCTCGATCTTAATCCATCCATTATTTTGTGTATCCAACATGAGTTTGTGCCTCTCCTCTTTCGTGTTCTCCCTTGTGGAAAAAGAAATTCCCATTTATGGCGGCGTCACGGGCGGACCTCCCC
This sequence comes from Aegilops speltoides, assembly GCA_021437245.1. Classification (NCBI taxonomy): domain Eukaryota; kingdom Viridiplantae; phylum Streptophyta; class Magnoliopsida; order Poales; family Poaceae; genus Aegilops; species Aegilops speltoides. The sequence continues at coordinate 349,797,724 of CM038146.1, read as the reverse complement.
TTCTCCCACTTGTTTCTCATCACTTGCAAGTTATTATTTAGCAAGGTAGCTTTTCCATTCTCCCCTACAACTTCTTCCTCTTCATCATGCACTCCAATTGATTGGTGAGAGCTTGAGGCATCATTTGTCTTCAACCTCTTGGTACCTTTCTTGAGGTATTCCACAACTTGATTCCATTTTGGTACGCCATTCAATTTAATCCAGCAATGGCTAAAACCAAATGGCTTCTTCTCGACTTGTTGAAACAAAGCGGCAGCCAACACCATCTATCAAACAATAGAATCATGAGAATCCGACATTAAAAACTAGAATGCAAATTATGAAAAACTTTGCAATTCAACTTACGTGACTTTGGACTCCAACCTGACTTTGATTCCAGCCAAGAAACGGAAGCATAGTGGTCCTCACACTTATTCACATATTCTTGGATTGTGGACCATCTATGTCGGTGAGACCACATTACGGGTGGTAATGATAGGATGCGGCTCCACATATTTTTTGTATTCATGATTGTGCTTGTGGATCTTCTCCCAATAATTCTTCCCCTTTTGATTCGTGCCACATATAGGGCCCATACTTGTGGCCAACCAAGCTCTGACCAACAAAATATCCTCAAAAGTTGTGAATGCTAGACCTCTTGCCTTGGGTATCTTTACCTTTTTTTCTTCTTAGTACGTGATGTTCCCCCAACATCAAACGTAGGACAATTTGGATCCCCAACTCATATTCCAAACCACCCGTAGGCTCTTGACCCTCGTTGATCATCTCGACCATGTAATTCTCCTAAAAGGATCATGATTCCCAATAAACTAACCAAATATGCAACTAATTCATTCAATGGCATATGCAGATAATTGATCCAATGACATAGCAAAAATACAAACAAAGTGATACAAAATGGAGAAAAATTTGTCCTGTCTCCTGCTGGGACATTCCGTCGAATGGGGGCTGAGCAGATCGGGTGCCGACACTGCCCATGCTTGTCCGCGCCCGTTGGAGTTGCGGCAAATCGCACACCTGTCGCCATGCCCCTACATTTTCGTAAATCCACCCGGAATCGCTTAATCGGCCATTGGATCGATGTCGATCGCAGACGGGGCTGGACGACGACTGCATTGTCGGCGGCATGATTGACGGGTGCGGGACGACCGGGCGCAGCGAAGGGGACACATCCTCATTAAGGTCCACGACCTCCTTGGCCGGAACTCCCTGCGCCCCACTTCCCTCTCCACTGCTTCCTTCGTTGCTCCCTCTAGGCGGCGTTCTCCGGCTTGCAGCTCGTGCCATAGACGGGAGCCCCACAGAAGATGCCGAGGCAGCATGCGTCGCGACAATGGGGGAAGGGATACCCGACTGACATCTAGGGTGCACTACTGGAATGAGATAATTTGCCATCAGCCAGTTCTTTGTCGTCTGCTAGCTGACGGCAAAGAAGGTCTTTGCCGTCTTCTTACAAAAAATAGACGGCAAAGAACTGGCTGATGGTAGACAATTCTTTGCCGCCTGCTAGCGGACGACAAAGATTCTTTGCCATCCTCTAGCGGACGGCAAAGAAGCCACTATCTAACGTCCCTAACGGCCCACCCCCTTCTCTCTCTCTCTCTCTCTCTCTCTCTCTCTCTCTCTCTCTCTCTCTCTCTCTCTCTCTCTCTCTCTCTCTCTCTCCCTCCCTCCTCCTCCCTCCCTCCTCCCTCCTCCTCCCTCCCTCCCTCCCTCCCTCCCTCCCTCCTCCTCTCTCTCTCTCTCTCTCTCTCTCTCTCTCTCTCTCTCTCTCTCTCTCTCTCTCTCTCTCTCTCTCTCTCTCTCTCTCTCTCTCTCTCTCTCTCACGCTCGACCCCATGTGCCTGCCCTTGCCATCTTGATGCCCCCGCTCGGCACCCTCACCCCGCCGGCTCGCCGCCTGCCTCCTCCTCCAGCCGCCACCTTCTCACCACCGTGCCGGGCCTGGCCTCCTCCACCTACACCACCGGCGTCGGCCTCCACCTCCCCCCACTCCGGAGCCCCCTCCCCTCTCTGTTTTTTCAAAAAAATCTCTGTTTTAGTAATTTTAGTGTCCTGTTTTAGTATCAATTAAATCTAGTTTAGTTGTAGTTAGTTGTAGAAGATGTAAAAATGTAGTTTAGTTGTAGTTAGTAAGATTTTAGGAATTAGGGTTACTTAGCTTATTTAGTTAGGTCTAGCATTAGTTAAATTTTCGGTCTACTAGTATTAGTTAAATTTAGTTAGGTTAGTTAGGTCAAAGAAGTAGAAGATGAAGAACATGTAAAGGAAAAATAAAATGTTAATGTAGAGATCCCAAGATCCCTCCCCTCGCCGGTCACTAACCTATCCCTCCCGGGATCCCCCCTCCTCGCAGATCCTCCCCGATGCCCCTTGCTTCCTCCCTCGGCTACCCTCCTCGGCTCCATACCCTCATCGCCGAAATCAGCAGGTAGATAGCTATATCCTCCTCCTACCCCCTTCCTTTGCTCTATTCCGGCCTTCGTGCCGATGACACTAGCTAGGTAACTACAGTCGCGTAACCAGTATGCATCTCCCGTTCGAAAGGGTTGCATCAATAAATATGCATTCGGTTGCATATTTATCACCGTAACTCATTCGGATTTTACAGCGATTTCCATGGATAGCCCGAGGATGCGTAGATTGGGTACGTTCTCCATGCTCTACCACATTCCAAGACAAAGTTTCGGCAGCGCCTCCCCGCTGTTCTTTGGATGCACATTCTCTCGGCTTTTTGCCGAGACGTGTATTTGGAGAACAGTGGGGAGGTGCTGCCAAAATTTTGTCTCGGAATAGGGTAGAGCATGGAGAACGTACTCAGTCTACACATACTCAGGTGGTATTAGGACCTATCTTTACCTATTAGCGTGTAATTGATCGTCCATTTTGCATCTTGCTTTTATATCGATATTTTATTGCATTAGGGGCTGTTACTACATGTTATGTCACAATACTTATGCCTTTTCTCTCTTATTTATAAGGTTTACATGAAGAGGGAGAATGCCGGCAGCTGGAATTCTGGACTGGAAAAGGAGCAAATATTAGAGACCTATTCTGCACAACTTCAAAAGTCCTGAAACTTCACGGAGATCATTTGTGGAATAAATAAAAAATATTGGGCGAAGAAAGCACCAGAGGGAGGCCACCAGTCAGCCACAAGGGTGGAGGGCACGCTCTACCCCCCTAGGCGCCCCCCTACCTTGTGGGCCCCCTAGCAGGCCCCCGACGCTCATATTCTGCTATATGGTGTTTTTGCCCTGGAAAAAAGAGGAGAGAAGCTTTCGAGACGAAGTGCCGCCGTCTCGAGGCGGAACCTGGGCAGGACCAATCTAGGGCTCCGACAGAGCTATTCTGCCGGGGAAACATCCCTCTGGGAGGGGGAAATCATTGCCATTGTCATCACCATCGATCCTCTCATCGAGAAGGGGTCAATCTCCATCAACATCTTCACCAGCACCATCTCCTCTCAAACCCTAGTTCATCTCTTGTATCCGATCTTTGTCTCAAAACCTCAGAGTGGTACCTGTGGGTTGCTAGTAGTGTTGATTACTCCTTGTAGTTGATGCTAGTTGGTTTATCCGGTGGAAGATTATATTTTCAGATCCTTAATGATAATTAATACTCTTCTGATTATGAACATGAATATGCTTTGTGAGTAGTTATATTTGTTCATAAGGACATGGGAGAAGTCTTGTTATAAGCAATCATGTGAATTTGGTATTCATTCGATATTTTGATGAGATGTATGTTGTCTCTCCTCTAGTGGTGTTATGTGAACATCGACTACATGACACTTCACCATGATTTGGGCCTAGGGGAAGGCATTGAGAAGTAATAAGTAGATGATGGGTTGCTAGAGTGACATAAGCTTAAACCCTAGTTTATGTGTTGCTTCGTAAGGGGCTGATTTGGATCCATATGTTTCATGCTATGGTTAGGTTTACCTTAATTCTTCTTTCGTAGTTGCGGATGCTTGCGAGAGGGGTTAATCATAAGTGGGAGGCTTGTCCAAGGAAGGGCAGCACCCATGCACCGGTCCACCCACATATAAAAAATTATCAAAGTAACGGACGCGAATCATATGAGCATGATGAAAACTAGCTTGACAATAATTCCCATGTGTCCTCGAGAGCGCTTTGCTTTATATAAGAGTTTGTCCAGCATTGTCCTTTGCTAGAAAAAGGATTGGGCCACCTTGCTGCACCTTGTTTAATTTTGTTACTTGTTGTCCGTTACAAATTATCTGATCACACAACTATCTGTTATCGATAATTTCAGTGCTTGCAGAGAATACCTTGCTGAAAACCGCTTGTCATTTCCTTCTGCTCCTTGTTGGGTTCGACACTCTTACTTAATAAAGGACTATGATAGATCCCTTACACTTATGGGTCATCAAGACTCTCTTCTGGCACTGTTGCCTGGGAGTGAAGCGCCTTTGGTAATTGGAATTTGGTAAGGAAACATTTATATATTGTGCTGAAATTTACTGTCACTTGTTACTATGGAAATTAATCCTTTGAGGGGCTTGTTCAGGGTATCTTCACCTCGGTCGGGAGAGCAAAGAGTTGCTCTCAAACCTACTGCACCTACTGAAAATATTTATTTTGAAATTCCTTCGGGTATGATAGAGAAACTACTAGCTAATCGTTATACAGGAGATGGAACATTACATCCTGATATGTACCTAATCAATGTGGATGAAGTTTGTGGATTATTTAAACTTGCAGGTATGCTCGAAGATGTTGTCAAGAATAAGGTCTTCCCTTTATCTTTGAAGGGAAAGGCATTGAAATGGTATAGGCTATGTGATGATATTGGATTATGGAACTACAACCGATTGAAATTGGAATTTCATTAGAAGTTTTATCCTATGCATCTGGTTTATCGTGGCCAAAATTATATATATAATTTTTGGCCTCATGGAGGAGAAAGTATCGCTCAAGCTTGGGGAGGCTTAAGTCAATGTTATATTAATGCCCCAATCATGAGATCTCAAGAGAAATTATTATCCAAAAAATTTATGCTCGGCTTTCTCATAATGATCGATCCATGCTCGATACTTCTTGTACTGGTTCTTTTATGATGAAGACTATTGAATTCAAATGGGATTTATTGGAAAGAATTAAATGCAACTCTGAAGATTGGAAACTCGACAAAGGTAAGGAGTCAGGTATAAACCTTAAGTTTGATTGTGTTAAATCTTTTATGGATACCGATGCTTTTCGTGATTTTAGCACTAAATATGGACTTGACTCTGAGATAGTAGCTTCTTTCTGTGAATCATTTGCTAATCATGTTGATCCCCCTAAGGAGAAGTGGTTTAAATATCCTCCTCCCATTGATGTTAAGGTAGTAGAACCTATTAAAGTTGAAGAAGAAACTATTACTTATAATGTTGATCCTATTGTTCCTACTGCTTATATATTGAGAAACCAACTTTCCGTGTTAGAATAAAAGATCATGCTAAAGATTCAACTATGGTTCGTAAGAGTTATACTAGAACACCTACACCCCCTGAACAAATTAAAGTTGAATCTAGTATTGCTATGGTTAAAGATCTCTTGGTCGATAATATTGATGGGCATGTTATTTATTTCTGCGATGAAGCTGCTAGAATTGCTAAACCTGATACTAAAGATAAACATAGACCCGTTGTTGGCATGCCTGTGGTTTCTATTAAAATAGGAGATCATTGTTATCATGATTTATGTGATGTGGGTGCTAGAGTGAGTGCAATACCTTATACCTTGTATGAAGAAATTATGAATGATATTGCACCTGCAGAGATAGAAGATATTGATGTTACTATTAAGCTTGCCAATAGAGATACTAATTCACTAGTTGGGATTATTAGAGATGTTGAAGTCTTGTGTGGGAAATTAAAATACCCTACTGATTTTCTTGTTCTTGGTTCCCCACAAGATGATTCTTGTCCCTTTATATTAGGTAGACCTTTATTGAATATTGTTAATACTAAGATAGACTGCAAAAAGGATGTTGTTACTGTTTGTTTAGGGGATATGTCTCATGATTTTAATTTTTCTAAATTTCGTAGACAACCTCATGATAAAGACTAGTAAAGATGAAATTATTGGTCTTGCTTCTATTGTTGTGCCTCCTATTGATCCTTTAGAATAATATTTGCTAGACCATGAAAATGGTATGTTTATGAATGAAAGAAGGGAAATAGATGAAGTATCCTTTAATCAAGGGCCTATTTGAAACACAATTTGCCTGTTGAAATTCTCGGAGATCCTCCTCGACCCAAGGGTGATCTCGTGTTTGAGCTTAAACAATTACCTGATACTCTTAAATATGCTTATCTCGATGAAAAGAAGATATATCATGTTATTATTAGTGCTAACTTTTCAGAGCATGAAGAAAGGAAATTATTGAAAACTCTGAAGAAGCACTGTGCCGCTATTGGACATACTCTTGATGATCTTAAGGGCATTAATCCCACTCTATGTCAGCACAAAATAAAATTGGAAAAAATGCTAAACCAGTTGTTGATCATCAACGACGGATAAATCCTAAAATGAAAGAAGTGGTAAGAAATGAAATACTAAAGCTTCTGGAGGCAGGTATAATTTATCCTATTACTGATAGTCAGTGGGTAAGTCCCGTTCATTGTTTCCCTAAGAAGGGAGGTATTATTGTTGTTCCTAATGATAAGAATGAATTGATCCCTCAAAGAATTGTTACAGGTTATAGAATGGTAATTGCTTTCCGCAAATTAAATAAAGCTCAGGATCATTACCCTTTACCTTTTATTGATCAAATGCTAGAAAGACTATCCAAACATACACATTTCTGCTTTCTAGATGGTTATTCTGGTTTCTCTCAAATACCCGTGTCAAAAGATGATCAGGAAAAGACTACTTTTACTTGACCTTTTGGTACTTTTGCTTATAGACGTATGCCTTTTGGTTTATGTAATTCACCTGCTACCTTTCAAAGATGTATGATGGCTATATTCTCTGACTTCTATGAAAAGATTGTTGAGGTTTTCATGGATGATTTTTGATACGTCTCCAACGTATCTATAATTTTTGATTGTTCCATGCTGTTATATTATAATTATTGGATGTTTTACAATCATTTTATAGTCATTTCATATCATTTTTTGGTACTAACCTATTGACATAGTGCCCATTGCCAGTTGTTGTTTTCTGCATGTTTTTTACATCGCAGGAAATCAATATCAAACAGGGTCCAAACGCAACGCAACTCCTGGAGGATTTTTTGGGCCAGAAGAAAGCCAATGGTCCAAGGAAGTACTTGAGGGGCTGCTCGAGGGGAGCAGCACCCACCAGGGCACGCCAGGAGGCCCAGGCGCGCCCTGGGGGGTTGTGCCCACCTCGGGTGCCCCCCAAACCGCCTCTTTGCTCTATAAATACCCCAAAATTCTAGAAACCCTAGGGGAGTCGACGGAATATTGGTCCAGTCGCCGCAGAGTCCAGAACCACCAGATTCAATCTAGACACCATCATAGAGGGGTTCACCACTTCCATTGGTGCCTCTCCTATGATGCGTGAGTAGTTCTTTGTAGACCTACGGGTCTGTAGTTAGTAGCTAGATGGCTTCCTCTCTTTCTCTTGATTAACAATACAATGGTCTCTTGGAGATCCATATGATGTAAGTCTTTTGGTGGTGTGTTTGTTGGGATCCGATGAACTTTGAGTTTATGATCAGATCTATGTTATTACCCATGAAAGTTATTTGAGTCTTCTTTGATCTCTTATATGCATGATTGCTTATAGCCTCGTATTTCTTCTCCGATATTTGGGTTCTGTTTGGCCAACTTGATCTATTTATCTTGCAATGTGAAAAGGTGCTTTGTAGTGGGTTCGATCTTACGGTGCTTGATCCTAGTGACAGAAGGGGAACCGACATGTATGTTTCATTGCTAGTAAGGATAAGAAGATGAGATCTATATCTGCTGCAATAGATAAACAAAACTCGTCTACATCATGTCATCGTTCTTATTGCATTACTCCATTTTCTCATGAACTTAATACACTAGATGCATGCTGGATAGCGGTCGATGAGTGGAGTAATAGTAGTAGATACAGGTAGGAGTCGGTCTACTAATCTTGGACGTGATGCCTATATAATGATCATTGCCTGGATATCGTCATGATTATTTGAACTTCTGAATTTCTATGAATTTTCCAACAGCAATTGTTTTCCCACCATTCACTATTTTTCTCGAGAGAAGCCAGTAGTGAAACCTACGGCCCCCAAGTCTCTTTTCATCATATCTGCCTTTGTGATCTATTTTCTCTTGCATTTATTTTCAGATCTATTAAACCAAAAATACAAAAATACCTTGCTACAATTTATTTGTTCCGCGATCTATTTGTCCTATCTACCACTTTTTACCTCACGTTATTTGCCTACTTGAGGCGCCGTACTTGAAAGGGATTGACAACCTCTTTAACACGTCGGGTTGTGAGTATTTGTTATTTGTGTGAAGGTGCTGTTTACGTGGTGTGAGGAGGTTCTCCTACTGGTTCAATAACCTTGGTCTCATCACCGAGGCAAATACCTACTGTCGCTATACTGCATCATCCCTTCCTCTTTGGGGAAATACCGACGTAGTTCTAGCAGACATCAAAAAGAATTTTTGGCGCCGTTGCCGGGGAGGATCTTCAACATCAACCAGGTTCCTAATCACAAATCTCATCTCCTTGCAATTTACATCATTTGCCATTTGCCTCTTGTTTTCCTCTCCCCCACTCACAAAAATTTGCCGTTTTATTCGCCCTCTTTTTCGTTCGTCGTTTCCTCGTCAGATCTTTTATTTGCTTGAACTTGTCACCATGAGTGACTTTGGTATGGCAGAAACATATGATGGCCCAACTCCTAAAGTGGAGCGTATGGGTAATATGGGTGCCAACACTTTTGTTTTGGGGCAAGGGAATTTTATGGGAAAAGAGTATATACAAGAAGTTTTCAATTGTGTCGGAAAATTAAGTCTTGATGATATTCCTATACTTAAAAGGACTAAATCTTATGTGGAAGATATTTCGGCACTTGTTCTGAAACTTGAAACTAGATTTATTCGTACTCATCCTACCTTGCAAAGATTGTTTATGAGTTGCCAGTTATAAAGGATCCTGAAGCTAAAAAGTTAGCCACTCTTGTTTTGATGATTGAATTTGACTACGTAATACAAGAAGCTATGGAAATCTTTGATTTTTATGGCATGAATCATGAAAAACCCGTGATTGATGAAATTCTTTATAATAGTGATTATGCTTTGAGACATTTGCTTGGATATAACCAAATCTTTGATGAGAATCTTAAAAAGCAAGTCCCCGTTCTAGATATGATCCAACAAGTTTTTAACGATGTGAATCGGCACTATTCTTGGATCACTGCAGGAAATCAAAGGGGTTATGATAAAAAAGCAACTTGATAGTGCTGAGGTTTCCATGGATAATGTGTTTTATGTCTTATTTACAAAACCTTCCGACACAAATATCTCCAAGGGAAACAAGGATAAGAGTGACAAAACTTAGATATCACGTGTTATGCCTGCTAGGGGCGTAAAACGATAGCGCTTGTTGGGAGGCAACCTAATGAATAAAATTTATTTTTGCTTTTTGCTTTTGGTTCTTGAGTGTTATAAAAATTATACTACAGTTATAATTGTGTTTTTTGTGTTTTACTTAGTAATTGTGTTCAACAGTTAGGTGTAGCGGAGATGCATATATTGAGATGGATGTGTGGCCACACGAGGAAGGATCGAGTCCGGAATGATGATATACGAGATAGAGTTGGGGTAGCACCAATTGAGGAGAAGCTTGTCCAACATCGTCTGAGATGGTTTGGGCATATTCAGCATGAGCCTCCGAAGCTCAATGCATAGCGGACGGCTAAAGCGTGCGGAGAATGTCAAGAGAGGGCGGGGTCGACCGAATTTGACATGGGAGGAGTCCGTTAAGAGAGACCTGAAGGATTGGAGTATCGACAAAGAGCTAGCTATGGACAGGGGTGCGTGGAAGCTTGCTATCCATGTGCCAGAGCCATGAGTTGGTTGCGAGATCTTATGGGTTTCACCTCTAGCCTACCCCAACTTGTTTGGGACTAAAGGCTTTGTTGTTGTTGTTGTTGTTGTTGTACTTAGTTTTTGTGCCAAGCAATACCTTTGGGAAGACTTGGGTGAAAGTTTAATTGATCTTGCTGAAAAACAGAAACTTTTGCACTCACGAGATTCAGTTTCATTTTTTACAGAAGAGTGCTTTTAAGTTGATTCTTTCTGCAGATGATTAATAGAAAAATTCCTCACGTCCACCAGTTTATTTCATAATTTTTGGAGTTACAGAAGTATTCTAAATTTTCAGATTGCTACAGACTGTTCTGTTTTTGACAGATTCTGTTTTCCTTCGTTGTGTGCTTGTTTTGATGATTCTATGGTTTTCTTTGATGAGTTTTTGCCATAGAAAAGTTGGAATACATTAGATATAATGCAAAAACAAAATAAGAATATGTTTGCTACAGTACTTATGGTAGTGGTTTGGTTTCTTATTCTAACGGATCTCATGAAGGTTTTGTTTGAATTTTGTGTGATTGAAGTTTTCAAGTTTTGGGTTATCTTACGATGGATGAAGGAATAAGGATAAGCAAAAGGCTAAGCTTGGGGATGCCCGAGGCACCCCAAGATAATATTCAAAGAAGTAGCAAGCAACTAAGATTGGGGATGCCCCCAAGTGGCATCCCCGCTTTCTTCTAACGACCATCGGTATTTTACTTGAAACTATATTTTCATTCGTCACATGATATGAGTTTTGCTTGGAGCGTCTTGTATGATATGAGTCTTTGCTTGTTTTGCTTTGTGTTTTAAGTATTGAATCCTTGCTGGACACACCTTTTTAAGAGAGCCAAAAATTATGCTATGTTTGCCCCTATGCTTCACTTTAATTTTTAGAGCAATGGACTTGCTCTAGTACTTCACTTATATCTTTGTGCACAGTGTGCTTTGTTAATTTTGAAGAAATGCTCTCATGCTTCACTTAGATTTATTTGGGAGTTAGTAATTTTTTAAGAAATTCTCTCTTGCTTCACTTAGATTATTTTGAGAAAGAAAATTTTTATGCTCGTGATCTTCACTTATATTTGTTTGAGCCTATCAAAAGCAACACATGAAAATAGTCCCAAAGTGATAGATATCCAAGGAGGATATAATAAAAACTTTCATGAAGATCATTGGACACAATAAAACTTGATTCTTAGTAATGGTTTTGAGATATGACGATATAATATGTGAGTCATGTTGATGAGTAATTGTGCTTTAGTAAGAATATTGATGTTATGGTTTGTGATTCCCTATGCAAGCACGAAAGTCAATAGTCATGCAATGAAATTTACATCCTACGTGCATTATTCGGTGTTACTTATGCTTAATGCTTGGGTATGAGATTTTTTGCTTTTTGATTGGTCGCTTCTCAATCTTTTTGCTAGCCTTCATTTTGCACTAAGTATGATCACTACTTGCGCATCCAAAACCCTTTAAACCAGTTTTGCCATATGAGTCCACTATACCTACCTATATGCGGTATTTCCATGCCGTTCTAAGCAAATTTGCATGTGCCATCTCTAATCTTCAAAATAAATTTCTCTTTTATGTGCTCTACTATTCGCGAGGCGGTAAAGGGTAGCCAATATTTTCCATGCTAGATGTGTTATTCTCACGATGAGTGTTTATTCACTTGTCATTGCATGAGAGTATGGCAAAGGTACTAGGGATGCCCAATCCCGAAATGAATAAATGAATTTACTTTATGTTGTCAAATAATAAATTCCTTGGAAAGTGTTGGTATGGAGGGCACCCATGGATACGACTAGCCATGGAAAGTGGAAGTTATGGTGGAAAAAGGAATAAACTTTATTTTCTGTTTGGGAACCGCCTATGATGTATCTAGCATGGAAAGTGTTGGGATGCTCCAAGTCGTTTTCCTTGGTAGGAAAAGTATGCCTCCCAAAAATAATTTTGTCTCTCAATTTAAGCTTTGAGCTCTGGGACCTCTAAAAATCCCTACTTCCCTCCCGAAGGGCCTTTCTTTTACTTATGCAATTTTTATTTTGAATTTGAGTCCCATCCTCTCTTATAAAGCACCAAGGGGCACTATGAACGTATTTGAGCATTGGGTGGCGCTAATATTTGAGTGTGTTTCATGAATGGATCAATGATTGAGCATGATGGGCTAGGGATAACTTGCTTTAGTGTTGATATTTTGAAAGACATGGTTGCTTGTTGGTATGCTTGAGTATTAAAGTCTTCATGTCAAAACTAGACCATTGATTTGAAACATATAAAAGTCCATATGTCCATGCTATAAATAAAAGAATGTGATGAACATGTTAGGCAGCATTCCACATCAAGAATTCCATTTTTATCATTTACCTACTCGAGGACGAGCAGGAATTAAGCTTGGGGATGTTGATATGTCTCCAACGTATCTATAATTTTTGATTGTTCCATGCTGTTATATTATCATTCTTGGATGTTTTACAATCATTTTATAGTCATTTTATATCATTTTTTGGTACCAACCCGTTGACATAGTGCCTAGTGCCAGTTGCTGTTTTCTGCATGTTTTTACATCGCAGGAAATCAATATCAAACAGAGTCCAAACGCAACGCAACTCCTGGAGGATTTTTTTGGCCAGAAGAAAGCCAATGGGCCAAGGAAGCACCTGAGGGGCTGCTCGAGGGGAGCAGCACCCACCAGGGCGTGCCAAGAGGCCCATGCACGCCCAGGTACACCCTGGGGGGTTGTGCCCAGCTCGGGTGCCCCCGAACCGCCTCTTTGCTCTATAAATACCCAAATATTCCAGAAACCCTAGGGGAGTTGACGAAATATTGATCCAGCCGCTGTAGAGACCAAAACCACCATATCCAATCTAGACACCGTCATGGAGGGGTTCACCACTTCCATTGGTGCCTCTCCTATGATGTGTGAGTAGTTCTTTGTACACCTACGGGTCCGTAGTTAGTAGCTAGATGGCTTCCTCTCTCTCTCTTGATTATCAATACAATGGTCTCTTGGAGATCCATGTGATGTAAGTCCTTTGGCGGTGTATTTGTTGGGATCCGATGAACTTTGAGTTTATGATCAGATCTATGTTTTTATCCATGAAAGTTATTTGAGTCTTCTTTGTTCTCTTATATGCATGATTTCTTATAGTCTCGTATTTCTTCTCTGATATTTGGGTTTTGTTTGGCGAACTTGATCTATTTATCTTGCAATGGGAAGAGGTGCTTTGTAGTGGGTTCGATCTAACGATGCTTGATCCCAGTGACAGAAGGGGAACCGACACGTATGTATCGTTGCTACTAAGGATAACAAGATGAGATCTATATCTCCGCAATAGATAAACGGATCTCGTCTACATCATGTCATCGTTCTTATTGGATTGCTCCATTTTCTCATGAACTTAATACACTAGATGCATGCTGGATAGCGATCGATGTGTGGAGTAATAGTAGTAGATGCAGGCAAGAGTCAGTCTACTAATCTTGGACGTGATGCCTATATAATGATCATTGCCAGGTTATCGTCATGATTATTTGAAGTTCTGTCAATTTCCCAAGAGTAATTGTTTTCCCACCATTTGCTATTTTTCTCGAGAGAAGCCACTACTGAAACCTATGGCCCCCGGGTCTCTTTTCATCATATCTGCCTTTGCAATCTATTTTCTCTTGCATTAATTTTCAGATCTATTAAATCAGAAATACAAAAATACCTTGCTGCAATTTATTTGTTCCGCGATCTATTTATCCTATATACCACTTTTTACCTCACGTTATTTTCCTACTTGAGGCGCTGTACCCGGAAGGGTTTGACAACCCCTTTAACACGTCAGGTTGCGAGTATTTGTTATTTGTGTGCAGGTGCTATTTACACGGTGCGAGGAGGATCTCCTACTGGTAAGATAACCTTGGTCTCATCACTGAGGGAAATACCTACCATCGCTATACTGCATCATCCCTTCCTCTTTGGGGAAATACCGACGTAGTTCTAGCAGACATCGATTTTTCCGTCTACGAAACTTCTTTTGATGATAGCTTAAGCAACCTTGATCGAGTTTTGCAGAGATGCGAAGAAACTAATCTTGTCTTGAATTGGGAGAAATGCCACTTTATGGTTAATGAAGGTATGGTCTTGGGGCATAAAATTTTTGAAAGAGGTATTGAAGTTGATAAAGCTAAAGTAGATGCTATTGAAAAGATGTTGTGTCCTAAAGATATCAAAGGTATAAGAAGTTTCCTTGGTCATGTTGGTTTCTATAGGAGGTTTATTAAAGACTTCTCTAAAATTTCTAGACCTCTCACTAATCTCTTGAAAAAAGATATTCCTTTTGTTTTTGATGATGATTGAGTAGAAGCATTTGAAATACTTAAGAAGGCCTTGATTTCTGCACCTATTGTTCAGCCACCTGATTGGAATTTACCCTTTGAAATTATGTGTGATGCTAGTGATTATGTTGTTGGTGCTGTTGTAGGACAAAGAGTTGATAAGAAATTAAATGTTATCCATTATGCTAGTAAAACTCTAGACAGTGCCCAGAGAAATTATGCTACTACTAAAAAAGAATTTTTAGCAGTTGTAATTGCTTGTGATAAGTTCAGATCTTATATTGTTGATTCCAAAGTAACTATTCACATTGATCATGCTGCTATTAAATATCTTATGGAAAAGAAAGATGCTAAACCTAGAATTATTAGGTTGGTTCTCTTGTTACAAGAATTTGATTTGCATATTATTGATAGAAAGGGAGCTGAGAACCCCGTTGCAGACAACTTGTCTAGGTTAGAAAATGTTCTTAATGACCCACTGCCTATTGATGATAACTTTCCTAATGAACAATTAGTTGTCATAAATGCTTCTCGTAATGCTCCATGGTATGTTGATTATGCTAATTACATTGTTGCTAAATTTATACCACCTAGCTTCACATACCAGCAAAAGAAAAAGTTTTTCTATGATTTAAGACATTACTTTTGGGATGACCCACACCTTTATAAAGAAGGAGTAGATGGTGTTATTGGACGTTGTGTACCTGAGCATGAACAGGAACAGATCCTACACAAGTGTCACTCCGAGGCTTATGGAGGACACCACGTTGGAGATAGAACTGCACATAAGGTATTGCAATCCGGTTTTATTGGCCTACTCTCTTCAAAGATGCTTGTAAGTTTGTCTTGTCTTGTGATGAATGCCAAAGAATTGGTAATATTAGTAGACGTCATGAAATGCCTATGAATTATTCACTTGTTATTGAACCATTTGATGTTTGGGGCTTTGATTTTATGGGACCTTTTCCTTCCTCTAATGGGTATACACATATGTTAGTTGTTGTTAATTATGTTACTAAGTGGGTAGAAGCTATTCTAACTAGTAGTGCTGATCATAACACTTCTATTAAGATGCTTAAAGAAGTTATTTTTCCGAGGTTTGGAGTCCGTAGATATTTAATGACTGATGGTGGTTCACATTTTATTCGTGGTGCTTTCCGTAAAATGCTTGCTAAGTATGATATTAACCATAGAATTGCATCTCCATATCATCCTCAGTCTAGTGGTCAAGTAGAACTGAGCAATAGAGAGATTAAATTGATTTCGCAAAAGACTATTAATAGATCTAGAAAGAATTGGTCCAAGAAACTTGATGATGCATTATTGGCTTATAGAACCGCTTATAAAAATCCTATGGGTATGCCTCCGTATAAAATGGTCTATGGAAAGGCTTGTCACTTACCTCTTGAACTAGAACATCAGGCATATTGGGATATTAAAGAGATCAACTATGATTTCAAACTTGCCGGTGAGAAGAGGTTACTTGACATTAGCGCGCTTGATGAATGGAGAACCCAAGCCTCTGAGAATGCCAAGTTGTTTAAAGAAAAAGTTAAAGATGGCATGACAAAAGGATACAAAAGCGTGAGTTTAATGTAGGTGATCATGTTTTGCTATACAACTCTTGTTTAAGATTTTTTGCAGGAAAACTTCTCTTTAAAAATGGGAAGGTGAAAGTGCAACTAATCCCCGGGTGGTTTTGGTAATTAATAACAACATATATACCATTGAACTAATAGTTACTTGAGAATCATTTCAGAGAGTTCAGTGATATGGGTATGGCAAGGACTGAAGAAGTGGACCCCCCAAAATGCTAAGGCAAGCATTGGCAAAAGCTCAAGACTCCATTTTTGGTTTAGTGATCCAAGATCACATTGAGTCCATAGGAAAAGCCAATACTATTAAAAGGGGATGAGGTTATGATGATGATCTGGTTGCTCAAGTGCTTAGTGATACATCTCCTAAACTATCAAGCAACTTTCACCGCCATAGACACTCATAAGTAGTCTCGGTCCCACCGATATTCCAAACTCAGTCACACCAAGATGAACCACCTCAGCCATAAGCCAAACCCTAGTAAACTCGGATTTTCCGATTCGAACTCGGTCTCACCGAAACATGAGTTGCCAAGTTTCAGAACCTTCGTCATCAAATTGGTGTCACCGATATGATGAAGTCGGTCCCACCAAACCGGCATGCTCATGTCATTGCCTAATCGGACTAACCGAGATTGTATATTCGGTCCCACCGAAAATCCCAATGTTCACATTATTTGAACTATCGGTCTCACCGAGTTGTCCACCGGTCCCACCGAGATTGCTCAAATGTGTGTAACGGTTGGATTTTGTGTGGAGGCTATTTATACCCCTCCACCCCTCTTCATTCGTGGAGAGAGCCATCGAAAGAACTACCACTCCTACCTTACATTTCGAGAAGAGAACTACCTACCCTTGTGTTGAGATCAAGTTGCTCCACTCCCACCATATGAAGCTTGATCTCTAGCCTTCCCAAGTTGCTTTCCACTCAATCCTTTCTTCCACCACAGCCAAATCAGTGAGGAGAGTTGAGTGTTGGGGAGATTATCATTTGAAGCACAAGAGCAAGGAGTTCATCATCATCTACAACATCTATTACCTTTTGGAGGGTGGTGCCTCCTAGATTGGTTAGGTGTCGCTTGGGAGCCTCCGTCGTCGAGATGTGGAGTTGAACCAAGAAGTTTGTAAGGGCAAGGAGACCACCTACTTCGTGAAGATCTACCCCGAGTAAGGCTAGCCCTCCGTGGGCGTAGGCCATGATGGAATAGACAAGGTTGCTTCTTCGTGGACCCTTCGTGGGTGGAGCCCTCCATGGACTCGCGTAGCCATTACCCTCCGTGGGTTGAAGTCTCCATCAACGTGGATGTACGATAGCGCCACCTATCGGAACCACGGGAAAAATCACCGCGCCTCCAAAATTGCGTTTGCTCTTCTCCACCTCTCTTTACTACATGTGCAATTTACTTTCCGCTGCCTATACTCTAGAATTGCATGTGTAGGGTGATGCTTGACTTGATCATAATTGTGAATCTGCCAAAAACTGTTCTTTGTCAAAAGGCAGAATTTTTATATTGACAAGTAGTCTAATCACCCCCCCTTTAGACATACTTTCGATCCTACAAGTGGTATCAGAGCTTTGGTATCCATTGTATTGGTTTCCATTGCATTGGACTCCATAAGCTTGGTTTCACAACCTAGGAGAGTATGGCGTCTAGTGAGGGTAATTTTCGTAGAGGTCCTTACTTTGATGGTACAAATTTTGCTAGTTGGAAGCATAAAATGAAAATGCATATTCTTGGTCATAACCCAGCCGCATGGGGCATTATTTGTGTTGGTATGCAAGGTGAATTCTTCGAGGAAGGAAAAGTTCCGGATCGCTAAGCTACACCGGAAGAATTGCGGATGTTGCAAAACAATGCTCAAGCTTGTGGCATTCTCTTTAATGCCTTGTGTCCCGAGGAGTTCAACAAAATCAGCCGTCTTGAGAATGCAAAAGAGATTTGGGATACTTTGGTTGAAATGCACGAAGGTACCGAGTCCGTGAAGGAATCAAAGCTAGATATTCTTCAAGGTCAACTTGACAAGTTCAAGATGAAGGATGGTGAAGGAGTCGCTGAAATGTACTCTAGGCTTGCTCTCATCACAAATGAGATTGCCGGCTTAGGAAGCGAAGAAATGACCGACCGATTCATCATCAAGAAGATTCTCAGAGCTTTGGATGGAAAGTATGACACCGTGTGCACTTTGATCCAAATGATGCCAAACTACAAGACTCTCAAGCCAACCGAAGTCATTGGAAGAATTGTTTCTCATGAGATGACACTTAAGGATAAGGAAGAGCTTCACAACAAGTCAAGTGGTGCTTACAAAGCTACAAGTGATGCTCCCACAACCTCAAGTGACAAGTTAGTTTCCAATGAAGAGATAAGCCTAATGGTCAAGAACTTCAACAAATTCTACAAGAATAGAGGCAAAGAGAGAAGCTCAAAGTCTAGATCATATGATGAAAAGAGATCTTCTAGTCGTGATCGAAAGCTGCTACAATTGTGGAAGACCGGACACTACTCAAATGAGTGTACGGCTCCCGACAAGAGAAGAGAAGAATCTCCAAGAAGAAGAAGCTCAAGAGATGAGTCACCTCGAAAGAGAGAAGGAGCAGAGATGATCGTTATGAGCGAAGACCCTCTCGGAGAAGCAAGGATTCGGAGAGGAAAGACAAGTCATCAAGGAGCTACACAAGAAGAAAACATCAAGCTCATGTAGGTGAATGGGTCTCCGGCCCGACTCCGACAATCAATCCGAAGGAAGCTATCACTCCGACTCCGACTACGATCAAGATGAAGGTGTTGCGGTCTTGCTCTCGTATCCTCCAACTCCAACTCCTACGACTTATTTGATTCACCAAATGAGGGAATTGGAAGATGCTTCATGGCTAAAGGCCCCAAGGTATCACACCCTGAATTCATTGACTTCGATAGTGATGAGGATGACTTGCTTGGTGAAGATGAGCTCTTGCATGATAAATCCAAAGTGAGCCTAGTAACGATGAACATGCTAGTAGTCTTTATAGTCGAGAAGAGTCGAATGACAATGCTATGAAGGAGATTGAGCGTCTAACTAAAGAACTAAACACTCTTAAGTTAGCTCATGAAACAACTCAAGAAGATCATAGAGAGCTCCTAAGATCTCATGAGAAGCTACGCTTCGAGAAGCTCACTCTAGAGCAAGAACATGAGTTTCTAAAAGCAATCAATGACGATCTTCGAAAGAAGAGTTCTTCATATCTTGCCAAACGACTTCTCTTGTCTAATTTATTGCCACCCATTAAGACTAAGCATGACAAGCATAAGAAAAATTCTTCCTCTAGCAGTAACAATAACCATGCTAAATCCAATGTTGTTGCTTCTAGTAGTTCTCTTGATTCCACTAACAATGTTTCAAGCCAAGTTACACTTGAGCAAGAGAATAGTTTATTGAAAGGGATCATAGAGAAAGGTGTCTACAAGAGCCTTGCGGAAGCAAGAACTTTGAGGAAATTGTTCGCAAGCAAGGAAGGCACCGGAAGAATCAAGGAATTGGTTTTGAGCGAAAGTTCAACGCCGAAGGCGTTGAGTGGGAAGAAGGTCAATATCCTACTCCACAGTTTGTTCCTCAAAAGGAGAAGTATGATCCTACTTCTTCCAATGTGGAACAAGCTCAAGATGACCTTCCACCACAAGACCACAAGCTAAAAGGCAAGGACAAGCTTCAAGAGGAGATTGATGCATTTGTTGAAGCACCTCAAGCCATGGTCAAGTGGGTTCCCAAGGAAACGTCAAGTTCTACTTCGTCAAGCTCAACTACAACCCCAAGGATTCCCATCAAGATGATGTGGATCCCGAAGAAGAAGAACTAGAAAGTTCTTGAGGGTGACTCGCCAACATACTTCACTCACATTCATTTTGGCAAAAACTTGTGCAATCAACTTCCACATCGTGCACTAGTTCATGGAGTCACAAACCCTCTTGTTGGTAAGTCAAGGGACAAGGTAATCATTGCTTTCATGGACATCATCTATTGTGAACTTCAATCTATGTCCATGGATATCCTTGTTTGTTCCTTGTGGGACTAACCCATGTAGGTATTGAAAGTGCCCGAATCCAAAGGATAGCTCCCAACTCTTGATGATCTCCATCAACATTGAGCATCCACATCTTCAACATCTACATGAAGTCTTCTACGACAACCCAAGGTTAGTTTGACCCTTTAAAAGGGGTTCTCACATCTAGGGGGAGCTTTGCTCTAAAAAAAATTGAGCTAAAGCATCTTCAAATGATGTGAACACATCAATGCTTTATGTAAAAGTGGTAACCCCACTTGTGCTTAAACGATGAGTATGACCTATGATCAAATGTTCTCATTTGGCTCCTAAGTCAATATACTCATATAAAGATGACCTAGTCATCGACAAATTGTGTGTTAGTTGCTAGAGTTTTGGTTGTGCATGTTTGACACATATTTCATTTGCTATCTTATTGTGTGAGCATGTTGGATGCATGATTTTATCCATTCGAGGACATCCATTTGTTGTTTTGGTCATTTTGATTTTTCTGACCAAATGGATGGACAAGAATGCCTAAGTACCTCCCCTAGCTATCTATGCTTTCTTGTCTCAAATTCTATTCATGCTTACATCACAATTTTTGAACAAGTCATTTTCGGACCCTCCGGTGAGGAGCACTGAGCCACCGATCCGTCAAGGGCTAATTTCCAAAACCTTCTAATTGATTTCGGTCGGACCAACTCACTCAAACTCGGTCGAACCGAAAGCATTTAGACGATCTAGGTTTTCATCTCGGTGAAACCGAGTTGTGATTTTCGGCGTGATCAAGTGCATAACGCCTAGCAGTTATCCATCTCGGTGCCACCGAAGTTTTACAACTCGGTCCCACCGACATGAAGGGGTATATATTCCGAGGGGCGCGGCGCTGATTCCTCCTTCAAACGTTTAGCCCACACCCCTTGCCGCCGCCTTGGTCTCCGGATCGTCGCCGTGCCGTCTTTGCGCCCTCGCCGCAGGGGTCCGTCGCCGTCAACGGCCATCTCCTCCGCGCCGTTGCCGCCGTAGAAAAACTCCACCAAGTTAGGGTGAGTTTTGATCCCACTCGTGCTCCCATCTCCGATTCAATGCACGTTTGGATTGCCTAGTATCTTGCCACGATTGAAATCCTCCTGTACACCAGATTGGTTCGTTTGAACTAGATTCGAGTAAAAGTTTTAGGGTTAGGTTTCCGCGGAACACATCTCGGTGAGACCGATTTTATATTTTCGGTATGACCGATTTGGCCTATAGCCATTACCGCACCCTTCGGTCCAACCGAAGTTGTGCGAAATCGGTGTGACCGAAATGAAGATTCTGTGAAACCCTAGTTTTTTCGGCGGGACGAAACCCACTTCGGTCAAACCGAAAGTGGTGTGCCAAGCTCTGTTTAACACTTCGGATTCACGAACCTTAAACTCGGTCGACCGAAATGTCTTCTGTGAAAACTTAATACTAGAATTTGAACTCATTTTTTGCAAAACTTCGCATTTTGTGATGACTCTTCTTCTCGCCTACACCTTATCTATTCACGGGTTGTCAGCCATGTCGATGCCGATGGCAGTGAGAACAGGTCGAGACACCCATTGAGACATTCCAGAGGCGGGCACTAGTCCCGATCCTAGTAGCTCATCCGATGATGGTGAGAGGAGTACACCAAGTGGCATGCCTCCTGCAGCCACCAGAGCTAGAAAGAAGAGGAATTCAGATGATGAGGATTCAGATTTTGTTGTTGAGGAAGAGGTGACCTCAAAGCCTAAAAGGAAGGTTGTTGCAAAAGAGCAACAAGATCAACAATCTAATAAGAACACCAGCTGAGTCTGACGATGAAGGACCAGTTTTACTGAAACTTCGTCCAAAACGCCACTCCATAATGATGCTCATCCTCAAGTGAGGATATGAAGGCAAGGAAAGATAGAGGTCTCGGGCTATGGAGACAAACTGACCCATATGCCGTGAGGAGAAGAACTGTAGATCCCAGATTTCACACGAGAGAGCAAAGCAGGACTTCTATGAGACCGTCTTGATGGACAAGAAGCCCATAGTCGCAGACACCGGATATGTTGATTGGAAGTACATTGACAGTGAAGAGCACAGAGATTTCTTTCCACATGTGCATGAAAGTTTCACTTTGCATGTGGAGTTGCAGATTTTGTAGGCCGAAATTGACCAGTTGGAACGATGAGATGATAATGCAATTTTATGCCTGACTCACTTCTACCCCGATGGAAAGATTATGTGGATGACTGAAGGTCAAAGGTTTTCTTCTTCTATTGAAGAATGGGCAGAAATTGAATGCTCCAAAGGCAACGAGAAGATGATATTGATGTATATGGGATTCCAAAGAAGAATCATGAATCCATGAAAAACATGTACAAAGAGGTTCCAGCAGAGGATTTGGAAATCTGGAAGCTCGGCTCGATCTACCATCTCGAGCAGGCTTACCTACCACTAATACCATTTTGAGGCACACCTTGATGCCCAAATCTGGAGATGATCGCACGATCGAGGATACTCTATCAACATGCTGCACATACTTGATGAGAGAGCACCTTTCAAGGTGATGGACTTGATGGTAGAGACCATTAACAGGATCAAGAATGACGAGAAAAGATCATGTGGATTTGCCCATGATTCAGATGCTTATAAATGCCAAGTTTGGCACGGGCACATTCTTGTTGGATAGAGAACATTTACCGTTGCAGCCAGAGCATGAAGACAACGTTGTTGTGATGGATGAGGAGGATCCGATATCTGTTGAAGGTCAAGCCAAGATCGCGGCTGCTAAGAAAGCCAAAGTCGACAAAAGCGAAGCAGCAGCAGCCTAAACCAAAGAGTTTCAGAGAGCAAATTCTTGAAGCTACTCAAAGGATTGAACAACGCCGCCAGCATTGAACAGTCTCGGAGAGCTTAGAGAGGATTGTTTACGAGAAGATCCACGCCGGACGTGAAGTCGATCAAGTACAAGTATTGTCAACAAGCTCGAGGCGACATTGAGGAAGCAAAGCAGACAAGGCGAGCTTATGCGTGAGTTGCAGGATGACTTAGTCCAGATTCTCATCGACAGATCGCTCCGGTTCCCAAAGGATCCCGATCACTGCTATTCCGATGGATCGACACGGGACTACAGCTTGGCACCTCCCACAGTTCAAAGATTGCTCCTACTCCAGCTCCAGCTCCGGTGTCCACTCCTCCAAAGACAGACATCAGTGAAGTCTTCGCCGATCTTGTCATATCCACTCCGACATCAACCCGCACGGAGCCGCCAGCAGAGTCCACAAAGTGACGCTTAGCTCTATGCTTTTTGAACTTTTGGTAACTTGTTGCCAAAGGGGAGAAATTGTATAGATCATAGGGCTTCGAGAGAGAGTCTTTGTTGTCTTTGCGGTTTTGCTCTTTCGTTCTTTTGCGGTTTCTTTGAGATACTTTTGGTTTTCGAGACATTCAGTGTGTTTGATACTCCGTTTGATTCTACCTTAATGAGTGCTTGGTCGTACTATGCTTTAATGTGTGCTTAATGCTTATCATATGCCATTCCTATCTCGTATGACCATTTACTCATGTCTTGGTGATTGGGTGCATGCTGTTCATCTTATCATTTTGTGCGCTCCACCAAGATGTATGTGACATGGAAGAGTGACCCATGATCCTAATCGATTGTGCATTTGCATTCAAACGCAAATCTTAAATAATGCACAAATTTAGGGGGAGCTCTTACTTATCACATACTTCTCAAAGCGACGATATTATTCATTGATTATATCCTTTGTCGAAGCTTTGATCTATATGTTGTCATCAATTACCAAAAAGGGGGAGATTGAAAGTGCAACTAATCCCCGGGTGGTTTTGGTAATTAATAACAACATATATATCATTGAACTAATAGTTACTTGAGAATCATTTAGAGAGTTCATTGATATGGGTATGGCAAGGATCAAGAAGTGGACCCCCAAAATGCTAAGGCAAGCATTGGCAAAAGCTCAAGACTCCATTTTTGGTTTAGTGATCCAAGATCACATTAAGTCCATAGGAAAATCCAATACTATTAAAAGGGGATGAGGTTATGATGATGATCTGGTTGCTCAAGTGCTTAGTGATACATCTCCTAAACTATCGCAACTTTCACCGCCATAGACACTCATAAGTAGTCTCGGTCCCACCGATATTCCAAACTCAAGACACCGAGATGAACCACCTCACCATAAGCCAAACCCTAGTAAACTCGGATTTTCCGATTCGAACTCGGTCTCACCAAACATGAGTTGCCAAGTTTCAGAACCTTCGTCATCAAATCGGTGTCACCGAGATGATGAAGTCGGTCCCACCAAATGCATGCTCATGTCATTGCATGAATCGGACTAACCGAGATTGTATATTCGGTCCCACGAAAATCCCAACGTTCACATTATTTGAACTATCGGTCTCACCGAGTTGTCCACTCGGTCCCACCGAGATTGCTCAAATGTGTGTAACGGTTGGATTTTGTGTGGAGGCTATTTATACCCTCCACCCCTCTTCATTCGTGGAGAGAGCCATCGAAAGAACTACCACTCCTACCTTACATTTACGAGAAGAGAACTACCTACCCTTGTGTTGAGATCAAGTTGCTCCACTCCCACCATATGAAGCTTGATCTCTAGCCTTCCCAAGTTGCTTTCCACTCAATCCTTTCTTCCACCACAGCCAAATCAGTGAGGAGAGTTGAGTGTTGGGGAGATTATCATTTGAAGCACAAGAGCAAGGAGTTCATCATCATCTACAACATCTATTACCTTTTGGAGGGTGGTGCCTCCTAGATTGGTTAGGTGTCGCTTGGGAGCCTCCGCCGTCGAGATGTGGAGTTGAACCAAGAAGTTTGTAAGGGCAAGGAGATCGCCTACTGTGAAGATCTACCCGAGTAAGGCTAGCCCTCCGTGGGCGTGAGGCCATGATGGAATAGACAAGGTTGCTTCTTCGTGGACCCTTCGTGGGTGGAGCCCTCCGTGGACTCGTGCAGCCGTTACCCTCCGTGGGTTGAAGTCTCCATCAACGTGGATGTACGATAGCGCCACCTATCGGAACCACGGGAAAAATCACCGCGTCTCCAAAATTGCGTTTGCTCTTCTCCACCTCTCTTTACTACATGTGCAATTTACTTTCCGCTGCCTATACTCTAGAATTGCATGTGTTGGGTGATGCTTGACTTGATCATAATTGTGAATCTGCCAAAAACTGTTCTTTGTCAAAAGGCAGAATTTTTATATTGACAAGTAGTCTAATCACCCCCCCTCTAGACATACTTTCGATCCTATAGAAGGTCCTTAGATTATCGAGGAGGTCTATCGTTCCGGTGCCATAAAAATCAACAACGTCAAAGGCACAAACCAAGGTGGTAAATGGTCAAAGAATCAAACAATATATCTCGGTAATCCCATAAATGTTGAAACAAATATAATTGACACCGTAACACCAGAGGAGTACATAAGGGACACTTTCCAGAATGTTTCAGACTCCAAAAAGGAATAGGTATGTAGTACGGTAAGTAAACCGACTCTAAAACTGTTCTAATACCAATTATCTCCGTTTTGGAATATTTAAAAAATTAGGATAACTAAAAGTAGAGGCACGAGGAGACCACAAGGGTGGAGGCGCACCCTACCCCCATGGGCGCGCCCCTACGTTGTGGCCACCTTGTGCCCACCGGACTCCATTTTCTTGCACGATACTTATTTTGGTCGGTAAAAAATCATTATATAATCTCCTGAAGGTTTTGAACACCGTACCATGACAAAATCCTCTGTTTTTGTTTCGAACTGTTTTTCTAACAGATCTAGATCACTATGATGTCTCCAAGCGCACCCAAGGACAAGTTTTCCGAGAAGGTCATCAACCCTTACCTCACAGAGGTGCTGCAACACCCTCAAACCATTGAGATACATGAGGGGGTGCTGCACATCCGTGATATTGAGGGGACGGAGAAGATCGGAAGTGTGGAGACATGACTCGAAGTAATGGAGCATCAAGTTTTCAAGTGCCAAGGGATGGTGGAACATGGACTCAATGCTAATCACATGATGATCACGGAGTTCACCAACAATCACAAGCTAGATGCCAAGAACATCGGGGATGCCACCTTCAAGCTTCACGATAAAATCGAGCATCTCCAAGCCCAGATCTATGACCTGCAAAACCAAAACTGTGAGTATGAATACAAATTTAAGAGGATGAGTTTGGCTGCAGATTTGAGGATCCCGGAGACTCGTTCATCTTTCTATGATGGTGATCCTATGCCTTGGAAGATGGATGACAAGCCTACTACATCAACAACTCCATCATCACCACCTCCGAAGGAAGCGACATAAATACATGGGTATGGGCACTCCCCTTGGCAACTGCCAAGCTTGGGGGAGGTGCCATGGTATCGTATCACCATCACACCTCTATCTTTATCTTTTTTCTTAGCTCAATCCTTATGGTTATATCTTGATCTAGTAGAATAAAGTTTTAGTATGATCTAGCTTTGAGTTTTATTTTGATCTCTGTCTATGTAATCGAGTCTGTGAGTTATATATAATAAAGAGTAGTTTTGAGTTGAGGGCTTTGCTTTTGTGCTATGATCTTGAGGGAATTATAGAAAGAATAACAAGAAATAAAAATATCATATATTGATCTTATGGAGAGTAATGACTTCACATATAAAGAGTATGATGAATAAAAGTTGTTGAGAGTTGACAAACATAGTTTTGGTCATTGTTGCAATTAATAGGAAGTATTAAAGAGAGGCTTCACATATAAATATACTATCTTGGACATCTTTTGTGATTGTGAGCACTCATTAAAATATGACATGCTAAAAGGTTGATGTTGGACAAGGAAGACAACTTAATGAGTTATGTTTTCTTACATTCGAATAGAAGTTATATTGTCATGGATCATCCAACATGTTGAGCTTGCCCTTCCCTCTCATGCTAGCCAAAATTCTTTGCACCAAGTAGAGATACTACTTGTGCTTCCAAACATCCCTTAAACCCAGTCTTGCCATGAGAGTCCACCATACCTACCTATGGATTGAGTAAGATCCTTCAAGTAAGTTGTCATCGGTGCAAGCAATAAAAATTGCGCTCTAAATATGTAGGATCTATTAGTGTGAAGAAAATAAGCTTTATACGAACTTGTAATGTGGAAGAAATAAAAGCGATGGACTGCATAATAAAGTTCTTTATCACAAGCGGCAATATAATGTTACGTTCTTTTGCATTAATATTTTGTGCATCCAACCATAAAAGCGCATGACAACGTCTGCTTCCCTCTGAGAAGGGCCTATCTTTTATTTTTACCTTCTACCCTTATACAAGAGTCATGGTGATCTTCACCTTTCCTTTTTACACTTTATCCTTTGGCAAAGACTATGTGTTGGAGAGATCCGTATATATATATATCCACTCGGATGTAGGTTTTCATAGTATTATTGTTGACATTACCCTTGAGGTAAAAGTTTGGGAGGCAAAACTATAAGCCCCTATCTTTCTCTGTGTCTGATTGAAACTTTGTACCCATAAGTATTGCATGCGTGTTAGCAATTGTGAAAGACTAAATGATAGTTGAGTATGTGGACTTGCTGAAAAGCTCTTATATTGACTCTTTCCGATGTTATGACAAATTGCAATTGCTTCAATGACTGAGATCATAGTTTGTTAGTTTTCAATCGACTTTTCGATTCATAATTTACGTTGTGAATGAATTGTTAGTTTAGCATAAGAAATCATATGACAATATATGTTGTTGTTATAAATATGATCATGATCTCATGTCTGTATTTTATTTTATCGACACCTCTATCTCTAAACATGTGGACATATTTTGCGATATTGGCTTTCGCATGAGGACAAGCGAGGTCTATGCTTGGGAGAGTTGATACGTCCATTTTGCATCATGCTTTTATATCGATATTTTTTGCATCAGGGGCTGTTACTACACGTTATGTCACAATACTTATATCTTTTCTCTCTTATTTTATAAGGTTTACATGAAGAGGGAGAATGCCGACAGCTGGAATTCTGGACTGGAAAAGGAACAAATATTAGAGACCTATTCTGCACAACTCCAAATCGGAGAAGTGCGTCTTCATAGAATACCCAAAGGAAATTTTTGGGTACACCTTCTATCACAGATCCGAAGGCAAAACATTCGTTGTTAATAAATGGATCCTTTCTAGAGAAGGAGTTTCTCTCGAAAGAAGTGAGTGGGAGGAAAGTAGAACTTGATGAGGTAATTGTACCTTCTCCCTTATTGGAAAGTAGTTCATCACAGAAATCTGTTCCTGTGACTACTACACCAATTAGTGAGGAAGCTAATGATGATGATCATGTAACTTCAGATCAAGTTACTACCGAATCTCGTAGGTAAACCAGAGTAAGATCCGCACCAGAGTGGTACGGTAATCCTGTTCTGGAAGTCATGTAACTAGACCATGATGAACCTATGAACTATGAGGAAGCGATGATGAGCCCAGATTCCGCGAAATGGCTTGAGGCCATGAAATCTGAGATGGGATCCATGTATGAGAACAAAGTGTGGACTTTGATGGATTTGCCCGATGATCGGCAAACCATAGAAAATAAATGGATCTTCAAGAGGAAGACGGACGTTGATAGTAGTGTTACTATCTACAAAGCTAGACTTGTCGAAAAAGGTTTTTGACAAAGTTCAAGGTGTTGACTACAATGAGATTTTCTCAACTGTAGCGATGCTTAAGTCTGTCCGAATCATGTTAGCAATTGCCACAATTTATGAAATTTGGCAAATGGATGTAAAAACTGCATTCCTGAATGGGTTTCTGGAGGAAGAGTTGTATATGATGCAACTAGAAGGTTTTATCGATCCAAAGGTAGCTAACAAAGTGTGCAAGCTCCAGCGATCCATCTATGGACTGGTGCAAGCATCTCGGAGTTGGAATATACGCTTTGATAAGTTGATCAAAGCATATAGTTTTATACAGACTTGCGGTGAAGCCTGTATTTACTAGAAAGTGAGTGGGAGCACTACAGCATTTCTGATAAGTATATGTGAATGACATATTGTAGATCGGAAATAATGTAGAATTATTCTGCAAAGCATAAAGGAGTGTTTGAAAGGAGTTTTTCAAAGAAAGACCTCGGTGAAGCTGCATACATATTGAGCATCAAGATCTATAGAGATAGATCAAGAAGCTTGATAAGTTTTTTCAATAAGTACATACCTTGACAAGATTTTGAAGTAGTTCAAAATGGAACAGTCAAAGAAAGAGTTCTTTCATGTGTTACAAGGTGTGAAATTGAGTAAGACTCAAAACCCGACCACGGCAGAAGATAGAAAGAGAATGAAAGTCATTCCCTATGCCTTGGCCATAGGTTCTATAAAGTATGCCATCACGTGTACCAGATCTATTGTATGCCCTACATCGAGTTTGGCAAGGAGTACAATAGTGATCTATGAGTAGATCATCGGACAATGGTCAAAATTATCCTTAGTAGAATAAGGATATGTTTCTCGATTATGGAAGTGACAAAAGGTTCGTAAGTAAAGGTTACGCCGATGCAAGTTTTGACACCGATCCGATGACTCTAAGTCTCGATCTAGATACATATTGAAAGTGGGAGCAATTAGCTAGAGTAGCTCCGTGCGAGCATTGTAGACATAGAAAATTGCAAAATACATAACGGATCTGAATGTGAAAGACCCGTTGACTAAGATTCTCTCACAAGCAAAACATGATCATACCTTAGTACTCTTTGGGTGTTAATCACATAGCAATGTGAACTAGATTACTGAATCTAGTAAACCCTTTGGGTGTTGGTCACATGCCGATGTGAACTATGGGTGTTAATCACATGATCATGTGAACTATCGATGTTAATCACATGGTGATGTGATCTAGATTATTGACTCTAGTGCAAGTGGGAGACTGAAGGAATATGCCCTAGAAGCAATAATAAAGTTATTATTTATTTCCTCATATCATGATAAATGTTTATTATTCATGCTAGAATTGTATTAACGAAACATAATACATGTGTGAATATATAGACAAAGCAGAGTGTCACTAGTATGCCTCTACTTGACTAGCTTGTTAATCAAAGATGGTTATGTTTCCTAACCATGAACAAGGAGTTGTTATTTGATTAACAAGGTCACATCATTAGTTGAATGATCGATTGACACGACCCATTCCGTTAGCTTAGCACACGATCGTTTAGTATGTTGCTATTGCTTCCTTCATGACTTATACATGTTCCTATGACTATGAGATTATGCAACTCCGTTTACGGAGGAACACTTTGTGTGCTACCAAACGTCTACAACGAATCGGGTGATTATAAAGGTGCTCTACAGGTGTCTCCAAAGGTACTTGTTGAGTTGGCGATTTCGAGATTAGGATTTGTCACTCCGAATGTCGGAGAGGTATCTCTGGGCCCTCTCGGTAATGCACATCACTTAAGCCTTGCAAGCATTGCAACTAATGAGTTAGTTGCAAGATGATGTATTTGAACGAGTAAAGAGACTTGCGGTGGCGAGATTGAACTAGGTATTGGATACCGACGATCGAATCTCGGGCAAGTAACATACCGATGACAAAGGAACAACGTATGTTGTTATGCGGTTTGACCGATAAAGATCTTCAGTAGAATATGTAGGAGCCAATATGGGCATCCAGGTCCCGCTATTGTTTATTGACCAAGAATAGTTCTAGGTCATGTCTACATAGTTCTCGAACCCGTAGTGTCCGCACGCTTAAGGTTTCGATGATGGTTATATTATGAATTTATGAGTTTTGATGTACCGAAGGAGTTCGAGTCCCGGATGAGATCGGGGACATGACGAGGAGTCTCGAAATGGTCGAGACGTAAAGATCGATATATTGGACGACTATATTCGGAGTTCGGAAAGGTTCCGAGTGATTCGGTATTTATCGGAGTCTGGGAGAGTTACGGAATTCGCCGGGAGAAGTATTGGGCCTTATTGGGCCCTCAAGGAAAGGGAGAGGGCTGCCTAGGGCAGGCCGTGCGCCTGCCCTAGTCCGGTGGGCTAGGGGAGGGCGCACCCTCCTTCCTTCCTTCTCTCTTCCCTTCCTAGTCTCCTACTCCTAATACATGGAAGGATCCCTAGTTGGACTAGGAAAGGGGAATCCTACTCGGTGGGAGTAGGACTCCCCTATGGCGCGCCTCCTCCCTAGGCCGGCCTCCTCCTCCCTCCCTCCTTTATATACAAGGGCAGGGGGCACCCCATGGACACACAATCGTTCCTTAGCCGTGTGCGGTGCCCCCTTCCACCATATTCCACCTCGGTCATATCGTCGCGAAGCTTAGGCGAAGCCCTGCGCCGGTAGAACATCAAGATCGTCACCACACCGTCGTCTTGTGGAACTCTCCCTCGACACTCGGCTGGATCGGAGTTCGAGGGACGTCATCGAGCTGAACGTGTGCTGAACTCGGAGGTGCCGTACGTTCGGTACTTGGATCGGTCGGATCGTGAAGACATACGACTACATCAACCGCGTTGTCATAACGCTTCGCTTGGTCACGTGCGTACGAGACAACACTCTCCCCTCTCGTTGCTATGCATCACCATGATCTTGCGTGTGCGTAGGAAAATTTTGAAATTACTACGTTCCCCAACAGTGGTATCAGAGCCAGGTTTTTTATGGTTTGATGTTGTATGCACGAGTAGAACACAAGTGAGTTGTGGGCGATATAAGTCATACTGCTTATCAGCATGTCATACTTTGGTTCGGCGGTATTGTTGGATGAAGCGGCCCGGACCGACATTACGCGTACGCTTACGCGAGACTGGTTTTACCGCCGTGCTTTGCACACAGGTGACTAGCGGGTGTCAGTTTCTCCAACTTTAGTTGAACCGAGTGTGGCTACGCCCGGTCCTTGCGAAGGTTAAAACAACACCAACTTGACAAACTATCGTTGTGGTTTTGATGCGTAGGTGAGATTGGTTCTTGCTTAAGCCCGTAGCACCCACGTAAAACTTGCAACAACAAAGTAGAGGACATCTAACTTGTTTTTGCAGGGCATGTTGTGATGTGATATGGTCAAGACGTGATAAGATATAAGTTGTTGTATGAGATGATCATGTTTTGTTGAAGTTATCGGCAATTGGCAGAAGCCCTATGGATGTCTCTTTGTTGCATAAGATGCAAGTGCCAAATAATTGCTTTACTTTATCGCTATACGATAGCAATAGTTGTAAGAGCAATAGTTGGTGAGACAACCATGTGATGACACATTGATATAGATCAAGATGATGAAGATCATGGTGTCGTGCCGGTGACGATAGAGATCATGATAGTACTTTGGAGATGGAGATCAAAGGCGCAAGATGATCATGGCCATATCATGTCACATATTTTGATTGCATATGATGTTTATCTATTATACATCTTATTCTTGCTTTGATTGACGGTAGCATTTTAAGATGATCTCTCACTAATTATCAAGAAGTGTTCTCCCTGAGTATGCACCGTTGCCAAAGTTCATCGTGCCCAGACACCACGTGATGATCGGGTGTGATAAGCTCTACGTCCATCTACAACGGGTGCAAGCCAGTTTTGCACACGCGGAATACTCAGGTTAAACTTGACGAGCCTAGCATATGCAGATATGGCCTCGGAACACGGAGACCGAAAGGTCGAGCATGAATCATATAGTAGATATGATCAACATAATGATGTTCACCATTGAAAACTACTCCATCTCACGTGATGATCGGTTATGGTTTAGTTTATTTGGATCACGTGATCACTTAGAGGATTAGAGGGATGTCTATCTAAGTGGGAGTTCTTAAGTAATATGATTAATTGAACTTTAATTTATCATGAACTTAGTCCTGGTAGTATTTTGCAAATTATGTTGTAAGATCAATAGCTTGCGTTGTTGCTTTCATATGTTTATTTTGATATGTTCCTAGAGAAAATTGTGTTGAAAAATGTTAGTAGCAATGATGCGGATTGGATCCATGATCCGAGGTTTATCCTCATTGTTGCCTGTAAGAATTATGTCCTTAATGCACCGCTAGGTCTTGACCTATTGCAGGAGCAGATGCGAGGCGTTATGAATGTTTGGCTAGCTCAATATGATGACTACTTGATAGTTTTGTGCACCATGCTTTATGGCTTAGAATCGGGACTTCAAAGATGTTTTGAACATCATGGACCATATGAGATGTTCCAGAATTGAAGTTAATATTTCTAGCAAATACCGAGTTGAGAGATATGAAGTCTTCAACAAGTTCTATAGCTAAAAGATGGAGGAGAATCGCTCAACTAGTGAGCATGTGCTCAGATTGTGCAGGTACTTCAATCGCTTGAATCAAGTGGGAGTTAATCTTCCGGATAAGATAGTGATTGATGAATTCTCTAGTCACCATCACCAAGTTAGTAGAACTTCGTGATGAACTATAATATGCAAGGGATGATGAAAATGATTCCGAGTTTTTCATGATGATGAAATCGATGAAGGTAGAAATCAAGAAAGAACATCAAGTGTTGATGGTTAACAAGACCACTAGTTTCAAGAAAAGGGCAAAGGGATAGAAGGGAACTTCAAGCGAACGGCAAGCAAGTTGTTGCTCAAGTGAAGAAGCCCAAGTCGGATCTAAGCACGAGACTAAGTGCTTCTACCGCAAAGGGACTGGTTCTCGAAGCGAACTACCCCAAGTATTTGGCGGATAAGAAGGATGGCAAAGTAAACAAAGGTATATTTGATATACATGTTATTGATGTGTACTTTACTAGTGTTTATAGCAACCCCTCGGTATTTGGTACTGGTTCGGTTGCTAAGAGTAGTAACTCAAACGGAGTTGCGAATAAATGAAACTAGTTAAGGGTGAAGTGACGATGTGTGTTGAAAGTAGTTTCAAGATTGATATGATCATCATCGCACACTCCCTATACTTTCGGGATTAGTGTTGAACCTAAATAAATGTTATTTGGAGTTTGCGTTGAGCATGAATATGATTTGATCGTGTTTATTGCAATACGGTTATTCATTTAAGTAAGAGAATAAACTGTTGTTCATTTACATGAATAAAACCTTATATGGTTACACACCCAATGAAAATGGTTCATTGGATCTCGATCGTAGTGATACACATATTCATAATATTGAAACCAAAAGATGGAAAGTTAATAATGATAGTGCAACTTATTTGTGGCACTGCCGTTTAAGTCATAATGGTGTAAAGCGCATGAAGAAACTCCATGCTGATGGGATTTTGGAATCACTTGATTATGAATCACTTGATGCTTGCGAACCATGCCTCATGGGCAAGATGACTAAGACTCCGTTCTCCGAAACAATGGAGCGAGCAACTGACTTATTGGAAATAATACATACTGATGTATGCGATCCAATGAGTGTTAAGGCTCGCGGCGGGTATCGTTATTTTCTGACCTTCACAGATGATTTGAGCAGATATGGGTATATCTACTTGATGAAACATAAGTCTGAAACATTTGAAAAGTTCAAAGAATTTCAGAGTGAAGTGGAAAATCATCGTGACAAGAAAATAAGGTTTCTACGATCTGATCGCAGAGACAAATATTTGAGTTACGAGTTTGGTCTTCAATTAAGACAATGTGGAATAGTTTCACAAATTCGTGCCACCTGGAACACCACATCATAATGGTGTGTCCGAACGTCATAACCGTACTTTATTGGATATAGTACAATCTATGATGTTTCTTACCGATTTACCAATATCGTTTTGGGATCATGCATTAGAGACAGCTGCATTCACATTAAATAGGGCAACATCTAAATCCGTTGAGACGACACTATATGAACTGTGGTTTAGCAAGAAACCAAAGTTGTCATTTCTTAAAGTTTGGGGCTGCGATGCTTATGTGAAAAAGTTTCATCCTGATAAGCTCAAACCCAAATCGGAGAAGTGCGTCTTCATAGAATACCCAAAGGAAATTGTTGGGTACACCTTCTATCACAGATCCGAAGGCAAAACATTCGTTTTTAATAAATGGATCCTTTCTAGAGAAGGAGTTTCTCTCGAAAGAAGTGAGTGGGAGGAAAGTAGAACTTGATGAGGTAATTGTACCTTCTCCCTTATTGGAAAGTAGTTCATCACGTAAATCTGTTCTGTGACTACTACACCAATTAGTGAGGAAGCTAATGATGATGATCATGTAACTTCAGATCAAGTTACTACCGAATCTCGTAGGTAAACAGAGTAAGATCCGCACTGAGTGGTACGGTAATCCTGTTCGGAAGTCATGTAACTAGACCATGATGAACCTACGAACTATGAGGAAGCGATGATGAGCCCAGATTCGCGAAATGGCTTGAGGCCATGAAATCGAGATGGGATCCATGTATGAGAACAAAGTGTGGACTTTGATGGATTTGCCCGATGATCGGCAAACCATAGAAAATAAATGGATCTTCAAGAGGAAGACGGACGTTGATAGTAGTGTTACTATCTACAAAGCTAGACTTGTCGAAAAAGGTTTTTGACAAAGTTCAAGGTGTTGACTACAATGAGATTTTCTCAAGCGTAGCGATGCTTAAGTCTGTCCGAATCATGTTAGCAATTGCCACAATTTATGAAATTTGGCAAATGGATGTAAAAACTGCATTCCTGAATGGGTCTCTGGAGGAAGAGTTGTATATGATGCAACTAGAAGGTTTTATCGATCCAAAGGTAGCTAACAAAGTGTGCAAGCTCCAGTGATCCATCTATGGACTGGTGCAAGCATCTCGGAGTTGGAATATACGCTTTGATAAGTTGATCAAAGCATATAGTTTTATCTGAGACTTGCGGTGAAGCCTGTATTTACTAGAAAGTGAGTGGGAGCACTACTGCATTTCGATAAGTATATGTGAATGACATATTGTAGATCGGAAATAACGTAGAATTATTCGCAAAGCATAAAGGAGTGTTTGAAAGGAGTTTTTCAAAGAAAGACCTCGGTGAAGCTGCATACATATTGAGCATCAAGATCTATAGAGATAGATCAAGAAGCTTGATAAGTTTTTCAATAAGTACATACCTTGACAAGATTTTGAAGTAGTTCAAAATGGAACAGATCAAAGAAAGAGTTCTTTCCTGTGTTACAAGGTGTGAAATTGAGTAAGACTCAAAACCCGACCACGGCAGAAGATAGAAAGAGAATGAAAGTCATTCCCTATGCCTTGGCCATAGGTTCTATAAAGTATGCCATACTGTGTACCAGATCTATTGTATGCCCTACACTGAGTTTGGCAAGGGAGTACAATAGTGATCTAGGAGTAGATCACTGGACAGCGGTCAAAATTATCCTTAGTAGAATAAGGATATGTTTCTCGATTATGGAAGTGACAAAAGGTTCGTCGTAAAAGGTTACGTCGATGCAAGTTTTGACACCGATCTGGGTGACTCTAAGTCTCGATCTAGATACATATTGAAAGTGGGAGCAATTAGCTAGAGTAGCTCCATGCAGAGCATTGTAGACATAGAAAATTGCAAAATACATAACGGATCTGAATGTGAAAGACCCGTTGACTAAGATTCTCTCACAAGCAAAACATGATCATACCTTAGTACTCTTTGGGTGTTAATCACATAGCAATGTGAACTAGATTACTGAATCTAGTAAACCCTTTGGGTGTTGGTCACATGCCGATGTGAACTATGGGTGTTAATCACATGATGATGTGAACTATCGATGTTAATCACATGGTGATGTGATCTAGATTATTGACTCTAGTGCAAGTGGGAGACTGAAGGAATATGCCCTAGAAGCAATAATAAAGTTATTATTTATTTCCTCACATCATGATAAATGTTTATTATTCATGCTAGAATTGTATTAACCGGAAACATAATACATGTGTGAATATATAGACAAACAGAGTGTCACTAGTATGCCTCTACTTGACTAGCTTGTTAATCAAAGATGGTTATGTTTCCTAACCATGAACAAGGAGTTGTTATTTGATTAACAAGGTCACATCATTAGTTGAATGATCTGATTGACACGACCCATTCCGTTAGCTTAGCACACGATCGTTTAGTATGTTGCTATTGCTTCCTTCATGACTTATACATGTTCCTATGACTATGAGATTATGCAACTCCCGTTTACCGGAGGAACACTTTGTGTGCTACCAAACGTCACAACGTAACTGGGTGATTATAAAGGTGCTCTACAGGTGTCTCCAAAGGTACTTGTTGAGTTGGCGTATTTCGAGATTAGGATTTGTCACTCCGAATGTCGGAGAGGTATCTCTGGGCCCTCTCGGTAATGCACATCACTTAAGCCTTGCAAGCATTGCAACTAATGAGTTAGTTGCGAGATGATGTATTACGGAACGAGTAAAGAGACTTGCCGGTGACGAGATTGAACTAGGTATTGGATACCGACGATCGAATCTCGGGCAAGTAACATACCGATGACAAAGGGAACAACGTATGTTGTTATGCGGTTTGACCGATAAAGATCTTCGTAGAATATGTAGGAGCCAATATGGGCATCCAGGTCCCGCTATTGTTTATTGACCGAGAATAGTTCTAGGTCATGTCTACATAGTTCTCGAACCCGTAGGGTCCGCACGCTTAAGGTTTCGATGATAGTTATATTATGAATTTATGAGTTTTGATGTACCGAAGGAGTTCGGAGTCCCGGATGAGATCGGGGACATGACGAGGAGTCTCGAAATGGTCGAGACGTAAAGATCGATATATTGGACGACTATATTCGGAGTTCGGAAAGGTTCCGAGTGATTCGGTATTTATCGAGTACTGGGAGAGTTACGGGAATTCGCCGGGA
This sequence comes from Aegilops speltoides, assembly GCA_021437245.1. Classification (NCBI taxonomy): domain Eukaryota; kingdom Viridiplantae; phylum Streptophyta; class Magnoliopsida; order Poales; family Poaceae; genus Aegilops; species Aegilops speltoides. The sequence goes on along the minus strand of CM038146.1, from coordinate 349,759,958 downwards.
GAAGTATTGGGCCTTATTGGGCCCTGGGAAAGGGAGAGGGCTGCCTAGGGCAGGCTGCGCGCCTTGCCCTAGTCCGGTGGGCTGGGGAGGGCCGCACCCCTCCTTCCTTCCCTTCTCTCTTCCCTTCCTAGTCTCCTACTCCTAATACATGGAAGGATCCCTAGTTGGACTAGGAAAGGGGAATCCTACTCCGGTGGGAGTAGGACTCCCCTATGGCGCCTCCTCCTAGGCGGCCTCCTCCTCCCTCCCTCCTTATATATCGGGCGGGGGCACCCCATGGACACACAAGTTGATCTACGGATCGTTCCTTAGCCGTGTGCGGTGCCCCTTCCACCATATTCCACCTCGGTCATATCGTCGTGAAGCTTAGGCGAAGCCTGCGCGATAGAACATCAAGATCGTCACCACACCGTCATCTTGTGGAACTCTCCTCGACACTCGGCTGGATCGGAGTTCGAGGGGCGTCATCGAGCTGAGCGTGTGCTGAACTCGGAGGTGCCGTGACGTTCAAGATACTTGGATCGGTCGGATCGTGAAGGCGCACGACTACATCAACAGCGTTGTCATAACGCTTCGCTTCGGTCTACGAGGGTACGTAGACAACACTCTCCCCTCTCGTTGCTATGCATCACCATGATCTTGCGTGTGCGTAGGAAAATTTTGAAATTACTACGTTCCCCAACATCTAGGCCCCGACGAAGCTGTTCTGCCGGGGAAACATCCCTCTGGGAGGGGGAAATCATCGCCATAGTCATCACCATTGATCCTCTCTTCGAGAGGGGGTCAATCTCCATCAACATATTCCCCAGCACCATCTCCTATCAAACCCTAGTTCATCTCTTGTATCCGATCTTTGTCTCAAAATCTTAGATTGGTACCTGCGGGTTGCTAGTAGTGTTGATTACTCCTTGTAGTTGATGCTAGTTGGTTTATCCGGTGGAAGATTATATTTTCAGATCCTTAATGATAATTAATACTCCTTCGATTATGAACATGGATATGCTTTGTGAGTAGTTACGTTTGTTCTTGAGGACATGGGATAAATCTTATTATAAGTAATCATGTGAATTTGGTATTCGTTCGATATTTCGATGAGATGTATGTTGTCTCTCCTCTAGTGGTGTTATGTGAACGTCGACTACATAATACTTCACCATGATTTTTGGCCTAGGGGAATGCATTGGGAAGTAATAATCATATGATGGGTTGCTAGACTGACAGAAGCTTAAACCCTAGTTTATGTGTTGCTTCGTAAGGGGCTAATTTGGATCCGTATGTTTCATGCTATGGTTAGGTTTACCATAATTCTTCTTTCATAGTTGCGGATGCTTGCGAGAGGGGTTAATCATAAGTGGGAGGCTTGTCCAAGGAAGGGCAACACCCAAGCATCGGTCCACCCACATATCAAATTATCAAAGTAACAAACACGAATCATATGAGCAGGATGAAAATTAGCTTGACAATAATTCCCATGTGCCCTCGACAACCTTTGCTTTATATAAGAGTTTGTCCAGCCTTGTCCTTTGCTACAAAAAGGATTGGGCCAACTTGCTGCATCTTGTTTACTTTTCTTATTTGTTGCCCGTTACGAATTATCTTATCACACGACTATCTGTTACCAATAATTTCAGTGCTTGCAGGGAATACCTTGCTGAAAACCGCTTGTCATTTCATTCTGCTCCTCGTTGGGTTCGACACTCTTACTTATCGAAAGGACTAAGATAGATCCCCTACACTTGTGGGTCATCAGTAGGTTGCATGGACGTAATAAAACTGACAAACTGGATTAACTGATGAAATTACATGCTGAATTATATATATATACATATATATTTCTTGTGTGTCTGGTAGGTAGGCAAGATGAGTCATCGTGCGTGGATGTACACATGTCACACTAGTTAGAAAGTCATGGCCAATGAATGGTTAACAAAAACCTAGGGGTTTGTTAGATCCGGATTTGCAATTGGTCACAGGAAAACCTTGTGCCCCTGTGTCTAGTGCGACAATTGGCACAAGAGAACAGAGGATGAAATGGGTAAGCACCTGCAGAAGAGTGGTTTTACGCTCGGTTATATGGTGTGAACATTTCATGGTGAGTCTGCCCAACGTGCCAGAGCTGAGGTGGTTCGTCGTCGCACCGACGAGCATGGTACTAGGATGGAAGACATGGGGCAATACTTTGATGATGCTCGAGATTCGAACGATGAGATGGAGGAATCTGCAAAGGCCTTCAATGAAATGTTGGATTCTTGAAAATGTCCTATTCACGAGCACACTGAGCTTTGTCAGCTAGATGCCATCTCACAAGTAATGGCTCTGAAGGCTCAATTCAACTTGGGCAGAGAATGCTACAGCGTGATGATGACAGTATTTGGACGCTTTCTACCGAAGGGCCATGTAATGCGTGTAAACATGTACCAGTCAGACAAAATCCTCCATGCACTTAAGATGCCCTATGAGAAGATAGACACCTGTGAGAAAGGATGTGCCCTATTTAGGCTTGAGTATGCAGACTTGAACTATTGTCCCATTTGCAAGTCTTCCAGGTATGTTGTGGTAGACAATGGTATGGGTGAGAAGACGCAGACCAAAATCCCCGTTAATGTTCTTCGGTATATGCCAGTCGTACCAAGACTTCAATGTCTTTTCATGCTCGAAGAGACGGCCAGACAGATGATATGGCACAAAATGGGCAAAAGAACCGAACTAGATGCAGATGGGAATCTGATGATGGTACACACATCGGATGGTTCTGCGTGGAAGCACTTCGATGCATTATATGAGCAAAAAGCAGTAAATCCAAGGCATCTGATGTACACCGGTCACACTAATTAGAAAGACATGACCAATGAATGGTTAACAAAAACCACAGGGTTTGTGAGAGCCGCATTTGCAAATGGCCAGAGGAAAACCTGGTGCCCATGTGTCTGGTGCGACAATTGGCACAAGAGAACAGAGGATGAAATGGGTAAGCACCTGCAGATGAGTGGTTTTATGCCTGATTATATGGTGTGGACATTTCATGGTGAGTCCTCCCAATGTGCCAGAGCTGAGGTGGTTCGTCGTCGCACCGACGAGCATGGTACCAGGATGGAAGACATGGTGCAAGACTTTGATGATGCTCAGGATTATGATGATGAGATGGAGGAATCTGCAAAGGCCTTCAATGAAGTGTTGGATTCTTCAAAATGTCCTCTCCATGAGCACACTGAGCTTTGTCAGCTAGATGCCATCTCACAAGTAGTGGCTCTGAAGTCTCAATTCAACTTGGGCAGAGAATGCTATGATGCGATGATGACAGTATTTGGATGCTTTCTACCGAAAGGCCATGTAATGCCTGGAAACCTGTACCAGTCGGACAAAATCCACCATGCACTTAAGATGCCCTATGAGGATATAGATGCATGTGAGAAAGGATGTGCCTTATTTAGGCTTGACTATGCAGACTTGAACTATTGTCCCATTTGCAAGTCTTCCAGGTATGTTGTGGTAGACAATGGTATGGGTGATAAGACGCATACCAAAATCCTCGTTAATTTTCTTTGGTATATGCCAGTTGTACCAAGACTTGAACATATTTTCATGGTCAAAGAGACGGCTAGACAAATGACATGTCACAAAATGGGCAAAAGAACTGAACTAGATGCAGATTGGAATCTGATGATGGTACGCACATCATATGGTTCTGCTTGGAAGCACTTCGATGCATTATATGAGCAAAAAGCAGCAGATCCAAGGCATCCTCGAGTCTCCATCAACATAGATGAGTTCAATGTGTTTGGTTTGACGGCAACCCAATATAGTTGTTGGCCCATATTTGTCATTCCACTCAATCTCCCCCTCGGACAGATTATGCAAAGAAAGAATAGTTTCCTGACGTTGATAATTCCAGGGCCCAACTATCCGGGTAAGAATATGAATGTGTACATGCAGCCGCTTAAGGATGAATTGCAAGAAGCTTGGGATAATGGGTTCAAGACATACGACACTGCTAGTAAACAAAAAATCATAATGCGTGTCTGGTACATGTACTCGATGCATGACTTGCCGGCGTATGCGCTATTCGTTGGCTGGTGTGTGCATGGAAGGTTCATGTGCTCCATACGCACGACAACTCTTCAGTTTCATTGGCTGTTGGCGGGTCACAAGTTTTCTTGCTTTGACTTGCATAGACAATTCCCGGATCCTCGCCATAAGTTCAGGAAAGACAAGAAGAACTTCACCAAAGGTAGAGTTGTCAAAAACTCCGCACCACCTACGTTGGCAGGCCAAGAAACCCTAGATCATTTAAACGCTCTCGAGCCAGATCCAGAGCATCCAGGGTATTTCAAGGGGTATAATTTGGAACACACCTGGACTCACAAGACATGCTTGTGGCATCTGCCTTACTTCAGTGACCTCCTTTGCCCACACAACATCAACATGATGCACACTGAAAAGAATACCGTCGAGGCCCTTTTTGGTACATTGTTCGACATAGAGGGGAAGTCAAAGGATAATACTAAGGCTAGAGTCGATCGGGAGGCGCTATGTGATAGACCGTTACAAAACATGCAAGAACCAAAAGGAAAGCAGAACTGGACGAAGCCAAAGGCATGGTTCAATCTTGGAAGGCTAGCTATGAGGGAATTTATCTTGTTGGTGAAAATGCACTTGATGTTCCCCGATGGGTATGCAGTGAATCTAAAGAGGGGAGCGAGTCTTGAAAAAATGAAAACATTTGGTCTCAAGAGTCATGATTGGCACATATGGCTTGAGCGGGTAATGCCGGTGATGTTGCGTGGCTTCATCCTTGAGGATGAATGGCTAGTACTGGCAGAGCTAAGCTATTTCTTCTGTGTTCTTTCTGCGAAAAAACTATCGCCTGGCGTGCTAGAAGAAAGGGAAGAGTTGGCGCTGGAGTTGATTTGCAAGTTAGAGAATATCTTTCCACCGGGTTTCTTTAATCCAATGTAGCATTTGATTTTGCATCTCCCGACCGAGGCAAGATTGGGGGGCCCGTGCAAAATCGCAACTGAGAGGATGCGGAAGACGCTTCAAGAAAAATGTAAAATAAATGTAGAACCGAAGCATTGATGGCCGAGGCAGGCATTCGTTACTAAGGAGGCGGCAAACTTCGTGACAACACACTACAAAGCCAAAAATCGTCGTTTGCATAATCCGAAGCCTCAGTACAATGCTGGTGACCCTAAAAAATGTGGATCCATACTCAGCCTATTCAAAGGGAAGCTCGCACCAGCCGGTGCTTCGAAACCAATATCGTTGGATGTCGAAGAATGGCGGACCATTTCGTTGTATATCTTCAACAACCTAACAGAAGTGCAGCCATACATCGAGTAAGTTCTGGGTACGTTGTTTTGCAACTTCTAATTCCTTTGAACTGCTCTTATTCCTGGATATTTGATACAGTCGATAAGTGACCAAATTCTCGGATGGAGCGGTGATCCAAAGGAATCCATCGAAGGGTATGAACTTCTGGCAAAGCATGGAGGCGGTTTCCCAGTTTCATCTCTTGGTTCGAACAAACGGTAATTTCCATTAGACCATTTCATTTATTCATGTAATTTGCGGCTAATGCAACATTCCTTTCTTATTAAACTTGTAGGCTAATTCAGAGTCTATTGACGCCGAATTGAGACAAGTCGCTAATGGTTTTGGCTATAAGGTCCGTTCATTTGACAAATACGACATCAACGGGTATCACTTTCGTACCTTTGGCAAAGAGCTATCTATGGCCGACCGAAAGTCTACAAATTGTTGTGTCTCTGCTATCGGCGAAGGAGGTACCAAGTATTATGGATGAGTTGAAGAAAAATATGAACTTCTATTCTATGGTGAAAACCCACCGAATCTCGTAGTCTTCAAATGTTATTGGTTCCAGCTGAAGGACACTACAAGGACTCATGAACATATAGGGCTAGTCGAAATCAAACAAAGCACCCATTTAGATGTTCCCAATGCTATATTACGGCTCAATAGGCAACCCAAGTATTCTATCTACCGTGGGCCTGCCAAACTGATCCAAATCTGAATGGTTGGGATGTCGTTTATGAAGTGCCACCATGTGTTAGGTCACCTCCCCCCAATGAAGAGGATTATGGACCTCACATTAACCCAGACACATATGAAGGAGAATTCTTCCAAGAAACACGTCTTTCCAAAAAAAACGTTTCAAGAACTGCTCTACTTTACCCCAGAACATTGAAGTAGACAGCGACAGTGAATCCGACTTCACCCCTGAGCCGGAACAAGAAGAGCCAGAACCAGAAGAGGTTACTTCTGCAGATGACCTATCAATGCTTGACCAATTACATAAAGGTGGCCTTCCACATGTTGATGCCACTGAACCTGATGAGCACGTCATTCATGATAGTGATGATGATGATGCATTTATTGATCCCGGAGCATATATAGACGATTAAGATTATTATTAGTTCGTGTCAGGTATTCAATTTGTATTATATACATATATATAGTTAGCTCATGTTAGGTATTCAATTTTTTCATGTTGTACTTGATGATACACTTAAGTTATGTACATATTATTATTCATGTCGGTATTAATTTTTTTATGTTGTACTAATTTCGTTTACTCTTTGTAATGGCAGGTATTGAAAGATGGTGGGCACAGCTCCGGAGCGCTCCGAGGCTCCTTCTTCATCTGCGCATGGTGGGAGGGGTACTTCCATTCCACCCGTACATCTCCGGAGAGCATTGTTAGACAGTTTGGGGACACCGGCAGGCGCTTCTTTGTTGGTGTTGTTGCCCACCAGGAGAGAAGGTTGGGGAGGGAAGAAGAGAGGAGGTAGATCAGGATAAGGCCACGGGAGAGGTAGGCAGGCTCCTATGCCTTCCTCGCCGCCACCCCGAGCTGATTCACCCGAGTACATGACTACTAGGGTGGACCCGTCTGAGGAGGAGGCTACGCAGACTCCGGTCTAGGAGCCTCGGGTCGACGGGCCTTCGGCCCACGAGACTCCGGACCAGGCTATGTCCCAGGAGACGTCCGGATGGGGTACCTGGCCGGATCCGCCTCAGGGCCCGAGTGGCCATGCTGATGGTGGCGGGGATCAGATTTCTGATAGTGAGGGGCGAGGTGGTTGTGGGGGCCACCGTCTACCAGCTTGGTAGTACACAGCTCCTGCCCGTGCCAACAACCCACGAGCAGAGGTGGTTGATTTTCCCTGATGGGGAGAGGTAAGTGCATTTACTCTTTTTGTACCTTTTGCCTTCACGTTTCTTCAAATATATCTAATGTGTTGACCTTGTCATACTGTAGGGGTTAGGACCACACTCCGAATGTCCGCAGGCCCAACACCGTCCTTGGTGTGCTTTGCCGGTAAAACTTCCCGGGGTTTGTCACGCTACCCAATGAGGGTCAGCTTCCATAGCTAGGATTGAGCCGGGAGCATTACTTAGCTGCCCCGGACCCGCCGGAGGATATGATCGATGGTGTCTTGTGCCACACGAGGACAGACATGGTGATCAGAAAGTTTTGGGTAATTTCTCCTTTACACAATTAAAAATCTTCAAATAGCTAGTTATTGTACTAATCAATGTTGTCTCACTTGATTACGGACCTTCTACAGGTGTGAGGAGGAACACGAGGAGGCCGCGGCACAGGTTATCGATGTCGAGTGCAAGCGCCTACTACAAAACTTACGACACGAGGCTCGGGTGTAGGCTGTTTGAGACTACTAAGCCTCGCGTGGTATTAAGAAGCCCAAGCCAGTGTGCCACGGAGTTTCTGAAGAAGGAGCATTACATGAAGGTAATTACCTATTCTTAAGACCTTGTACTTAGTTTCCTTGATTCGTAGGCATAGCGCTCAAATTTCTCTTTACTAACTTTGGTGCCCCTGAGATAGTGTGTGTGGATAAGATGGATAGTTGGGAGGTGTTGGTGGATGAGTGGTGCTCAGACCAATGGCTAGCACTCCACAACAATGCCAAGGACCGACGTGCCCAAATGGAAGGTGTGCCACACCATCAAGGCGGCGTCGACTTATATCAGTTCGGGATGAACTAGGTATGTGGTTTGCTTCATGATTCATGCAATTCATTCTTCATGCTAGCTTGAGCCCTTTAATTACTAATTTACTCTGTTCCTCTCTTTTAGGCGTGATACAATAAGGCGGAGGTACCAGAGGTGTACGACCTCTATGCCATGGCCCATACTGCCTCATGCAAGAAGTCCAAGGCATTCTCTGCATCTGACCTCGATCATCCGGAGAGCTTCACCAACATCTCCTTGCACAACAAGCTCGTGAGGTACAGAGATGAGAGGAAGGCGAGGAAAGGGGAGGTTTAACCCAATCCAGGGTCCCATTGATCCAGAGCTGGTGATGATATCTGGTGGCTGGAGGTCCCATGGCTTGATAGCCATTGGAGATGGACTTATACGTTGTCCTTGCACTCTCCCAGAGATCAAGGCGCGCCAAACAAGCTCAACCCCTGAGATAAGGCCTCATCCACGGCCAGTGGAGCTCGCCATCTAGGTTAGTTATACGGGCTCAGATTTCTTTCCTCCATTAAATTGTGTGTGCGTGATGACCCACAAGTATACGGGATCAATCGTAGTCCTTTCGATAAGTAAGAGTGCCGAACCCAACGAGGAGCAGAAGGAAATGACAAGTGGTTTTCAGCAAGGTATCTCTGCAAGCACTGAAATTATAAGTAACGAGTAGTTTGATAGTAAGGTAATTTGTAACAAGCAAGTAACGGTAACATTAGTGCAGCAAGGTAGCCCAATCCTTTTGAGGCAAAGGACAAGTGAAAAAAGTCTCTTATGATAAGCAAAGTGTTCTTGAGGGTACACAACAATTTCATCTTGTCACTTTCATCATGTTGGTTTGATTCGTGTTCGCTACTTTGATAATTTGATATGTGGGTGGACCGGTGCTTAGGTGTTGTTCTTACTTGAACAAACCTCCTACTTATGATTAACCCCCTCGCAAGCATCTGCAACTACGAGAAAAGTATTAAGATAAAATCTAACCATAGCATTAAACTTTTGCATCCAAATCAACCCCTTACGAAGTAGCGCATAAACTAGGGTTTAAGATTCTGTCACTCTCGCAACCCATCATCTAATAACTACTCCACAATGCATTCCCTTAGGCCCTAATAAGGTGAAGTGTCATGTAGTCGCCATTCACATGACACCACTAAGGGAATCACAACATACATACCATCAAAATATCAAACACACATCAAGTTCACATGATTACTTGCAACAAGATTTCTCCCGTGACCTCAAGAACAAAAGTAACTACTCCCAAATGATAATCATGCTCAAGATTAGAGGGGTATTAAATAGCACAATGGATCTGAACATATAATCTTCCACTAAATAAACCAGATAGTAATCAACTACAAGATGTAATCAACACTACTAGTCACCCACAAGCACCAATCTAAGGTTCCGGTACAAAGATTGAACATAAGAGATGAACTAGGGTTTGAGAGGAGGTGGTGTTGTTGAAGATGTTGATAGAGATTGCCTTCCCCAAGATGGGAGAGTTTTTGGTGATGATGATGACGATGATTTCCCCCTCCGAGAGGGAAGTGCCCCTGGCGGAATCGCTCCATCGGAGGGCAAAAGTGCTCCTACCCAAGTTCCGCCTCGAGACGGCGGCGCTTCGTTCTGAAAGTCCTCTCCTGAATTTTTCTAGGTTAAAATGACTTATTGAAAGTAGAACTAATCCCTGGGTGGTTTTGGTAATTCCTAACAACATATAGCTCATTGAACTAATACTCTTTCAAGATGATCATTTCAGAAAGTTCAATGATTGGCATGGCATGGACTAGAGATGTGGACCCCTCAAAATGCTAAGGACACATATTGGCAAAATGCTCAAGACTCTACATTTTCATTTAAGTGATCCAAGATCACATTGACTACATAGGAAAGCCAATACTATTAAAAGGGATGAGGTTGCTTAATGGCTTACTTGCTCAAAATGCTTAGTAATATGCTCCAAAAACCCTCAACCACTTTGTCATATCCACATATGTCCTAAACCTAAAGTCAAACTCGGCCCCACCAATTTGATCTATTCGGCGCCACCAAGTTCATTTGACATAGCCACTGCCACAAACCCTAATCACGTTGGTTCACTGATAGGGATCTCAGTCTCACTGAGATGGGATTGCAAACTCTCTGTTTCCCTTTGTAACGTTTCGGTCTAACCGAAATGAGCGATTGGTCCCACCGAGTTCGCAATGCAAACTCTCTGTTTCCTTTTTGTAACGTTTCGTTCTCACCGAAATGAGCGATTGGTCCCACCGATTTTGCGTGACCAACTCTCTGTTTGCCTATTACTAAAATCGGTCCCATCGAGTTCATGTGATCGGTCTCACCGAGATCAAGTTATGCCCTAACCCTAGCACATCGGTCCCACCGAGTTGATCATGTCGGATCCTAACGTTCACATTTTGAACTGAATCGGTCTGACCGAGTTTCACTAGTCGGTCTCACCGAGTTTGGGAATCTGTGTGTAACGGTTAGATTTTGTGTGGAGGCTATATATACCCCTCCACCCATTCTCCATCAGTGGGGAGAGCCATCTGAATGTGCCTACACTTCCATCATTCATTTTCGGAGAGAGAACCACCTACTCATGTGTTGAGACCAAGACATTCCAATCCAACCACAAGAATCTTGATCTCTAGTCTTCCCCAAGTTGCTTTGCACTCAAATCATCTTTCCACCATAGCCAAATCCGTGAGAGAGAGTTGAGTGTTGGGGAGACTATCATTTGAAGGACAAGAGCAAGGAGTTCATCATCAACACACCATCTATTACCTTTTGGAGAGTGGTGTCTCCTAGATTTGTTAGGTGTCACTTGGGAGCCTCCGTCAAGATTGTGGAGTTGAACCAAGGAGTTTATAAGGGCAAGGAGATCGCCTACTTCATGACGATCTACCCGAGTGAGGCCAGTCCTTCGTGGGCGATGGCCATGATGGGATAGACAAGGTTGCTTCTTCATGGACCCTTCATGGCTGGAGCCCTCCGTGGACTCGCGCAGGAGTTACTCTTCATGGGTTGAAGTTTCCATCAACGTGGATGTATGATAGCACCACCTATTGGAACCACGCCAAAAATGTCACATCCCTAGTTCTGGTAATGCTTAGTGCTTGCATTAGAGTGTTGCATCATGTTTAAATTCTATTTAACTTGAAATGGGGATTGTTGAAACCCTAGCATTAAATGAATTCAACTAGGGCTTACTAAAATCTTTCAATGAAACCAAAATGTCCTTCATAAATGTTCACCATCTTTGGTCCTGGCTAAACACTCTGCCAAAAATGGTTTCATATTTTTGGAGGCTATTTCGATTTTTGAATTAACTCATAAGTATTTGAATTTGGACATTTAAATTTTATAATATTTTTAAATGTCCAAATAATCTGAAAGTATTTGGGGCTATTGGAAATAATTCAAATAGTGCCCACAATTTTTGTCAGGATTTTATAAAATGAGTTAGTATTTTTACTAATTCAAAACATATCAAAAAAATAGAAAACAGAAACAATTAATAAGAGAGAGAGAGAGAGAAGGACTACTGGCGCCTACATCAGGCGGCTCGTCCTCAAGCCGCCCAGCCCATCTCCACCGCCTGTCGTCTTCCTCCTTTTGCCGGGAGGGCGAAGGCGGCGTGGCCTGCCATGAGCACGCGCCCGGCCACCTCCACCCTGCCTGCCTGCATCCCCGGCGCCTGGATCCCTCCTGCGTTGCCACGCACTCCCCCCAGGCCTTCCTCTCTCCTGGACCTCTTCCTCCTCTGCTTTCTCCACGCGACCACCGAGCGCGCCCGTCGCCGCCGCTCGTCGTTGCCGTAGCAACAGCCACCCCCTCGCCCCTCTGACGTGCCCATGAGCTCCGCCTCCGTCGCCTACGACTCCTCGAAGACTCACGCGACGCCGGACGCCCCGACGCGGCTTCCCCGACCTCTTCTTCAAGCTTCGGCCGCCGAGATTGCCGGCAACGCCATGACGCCGTCCGTGCTTCCTCGAGCCCATTTCGACGCCCCCTACAACCGCAGTGAGCCACTACGTCGAACCCCTCTCTCCCCGTGCTCGTTTGCTCCCTCTGGCTGTCGTTTCCGTCAAGCCCGAGACCTCACTACCGCCGGCCATGGCGCCACCGCGGCCACTAACGCCGTTGCTCACACCTGAGCGTGTCCCCATGTTCAGTGCTTCCCCAGGAGCACGCAGCACTCACCAGTTCCTCCCGTAGTGCACCGTAGCGTCGAATCGGTCGGCGCCCGAACTCCGGCCGCCGCGGAGGTGGACACCGCCGTCGATTTGGGTCATCCCCGGCGACCCCTCTAGCACCACCGACGCGACGAGGCCTGTGGTTCCAACGGTGCCATCCGCGCCTCAACCGTGGCTCAGGCTTTGCGTTCGGACAGCGCCGCCGTCTCGGGCCTCGCCGGCGTCGTGTCGCCGGTGGGTTTGACCCCATTGACCCGGGATTTGACCCTGTTTGACTTCCCCAGGCTCACTGACATGCGGGCCTGGCCCCTGCTAACTTCTGGTTAAATTAATAACTAAATTTAGATAAGCCATTGACTCACTGACATGTGGGCCCAGGGCCTTAACTAAGTTAGATTAGGATTAGATTAGTGCTAATTAACTTAAGTTAGTTAGTTAGACACTGACGTAGGGGTCCCACAAGTCAGGTTTGACTCTGGTCAACCCCGTTGACTTGCTGACGTCACACAGGCGTCATGCTGACGCAGTAAATCTATTTCTGGATTTAGTTTAATTCTCAATATCTAGGAAATTCCAGAAAATGCCCTAAACTTCTAAAAATCATATAAATTCAACCGTAACTCCAAATGAAATAAATTATATATGAAAAATGATCAGAAAAATCCAATCTATCCATCTGTACCCTTTTCATGCATGTTAGAACAACTTATAGCTGCTGTTTAGCACAAATCATATTAATGGCATTTAAACCTTCACATATGGAGTTTGAATTTGAACCTAGGGTTCAAACCAACTCCATTTAACTTGCTGTTAGTTGCATTAGCTCAAATCACAGCATATCTCCATGTCATGATCATGCATCATATTGTGGCATTGCATTGATTGTGTTCTTTCTCAGTTGCCGGTATTTGTCCCCTCTCGATAGACGTGGTTCCGACGATGTGATCGATGACACCGATGAAGAACTATATTATCTTGAAGTGCGTGCAAGCAAAACCCCTTGTTCATTCCGATACAATCCTACTCTCTCGCTCCTGCTCTCTTTTCTGCATTAGGACAACAACGATACAAGCTGTTACTTGCTGCGGTAGTTGAACCCTTTATCCTTTGCATGACTGTCATTGCCACGATAAATAGATGAAACCCACTAGCATGAGTAGGAGTTGTTTGAGCCTCGATGTGCCTACTCATTCATGCTTGTTTGTCATGCCTGCTATTGCTTAGAGTTGAGTCAGGTCTGATTCATCGGGAATGAATCAGAGGCGTGTGAACATGTCCTACTGTGTGTGAGCTAAGTGTGTGAACACGATTTGGTAAAGTTAGCGGTGAGAGGCCATGTAGGAGTACATGGTGGGTTGTCTCATTGCAGCCGTCCTTAGGAACTGAGTTCTGTGTTTGTGATCCATGATCAGTTACTACCACACATTGGGTTCCGGTAACTCGACCCCTCTCGGCTTCTTAATCACCCTTGTTCTCTGTCCAGGAGTTGCAACTAGTTTCTGGTGTTTGTAGGTAGTGCTATTTTTCTACCAAGTGGCACCCGGCAGGGTGGGCTTGGGACAGACTAGGCACACGTGGCCTGGTGTACCGAGTGGCACCCGGATGGTGGGCTCGGGAACCCTGCACACATCGTTTGGGGCCGTGGCGACACCCCGGCGGATCTCCTTGCGGATGGAACCCGAATAGGCGATAAACCCGGACGAGAGACTTGAGTGTTTAGGTAGGCGTGGCCGACTCCTCTCCCCGGCTTCCGCTTGAAGGTTGCCGAGGTACATGATGTGTACTGTATGTAAGTGGCGAGAGCGTGTGTGAAGAAGTACACCCTGCGGGGTTATCATTATCTATTCGAATAGCCGGATTCCTCGGATATGGAAACTTGGACCCCTTGCATAGTTCATAGACAAGTGAAAGTGGATACTCTAAAATACGCAAGATAAGCGTGAGTGCTATGGATGGCGTCCTCGTAGAGAGACGGGAGCGGATCCATAGTGGTGTATTGATATGGTGAATATGTGGACTCGTGTGCGCCACCTCAAAAGAGCTTGCATCGTAGTTCAAAGTTAGCCACGAGTCAAAGCTGGCTTGCTGCAGCTTAAACTCCACCACCCCTTTGTTGATAATGATGCATATGTAGTTAGATCGATGTAAGTCTTCTTTGGGTACATTTGTACTCATGTTTGCCTATTTTATGTTTTTGCAGAGAGACTTGGTCTCGCTAGTAGTTCCACGTGGGCTTGACGCTTAGCTTGTTACCTCAGCTACGATCTTGTGCCCTCGGCAGATCTCGTAGATAGTCGGGCTTTCAAGCCTTTTTCATTTATAGATGTCTCGTACTCGGACATGTTAAGCTTCCGCTTGTGCTTGACTTGTATGCTCAATGTTGGGTCGTGAGACCCTGTTTATAATATCTCGCTCCTCGGAGCCTAATGAATACATACTTGAGTCGTTGAGTCATGTTGTGATGCCATGTTGTATTTGCACATATCGAGCATATTGTGTGTATGCTATTGAAATGCTTGGTATGTGTGGGATCTGGCTAACTAGTTGTTTATCTTTAGTAGCCTCTCTTACCGGGAAATGTCTCCTAGTGCTTCCACCGAGCCATGGTAGCTTGCTACTGCTCCGGAATCACTTAGGCTGGCCGGCATGTGTCCTTCTTCGTTCTGTATGCGTCCTTCGGGAAATGTCACGCGATGAATACGGAGTCTGTTAGCCCGCTTCTGCCCGGTCCACCGAGTCTGCTAGCCCGTCTGCTCTGATGCCGATTCACTCGTTGATGACCGACACGTTCGATCTCGGGTCATGGATGCTGTTCTCGTAAGTTTGTGCCACTTTGGGTTTACGACTAGCCATGTCGGCCCGGCTCCTTATCATATGGATGCTAGCGACACTATCATATCGTGTGCCAAAAGGCATAAACGGTCCCGGCAAAGGTAAGGCGACACCGTGGGAATACCGTGCGTGAGGCCGCAAAGTGATATGAGGTGTTACATGCTAGATCGATGTGGCATTGAGTCGGGTCCCGACAGCTTTGGTATCGAGCTTGATTGCTCAGAGGATTACCAAGCCAAACTGGTGAAGTTGAGTCTAGACATGCTTTAGTTATATGTAGGGGAATTGATTGTGGGATGGAACGTAAGGTTCTTTTTACTCCTTATCCCTCATGGCCTTCTGATCTGAGTCAAACTCTTCTTTCTACGGGGATTAAGAACTAGGCCTTCTCATCTATCTATCAGGATGACGTGTTACTAATCCATAGACTTATAGGATTGTTGGTTTCAAGCCTCAGTTCAGTTTTACTACTTCCGTATGTTCATAACTGTTGATCTCGAAACCTTGATATTGTGCTTCAGAGTGGCTATGCCACCATTTTTGTAGCATGTCTCCAATCTTTTTGAGCATTTACAGCCGTTATCTTTGTCCGAGTCATCCTGTGTTTCTAAACAATCGATGCACTTGTAAACCCTTTCCTCTGGTTTTGATGTTCCTTTGGGCAAAGTTAATCACACTAATTGCTGAGTTGAGGTATTCTATTGCCTCGACGTATATGTTGGAACTATTATTATGACCCTAGGTGTCTTAGAGGATCGCCAGGTAATCTAGCCATGTTTTGTGTTCCCAGTGTGATGATTCTGGCCTTCATTCTCGAAAGCATTCCGTGATGCCACTTAGTAGTAGGTATTCTACTCCTTGGGTTTGAACCCGAGATTCACTCCACCTACTCCATGTTGATAGTATTTGCTAGTTCCTTTAGGATATTAGTAACCTTTGCATTAGTCCTCGATGTTCGTGGTATTTCCTTCTTCCAAATACTATGAACCGTTTATGGCAGAAGTTCTTTGAACCAAAAGATCACAATCAGAGTACTCTTGAAGAGTTCTCCATTCATAATTGTGAATCTGCCAGTTCTACCTTTCTGCATGGGTTATCCGGAAGAAATATGTTGAGCTTCGCTCGACATACTAATCTATGCATCCACAACTCAGAAAATTATATGTTCCTTTGAGTTGTTCCCTTTAGCTGTATTCTGACCCCCGTCTATCATTTGATAGTCAAGATTATGCATGCATTCGTTCATCGATACCTATTATTTTTGTGGTCCGTCAAGCCATTCTATTCCAGGATGACTAGGAGAAACAAACTTCAGTACCTTGTCCATTTCTAGGATTGGGTCAAAGCAGTTGTACTCCGCAGAACAAATTGCTAATCTAGCTTTTGCTCTGTTCTATCTCGGAGTATTACCATCTTTATATTAAGAATGTCATCCTATGAATTCTTGACGCAGTAATACTTCTTGCCATCATTGTTCATTCCTCGGGTTCCGTGTTATTGTAACCGGAATGTCGACAAGTGAATAGTGATGTGTGAAATCAATACGCCTAGCAACTAGTTGCTTGGTAGTTAATGGACAATAATTTCATTCTTAGCGTGTTGGTTCTTGAATCATCATTCTAAGACTGATTGTGCTACCTAGTCCTTATTTCCTGGTGCACTCTTTGATCCATGAGTTAGGATTGTGCCAGTTCCTCACTCTTGTGATCATATCGTCTTGCCCTGAAAAGCAAGATTGTTCTCAAGCTTAGTAACATATCGGTGGTTTGTGATATTCTGAATATCTTCTCGGAAGTACCACCAGGTTATCTCCTGACTACTATGTTGAGCTCGTGATCAAGTTGGTTTCTTGTAAACCACCCCTTCTCCAAGAGTCTGTGTTGGATACCCCTGAGCTAGTTGGTTAGGTTAAACAACAACTTGGAGAGTTGGAAGATAAAAGCTTGTCCGACTCAGTTCATTCCAAAGGGATATCTTTGTGTGTGTTGAAGAAGGATGATATCCTCATTGATTGATCCTCATGGTCAATTGCTGGATCTATTATGTTATCCAATCTTTGATTTGAGTATGGGCTATCGTCAAATCAAATCAGAACCAACGATATTCGTAATGTTGTCTTACTCGTGGTTGTTTCCTCGAGCATACATCATTATATCCTTTGGGTCTAACCAATGCTATCACTTGCTCACATAACTATGGAATTCCATCTTCATGGAAACCTGGATGAATTGTTGTTGCACCCATCAGCAGCATTTTGTCTCCTCCATGATTCGTGTTGAACATCCGGCTAGTATTGGAAACTTTATAAGCATTATCTTCATGTCCCGTTCATGAAGCATATGCTTGGATGAAAAGAAGTGACTTCCTCTAATTCATGTGCATTTGATGCAAGTTGCCGCCGTCAATTCAAGAAAGCATGTTTTTACCTCCTCTGGAATCATCCCAAGTCAGTTATGCTCGTGCAAAGTATTTCGTGGTCTGTTAGACTGATCATCTTCATTCCATATGAATTCCCTAGCACACCAAGCCACTAATTGATTTGTTCAAGGAGAAGAAGTTCCTTCTTAAGAGCATGCCTTATGCAAGGACTTTGATATCCTCGATGATGATTCCCCACCTGAACTCGGTAGTGTTTTATTATAAGACTACTATGTGGCCATGTTTGTTTGGGACAACGTGTTCACAGGTTTGTAGCAGAACCAGCTCATGGTTTGGAGCTTGCTATCGTAGTTCATTCCCGAGAATCTCGCAATGTCATCTCGTCGACTTGTGTGGCAAACCTTCATTTTCTTTCTAGACTTGATGATCTGGAATATCCTGACACCAACCAGATCTGAATCTCAGGCAGATATGATGATTGGAACACTTCCAACATTTGCATGTTGCTCCCAGCTTGCACCCCATCGTGCCAATTTCCATGGACTGCCCTCTCAATAATCGATGTCTAGGATCATCCTCAAAAGTGGACTCGCCATGAGTCCCATCCATTTCCGGTGATAAGCAAAAGTCATCCATTGCTTTGTCTTTAACAAGGTAGTCCACATCATCCATTCTACTATGAGTATGTCTTTTATTCGAACTCTTTCAACCAATCGATTGTGATTTACCTTAGGCTGGTATTAAGAGTTTCAATGATCTCTGTATCAAAAGTAATTCTTTTGCCACTTAAGGGAATATTTCTACGAGTCACCTCCCCCAAGGTGCCACGTTATGGAATCATGGCAATCTTTCCTCGCTATTTTGAAACTCTCGTCAAATTGTTTCTTCCGTCTCTCCTACTGCATGTTTTGGCTCTCAACTCGAGAGATGTTTCAAAGTCCCACTCGATGAGTGATCCTGAGTTGTTCGATCTTCTAGAAGATCGAATCCAGAGAGTTTCCCCCTCTTCCCGTTGTCGTGTTGAGTGAAGATCTCGAAGGCAAAATGTCAAAACCAAGATGAAGGATTGAATCAACATCTTCGAGAAGGGCAGTTGGAACCTGAAGATCGTGATAGTTTCGTGACCCCTTTTCCTCCTACCTCACGTCTTGAATCTCGGGGCGAGATTCTTGTTTAGTGGGGGTGAGCTGTCACATCCCTAGTTCTGGTAATGCTTAGTGCTTGCATTAGAGTGTTGCATCATGTTTAAATTCTATTTAACTTGAAATGGGGATTGTTGAAACCCTAGCATTAAATGAATTCGACTAGGGCTTACTAAAATCTTTCAATGAAACCAAAATGTCCTTCATAAATGTTCACCATCTTTGGTCCTGGCTAAACACTCTGCCAAAAATGGTTTCATATTTTTGGAGGCTATTCTGGATTTTTGAATTAATTCATAAGTATTTGAATTTGGACATTTAAATTTTATAATATTTTTAAATGTCCAAATAATCCTGAAAGTACTTGGGGGCTATTGGAAATAATTCAAATAGTGCCCACAATTTTTGTCAGGATTTTATAAAATGAGTTAGTATTTTTACTAATTCAAAACATATCAAAAAAATAGAAAACAGAAACAATTAATAATAGAGAGAGAGAGAGAAGGACTACCTGGCGCCTACCTGTGCGGCCTGCTGCTGAAGCCGGCCCAGCCCATCTCCACCGCCCCCCTGTCGTCTTCCTCCTTTTGCGGGGGAGGACGAAGGCGATGGCCACTGCCACAGCACGCGCCCGGCCACCTCCACCCTGCCTGCCTGCATCCCCGGCGCCTGGATCCCTCCTGCGTTGCCACGCACTCCCCCCAGGCCTTCCTCTCTCCCTGGACCTCTCTTCCCTCCTCTGTTTCTCTCCCACGCGACCACCGAAGCGCGCCCGTCGCCGCCGCTTGTCGTTGCCGTAGCAACAGCCACCCCCTCGCCCCTCTGACGTGCCCATGAGCTCCGCCTCCGTCGCCTACGTCTCCTCGAAGACTCACGCGACGCCGGACGCCCCGACGCGGCTTCCCCGACCTCTTCTTCAAGCTTCGGCCGCCGAGATCGCCGGCAACGCCATGACGCCGTCCGTGCTTCCTCGAGCCCATTTCGACGCCCCTACAACCGCAGTGAGCCACTACGTCGAACCCCTCTCTCCCCGTGCTCGTTTGCTCCCTCTGGCTGTCGTTTCCGTCAAGCCCGAGACCTCACTACCGCCGGCCATGGCGCCACCGCTGCCAGCGCGAC
Organism: Aegilops speltoides; assembly: GCA_021437245.1. NCBI lineage: Eukaryota > Viridiplantae > Streptophyta > Magnoliopsida > Poales > Poaceae > Aegilops > Aegilops speltoides. The sequence continues at coordinate 349,740,268 of CM038146.1, read as the reverse complement.
GTTGCTGCTCGACTGGCGTGTCCCGTGTTGATGCTTCCCAGAGCACGCAGCACCCACCAGTTCCTCCCGTAGTGCACCGTAGCGTCGAATCGGTCGGCGCCCGAACTCCGGCCGCCGCGGAGGTGGACACCGCCGTCGATTTGGGTCATCCCCGGCGACCCCTCTAGCACCAGCCGACGCGGACGAGGCCCAGGGTTCCAACGGTGCCATCCGCGCCCCGAACCGTGGCCTGTGCTGCGTTTCCGGACCGCGCCGCCGTCTCGGGCCTCGCCGGCGTCGTGTCGCCGGTGGGTTTGACCCCATTGACCCGGGATTTGACCCTGTTTGACTTCCCCAGGCTCACTGACATGCGGGCCCGGCCCCTGCTAACTTCTGGTTAAATTAATAACTAAATTTAGATAAGCCATTGACTCACTGACATGTGGGCCCAGGGCCTTAACTAAGTTAGATTAGGATTAGATTAGTGCTAATTAACTTAAGTTAGTTAGTTAGACACTGACGTAGGGGTCCCACAAGTCAGGTTTGACTCTGGTCAACCCTGTTGACTTGCTGACGTCACACAGGCGTCATGCTGACGCAGTAAATCTATTTCTGGATTTAGTTTAATTCTCAATATCTAGGAAATTCCAGAAAATGCCCTAAACTTCTAAAAATCATATAAATTCAACCGTAACTCCAAATGAAATAAATTATATATGAAAAATGATCAGAAAAATCCAATCTATCCATCTTTACCCTTTTCATGCATGTTAGAACAACTTATAGCTGCTGTTTAGCACAAATCATATTAATGGCATTTAAACCTTCACATATGGAGTTTGAATTTGAACCTAGGGTTCAAACCAACTCCATTTAACTTGCTGTTAGTTGCATTAGCTCAAATCACAGCATATCTCCATGTCATGATCATGCATCATATTGTGGCATTGCATTGATTGTGTTCTTTCTCAGTTGCCGGTATTTGTCCCCTCTCGATAGACGTGGTTCCGACGATGTGATCGATGACACCGATGAAGAACTATATTATCTTCAGAAGTGCCAGGCAAGCAAAACCCCCCTTGTTCATTCCGATACAATCCTACTCTCTCGCTCCTGCTCTCTTTTACTGCATTAGGACAACAACGATACAACTGTTACTTGCTGCGGTAGTTGAACCCCTTTATCCTTTGCATGACCTATCATTGCCACAGTAAATAGATGAAACCCACTAGCATGAGTAGGAGTTGTTTGAGCCCTGATGTGCCTACTCATTCATGCTTGTTTGTCATGCCTGCTATTGCTTAGAGTTGAGTCAGGTCTGATTCATCGGGAATGAATCAGAGGCGTGTGAACATGTCCTACTGTGTGTGAGCTAAGTGTGTGAACACGATTTGGTAAAGTTAGCGGTGAGAGGCCATGTAGGAGGACATGGTGGGTTGTCTCATTGCAGCCGTCCTTAGGAACTGAGTTCTGTGTTTGTGATCCATGATCGCCATTACCACACATTGGGTTCCGTAACTCGACCCTCTCGGCTTCTTAATCACCCTTGTTCTCTGTCCGGGAGTTGCAACTAGTTTCGGTGTTTGTAGGTAGTGCTATTTTTCTACCAAGTGGCACCCGCAGGTGGGCTTGGGATGACTAGGCACACGTGGGCCTGGTGTACCGAGTGGCACCGGATGGTGGGCTCGGGAACCCTGCACACATCGTTTGGGGCCGTGAGCGACACCCGGCCGGATCTCCTTGCGGATGGAACCCGAATAGGCGATAAACACGGACGAGAGACTTGAGTGTTTAGGTAGGCGTGGCGACTCCTCGCCCGGCTTCCGCTTGAAGGTTGCCGAGGTACATGATGTGTCTGGCGGTAAGTGGCTAGAGCGTGTGTGAAGAAGTACACCCTGCAGGTTATCATTATCTATTGAATAGCCGGATTCCTCGGATATGGAAACTTGGACCCCTTGCATAGTTCATAGACAAGTGAAAGTGGATACTCTAAAATACGCAAGATAAGCGTGAGTGCTATGGATGGCGTCCTCGTAGAGAGACGGGAGCGGATCCATAGTGGTGTATTGATATGGTGAATATGTGGACTCGTGTGCGCCACCTCAAAAGAGCTTGCAGTCATAGTTCAGGTTAGCCACCGAGTCAAAGCTGGCTTGCTGCAGTTAAACTCCACCACCCCTTTGTTGATAATGATGCATATGTAGTTAGATCTGATGTAAGTCTTGCTGGGTACATTTGTACTCACGTTTGCCTATTTTATGTTTTTGCAGAGAGACTTCGGTCTCGCTAGTAGTTCCACGTGGGCTTCGACGTTTAGCTTGTTACCTCAGCTACGATCTTGTGCCCTCGGCAGGATCTGGTAGATAGTCAGGCTTTCAAGCCTTTTTCATTTATAGATGTCTGTACTCAGACATGTTAAGCTTCCGTTTGTGCTTGACTTGTATGCTCTGAATGTTGGGTCGTGAGACCCCTGTTTGTAATATCTCGCTCCTCGGAGCCTAATGAATACATACTTGAGTCGTTGAGTCATGTTGTGATGCCATGTTGTATTTGCACATATCGAGCATATTGTGTGTATGCTATTGAAATGCTTGGTATGTGTGGGATCTGGCTAACTAGTTGTTTATCTTTAGTAGCCTCTCTTACGGAAATGTCTCCTAGTGCTTCCACCGAGCCATGGTAGCTTGCTCTCGCTCGGAATCACTTAGGCTGGCGGCATGTGTCCTTCTTCGTTCTCGTGTGCATCCTTCGGGAAATGTCACGCGATGAATACCGAGTCTGTTAGCCGCTACAGCCCGGTCCACCGGAGTCTGCTAGCCCAGTGCTACGATGCTGGATTCACTACCGATGACCGACACGCTCGATCTTTGGGTCATGGATGCCTGTTCTCGTAAGTTTGTGCCACTTTGGGTTTACGACTAGCCATGTCAGCCCGGGCTCCTTATCATATGGATGCTAGCGACACTATCATATACGTGTGCCAAAAGGCGCAAACGGTCCCGGGCAAAGGTAAGGCGACACCCGAGGGAATACCGTGCGTGAGGCCGCAAAGTGATATGAGGTGTTACATGCTAGATCGATGTGGCATTGAGTCGGGGTCCTGACAAAAAATCTCCATGTCTACATTGCGTTTGCTCCCTCCAAACTCCTCCCCTTTACCTTCATATGCAATGATTTACATTCCGCTGCTACACTCTTAGATTTGCATGTGTAGGTTGATTGCTTGACTAGTGCTAAGTTGCTAGAATCTGCCAAGACTTAAAATTGGGAAAATGTTAGATTTTTATTTGGTCAAGTAGTCTAGTCACCCACCCCTCTAGACATACTTTTGATCCTACAAGTGGTATCAGAACTTTGGTCTCCTTTTGCCTTGATTTCCATAGCTTTGGTGATCATAGCCTTGGTTTCACAACCTACGAGAGTATGGCATCTAGCGAGGGAAATTACCACCGTAGAGGTCCTTACTTTGATGGTACTAATTTTGCTAGTTGGCAACATAAGATGAAAATGCGTATTCTTGGACATAACCCCGCCGTTTGGGCCATTGTGTGTATTGGCTTGCAAGGTGAATTCTTCGATGGGAGAGAACCAAATCGTGAAGCTACCGCGGAAGAATTGAAAATGCTGCAATACAATGGTCAAGTTTGTGATATCCTCTTCAACGGATTGTGCCCCGAAGAATTCAACAAAATCAGCCGTCTTGAGAATGCAAAGGAAATTTTGGATACTTTGATTGATATGCACGAAGGTACCGACTCCGTCAAGGAATCCAAGTTGGATGTGCTTCAAAGTCAGCTTGAATAGTTCAAAATGAAGGATGGTGAAGGTGTCGCTGAAATGTACTCTAGGCTTGCTCTCATCTCAAATGAGATTTTGCCGGCTTAGGAAGTGAATAGATAACCAACAAATTCATCATCAAGAAGATCCTAAAAGCCTTGTATGGAAAATATGATACCGTGTGCACTTTGATCAAAATGATGCCAACCGAAGTCATTGGAAGAATTGTTTCTCATGAGATGTCACTCAAAGATAAAGAAGAGCTTCACAACAAGTCTATGGTGCTTACAAAGCGTCATGTGATGCTCCTACATCATCAAGTGAGACAGAAGCCTTTCAATGAAGAATTGAGCTTAATGGTGAAGAACTTCAACAAGTTCGACACGAGTAGAAGCTAGTAAATGAGTTCCAAGTCTGAAAGTGCGTTATATCGACTAGAGGGGGGTGAATAGGTGATTTTTATGAATTCTTCACTGAGGAGTTTGTTGGTGAGGAAATTCCTAAATGAAGAACTACTTGCAGTGGAATAAGTACTCAAAAGTAAACATAGCAGAACACAAGCATAGTCATCATGATGAAATAAAGACAAGCACAGAGTACATAAAGCGTAAGCACAGGATAACACAGGATGAAGACGGACAGACTGAAGAAATTGAACTGAGGAAATTGAGAAAGTCTTCAGTCAAAGTCTTCAAACAGATATGAACAAGCACACAACAACAAAAATGAGGAAATGGAAGAGTTGAGGAAATAGAACTAGTAAGCTTGGTGAAGACAATGATTTGGTAAACCAGTTCCAACTGTTGTCTCATTTGTACGTCTGGTTGGAGCGGCTGAGTATTTAAACTCGAGGACACACAGTCCCGGACACATAGTCCTCCCCGTATTCTCCTTGAGCTAAGGTCACACAGACCTCGCCCAATCACTCATGGTAAGTCTTCAGGTGACTTCCAAACCTTCACAGACTAGGTCACTCGGCGATCCACAATTCCTCTTGGATGCTCTAGACCTTGACGCCTAACCGTCTGGAAGAAGCACAGTCTTCAAAGGTAACAAGCATCAGATCCACGCAGGATCAATCTCTTCAGTGATGCTCAATCACTTTGGGTTGCAGGTGTGTTGGGTTTGGGCTTTCCTCACGATGATTTTCGCTCAAAGTCCTCAGAGGATGGGATGCTCTCAAATGACAAGTGTCAGTTTCTCTCAGAGCATCCAACCAGCTAGTGGTTGTAGGGGGCGGCTATTTATAGCCTAGGGAGCATCCCGACATGATAAGATATGAATGCCCTTCAATGATATGACCGTTAGGTGGGTGGATATTTTGGGACAGCTGGTGCACAGCACAACAACGGTCGGAATTTTGACTCTCAAATTCCTCAGGGCTATCATGTTCCTCACTGTGTAGGCAATTCGCACCGGCGAATTCCTAACTCCTTAGTCAAAACAAATTCATCAGGGACTAGAAGAACTTCGTCTCTGTAACTGAAGAATATGACTGAACTCTATGAGATTTCCAATGGCTTCACTCGAAGGGATTGGTAGGTGTAGGATTTTGAGTTGAGCATCACATGGAAATTTTTCCTTAGTATTTCCTTGACCCCCTTTAATAGTACGGTGCTTCCTATGACTCAAGAAAGAGAAAATGAAACTACGAAAACAAAAGTCTTCACGCTTCATGTTCCTCGAATGATTGCCAAGTCTTCATGGTCACACCAATTTCTTCACTTTCAAAGTCTTCAGAAAGTCTTCAGAAATCCAAAGTCTCCAGTTGAAGAACTTCATTTTTAGGGGTCGACTTTCTCTGTAAATATCAAACTCCTCATAGACTTATAGACCTGTGTACACTCACAAACGCATCAGTCCCTTAACCTATAAGTCTTTAATACACCAAAATCACTAAGGGGCACTAGATGCACTTACAATCTACCCCTTTTTGGTGATTGATGACAATATAGGTTAAGTTTTCAACGGGGATAAACATATGAAGTGTAAATACTAATACTGAGGAATTTGATTGCAAGATATAGAAGAACTTCCCCTGAAGATGTGCGTAGTGAGGAATTTGCTTTTGAAGCAATGCACACTTGAAGAGTATAATCATGGATATCTCCCCCTATATATTTTAATTCATACAGGCATTTGACATATAATATGAAGAATTTGAAATGCATGATGAAATATGGTGACTGATGTAATTCAGCATGCGTGCATAGACATTAATGAGGAATAAGCATGCAGAAGAACTCAGCAAAAGTATCAGGCCACCATAGAGTTTAAGATTACAACTCGATCCAGCAAAGTCATCAAAGAAGGAGAGTTGAAACTTAGAAAAAAACGCCCATATAAGATAGACCCGCTTGAAGACTAACTCAAATTTCTCCCCCTTTGTCATCGAATGACCAAAAGGGTTGAATACGAGGACTAACGCCCCTGAAGAATATCATGATGATGGAGGAGTGCTAGCGTTGTTGGGGTCTTGTGTCGTTGTAGGGCCTGCCGCAGTGTCGTCCAAGTCTTCATACTCGTCCGTGACACGTGATGGAGAATATGAACTGGCGACCAAGGAAGGAACCTTGACCTTCTTGAATCTCTTCGGTGGAGGAGCAGACCAGTCAAAATCTTCCTTGAAACCATCACCATAGAGATGTGACAGAATAGCCCAGGTGCGATCGAAAACTTCATGGAGGTAGTAGTGGTTTTTCTTCACTGCATTACGTGTAGAAGTTATGTTGTGAAGAATAGAGCCAAACTGACGCTTAACCCATTTGTGGTTTCGATCCACCTTCTGGTGAAGACTAAGAAGCAGCTCTCGGTCAGTCATCACACGAGGAGCAGTGGCTTGAGGATTTGGCTTGGATGCATTGGCAGCAAAATCATGAGTGGCAGAGTCATCATTGGTGGAATAAGATACAGCTTTGCGGAACTGACCATCGAATGGAAGAATATCTTCATCGGTAACAGCTGGTGCCTTGCCCTTCTCATCAGCTGAGGAATATGTCCGCTTGAGGAATTCAATCGGTGGCAAGTAGCTGAGGTGATTCTGAAAGTCAGCTTTGTAGTTGAGTGAAGACCTTGTTCTGAGGAATCTCATAATCCAAGGAGCATAAGGCTTCAGCTCAAACGGAGAAAGTGCAACATTAGCCAGAGTCCTCATGAAGAAATCATGATAATTGACAGGGATTCCATGCATGATGTTGAATAGCATATTCTTCATGATGCCAACAATTTCCTAATCACATGAGTCGTGGCCTTTGATAGGACTCATATTCTTCGTTAGAATGCGATAGATGGTTCTTGGCACATACAACAATTCCTTCATGAGGAATTTGGTCCTTGGGGCTTGACCAGGCTTCATAGGCTTCATGAGCACTTGCATGTAATGAGCAGTGAGTTCAGGCTCTTGGTACAGACAACGAGCACCTTCAGGTGGAGGACTGATTGGCAGGGCATGAAGTAATTCAGAGGCCGGTGCCTTGTAATGAGTGTTTTCGGTCATCCAATCCAACACCCAAGTGTTGATATCATCAACATCACCTGTTATGTGCAGTGTGGCATAGAACTGAAGAATAAGCTCTTCATTCCAATCAACTATGTCAGAGCAAAAGTTGAGCAGTCCTGCATCATGAAGCATACTAAGACTTGAGAGAAGCAAGGCATTGATTCCATGTCCACATGAGGAATATGCTCGTGGTCGAAGACTTTGTCCTTGTTGAAAAAAAGTGAAGAATAGAAATTTGCTTGGCTAGCAGTCCAGAAGTGCTTCCTTCTAAGACGAGCATTGTCATAAGGGTTGAATTCAGTGAAGAAAACATGCCCGCCGAAGAAGTCATCAGCCTTGAATTTCTACTTCTTTGAGAAGGGATCCTTTGGCTTGGGCTGAGGAGTATCAGTCAATTGCATCACCACCTCAGGAATCGCGATCTTCGGATCCGCAGGCTGAGGAATTGGAGGTTCTTCTTCAGCTATAGCCTGGGTCATCAATTGTTCATTTATATTTTCTTCAGCACTAGTGGTTGGAATTTCTTCATGGACAGATGGAGTTGCATGAGGTTCTTCAGATCCCATTTGTACTTTAGTAGCAGCAGGGGACTGAGGAATTGCTTGAAGTGGAGTGAACATCGGAGAGCTGGGGTGCTGACTTTCCCAAAAGTAATCATTCAGCATAGGTGTGGTACAGCCAATATCCACATCCTCATCTTCCATTTCTTCAACGCCGGCCTCTTCAACAGTGAACTGAGGCATAGGCGAGGAGACAACTAGTGTTGAAGGGATTGTATCCACTTCAATTTCTTCATCCAACTGCTCTGACGAAGCAACAAAAGGATTCTCTTCATCGGATTTGCTTGGAATCACATAATATTCACCAAAAGGAACAAGGTCCTTTGATGGCATGAAGGAGGAAGGAACGACATCAATTGGGTTGTTAATTGAGCTTGTCAAAGGTTCCTCTTCTTCGGAGCTGAAGAATCTGATGAAGTTGATGCCTTCCTTTTCTTCACAGCTGCACGCTCTGCAGCCTTGGTCTTCTTCGCATCTGATGCAGATGGAAGTATCGGAGTTGGTGTAGGCGCAGCAGGAGCAGAGGAATTTGGTTTAGTTTCTTCAGGCTCAACTGATGCAGTTGCCCTAACTTCTTCACTTTCTTCAGGCGCACCACTAGTGGATTCCCTGGCAATTTATTCAGTGGCTGGAATGCAGTCATCAGCCCTGGTGAGGGAGTCCTGGATTAGGGAGTATCCGGACAGCCGGACTATATACTTTGGCCGGACTGATGGACCGTGAAGATACAGGACTCAAGACTTCGTCCCGTGTCCAGATGGGACTCTCCTTTGCGTGGAAGACAAGCTTGGCGATCCGGATATTAGATCTCTTTCTTTGTAACCGACTCTGTGTAAACCCTAGCCCCCTCTAGTGTCTATATAAACCGGAGGCTTTGGTCCGCAGAAGGACAATCACAATCATCATAGGCTAGCTTCTAGGGTTTAGCCTCTACGATCTCGTGGTAGATCTACTCTTGTAATACTCATATCATCAAGATCAATCAAGCAGGAAGTAGGGTTTTACCTCCATCGAGAGGGCCCGAACCTGGGTAAAACATCATGTCCCTTGCCTCTTGTTACCATTAGCCTTAGACGCACGTGATCGGGACCCCTACCCGAGATCCGCCGGTTTTGACACCGACATTGGTGCTTTCATTGAGAGTTCCTCGTGTCGTTCTTTGCAAGGCTCGATGGCTCCTTCAATCATCAACAACGACGGTCCAGGTGAGACTTTTCCGCCAGACAGATCTTCATGTTGGCGGCGGCCAGATCATGGGCCAATTCGCTTGGCCATCTGGAGCAGATCGACAGCTACGCCCCTGGCCATCAGGTCAGGTTCGGAAACTTGAACTACACAGCCCATGTCTGTGGAGACTTGATCTTCGATGGAGTTGGGCCTACGCCAGGAGCACCGAACAGTCACGACGAGCACGGCTTAGACATGCTGTCAGACAATACGCGGGATATCGCACCTGCAATAGCTCCGGAACTAAATTCGGGGCAGATCGTGTCGTCCGAGGACGGGTGGATGGACCCCGCCCCGCAGGCCAAACACTCATCGGCGGTAGAGACGAACACAGACTCCGCCCCAAGGAAGTCTGTGTCACTGGACCCCCGAACTTGTGTCTGGCTGTAGGGCCCAGACCGCGCGCCCCCGAGCCCGCCGAATCTGGTTGGGCTCCGATAATGGAGTTTGTCGCTGCGGATATCTTCCAGCACTCGCCCTTTGGCGACATGCTGAATTCATTAAGGTCCCTCTCTTTGTCAGGAGACTCTTGGCCGAATTATGTCCGGCACGAGGGGGAAGACAACAATGAAGAAATTCGTTGCCACCCACCACCCACTTCATAGCCACTGTCGATGACGTAACGGACATGCTTGACTTCGACTCCGATGACACCGACGGTATGGACGTTGGCGCAGGGGACGACTCAGAACCACCGCCCACGGGGTGCTGGACTGCCACCTCATCATATGATATATACATGGTGGACATGCCTAAGGAGGACGATGGCAACAGAACGCAGGATAAAACCCCCGGACAAAAGCCAAAACGACAGCGCAGACGCCACTCTAAGTCCAACCACAGTAAAAATAGCGATAACAGCGCTAGAAAGATCGACACCCCAGGCAACAATGACCATATGGACCCAGCGATGGAGCAGGATGAGCCAGGTCACGCCAAACACAGCTCGGAGCAGATGACCGATCACAGCGATCCCGAGGAGCGAACTCATCAACCTGCCCCGGGAGAGGAGCACAGTCCGGACGACGATGCATTCATCATCCCGAAAAAACATTTGGAATGAGATAACCTCCACATAAGGCTTATGGCCACTGCGAGACGTCTAAATAAGCAGAAGCAAAGGCTTAAGGCCGCGCAGGAAACGCTCAACCGCAGATGGAATAAAGTGCTAGACACTGAAGAAAAATACGACGACGATCGCCACACAAAGAGCTATGCAAAGCGCAAGTTGCTGCCAGAATTCGATGATGAGGCCATTCCGCCAAAGAACAATACGGCCGGTAGGCCGGACCAGCCACTTCATGACCGCGATAGAGCAGCTACTGATGCCGCACACGATTTACGTGAGCTCCTGGACAAAAAGGCCGGCGCGATGAGGTCCATCTATGGATCTAGAGGACACGCTCCGGCGCAGGATTATGGTCACCAAAATTATTAGACTGATCGAATACCAGTTCGGAATCAGCACCGGACACAACAACAGTCGACAACATGTCCAGATACAGAGGGGCTGCTCACCCTGTGTGCTTCACCGAAGAGGTACTGGACCATGAATTTCCACAGGGTTTTAAACCCGTGAACATAGAGGCATATGACGGAACGACAGACCCCGGGGTCTGGATTGAGGATTTTATCCTTCACATCCACATGGCTCGTGGAGACGACCTCCACGCCATAAAATACCTTCCCCTCAAGTTGAAAGGACCAGCTCGGCAGTGGTTGAAAAGCCTCCCCAAAAATTCAATCGGAAGTTGGGAGGAACTTGAGGACGCTTTCAGGGCCAATTTTCAAGGAACCTATGTCCGACCTCCAGACGCTGACGATTTAAGTCACATAATTCAACATCCCGGAGAGTCCGCCCGCAAGCTTTGGAATAGATTCCTCACTAAGAAGAATCAAATTGTCAATTGTACGGATGCCGAAGCCCTAGAGGCCTTCAAGCACAGTATCCAGGATGAGTGGCTCGCCAGACACCTCGGCCAAGAAAAGCCGAGGACAATGGCAGCCTTGACAAGCCTTATGACCCGCTTTTGAGCGGGTGAAGATAGCTGGTTGGCCCGTAGAGGCACCAGCAACCTAGGCACATCCAAAATCAGGGATGGCAATGGGAAGCCACGGCACAATAAAAACAAGTGTCGAAACAAGGAAGAAAGTCCGGACAACACAGTGGTCAACACCGCATGCAGGGGCTCTCAACCCGGTCAACAAAAGAAGCCATTTAATGGCAGCAAAGAGGGACCGTCCGGCTTGAACAAAGTCCTGGACAGACTGTGCCAAATTCATGGCACCCCCGAAAAACCTGCGAACCACACTAACAGAGAATGTTGGGTCTTTAAGCAGGCCAGCAAGTTAAATGCCGAACACAAGGGAAGGGAAACACCAAGTGAAGACGAGGATGAGCCTCGCTAGCCAAACCCTGGGGGACAGAAAAATTCCCACTAGAGGTAAAGACAGTAAACATGATCTACGTGACTCACATACCCAAGAGAAGGCGCAAATGCGTGCTCAGAGACGCATACGCTGTAGAGCCCGTCGCCCCCAAACTTAACCACTGGTCAGCCTGCCCGATCACCTTTGATCACAGGGACTACCCGACTAGTACGCGGCACAAAGGATCGGCTGCCTTGGTGCTCGACCCAATAATCGACGGATACCATCTCACTCGTGTCCTCATGGACGGCGGTAGTAGTCTCAATCTAATATACCAGGACAATGTCCACAGGATGGGGATAGACCCATCCAGAATCAGCCAAAGTAACACCACCTTTGAAGGGGTAATACCAGGCGTTGAGGCCCGCTGCAGGGGCTCCCTCATTTTAGAGGTGACATTCGGTTCTCAAGACAACTTCAGAAGTGAAGAATTATTCTTCACCATCGCTCCCCTCCGAAGTGGTTATCATGCATTGCTCGGAAGAACGGCCTTCGCCCGCTTCAACGCAGTACCACACTATGCCTACCTTACACTCAAGATGCCCGGTCCACGTGGCGTCATCACCGTTAACGGAAATATAGAGCGTTCCTTACGTGCGGAAGAGTATGCAACGGCTCTAGCAGCCAGACACTAAGCGGCCTCTAATATCAGAACACATGATCGGTTGTTAAGACCACGGACACGGTTAGACGAGTTCGACACACCATCGTGGGTAACAACCCAGATAAACTTGAGCTGGGTGCTATACATGTAATCCATAGAGGACACTAGGGGCTACAGATATTCAATAAAGCCCACTTTTTGGCTTGACCTTATTAACAAGCCAATGTCTTACACTTCTACTATCCGTTGATAATAACCAATTCTTCGCACGCTTATGTCATACTCTTTTACATGAGTTTTCCTTTTTACAGACACCACTCGTGCGATACCCTCCCAGGACACGGCACAACGAAGACAAAGGCGCAGACATGCAGCAGGGCCCCGCTCAAAGGTTTCACTTTAGATTAAGCCCCTGTGTAAACCTTCTTTATTGTCTCTTGTTGCTTAACATCCCATGGGTACTACACCCACAGGGGATATTGGCGTTATTGGCATTTCGCCACGACAGACTAATGCATGTACCTGGAAATAGAGGGTTCATAATAAAGGGCGTTACTCAGCCCAGTATATGTTATAAAGTCCGAATACCTTCGGGAGTGTTCAGCGTCGCGAGTTTGGCCTTATATGCATCAGCTCCGAATCATGTCTTTGGTCAAATGTTGGGTTTGCCCGGCTCCTGGGTTTGCCGCCTTACGTTCCGTTTCTAATGGCTAAGGCGTCCAAAGGAGAACTACTGCGATTGTGCCCTGGTTATTCCGGACGAGCACCTCAGTAGAGAAAGCCGAAAACTGACTGTCATGATATAGCGAGAGACTGGTCAACCACTCAAGGACTCATCCAAATCTTTAGGGTTCCTCCGCATTAATGAAGGGCCGTTCCCCGGTCATGTACACACGCGCCTGTATCCGGATGCACGCGAAGGTACCAGGGGCTACATAGCAGCCCCACCATGAAACTCCTATGGCTAAGTGAAAGTGTTAAAGCTATATAGTCCGGTTGCCTAGTTCGACAGGCAATCACCTCCTTAACGGACCAAGACGTTGGATCAAGTATGATTACGCATTTTTTGCGAACACCCCCGCATTGTATGCATGGGGGCTGAAGCCAACGACTGCTAACTTTCAGGTTATATATACATTAAATAGCCGCACAAGAGGCACAATAACACTTTCGGGTGAAAGTATAAATATAGCCTCGATAATTAAAATACAATTGTTTTTACAATGGAACGATTTGTCACTCGAACATGATATTCTTCAAGCACTGAGCCTCTATTAAACGAGCACCTTATGTTACCTGCTCCAAGTAGTGCTCGGCTGGATCCTGGCTTCCCGCCGGATTCTGGGTTGCAATGATGGTGGCCTCCATATCTGTCCAATATGTTTTAACACGGGCAAGAGCCATCCGCGCACCCTCTATGCACGCTGACCTCTTCATGGCATCGATTCATGATAGGACACCAAGGAATTGTTGCAGTAAACCAAAATAACTATCCGGCTCCAGCCCCTTTGGCCATAGATGGTCTATTACAGACCTCGTCGCAAGACCGGACAACCTATGGAGCTCGGCCACAACGACCATCCTTTCACTCAATGGCAACAGGCGTGTTGGAGCACTGAATTGCGACCAGAACAGCCTTTCCACTTCATTATCTTTTTGATCCTCGAAAAACTTGGCCGCATCAGCCGTACTCTTTGCCAGATCGGCATACGCGTCTGCAGGGCTCTAGCGCCGATCCAGAGGAGCATACTTTGGATCTAAGAACTTCACCCGCAACAAATAAGGGCTTCCAGCCGCGATTTCTCCGGCCTATCGAAGCTCCTCCCGCGCATCCATAATTTCGGAACGCGTCTCCTTGGCCGCATCAAGGGCCTTTTTTAGGTTAGCCAACTTCGCCTGATTCTCTTTCTCAGGAGCTCATACCGACCGGCGGCGTTTTTCAGCTCCACAGCCATCTCGGCTATTTTATCTTCGCTTCGGCGATGAGCAGCCTGTTCGGCTCTTAAATCTTCGGCCGCCTTTAGGGCAGCCGCATTGCTAGCCCAGGCTTGCTCCTTGGCTAGGGCAAGCTCCGCCCTCAGGGCCTCCATGGCAGCAGCTCCGCCTATAGTCGAAGCATATCATTAACATTATGCTCCTCTGAAATATTTCCTATAAAAATAAGGAAAGCAGAGCACATACTTTGTGACTCGTTAAGCCGCTCGTTCACAAGTGTGATGTCGGCATCCACAACTTTAATCTGTCGCCTCAGTTCGGCGACTTCAATGGACCGGTCGGCTGCCGGACCCTTAGCCACCTGCGCATGAATACAGTGAGATCATTACTTAACAATATGATCCTCTGTTTGCCGCCTAGGACTGGCAACCAGAGTCTTAGGGGCTACTACCTATACGGAGCACACCTAGCGCGTGCGCCACAATCAAAAAATTACGTATTTCATTACATACGTCAAAGCCTTTGAGCAGGCTCGTAAAAGCTTCATTCAACCCACTTGTGGCGGATGAAATCTTCTCAAGCACCATGCTCAATAATGAACGGTGATCCTCCGAGAGAGCAGCTTGTTCCAGAAGGCCCGTCAGCGTGTCCGGCCGGTCGCCGAACTGTGCCGGACACTTCTTATCACCCCCCGTGGGAGCCGAACGCTCCGGGCTCAGGGCGGCCGAAGTATTAGCTTCTGGCCTCGGCAAATTTGGACTCGTTCATGACGACACCTCGGGGTCGCCCGCCCCATGAGGCGGAGAGGCTGGTGGGGTTTCACTCTCCATCATCTCTGAAAGAAGATCCCCCGAAGACGAGCTCTTTTGAGAAGAGCTGCTAGCCGGACTGCAAAGAATGGATCCTGGTTATTGTTCTCGGAGGAGGAAGTAGTAGCTTTGTGTTTACGATTAACATACAGCTCGGCCGAGGTCTAGCCCATTTGCGGGCATGTCACGGTGAGGACGCCCTTCGGGGCAGGGCCCCTTGGTGAAGTTTTTTTCCCTTGTCTAGGCACCTCCGTCTCCAAGTCTTCGGAGGCGGCCCTCTTCTTCCCGCGGGGGGAGGAAACCATAGATTCCCCTCCTCGACTATCCTCCTTTGCGGAGGTAGTAATTCCCCCGGTTTGGATGTGCAACGTGTGAAGCTCTGCTTCTCTGTTCTTCCCTTCATCTATTCCCGAGGGCACTTGACTTAGCACACGACTAAGCATCCTGGCTATGGCAGGACTAGGTGAGCCTTCGGGAAGCAGTGCCGGACACCTGATTCTCTCCGCCTTGCTGAGCCATTCCTGGCCGCGGATGGTTTTCAGAACAATGTTATGATAAATATAAACGAAGTGTTCGGTTTCTGGGTTACTTACTTGGGTATCTGGGCGGTTGCAGCTCAGGCCTGCATCCTCGGTGGTGTCCGAACACTTTACTTGTGGTCCGAAGAATAACTTACACATCCCTTCGAGCGTCAGGCCGAAGAAGTGCAGAATAGTCCGCGGACCTTCTGGGTTGAACTCCCACATCCGGAGAGGCCGACGTTTGCACAGCAAGATCCGTCGAACTAGCATTACCTGAATTACACTGACAAGACTAATGTCCCTCTCAAGGAGCTCCCGAATGTGGCTCTGCAATGTTGGAACATCATTAGCAGGCCCCCAATCCAGTCCCACATTAGCCCATGATGCCACTTGAGGCGGAGGGCCAGAACGGAAGTTGGGGGCAGCCACCCACTTTGTGCCTCTGGGAGCCGTGATGTAAAACCACCTCTGCTGCCACAGATCGGACACCTCCAGGAAGAAGCCCTCTGGCGGGGCGTTGTCATTCCTGCTTATTGCAGCACCTCCACACTCCGCGTGTCACCCCTCAATCATCTTCGGCTTCACATTGAAGGTCTTAAGCCATAAGCCGAAGTGCAGGGTGATGTGGAGGAAGGCTTCGCACACAACGGTGAACGACGAGATGTGAAGGATGGAGTCCGGAGCTAGATCATGAAAATCTAGCCCGTAATAGAACACAAGCCCTCTCACAAAGGGATCAAGGGAGAAGCCTAAGACGTGGAGGAAATGAGAAACAAATACGACGCTCTCGTTGGGCTCGGGAGTAGGGATGACCTGCCCTGGAGCAAGAAGCCTGTGTTTGATGTCGGCGGTCAGATATCTGACCTCCCTAAGCTTTGCAATGTCCTCCCTTGTGATGGAGGAGGCCATCCACCAGCCTTGAAGGTTGGATCCAGACATGATTGAATATCCGAAGTGCCTAAGCTTGGGCTTCGGGTGTTGGAACTCGAGATGCGGAAAGGCGCAAGCATGGTAGGAAAGAGGGATATGCCTCGGCCCCTCTATAAAGGGGGTGAATATCAAGCGTCCTCGGCGTAACCGCTTGGGACTTACCTAAAAACACGGAGTCATACCAACAGGTGTCATGCGGTTGCACGCGCCCGTATTGATGGAGGGTCCCCCAATAAGGGGAACACGATCTCTGCTTCGACAAAGGCGTGCCAATAAAACCGCCTCGCAACATTTGTTGAGGCAGGCCAAGAAAAACCAGCTCGTATTGAGCCAGGCCGCGGCGTAAGGGCACGCCGTAAAAAGATTGTCAGCAGATTAAATTTGTAAAGTGTTATGCTCTCTACGGTGGTGTGTGGAAATTATCTCACAGAGTCGGACACAATCCTTAACCTGCTTTGGAGTATTCGGAGATGGAACCTGCCTTGCAATGCCGAAGACAATCTACGCGCTGGCTCATCGTCATTGAAGCCTGGTTCAGGGGCTACTGAGGGACTCCTGGATTAGGGGGTATCCGGATAGCCGAACTATATACTTTGGCCGGACTGATGGATCGTGAAGATATAAGACTCAAGACTTCGTCCCGTGTCCGGATGGGACTCTCCTTTGCGTGGAAGACAAGCTTGGCGATCTGGATATTAGATCTCTTTCTTTGTAACCGACTCTGTGTAAACCCTAGCCCCCTCCAATGTCTATATAAACCAGAGGGTTTGGTCCACAGAAGGACAATCATAATCATCATAGGCTAGCTTCAAGGGTTTAGCCTCTACGATCTCGTGGTAGATCTACTCTTGTAATACTCATATCATCAAGATCAATCAAGCAGGAAGTAGGGTTTTACCTCCATCGAGAGGGCCCAAACCTGGGTAAAACATCATGTCCCTTGCCTCCTGTTACCATTAGCCTTAGACGCACAGATCGGGACCCCCTACCCGAGATCCGCCGGTTTTGACACCGACACCTGGTACTTTCATTTTCTTCAGCAGCCTGATTGTCATCAGCGGTGCTGGCATGTTCTTCAGTGGGCTGAGCAGATGCTTCAGTCGGAGTGACTTCAATGTGCACAGGAGCAGCAACACTTGAAGTGAATGTCTTCGTCAGCTTGATGAACCGGAGCTTGGCACCCTTCCATCCAGCATAGTAGCGATTGAATTCATCACTCAGTTGCTTGATCTCAGCTTGCAAGGCAACGAGTTGATCTGGGGTAAGAGTGAGGACATGATCCTTTAGGTAGCGTTGCTTCTTGTACTGTGCTTTCTTCAGTCTTCTTCCTTCTTCAAATTTCCACTTTTCTTCTTCAATGAAGGCAGTCAAAACATGACTTTGACCAGGAGTGAGGTTCATCTCCGGCAAAGGCATGTTTGGGTCCTTGTGCCATAGATCAATGAAGTCTAGGATCAACTTTGGATCCAATAACAGTGGCACATTGCTGCCTTTGGCTCTAGCGGCCCTGGCCTGCCTGTCTCTGATGATTTCGGCAAGTTCTTCATCATCGCCCTCATCATCAGAAGGCACTTGAAAGGCGACCTGCTTCTTATGAGGACTTGGTCGAGGGCCTCCTCCAGCAGTGGCCTTTTTCTTCAACAGAGAAGGGCCAATTGAGGAATTTGGTGCAGCCGAGGAACTCGCAGAATCTCCTGAGGAAATTGAGATGCCTGTAGTCCTTTGGCACGTGGCGAGATGCACAGGTGCAGAGGATTTAGTCGGAGCAGCTGAAGCCTTTGTCGGAGGAGCTGAGGACTTTGAAGGAGGAGCAGATTGAGGAATTGGCCGTGAGGGCTTTGAAGAATCTGGCCGTGAGGGAATTTTTGAGGAAATTGGCTGTGAGGGCATTGAGGGTGCAGCACTTGGTTTGTGAGCAGGCTTCTTAGCCATGGACTTCTTCGGCTTACTAGCAGAGGCCTCAACAGCGGTAGCAATAGCAGCAGAGTCTTCATTAAATTTCCTCACTGCTTCCTTTGCTTGTTTGGCCAGTTTGGCCTGGCGCTTTGCCCATTCATCAGGATAATCCTCACCGCGGTTGAGCCTGGTGGGATCTGCCAATTGGCCAGGTGCCAATGGAGATCTTGGGCATGGAGGGTTGAGTGCAAATTTCTTCATATACTTTGGTGTGACATATCTGTAGTCCCTCCATTCCCGTGCCCATCTCCTCTCAATCTTTTGAATGCGCACCTTGCACTAATTTTATCTTCCTCAGGGGGTGTGCAGTATCCAGCATAAATGTCATCAGGGATCTCAAATGCTATGTTGACCTCAGGCCTCTTTCCACCCTTCTGTGGCTTCTTACCGTCAGCCATTTTCTTCAGCTGAGGAATATGAACAACTGAAGTTTCTGAAGATGTATGCAACTTTTCTTCGAGGAACGCTGCAAATGAGTTAAGTTGATGAGAACCTAGTGATTCAGCAGCAGACATGAGTACCTGTGAACAGAGTATAGTTGCGAGGAATTTGGAGAGGTCATATGCGTTCTCAGAAGGTTTTTCAAAAAGAATAAGTTTGAGGAATTTGACTAGATGAGTCTTGGAGAATTTCACTAAGCGTTCTTTGTCTTAGGTTCTAGAGTTGTATAGATTAAAAATCCACACAATTGAGGAATCTTGAAGAAAATCATTGCTTAGAGAAACGAATCAAGAGCAGATGACATGTGAGGTGTTCAGTGTGTGAAGATTTGAAGAATAAACACCTTTGAAGATTTTCAAGAAAACATTTGAATCAAAGAGGGTAGTTAAAGTAACTTTTAATTACCCTTGATGAAGAACACGACGAACTGGGATGTGTAGATGTGAAGTTCGTCAGTTCAGATCTTCCACGCCCTAACTCGGCAGATGAAGACAACTACGGCGGCGGCGGCGGAGTGAAGAAACCCGCAACGACGCGAGTACGAAGGCGACGAGGTCGAGGCAGTGAAGCTCTTCCTCACTGGCGGTGATGAAGTAGCGGCGGCGCTAGGGTTTGAGAAGCTCAAGCGGGAGTGAGAACGAGCAGAGTAAAAACGAAGTGAGGAAGGGGAGGGGGTATTTATAGTCGAAGTGAAATAACTATACGGCCGAAGAAATTGGACGAACGTGCCCCTGGCCCTTCTCATTCGCTTGACATGTGTCACCCATGTACTAGGAGGTCGCGATCGTGTAAGATCGTGGGTGAATAGATAAGTATTGTCGTGGAATGCGGAACGGTTTGAGGGGCAAAGCCAAAAATTTAGATAAGATAGTTAAAAGTTTTGTTCGCAATTTCTTCAGTTGTCAAGGACACAGTGAAGATTTGAACGAGTTTCAAATAGAACGCACATGAAGAATTTGGAACAGACTGGGTTGAGTTTAGCATAGAGGGGGAAGGGTCCGATCACATTCACTTAGCAGAAGAAATCAACTTGAAGAATTAGCAATAAGTGAATGTTGTAGAGGACATAAACTCATATATATATAACAACACCAGAAGGAGTGAAGACAATGCAAAGTTGAAGAATTTGAAAAACCGAGGAATTTCAAAAAAACAAAGAAAAACTCAAATTGAAGATTTTCAACTTTGGTTGGTGGCGTAACCCACCGTATAAGAAAGCTAATTTCAGACACTACGTACAATTGTCGTAGGGCTCTGAGAATCAATTTCTTCATTAATTTCTTCACACTTAGAGGGTTAGTCTTCATTGATTGAAGAAAAACATTACTTTGTGTGTTGTGCATCTAAGTCATCAAGTCAGCATAAGTGTTAGGATGTGTGTCCTTTTCAGAGAACATTTCAAGATTCTAGGATATTTAGCTCACACCGCAACTTGCTAAATCTCTTCTCATCCAAGGGCTTAGTGAAGATATCAGCCAGCTAGTCTTCAGTGCTTGCGTGGTCGATGGAGATGTCGCCCTTCAACACATGATCACGAAGAAAATGATGGCGAATCTGGATGTGCTTTGTCTTCGAGTGTTGAACTGGGTTATGAGCAATCTTGATAGCGCTCTCATTGTCGCAGTAGAGAGGCACATTCTTCACATTGATGCCATAGTCCTTGAGTGTTTGCTTCATCCATAGTAATTGAGCACAGCACAATCCAGCAGCAATGTACTCAGCTTCTACCGTGGAGAGTGATACGCAGTTCTGTTTCTTTCAGGACCAACAGACCAAAGATCGTCTGAGGAAATGGCATGTGCTAGATGTTGACTTGCGGTCCACACGATCACCAGCATAGTCAGAGTCTGAATATCCAATGAGATCAAAGGAAGAGCCCTTGGGATACCATAATCCAAGTGTTGGTGTGTGAGCTAGATATCGAAGAATATGCCTCACAGCCTTATGGTGTGATTCCTTCGGTGTAGCTTGAAATCGGGCACACATGCAAACACTAAGCATAATATCCGGCCTAGATGCACATAGGTACAATAAGGAGCCAATCATGGAGCGGTATACCTTTTGATCGAAGTCGTTACCATTTTCATCAGTGCATAGATGGCCATTTGTGGGCATTGGAATTTTGACCCCTTTGCAATCTTGCATGCCAAATTTCCTTAGTACATATTTGAGGTATTTCTCCTGAGATATGAATATGCCATTGCACTGTTGACGAATTTGAAGACCTAAAAAGAATTTCAATTCTCCCAATTCTCCACTCATCATATAGGCAAATTCATCACTGTGATGTTGGTCAATACAACCAAAGATGATATCATCAACATAAATTTGGCACACAAACAATTCACCATCATAAGATTTAGTGAAAAAAGTTGGGTCGAGTGAACCGGGTTTGAGCATTTCTTCATGAGGAATTCCTTCAAAGTATCATACCACGCCCGAGGGGCCTGCTTGAGGCCATACAGGCCCTTATTGAGTCTGAAGACTTTGTCAGGATGATCTGGATCTTCAAAACCTGGGGGTTGGGCAACATATAATTCTTCCTCAAGCTTACCATTGAGGAATGCACTTTTCACATCCATTTGTTGTAAGATAATGTCATGATGGTTAGCATAAGCAAGTAATATGCGAATAGCCTCAAGTCTAGCAACAGGTGCAACAGTTTCATCGAAGTCAATTCCTTCAACCTGTGTGTAGCGTTGAGCTACAAGTCGTGCTTTATTCCTCACCACAAGGCCATTTTCATCTTGCTTGTTGCGGTAGATCCACTTTGGGCCAATGATGTTGTGCTTGCGAGGATCTGGACGTTTGACCAGTTCCCACACGTTGTTGAGCTCGAACTGATGTAATTCTTCTTGCATAGCTTGAATCCACTCAGGCCCCAGAAATTCTTCATCTACATTAGTGGGCTCTGAGATAGAGTCAAAAGCGAAGTGCCCACAAAAGTTAGACAAATGTGAAGCTTTTGAGCGTGTGAGAGGACCTGGTGCTTCAATGTCATCGATGATCTTCTTGACTTGCACTTCATTTCCAATGCGAGGATAAGTGGGTTGTCTTCAAGGAATTTGATCCGCATTTTCTTCAGGAGCATTTTCCTCAGCACCATTTGCTTCAAGTGCGCCAGCTCAACGTTCTTCACGTTCTGGAATGAATTCTTCAACAGATTCTTTGGTAGGAATGACATCCTCAGTAGCCTTGAACTTGATAGATTCATCAGGTGCTGGTTCATCTAACATAGAAGGTAGGTGCTCTCTTTGCAAGCCATTAGTTTCATCGAACCGCACATCTACAGTTTCAACAACCTTGTGGAGATCGTTGTTGAAGACTTTGTAGGTGTGCGAGTCCTTTCGATAATCAAGCATAAAACACTCATGTGCTTTCGGTGCAAATTTAGAATTGTGATGAGGATCTCTAATCCAACATTTAGCACCGAAGGCTTAGAAGTAACTCACATTGGGTTTCTTGTCAGTGAGGAGTTCATAAGCAGTCTTCTTGAAGAATTTATGAAGATATACTCTGTTGATGATGTGGCATGCAGTATCAATTGCCTCAATCCAGAAACGACGAGGTGTCTTGTATTCATCAAGCATAGTGTGAGCCATCTCAACAAGAGTTCTGTTCTTGCGCTCCACGACGCCATTCTGCTGAGGAGTGTAAGGAGCAGACAACTCATGAGTAATACCAAGTTCATCAAGATAGTCATCAAGACCGGAATTGTTGAACTTAGTCCCATTGTCACTTCTGATGTGCTTGATCTTCACACCGAAGTTGGTTGAAGCCCTCGAGGAAAATCGTTTGAAGACTTCCTGCACCTCATGTTTGTAAGTGACAATGTGCACCCATGTGTAACGAGAATAATCATCAACAATAACAAAGCCATAAAGAGATGCATCATTTGTAACAGCAGAATAATGATTAGGACCAAAGAGATCCATGTGAAGCAATTCAAATGGCCGAGAGGTAGTCATGATAGTCTTCGCTGGATGCTTGGCCTTTGTCGTCTTTCCAGCTTCATAGCCTCCGCAAAAGTGATCCTTGAGGAATTTTACATTCTCAATGCCAATGACATGCTTCTTCTTCACAAGCGTGTGCAAATTCCTCATGCTAGCATGACCAAGTCGTCGATGCCATAGCCAGCATTCTGAAGCTTTTGCAAGTAGGCATACGGCCGGTTGTGGTCCTGTAGAGAAATCAACAATGTACAAGTCTCCTCCCCTAAAGCCTTCGAAGACTTTGGAATTGTCAGCTTCCATGATCACAACACAATGATATTTGCCAAAGATAACAACCATATCGAGATCACAAAGCATTGAGACAGACATGAGGTTGTATCCTAAGGACTCGACAAGCATGACTTTGTCCATGTGTCGATCCTTTGAGATTGCAACCTTACCTAGACCCAATACCTAACTTTTTCCTTTGTTAGTGAAGATGATATGCTTCAGATGCGATGGTCATAAACGAGCATCCATCAATAGATTCTTGTCACCAGTCATGTGATTCGTACATCCACTATCGAGGACCCACTCATTGGCTTTGTGTTGATCATCATGCAGATGAATTAGTGCAACTTACAAACTCATATACTTCATCAGTGAAGAATATGATACCAATATCATCAGATCAATCTCATCAAGTAGAAGAACAGATAAAACAGTATGAGGACATGAGAAATGAAAGTTCATTTCTTCATGATTAGCCTGCGTCCTTTCAGGTAATCTTCAGGTCTCCAGCAAATTCTTCGGACGTTTTAAGCACGTCTGAAGACCTGACCCTGCATAAGAGATTAGTTCTTTTTCTTCACCACCCACATCTGAAGGGGTGGCAAAGAATTCATTACTCTACGAGCACCATATGAGAAAGCTGGCATAGAAGCCAGTCCACTTCGTTTCACATAAGAGGGGTTAGGATAAGCATATGAATAAGCAGAGAACTTCTTCGAGGACTTATGAACATAATGATTAGAAGAATAAAGCTCATATTCATAGCCCTTAGCTCTACCCTGCAAAACAGAGGGGTTAGCACAATGATGATCATATGAGGACTTTCATCCTTTTGAGGAATTTGATCCACGTGAAGAATTTGGTCCATATGAAGAATTTGATCTGGAGTTCCTATTCTTCACAGGTGGTGTCATGAGGACATTCACCTGAAGACTTTCAAGGCAACTTTTGGGAACCCAGATTTTCTTCATAAGGGAACCGTTCCTGTAGTTAGTGCCAACATATCTAGCAAATACTTCACCATTCTGATTCTTGAACAGTTTATAGTTGGAGTCAAATGACTCATCAGAAGAATGAGGAGATTCACATGTAAAGCCAAATAAATTGGATGGATCAACTGGAGGTCCCTTTGCAGCAACCCATGAGGTTTTGGGGTACTGCTCAGGCTTCCAATATGTTCCATCAGCATTGAGTTTCCTCTCAAAGGCAATACCCTCTTTCCTATGGTTCCTGTTGAGGATCTGCTTTGCACATCACAAAGAGTCTAATGCCCTTTGAGGCTTTTGTACATGCCTGTCATGTACAATTCCTTCAGCCCTGCATCATCAGTGATACTAGCAATGTCCTCAGATGAGGAATTAGTGATAGTAGAGACAGGTGAAGAATTTGTAGCATTAGAAGCATTTGAACATTCAGGTGAAGAATTAGCAGATTCACGTTCAATGCACTTCTGACATGGAGGAACAAATTCTTCCTGAGTAGCGCTGATTTGCTGAGCAAGTAATGAATCACGCTCCTTCTGATCATAACTCACTCTTAGATTCTCAAGATCTTTCTTTCTTTGAAGGAATTCATAAGAAAGCTTCTCGTGATCAGATAAGAGAGTGTTATGATGACCTTGAAGGTTGTCAAACTTGGACTGAAGTCTCTGAAGATTTTCAGTCAAGGTTTTAGTGCGATCCATTTCTTCACCCAACATATCATCACTTTTATATAACATGTTTGAACCTTTTCAAAAGCCTTTTGTTGTTTCAGAACAATCTTAGCAAGTTTATAGTAGCTGGGCTTGAGGTTTTCATCAGATTCATCCTCACTAGATTCAGAGGAGGGGTATTTAGTTACCTTGGCATCCTTTGCCATGAAGCAATATGTGGGAGCGTAGTCATCATTGCCTTCATCAGCCTTGTTGGTGAATCCATTTTCTTCAGAGTTGAAGATAGACTTGCTGACGAATGCAGTAGCGAGAGCTAGGCTCGCCACACCAGACTCAGACTCCTCAGATGCCTCCTCGTCCTCATGTTCCTCAGATTCAGCCTCAGAGTCCATTTCCTTGCCAATGAATTCCCGAGCCTTCTTGGAGCTATTCTTCTTGTGAGATGAAGACTTCGAGGATTTTGTGATGAAGATTTTGAAGATTTCTTCTTCTTCTTAGCCTCATCAGAACTGTAGTCCTTGTATTTCTTCTTCTTTGATTCCTTATCCCACTGAGGATAATCTTGAATGTAGTGACCAGATTTCTTGCATTTGTGGCATAGCCTCTTCTTGTAGTCACTGGATGAGGAATCATTACTCCTTGAGGATTTTCCAAAGCGACCACGTCTTGAGAACTTCTGAAATTTCTTCACGAGCAGTGCTAGTTCCTGGCTCGGTTCTTCAGGATCACCAAGGATGCTAGCAGAGTCTTCATCTTCAGACTCAGAGACTGCCTTGGCCTTCAGAGCACGTGATCTGCCACATCTCGAGCCATAGAGATCTCTCTTCTCAGCAAGCTGGAACTCATGAGTATTGAGCCTCTCGACGATATCAGCAGGATCATGTGACTTGTAATCAGCACGTTCTTGAATCATCAGTGCCAGAATATCAAATGAAGAATCGAGCGATCTCAGCAATTTCTTCACCACCTCATGGTCGGTGATGTCAGTGGCGCCAAGTGCTTGAAGCTCATTTGAGATGTCAGTGAGGCGATCGAAGGTTCGCTGAACATTTTCATTGTCGAGTCTTTTGAAGCGGTTGAAGAGATTGCGAAGAACGTTAACACGAGAGTCGCGTTGAGTTGAGACTCCTTCATTCACTTTGGACAGCCTATCCCAGATAAGCTTAGCGGTTTCTAAAGCACTCACTCTTCCATATTGCCCTTTGCTCAGATGGCCACATATGATATTCTTTGCTTGAGAATCGAGTTGCCTGAATCTCTTCACATCCGTAGCAT
Source organism: Aegilops speltoides (assembly GCA_021437245.1). Taxonomy (NCBI): domain Eukaryota; kingdom Viridiplantae; phylum Streptophyta; class Magnoliopsida; order Poales; family Poaceae; genus Aegilops; species Aegilops speltoides. The sequence continues at coordinate 349,714,448 of CM038146.1, read as the reverse complement.
TCAGAGAAGGTGTGACTGAGGGAACACCATTTTCCACAACATACCAGAGATCGTTATCAATTGCCTCAAGATGCATTCACATCTTATTCTTCCAGTAGGGGTAGTCCGTTCCATCAAAGGTAGGACATCCAACAGATACCTTGATCATACCTGCGGTCGACATAACTAAAAATCCAGGCGGTTAAACGAAAATCACACAGAACAAGGGAGTACCTTGCTCTGATACCAATTGAAAGTGCGTTATATCGACTAGAGGGGGGTGAATAGGCAATTTTTATGAATTCTTCACTGAGGAATTTGCTGGTGAGGAAATTCCTAAATGAAGAACTACTTGCAGCGGAATAAGTACTCAAAAGTAAACATAGCAGAACACAAGCATAGTCATCATGATGAAATGAAGACAAGCACAGAGTACAGAAAGCGTAAGCACAAGATAACACAGGATGAAGACGGACGGACTGAAGAAATTGAACTAAGGAAATTGAGAAAGTCTTCAGTCAAAGTCTTCAAATAGATATGAACAAGCATACAACAATAGAAATGAGGAAATGAAAGAGTTGAGGAAATAGAACCAGTAAGCTTGGTGAAGACAATGATTTGGTAAACTAGTTCCAACTGGTGTCTCAGTTGTACGTCTGGTTGGAGCAGCTGAGTATTTAAACTCGAGGACACACAGTCCCGCACTACTAGGAAAAGGCCTGCTAGTGGCGCACCTATTTTGGCCACTAATGGCGCACTACAGGTGCGCCACTAGCATCACGCCACTAGTAATCAATACTAATGGCGCACTCCCTGGTGCGCCATTAGTATATCACACGGTGCGCCATTAGTATGCCTCCCAGGGGGGCATATTTACCTTGTGCTATGGCTTACTAATGGCGCACTTGTAGATGATGCGCCACTAGTGTGCTTATTGCAGTGCGCCACTAAAGTGTAGAGTGGTGCGGCACTAGTATGAATATTAGGGATTTTTTTTCTTTTGTGATATTTGCACAAGTTACAAAACATATTACTACACAGAATATAGACAGCACAACATATAAACAACAGATTTATCGAATACAATAGAAGATTAGTCTCCGAATACAATTCATCATATTAGTCTCCGAATTTAAAATATCGAACAAAGTTAGAACATTACAAGTCTCGAGACCGCGAGTAGCGAGTTTGTCTTCACATTACAAGTCGATATCGATCATCTAAACTACCATCACATAGAGGAGAGCTGCGGTCATCACGATGAGCATCATCGCGATGAAACTGGTCTTCATCCGGTTCCTCCACCGCTCCCTCCTCTCTCCCGCTAGATAGCGTGCGTATCTAACTTCCACCTCCGCCCTAGTGGTGTACCCTTTGTAACTGTTACCGCTGAAATGGTGAACCTGTCTCCGACACTCCTCCCAGTCGTCGTAGACTCCGGGAACCTTACCCTTGTACACGACATACGACGGCATCTCTATGCATTATCCAAAAAAAACGTTAGTAGCAATTCACAGACAATACATAAGCAATATATAAGTATGAAACAAAAGGATCAGAAGACAAAAGCAACACATTAATAGCACGATTCATGGTCCTACTAATAAATAGCATTGATTACATATAAGTTGAACGACTGTCCAAACCAAAGAGACATACAAGTTCATTAAAGTTTAATATTTCAACATGAGCCAATCGACATTTCAGAACTACATAACATCACTACTTTCGACTCGACTCAGGGACCGGAGCATGGATGAAGCCGCCGTATTTCGTGATGGTCATGAAATTGCGGGCGTTGTTAGCCTGCATTTGTAGCTTTGTTTCTATCTCACTGTTGGACGGTTGATATCTGAGGTAGAACTGCCCCGAGGTACGAAGGACATCTTGATGGATGATTTCTGCGAACTCCGACTGGATGCAATAAAATTCTTGTCTGATGTCCGCGTCCTGGATTGCCGACAAGCGTGTGGCCCAATCTTTGAGATTATTTGGTAGTAGAAGGTGATTATGGTACCGTACGATCGCTCGCATGTGATGGAGGGCGTAGTAGGCATCCTTCTGACTGCCAGGCGGCTGCTTGACGCAGGGGAACATTGTATTGTGGGTGAACACGTGCTTGCCGTACCTACAAATTGTCCTGCTGAAGGTGCCTCCAGATCTGGCGTAGCCGGGGAGAACATCATCAAGAACTTTCTTGATATTTGTGTTGTCTTTCTTCGACTGACGGTCCGAGTCAAAATACGTGGCCATGGAATATTTCGGGCTTAAGAGGATGAGTGTGCAATGTGTGCCACTGCAAAAAACACGAAATGTCAGAAAAAAAAGAACGATCTAAATCTAAGAAATCATATGTTACGGGGCGTTGAGGGGATGACTTACTCGGGAAAGTAAGGCACGAGGAAGTTATCCTTATCTGGGTTTGCCAGAATGACGCCTTCGAGGTGTGAACTCATGACTTGCCGTTCCCCAGCGCTGCCCAAGATCTTGGCACACATGTAGAAGGGGTCGACTATCACGATGTCTGGGGTCTTGTCTCTAATGATCCGCATCTCCAAACTCAGCGAAAATAGCCGAACGAAGGTGTAGTGCAGCGGACGAAGGTTAAACATAGTGAAGATGTCATCAAACCGCAGGACCATCATACCCCCGATGGCGCTATCCACAAATCCCTTGCCATCTAGCACCTTGGCCACGAAAACTCGGTATGCCACATCATTCTCGGAGAGACGCCGCTTCTCCGAAGAAAGAAAACTGTCATGCAGACTTCGCATAGCACCAGTTGCAGCATTGAGCAGATTAGTCGGTAGTATCGGCCTACCCGCCACATGCACCCTCCTCAAGATATCCTTAGGTGAATGTGGCCCGTCCTGAGCACGGATCATACTCGGTGCCGGCTGGCTCGCACCGCCCTTGTTATTCTTTCGTTTATGTGCCTTCTTCTTCTGTTGTAATGGGATCGAGTTCTGCTCAGAGACCGCCTTCTTGAGTGTGTTGGGGCTGATAATATTTCGCACCTCGGTTATCTGAGGCTCGGTGAAGGCGACAGCTGGAGGTGTCTCCTGAGAACTGAACGCCAGACGACGCTTGTTGCAATTGGGTTTCTCCATGGTACCAGCTAGATCGCGGTCGTCTTTTGCAGGGTTGGGCTCTTGAGAAGGAGGCCCCAAGAATTCGTCACCGTACCCATGTTCGGCAAAGTACTTATCAACGTTGGTAAATGTACCGTCGTCGTCGTCGTCGTCCGGATCCTGTGCCGTATGCATGTCCGGATCCTGTGCCATATGCATGTCCGGCATGTCCGGTAGTGTTGCAGCGGTCTTGCCATGGCTTGGCGCCAGCACGACTGGTGTTGTTCTCTGTGGGGTGGTGTCCCCCGCCCCCAAACGAATTTGGCTCTTCGGCCAAAGCAGGGGCCAGCTTACGCAGGCGCTAAGGGTCATCACATCATCTTCGTCGGCCCCAGCGGGTCGAAACGGAGGTAACAAGTCATCGTAGCCTGGCAGCACCCGAACCAGTTCAACCCTATACACGGTGGGTGGCATTGGATTACCGTGGAACACGGGGTTGCCCGGTTGAACAATTCTGCCCTTGGCGACATCGATCAAATCGCCGCCCACGAAGTGCAGGCGAGTGCATGGAACATCAGCGCCGGCGCCCTGTGAAAACATGTAGGGTGTTAGGGATGCCCAGTCAAAGGCAAGGATATGAAGTCATCGGCCGAGAGGCTTAGTTACCCTGATGGCGTCGAGGTCGGCTAATATCGAGGCACCACCAACGGTGGGCGTGCAAGTGACGGAGGGGACGCTTGTTGCCGAGGTGCCGGCCAGCGTATTCTTCGCACACCCAGGTGCATGAAGCTCCAATGCCCGCGTCGGTGCCGGAGACACCAATACCGCCTCCGCCGGAGACACCAATGGCGCCGCCTGCACATTGTGCGAGTTGCTGGCCATGAAGCTGGGAACTAGGGCGGCCCCTGTTGGCCGCCCGCAATCCATGCCTGCAGCCCCTCAATCAAAGTAGGCACAATGGCGGTGAGCGTCATTCCCAGTTGGTGTTGCACTTGCTCTTGGACCATCTCCGGAATCCGCGCCACTTGTGCCTTGAGTTCTTGAACCTCGCGCGACTGCCTTTCTGAGCTGGTCTTTCTCTCCTTTCGCCCACCAGCGTCATAGTTTGACGACCATTTCGTGGACAAGCCTTTACCGGCCACACGACCAGCTGACGACGGCTTACTGAACTTATCCTTGTTTTTCATTACGTTCAATGCCCTATTTAAAGTGCTGTCCCAAGGGGAGCTCTGAGACGACACCGTGCTACTGCTTTTAGTGTCCTGCGGAAGGAATGTGAACCATTTAGAAATTTGGCTTCATTAATTAGAATGCAACCATCTGGAGCTAATTACGCGGGGTGTATTCCTTACCAGAACACGCTCAAGCGCCTTGGTCTTCACATCCGTGGTAAGCTCCTTTGCTACCGGGTCCTCCTTGTACCGGGCCCTGAAATAGTTCCTGGTCTGCTTGTCACGGTATTTCTCGAAGCGGGGCGGTAGGCCTTGCTCGGCACGCTCCACGTCCTCCTTGTCCCATATAGGTTCCGCCACTCTGTAACCGCCGGGACCGAGTTGGTGGACCACTAAGTACAAGTCCCGCATATCTTTCCCCCACTGACTTGATTCCACGGTTGCGCTGCTCTCGCACTTGATCTTGAACTCCTTGTAGTCATCTTCGCTGATCGAAGGATTTTTCGCCTTGATCTTCTCATAACTATCACCTTTGTCAATCATTCTCTTCGCCGCGCTTCTCCAAGTAGACAGGGCCGTGCTCATCTTCGTGAGGGCGTCACTGTTCACTTTATTCCTTGAAAGGCGTGTGTTTGCGACGTCACCGGGGAACTTGTATCATTCGTGTAGCTTCGTGAAGAGGAGGCTGTGCAAATTCCCTCGGTCAGGATGCCTTAGGTTCTCGGTGTTGATCGAGACAGTGCTCCGGAGAATGCACCCGAGCTGAACCGCGTACCCCTTGACTAATTCTTTGGGCACCGTTGGATGCGCCCCGGAGGAAACTTCAGTAAATTCCTCCTTGACGGTGCCGAGCACGTTCGGGCGCCGGTCCTTACGTTGCCTCTTCGGTTGGCTGCCATCTGTGCGTGCGCTGCCATCATCAGTGGTGGCATCCTCGGCGGCACCATCAGTGGTGTTATCCCCGATGCCACTAGGGGTTGTGTAGTCAAGATCGGTGTCTTCCGTGGCGTCCATATAGGGATGAGGTTCTTCCTCCATCTCCTGGGACAGCTCCCACGATTGCTTGTCCGAACCGCCGGCCTCATTGTTGTGGGCCATGTTTCGCTCTAAATAGGAAAAAAGTTTGGTCAAAAAGTTGGTTATTGTCAAGGAACAAGATTTCTAAGTTGACCAAATAACCTAATTCTCGAGGAATGTCGCCAAAAAGTTGGTTATTGTCAAGGAAAAATTGAGAGATGTTTGTAATATTGCCTAGGTGTTTTGGGATGGAACTTGTTTGTGTGTTGTTGCTAAGGTCCAAGTCCCTTCCTAACCCCCTTCTTCTTGTCTCCTCATTTAGGGTTTGTCGACACCGAGGCATCCTAAAAGCTAAGCTTTTATCATTTAGGGTTTGTCAATGCCGAGGCACCCTAAAAGCCTAAGCTTTCATCATTTAGGTTTTTATCGACACCGAGGCACCCTAAAAGCCAAGGTTTTATCATTTAGGGTTTGTCGACGCTGAGGCACCCTAAATGCTAAGTTAAGTTTTCATCATTTAGGTTTATCGATGCCGAGGCACCCTAGGTTGACTGATATATATATATATATATATATGGGTATCTTCTAATAATATACCCTATCAAGAAAAGGGAAGGAGAATTCTAATACACCAAGAGACAGTAAACATATCACACTTCTATATGTATAACACAAGAGGCAATTGATCCTACTTAATTAAGTACTAAGATACCCCGGCCCATGCATTAGTCACAAGTACCCCATATGTCCTATTTTTAGCAAAGTCATGCTAAAATTCACGAAAAATTTCAGCATGACCTTTGCTGAAAATAGGACATATGGAGTACCCGAATTTGCCGGAACGGAAGTTAATCGACATTCCAGCAAACTCAAGGACCTCTCGGGGTACCTGCAAAATCATCACGACACGATGGTCGGAGACAAAACCTAGCAAACTAGCAAAGTTACTGACGTGTTTACAGAAATTTTTTTCTATAAAAGATGATCATCATCTTTACAAGTCTTTCTCAATGTGATCATTTGATGGATCAACACGTAAAACTTGTCCAATATGTATGATTTATAGAGTCAACATCAGTATGAATATATATAACATTTTTCAAAACGGTGAAATATATCAGCTCCAATAGGCAATTGATATGTGTTTCTTTTGACGGTGAGGTGGCCTCTCCACTAAAAAATAACTGCACTTTAAGCAAGCATGACAGTATTCATCTAACATGGACACTTGATATAGGGAAGCAGGAAAATGTTTTGTTAACTCTTGCTATGATATGTATTACTAAATGTCTAGATCTAATTAGATGGAACAAAACAAAGCAGTGGTTCATAAGCACAAGAAGATCCTCTGTCAATACTTCTACCAATAATCATAATAAAAAACCCCAAACCTGACAGTGCCAAGCACGAAATAATACATCTATTCTGCTTACTACTAAAGTTATAGTAGTATCATGCTTTCATAACCAACTAGTTACCATTAAGTTCAAATATTGTCCACAAAACCACAACAGAAGTAGCACAAAATCATTCAAGTACCATTGTTTAACTAAAACTTGGTGTGAATAAGATCCTCTGTCAGTACTTCATACCAATAATCAAAACCCCAAAACCTGACACCAACTAGTTACCATAAGGTCAAATACTGTCCACAAAACCATAATAGAAGTAGCACAAAATTATTCAAGTATCATTGTTTAACTAAAACTTGGTGTAAATAAGGTAATAAAAGCAAATTGCTGCAATTTGGCCATTTGTTAACAGTTAAGAGATACCAGCAATGACCAAGTACCGGTGGAAATGTAAAATAGCACAAAATCCTATGACTGAATCCAACTCAAGACTTTTGTCATGGGATTCCACAAGCCCACATTGGTAACAATTGTACTTCAAACATGCTATTATCGGCCAACAACAACTGCAGAATGGAGTTAGCAGAGAAGAAAAAGCACTATAGACGTTCATCTAAAGACTCTTAAATGGCACAGTGCAGAATCGTAAGCAAGATAGCAGGTGAAGCAACTACATCTTCAAACAATTTCAACTACTCACGTCAGAACAACATTACTTGATCTGAAGAAAATTGGCAACAACCTTGTACTAGTACTTGACACAATCAGCACATCCATATCAAAATTAGTTCTAGCATATATAAGCAGCACCACATAGCAAATTCATAGGAAAACATCATACATTAGCAGTAGTTCGTAGCAAAACTAGATGAATGTTTGGCCTCTTGATAAAGAAACCATACATCAGCAGCATCACATACATCATACAGGATAAGGGAGAAGCTCGCCGGCGGCGAGGTTGCACGGGCGACGGACGTCGGAGGCGAAGCCGCTCGGCGAAACAAAAGGCGCTGACCGAGGCGTTGCGGCCTCAGGCGTACGGTAGCGAGACGCATCCTCTGTCACCGGCGACGGGTTAGGGATGGTGGCTAGAAGGAGTAGGGGACTGACTGTGTGTCGGAAGGAGCAGAAGGAGCAGGGGACTGATTGTGTGTCGGAAGGAGCAAAAGGAGCAGGAGACTGACCGGAGAAGCGGTGGCGACGGCAAGATGAGGTCGGTCGGAGGAAGAAGACGTGCTCCGGCGGGCCTCCTCCTCCTGGTGGACGCGGGCCTCCTCCTCTTAGTGCTCCGTGGCATAATCCGCAGCAAGCGGCGCTGGGTCGTCTAAAAGTGGGAGGCGGCAGGGGCGCGGGGGCGGCGGTGGCGGTGCAGTATGGGTAGGGGCAGTGGGCGGCGCAGTGAGATGTGATCGATTGGAGAAGATAGAAAGAGGACTACGGATTTTAGTGGGGGGGCGGGTTAGCAATGGCGCACCCCCTAGCGGTGCGCCATTAGTAATTTTTTTCATAGCAATGGTGCACCTCCTGGCGGTGCGCCTTTAGTAATCTTTTTTTTGGATAGCAATGGCGCAACTCCTAGCGGTGCGCCATTAGTAATTTTTTTAAGATTTTTTGTTGCCTAGCAGAGGGCCGGCATCGGCGGCTTGAACCCTAGGTCTCGCTCGGGGGGGGGGAGGGGGTGGGTGGTGCGCTCGGCCGATTCCGTTCGGGGGAACCGAGTGAGGAGACAGGGGAGGGTGCGGGGGATCGTCGGCGGTGGTGGAGCGGGGGAGGGTGCGGGGGGTCGTCGGCGGTGGGGGAGCGGGGTAGGGTGTGGGGGGTGCTCGGCGGTGAGGTGGATCTGGCGAGGGGGGATAGCGATCGAGATGGACGGGGATCTGGCGCGGGGGGTGCGCCATAAGTAACATTTTTTTACTTTTAGTTGCGTCTAATATTTTTTTTAGAAAATGACGATCAAATTTGAAAACATTTATGAATGTGAAAAAATATGATCAAATTTGTTATTTGAAATTATTTATGAATTTGAAAAAATATCATCAAATTTCTTATTTGAAAATATCATCAAATTTGTTATTTAAAAAATCATCAATATTTTTTTGGATTTTTAGTTGCATTCATTTGTGAATTGGTAAAACTTTTATGAATATGAAAAAATATCATCAAATTTTAAAAAATATTCATGAATTCAAAAAGTGCCCATGAAATTTAAAAATATTCATGAGTTCAAAAAATATTAACAAATTCAATACTTTTTGTGAGTTAGAAATTCAATGCCATAATAAACATAAATAAATATTCATGAGGACACTAGAACAGAAGAAATATCATTTCAATATGTCGAAATACAATCGAGAAATGAAGGCTACAATTTAAAGACAATCGATATTAGCTAGCTATCTGTTCACAATCTTCTTCCCTTATTTTTCACAAATGGAGTTCTTCTCTTGAACAGACGTCCTTTAGGCAGGGTGGTCCTGCTTCTTCTTGTGGTGTATGCTGGTACTTTATTGTCGTCATCATGTTCCATCTTCGGGTCACCGTACTTGTCGAAGTCTTCCTCATTGGTGACTCCATCCATTTCGATGATCTTCCTTTTGCCTCTCCTCACGACAACATGACTGGGCTTTGAGGGTTCGGTAATGAAGAATCATTGGTCCACTTGGGAAGCCAGTACCCATGGCTCATTTTTCGCGGTGACGTTTGCGCCCGCGGTCTTGGATTTGGCTTCGGGTATAACCATGGTGGTGAAATACCTGTCTTCTTTTAAGACGCTCTTGGCCCATCTGACACATCACATCGGGACCTTTTCTCCAGCGTAGCTCAGCTCCCAGATCTCCTCGATCCTTCCGTAGTATCTGTCCTTGTCGTTACCGGTGTAGGATTCCATCGTTACCCCGGAGTTCTGATAACCATCGCTCTTCATGTCCTTTCCCTCGGTGTAGAATGTGTAGCGGTTGATATCGTATGCCTCATACGTCATCAGGTTGTGCTCGGCACCCTGTGACAAGGCGAATATGAGTTGTTCTTCCATGGTAGAATCCTCATGTAAAGGGTACGACAGAAGCTTCTGCTTGAACCAACGCGTGAAACATGAGTTGTGCTCTTTGATTATATCTCTGTTCGTCCTCTGTTGGCCCCGGTCATTGTACGTCTTCTCAATAAAGGTTTTGTGCTCTACCACCCAAGGATCAACCACGTCTATGTGTTGTAGCACGACTAGGTTTGCTCTTTCAAAGTCGGTGAGTCGACCCTCGAAGTCGACATGCATTCCGCGGCGACCCTGACGGTGACCCCATCCGGCGAGCCTGCCGAGGTGCCTGTTGACGGGTAGACCAATGGGGTTCCGATGCCTAGGTAATTTGTGCAGTAGGAGATGCACTCTTCGGTCAAAAAGCCCCTGGCTATGCTTCCCTGATGTGACATGTTGCGAATGTATCCTTTGATGACACCATTCATCTTTTCAAATGGCATCATGCTATGCAGGAACGTCGGCCCGAGTTGGATGATATCCTCCACGATATGGACCAGCAGATGCACCATAACGTCGAAGAATGCGGGCGGGAAGTACATCTCAAGCTCGCATAGTATCACCACGATCTCTTCCTGTAGCCTTCCAAGTTGCCTCACGCCAACCGACTTCCGAGAGATGACATCGAAAAAGTTGCATAGGCGAAATAGCGTTTCACGGACGTGCGCGTCCATGATCCCACGGATTGCAACTGGAAGTATCTACGTCATCAGCACGTGACAGTCGTGAGACTTCATCCCGCTAAACTTCTGCTTATGTTCGGTATCTGCTTATCTTCCCCGTGTAACCGTAAGGAAGTTTTACTCCTACGAGGCAGGTGAAAAATTGCTCGATCTTCTCCTGACTTAGAGTGAAGCACGCGGGAGGGAGGTCATTTATGGTCTTCTTGGCCTTTTTGCCTTTGCGACGACTTTCCGTGTCCTGCTTCGCCTCATCATCATCATCATTAGCGTGAAGCTCCTCCCTGATGCCCATTGATTTCAAGTCCGCCCTTGCTTTCGGCCCATCTTTGGTCCTCTCTGGCATGTTGAGTAGGGTACCAAGCAGACTCTCGCACACGTTCTTCGTGATATGCATGACATCAAGGCTGTGAGGCACATGGTGGATCTTCCGGTACGGCAAGTCCCAGAAAATAGACCTTGTTTTCCATACCTTCAGCAGCGGCTCTGGCGCCTTTCGCTTCTTTCCCGGCTCTGGCGCCTTTTGCTTCTTTCCCGGCAGTGGGCAATCTTTCCAATTTTTCAATAGCTCGTCTATTTCCTCGCCGCTCCTTGTACGCGGGCGTCTTCGGGGTTCGGTTTCACCATCAAACAGATCCTTGTGTTTTCTCCATGAGTCATCATCGCGAAGCCACCTTTGATGTCCCATGAACACGGTTTTCGAAGACCCAGGTTCTCTATCTAGCTAGCGATACATTGTGTCATCCATGCACCTGACGCATCCAGAAAATCCGTGGACCACCTGCCCCGTGACATATCCGTAACCGAGATAGTCCTGCACCGTCGAGAGCAGTGCGGCTCTCATAGGGAAATATTCTTTCTCTGCAGCGTCCCACGTATTGGATGGCGTTTTTCACAGCGTGTCTAGCTCCTCTTTCAGCAGCCCCAAATACAGATTGATGTCGTTCCCTGGTTGTTTCGGCCCTTCAATTAGCATATTCATGTGAATGTACTTCCTCTTCATGCACAACCAGGGGGGAAGGTTGTGCATCCACACAAACACAGGCCAGGTGCTATTTGTGCTTCTCTGGCTACCAAACGGATTGACTCCATCGGTTCTCACGCCCAGCATTATGTTCCTTGGATCGCTCCCAAATTCTGGGTGTTCGAAGTTCAACGCTTTCCACTGGCTCGCATCCTTAGGGTGACTTAGCATCTTGTCTTTTTTATTTATCTCCGGATCATTTGCGTCATCTTCTCGCTTCTTCTCCTCCCTATCCGCGTGCCAACACAGGAGCTTTGCTACCTTAGGGTCCGCGAAATACCACTGCAGACGAGGAGTGATCGGAAAGTACCACACCACTTTTCGAGGAGCTTTCTTCCTCTTCTTGTATCGAGTGACGCCGCACACCGAACATATGGTAGACTCCGCGTGCTCGTCCCGATAAATGATTCAATTGTTCATGCACACATGGTATTTCACGTGTGGTAAATCCATAGGACACACGATTTTCTTCGCCTCCTTGAAACTGGTCGGGCACTTGTTCCCCTTAGGAAGATGTTCGTGCCAGAATGACATGTTCTCATCGAAGCATGTGTCGGTCATTTTATGTTTTACCTTCATCTCTAGAGCCATGAGCGTTACTTTCAGGCGGGTATCCTCGGGCCTGCATCCTTCATACAATGGAGTAACCGCGTCTATATCCAGTTGATCCAGCTTGGCTTTCTCTCGGGCGGCAACTCTTGCGTTATCCGTCTGCTTGAGAAGTAGATCTTGAATATGAGGGTCCTGCACCCAGCCCATCGATGGTACATCATCGTCAGCTCCGGCATCTTCATCTTCATGATCATGCCCTTCGTCTGCTCTGGCATCTTCCTCATCATCATGTCCGGCATCTTATACATGATGACTGTGTACTGCATCTACTTCGTGATCATGTCCTGGAGATTCTTCTTCTTCTCGCCCGCCCTCGACGCGGTTGTCTTGCTGCCCTTCCTCATTTCTTGCCCGGCCCCCATGGACGACTTCATAATCATCTTCATCACCTTGCCACCAATAGCCATCCATGAAAGCATGCAAGAGCAGGTGGTCCCGCACCTGTACGGAATCCGGGTCCATAAGGCTCCTCAGCTTGCATCTTCTTTTGAAGCATCTCGGCCTTCACGGAGCTCAAAAACCTATTCATGATGCCTTCAGTCATCGTGCGGACCATGGTCGCCTGCGGGATAGAGCAAAATGATATTTTAGAACCAAGAAAATTTTTGGCATGACTTTGCCTAAAAATAGGACCAAAAAGAATGCATAATGCCAAATTCTCGCCGAAACGGAAATGAATCAACATTCCGGAAAAATATTGGCAACTATCGCATTTCAAATACCGGTACCTGCAAACACAAACATATATGCAACACCACAAACATATGCAACACCACAAACATACATAGATCTAGCTAGGCCATAAAAAGTGCATGTGCACATTGTTGGAGGGAGAAAAAAGTAGATCTACAACATAAAGAAAGCTTTCCCCTTACTTACCTATCAAAAAAGGTAATTTAACCACTTAATTTGGATGAATCTATGGTGCAAATGAGGTGAGGAGGAGGAGGCAGCTGAGACAAGCTTGGAGGAGGAGGTGGAGAGAATGAAGTGGTGAAAGTGAGTGTGGTAGGTGGCTGTCCAAAATATCTAGCTGGTCCGAGGTTACTAATGGCGCACCACCTACAAATGCGCCATTAGTAACCATGGTTACTAATGGCGCACCAGTTAGGTGGGGCGCCATTACTAGTTTTGCAAAAAAATATGTTAGTAGTGGCGTACTGTGTGTGTGGTGCGCCATTACTAGTTTGAACTAGTAATGGCGCACTATACACTGGTGCACCATTACTAGTTATGAAAAAAGTAAAAAAATTTGTTAGTAGTGGCGCACGGGGTGAGTGGTGCGCCATTACTAGTTAAACTAGTAATGGCGCACTGTGCCCTGGTGCGCCATTACTAGTTTTGGAAAAATAAAAAAAAGTTTGTTAGTAGTGGCGCACCATGGGTGTGGTGCGCCATTAGTGTCCATCACACTAATGACACACCAACACATGGTGCGCCACTGCTATATAGTAGTGGTGCACCACATGTGTGGTGCGCCATTAATGTCCATATTATCTATAGCCCTTTTCCTAGTAGTGCCGGACACACAGTCCTCACCGTATTCTCCTTGAGCTAAGGTCACACAGACCTCGCCCAATCACTCATGGTAAGTCTTCAGGTGACTTCCAAACCTTCACAGACTAGGTCACTCGGCGATCCACAATTCCTCTTGGATGCTCTAGACCTTGACGCCTAACCATCTGGAAGAAGCACAGTCTTCAAAGGTAACAAGCGTCGGATCCATGCAGGATCAATCTCTTCAGTGATGCTCAATCACTTTGGGTTGTAGGTGTGTTGGGTTTGGGTTTTCCTCACTTGATGATTTTCGCTCAAAGTCCTCGGAGGATGGGATGCTCTCGAATGACAACTGTCAGTTTCTCTCGGAGCAGCCAACCAGCTAGTGGTTGTAGGGGGCGGCTATTTATAGCCTAGGGAGCAGCCCGACATGATAAGACATAAATGCCCTTCAATGATATGACCATTAGGTGGGTGGATATTTTGGGACAGCTGGTGCACAGCACAGCAACGGTCGGAATTTTGACTCTCAAATTCCTCAGGGCTATCATGATCCTCACTGTGTAGGCAATCCGAACCGGCGAATTCCTAACTCCTCAGTCAGAACAAATTCCTCAGAGACCAGAAGAACTTTGTCTCTGTCACTGAAGAATATGACTGAACTGTATGAGATTTCCAATGGCTTCACTCGAAGGGATTGGTAGGTGTAGGATTTTGAGTTGAGCATCACATGGAAATTTTTCCTTATTATTTCCTCGACCCCCTTTAATAGTACGGTGTTTCCTATGACTCAAGAAAGTGAAAATGAAACTACGAAAACAAAAGTCTTCACGGTTCATGTTCCTCGAATGATTGCCAAGTCTTCATGGTCACACCAATTTCTTCACTTTAAAAGTCTTCAGAAAGTCTTCAGAAATCCAAAGTCTTCAGTTGAAGAACTTCATTTTTAGGGGTCGACTTTCTCTGTAAATATCAAACTCCTCATAGACTTATAGACCTGTGCACACTCACAAACGCATCAGTCCCTTAACCTATAAGTCTTCAATACACCAAAATCACTAAGGGGCACTAGATGCATTTACAAAGTCAAGGTCCTACAATGACAAAAGATCTTCTAGTCGTGAGCGAAATTTCTACAATTGTGGAAGACCCGGACACTACTCCAATGAGTGTATGGCTCCCTACAAAAGAAAAGAAGACTCACCTAAAAGTAGAAGCAAAAGGGAAGGATCACCTCCAAGAGAGAGGAGTAGAGATGATCGCTATGAACGAATAACCTCTCGCAGAAGCAAGGATTCGGAAAGGAAGGACAAGTCATTAAGGAGCTACACAAAATGAAGACATCATGCTCATGTTGGTGAATGGGTATCCGGTTCTGACCCGACCACCACTCCGAGAGAAGTTATCACTCTGACTCCGAATATACTCAAGATGAAGGTGTTGTCGGTCTAGCACTTGTATCAACCAACTCCTATGACATATTTGAGTCACCAAATGAAGGAATTGGAAGATACTTCATGGCTAAAGGCCCCAAGGTATCACACCCCGAATATGTAGATTTCAATAGTGATGAAAATGATTTGCTAGGTGATGATGATTTACTTGTTGACAACTCTAGTGATGAATACTATGATGAAATTGGTATTAATCATGCTAATCAAGATGAAATGAATGACAATGGTAACAAGGAGATCGAGTGTCTAACTAAAGAACTAAACACTCTTAAGTTAGCTCATGAAACTACTTTAGAAGATCATCGAGAACTTTTAAAAACTCATGAGAAGCTACGCTTCAAGAAGCTCAATCTAGAGCAAGAACATGGGTTCTTAAAAGCTATCAATGATGATCTTCGGAAGAAAAGTTCTTCTTACATTGCCAAGCGTTTACTCTTGTCTACTTACATGCCACAAGTAAAGTCTAGCAACAAGAGTAAGAAAGATTCTTCTTCTAGTAGTAACAATAATCATGCTAAATCCAATATTGTTGCTTCTAGTAGCTCTCTTGATTCCACTAATGATTCTCTTAGCCAAGTTACACTTGAGCAACAAAATAGCTTACTGAAGGGAATTATAGAGAAAGGTATTTACAAGAGCCTTGCCGGCAGTAAGCAATTTGAGGAAATTGTACGGAAGCAAGGAAGGCACCAGAAGAATCTAGGTGTTGGTTTTGAACGAAAGTTAAATGCCAATGGAGTTGAGTGGGAACAAGATCAATATCCCAAGACGAAGTTTGTCCCTCAACAAGAGAAGTATGATCCTACTTCCTTCAAGGGGACACAAGCTCAAGATGATCTTCCACCACAAGACCACAAGCTAAAAGGCAAGGACAAGCTTCAAGAGGAGATTGATGCATTTGAAGAAGCTCCAAAGGCCTTTGTCAAGTGGGTTCCCAAGTCTACATCAAGTTCTATGTCATCAATTATGACTACAACTCCTAGAATTCCCATCAAGTTGATGTGGATCCCTAAGAATAAGAACTAGAGAGTTCTTGAGGGTGACTCCGCCAACATTTTTCACTCATATTCATTCTGGCAAGGACAAGTGCAGACAACTTCCACATCTTGCACTAGTTCAAGGAGTCACAAACCCTCTTGTTGGTAAGACAAGGGACAAGGTAATCTAATGCTTTCATGGACATCATCTTGTATGTTCTTCACTCTATGTCTATGGATATCCTTGTTTGTTCCTTGTGGGACTAACCCATGTAGGTATTGAAAGTGCAACTCACTCCAATGAATTGCTCCAAATGATCTACATCAACAATGAGCATCCACATATGCAACTCCTACATGAAGTCATCATTGACAAAACCCAAGGTTAGTTCATCCCTCGTAAGGGGGATATCACATCTAGGGGGAGCTTTACTCTAAGAATTGGGCTAAAGCAACTCTAATGGTGTGAACACAACAACACTTTATGTAAAAGTGGTAACCGCACTTGTGCTTAAACGATGAGTATGACCTATGATCAATTGTTCTCATTTGACTCCTAAGTCAATATACTCATATATAGATGACCTAGTCATCGCCAATTGCTTGATAGATGCTAGAGTGATTGTGCATGCTTTGCCACATATTTTCATTTGCCATTTTATTGTGTGAGCATGTTGATTGCATATTTTTCTCATTCGAGGACATCCATTTGTTTCTTTGATTATTTGGCTCTTTTTCTTTTGCCAAATGGATGGATAAGAATGCCTAAGAACTCCCTCTAGCTATCTATGCTTTTCTCGTCTCAAACTCTATTCATGCTACATCACAAAGTTTGATCAAGTCAGATTCGAACCCTCTGGGTGAGGAACACTCGGAGTCACTGATTCGTCATAGACTTAAACTTCCAAAACCTCTCTATGCATTTCGGTCTGACCGATCCATTCCTTTTGGTTAAACCGAGTTTAGTGATTTGATCTAGGTTTTCAATCTCGGTGCAAGCGATTTGAACAATTCGGTCACACCGAGTTGTAGTTACCTCTTGCAATTCTGCATCTTGGTGCCACCGAGTCATTCCAATCGGTCACACCGACATGGTCGGGATGTATATACCCATGGGTCAAATTTTGGAAATTCCTCCGAAAACCTTTCGCCCGCGCGTATCCTACTCTGCCGACTCAGGTCTCCAGATTGTCTCCTCGTCACCAGCAACCTCCCGCCGCTAGTCTCCATCACCGTCAATGGAAATCTCCGCCGCCGTTGCTGTCGTAGCGAGCTCATTGCCAAATTAGGGCATGAGTTCGATCCTCTATGTTTTCTCACTCCGATTCTTAGCAGAGAGACAATGCCATGATTCTTGACAAGTTTGAGATTATCCTATCAAGAAAAAACTCCCTTTAGTTTAGATTTGATTCGAAAATTTAGGGTTAGATTTCCGCCGAACTCATGTCGGATCGACCGAGTTGTAGAAATCAGTCTCACCGATTTGGCTTAGGCCATTTCACTTGTGATTTTTAGTCTGACCGAAACTTACAAATCGGTGTGACCGAGTTCAGAACTTTGTGAAACCCTATCAATATCGGTGTCACCAAACTGTGCCTCGGTCTGACCGAGATCACTAGTTTAGACACAGAATGTTGCTTTGGTGTCACGGAGTTTACAAATCGGTAGCTCCGAAATGCTTTCTATGGAAAACTAAAACTAAGTTTTTGACTCAATGTTTTTGCAAAAACTCTGCACTTTGTGATGCTCATCCACTCTACCTCATCTATAACTATTCACAGGGTCAGCTTGCAGTGTCAGCCATGCCAGATCAGAGTGATAGCCAGAAGAAGTCTAAGGAGCAAGTCAACATGAGTGAGGGCACTAGTCCCTCTGAAAGCTATGAAGATGGAAGCAGAAGTACTCCTAGCAACCTGCCTAAGGCTGCTACTAGGCGGAGGAGGAAAAGAAACTCAGACTCTGAAGATGAAGATTATGTTGCTGCTGAGGAGGAAGGTCAGCTCCAAAAAGAAGGTTGTTAAGAAAGAGTTTGGCACAGTAGCTTCAACCAAGCCAGGCATGAAGAAGAAAGCTCCTGCCAGAAGGACTCCCATGTCCAAAGCCAGAGCATCAACACAAGAAACTATGGAATTTACTCTTGAGACAAGAGAAGATGCTGATGGAAAGAAAAGAAAGGAAAGGGTCAGGAAAACCATTGCCAGAGTGATCGGAAAGCCATCTATGGCTAGATTCTGAAGAAGAGGAGGCAGAAGAGCAAGATGCACCTCCTGCCCAGCCTCAGAAGCTGATGGGGGATGCCATCAAGTCCGGGGCTGCTCCATCAAAGCCTAAGACTGCCCCCAAAGCTCCATCTCAAGGTTCAAAGTCTGTACCAAAGAGAAGCACCAGAAACATTCCTGCTCCAAAAAAGAACAAGGCCCTAGTGCCTGAAATTGAAGAAGAAGAAGAAGAAGAAGAAGAAGAAGAAGAAGAAGAAGAAGAAGAAGACAACGAAGAAGAAGAAGAAGAAGAAGAAGAAGAAGAATAAGAATAATAATAATAATAATAATAATAAGAAGAAGAAGAAGAAGAAGAAGAAGAAGAAGAGGAAGCCCAAGTGCTCAGAAAGTTGAAGCCAAAAATTCCTGATCATGATGATAATCATCCAGTGGCTGAAAACATGAAGCAGATAAAAGATGCAAGTCTCAGATTGTGGAGACAATCAGATCCTTATGCTATGAGGAGAAGAACTTCTATGGACTACAGATTTCATACTAAGGAACAACGGGACTTCTATGAGACTGTGCTCTTAGATAAGAAGCCCATTGTGTGTGATATGAAGTGGGTGGACTAGAAATACATTGATGACAATGAAGATCACTTTTCAGGAGTACATGAGAGCTTCAGACTCAATGGAGGTGACACTTTCATGGGTCAGAAATTGACCAAGTGGATTGATGAGCTTATCATGCAGTTCTATTCAACAGCTCACTTCTACCCAGATGGGAAAATTGTTTGGATGTCTGAAGGTACTAGGTACCAGTCTTCTGTTGCTGAATGGGCCAAGCTCATTAATGCCCCTGAAGAAACTGAGGGTGATATTGATGTCTATGATGAGCGCAAGAAACAACACAACTCCATGGCCAACTTGTACAAGGAGATACCTGACAAGGCCTTGGAGACACACAATCTAGGCTCAGTATACTATCTGATGTCTGGACTGGCCACCATGAACACTATTTTGAGCCATACCTTGTTGCCAAAATCAGGAGATCATAGGATGATCAGAGGCCACTCTATCAACTTGCTTCAGCTATTTGATTTGCCACAAAAATTCAAGGTGATGAGCTTGATAGTTGAAACCATCAAGAGAATAGCAGCAGACCAGAAGAGATCATGTGGGTATGCTCCACACATCCAGATGCTCATAAAATCCAAAATGAGCAAAGGTGTGTATCTATTGGACAAAGAGAACCTTCCCTTGAGACCTAACCTTGAGGAACAACACAGTTGTGATGGATGCTTGAGATCCTACTTCAGTAGAGGCTCAGGAGAATAGAGCAAGAGCAAAAACTGAGAAGGAAGCCAAGATGCCAAGTGCTAAAGAGGCATCTCAAGTTTTTCTCAAGTCCAAACAAGACCAACTTGGCTATCTCATTCAGGCTACTTTGAGGATTGAGAAGGGATTGGCCACCCTGAATCAGAATCAAGAGAGTCTTGAAAGAATTTTTGAGACAAAACTTCATGACTTGGATGTCAAGGTGATAGAGATTCAGACTTCTATGGAGAAGATCCAAGAAGAGCTTGAGGACAGGAGTTACAGGACCATCACTAAAGTTTATCGAAGGGTGCCCATAAGATAGAGGTCTGCAGCAGTGCCAGTGACAGACACTAGAGCTACAACTTCAGCTCCTGGAGCCACAGCTTCAGTTGCCCCTCCAGTTGCAACTCCTCCAGCGCATACAACCTCTTCAGAAGCATTTGTTGCAGGACTCCTCTCCACTCCACCTCCTGAAGATCAAGCTTAGAGAGCCGCATAGCACTATGCATTTTCAAGCTTTTTGGTAACTTGTTGCCAAAGGGGGAGAAAGTGTATAGATCATAGGCTTTGAGAGAGAGAGAGAGCTTTGCTTCTTTTTGGCTCTTTTGCTACTTATTTGCTTGCTTGCTTGGATGATACTTTATGGTTATGTGTGTGAGATACTTGTATGGTCATGTGTTTGATCATATCATACTTAATGTTTGTGCTTGATTATGATATTATCTATCTCTTATGTATGATCATTCACACTTTGCCTTGGTGATGAGTGCATATTGCATTTTCTATCGTTATGAGCGCTCCACCAAGATGTGTGTGACATGGAAGAGTAACCCAGCTCATAATTGATTGTGCATTTGCATTCAAAATAAAATTTTAAATAATGCACAAATTTAGGGGGAGCTCTTGCTTATCACATACTTCTCAAAGCGACGATGTATTTCATTCTTATTATCATTTGTCGAAGCTTTGATCTATATGTTGTCATCAATTACCAAAAAGGGGGAGATTGAAAGTGCAACTAATCCCTGGGTGGTTTTGGTAATTCCTAACAACATATAGCTCATTGAACTAATACTCTTTTGGGATGATCAATTCAGAAAGTTCAATGATTGGCATGGCATGGATGATACGTCTCCGTCATATCTATAATTTTTTATTGTTCCATGCCAATATTATACAACTTTCATATACTTTTGGCAACTTTTTATACTATTTTTGGGACTAACATATTGATCCAGTGCCCAGTGCCAGTTCCTGTTTGTTGCACGTTTTTTGTTTTGCAGAAAATCCATATCAAATGGAGTCCAAACAGGATAAAAACTGACGGAGATTTTTTAGGAATATTTACGATTTTTGGGAAGAAGAATCAACGCGAGACGATGCCCGAGGGGGCCACGAGGCAGGGGGTCGTGCCCCATGGGGTCAGGCGCGCCCTGGGCCCTCGTGGCCACCCCGTACGGCGGTTGGTGCCCTTCTTTCGCTGCAAGAAAGCTAATATCCGAATAGAGATCGTGTTAAAATTTCAGCCCAATCAGAGTTACGGATCTCCGGGAATATAAGAAATGGTGAAAGGCCAGAATCTGGAACGTAGAAACAGAGAGAGACAGAGAGACAAATCCAATCTCGGAGGGGCTCTGGCCCCTCCCATGCCATGGAAACCATGGACCAGAGGGGAAACCCTTCTCCCATCTAGGGAGAAGGTCAAGGAAGAAGAAGAAGAAGAAGGGGGGCTCTCTCCCCCTCTCTCCCGGTGGCGCCGGAATGCCGTCGGGGCCATCATCATCACCGTGATCTACACCAACACCTCCGTCATCTTCACCAACATCTCCATCACCTTCCCCCATCTATCTACAATGGTCCACTCTCCCGCAACCCGTTGTACCCTCTACTTGAACATGGTGCTTTATGCTTCATATTATTATCCAATGATGTGTTGCATCCTACGATGTCTGAGTAGATTTTCGTTAAGCTATTGGTAATTGGTGAATTGCTATGATTGGTTTAATTTGCTTGTGCTTATGTTGTTGTCCTTTGGTGCCCATCATATGAGCGCGCGCGTGGATCACACCATAGGGTTAGTTGTATGTTGATAGGACTATGTATTGGAGGGCAAGAGTGACAGAAGCTTCAACCTAGCATAGAAATTGATGCATACGGGATTGAAGGGGGACCAATATATCTTAATGCTATGTTTGGGTTTTACCTTAATGAACGTTAGTAGTTGTGGATGCTTGCTAATAGTTCCAATCATAAGTGCATAGAATTCCAAGTCAGGGATGACATGCTAGCAGTGGCCTCTCCCACATAAAACTTGCTATCGGTCTAGTAAAGTAGTCAATTGCTTAGGGACAACAACTCCTACCATCACTTTTCCACACTCGCTATACTAAATTTATTGCTTCTTTATCTAAACAGCCCCTACTTTTTATTTACGTGCTCTTTATATTCTTGCAAACTTATCCAACAACACCTACAAAGTCTTTCTAGTTTAATACTTGTTTTAGGTAAAGCAAACGTTATGCGTGCGTAGAGTTGTATCAATGGTCGATAGAACTTGAGGGAATATTTGTTCTACCTTTAGCTCCTCGTTGGGTTCGACACTCTTACTTATCTAAAGAGGCTAAAATTGATCCCCTATACTTGTGGGTTATCAAGACCTTTTTCTGGCGCCGTTGCAGAGGAGTTATAGCGTCGGGTGAATATTCTCCTCTGTGCTTGTTTGCTTTATCACTAAGTAATTTTTATTTGCTGTTCTAAGTTGTTCTCTATCTTTAGCTATGGATATGGAACATGAAATACCAAAAAAATTAGGTGTACTTGCTACTCATGGAGATGGGGAACCTCCTAAAACCCTCGATGCTGGTTATGTGAAAAATATTATGTACTACTTTAATAATCCTGAGAAAACCCCATTCAATTATGTAATGGGAGACACGTTGGATCAACGTGAATACTTTAGGGATTATCGCTTGACTCAAAAGGGAAATTATTATGGGATCATATTCATATGTTGCATTGGTATGCTCGGGAACTGTGCTTGAGATATGATTATACTTATTGCTCTAGGATGAGGTCTCCACACCTTCCCTTTTCGTGCAAATTTAATGATGATAAAACCTTGGCTTCTTATGCTAATGGTATATATGATTACTATGATGTGGAACAAATAGAAGAATTCGTTGCTTTTATGAGTGCTTATGAAATTGGATATTTGTTTAAAGAGTGTGAAAATCTTGATGATGCTGTTTACAGACCTGGAAATTTTGCTATACTTAAATATTGCTATGAGAATTATGAATTCAATTCCGATATTGATGATCTAATTGAGAGAGTCTCCGCTGTCCAAGAATAGATTAATATTTTGCAGGAGTCTATGGAAGAAGAAATTGATGAAACTGTGAGCTCATTGGATGAAAAAGATGAGGAGGAGAGCGAAGAACAAAAGGTGGAAGAGCGATTGATCACCCGTGCCCACCTTCTAATGAGAGTAACTCTTCAACTCATACATTGTTTAATTTCCATTCGTGCTTACCGAAGGTTGATTGCTATGATGATTGTTATGATCTCGTTGATTCTCTTGAAATACCCCTTTTTGATGATGCTTGCTATGCTTGTGGCCATGATGCGAATATGAATGATGCTTATGGATATGAACTTGCTATAGTTCCTTATGTTAAAAATGAAATTGTTGCTATTGCACCCACACATAATAGTCCTATTATCTCTTTGAATTATCCAAACTACACTATATCGGAGAAGTTTGCTCTTATTAAGGATTATGTTGATGGGTTGCATTTTACTGTTGCACATGATGATTTTGATAGATATAATATGCATGTGCTTCCTGCTCCAACTTGCAATTATTATGAGAGAGGAACTACATCTCCGCCTCTTTATGTTTCCAACACGATAGAGTTGCAACAAACTGCTTATACTATGCATTGGCCTTTACTTGATGTGCATGAATTGTTCTTTTATGACATGCCAATGCATAGGAAGAGAGTTAGACTTCGTTGTTGCATGATATATGTTACTTTGTGCTCACTACTAAATTACAAATCATTTTTAATTAAAATTGGCTTTGATATACCTTGGGATCCGGGTGGATCCATTACTTGAGCACTATATGCCTAGCTTAATGGCTTTAAAGAAAGCGCTACCAGGGAGACAACCCGGAAGTTTTAGAGAGTCATTTATTTCTGTTGTGTGCTTTCATAAAGTTTAAAAACAAAAAAATAAAGAGGGGAACCCAAAACTTTTCAAAAAGGAAAGTGAAACTGAGAGAGACGAGCATTGTTGAAGTGGGGGAGCTCCTTGAACTTTGTTCATACTCATGGAAACTTTGTGAATCTTAATTACAGAAACTTCTCAACAAAAATAATTATCCCCTTGTACAATTCCATTGTACTATAAAAATAATGTGCCAAGGTTTTCCTTTAGGATGTTTAGATTGCTTGTTGGTTTGTGCGGTGCAGGACAGAAACTTTCACTGTAGTGCGCGATTTGACATTTTTTTACTGGAACGTCAAACAGTTCGGAAACTTTTTGCAATATCTTTTTATACAAATTTTTTTATTTTTCCTAATTTTTTCAGAATTTCTGGGGTACCAGAAGTATGGTGAATGTTCAGATTACTACAGAATGCCCTTTTTATGACAGATTCTGTTTTTGATGCATAGTTTGCTTGTTTTGATGAAACTATCGATTTCTATCAGTGGATTAAGCCATGGAGAAGTTATAGTATAGTAGCTACAATGAAAAAACAAAATATGAATTGGTTTGAAACAGTACTTAGAGTAGTGATTTGCTCTATTACACTAATGGATCTTAGTGAGTTTACTGTTGAAGTTTTGTGTGGATGAAGTTTTCGAAGATCGAGGAGGTCTCGATATGAGGAAAAGGAGGAGAGGCAAGAGCTCAAGCTTGGGGATTCCCAAGGCACCCCAAGTAAATATTCAAGGAGACTCAAGCGTCTAAGCTTGGGGATGCACCGGAAGGCATGCCCTCTTTCTTCAACAAGTATCGGTATGTTTTCGGATTCGTTTCGTTCATGCGATATGTGCAAATCTTGGAGCGTCTTTTGCATTTAGTTTTCACTTTTCTATTATGCACCATGATGGTATGAGATAGTCCATGATTGATTTATAGAACGCTCTTTGCACTTCACTTAAATCTTTTGAGTATGGCTTTATAGAATGCTTCATGTGCTTCACTTATATCATTTGAAGTTTGGATTGCCTATTTCTCTTCACATAGAAAACCACCATTTGTAGAATGATCTTTTGCTTCATTTATATTTGTTAGAGAGTGGGCATATCTTTTGTAGAAAGAATTAAACTCTCTTGCTTCACTTATATCTATTTAGAGAGATGACAGGAATTGGTCATTCACATGGTTAGTCATAAAATCCTACATAAAACTTGTAGATCACTGAATATGATATGTTTAATTCCTTGCAATAGTTTTGCGATATGAAGGTGGTGATATTAGAGTCGTGCTAGTGGAGTAACTGTGAAATTGAGAAATACTTGTGTGGAGGTTTGCAAGTCTCTTAGCATGCATGTATGGTAACTGTTGTGTGACAAATTTGAAGCATGGGGTGTTCTTTGATTGCCTTTCTTATGAGTGGAGGTCAGGATCGCGCGATGGTTAAACTCCTACCAACCCTTCCCCCAGGATTATGCATAGTAGTACTTTGCTTTGAGGGCTAATAAACTTTTGCAATAAGTGTATGAGTTCTTTATGACTAATGTGAGTCCATGGATTATACGCACTCTCACCCTTCCATCATTGCTAGCCTCTTCGGTACCGTGCATTGCCCTTTCTCACCTGAGAGTTGGCGCAAACTTTGTCGGTGCATCCAAACCCCGTGATACGATACGCTCGATCACACATAAGCATCCTTATATCTTCTCAAAACAGCCACCATACCGACCTATTATGGCATTTCCATAGCCATTCCGAGATATATTGCCATGCAACTTCCATCATCATATACATGACTTGAGCATTCATTGTCGTATTGCTTTGCATGATCGTAAGATAGCTAGCATGATGTTTTCATGGCCTGTCCATTTTTTGATGTCATTGCTATGCTAGATCATTGCACATCCCGGTACACCGCCGGAGGCATTCATATAGAGTCATATTTTTGTTCTAGTATCGAGTTGTAATATTGAGTTGTAAGTAAATAAAAGTGTGGCAATCATCATTATTAGAGCATTGCCCCAGTGAGGAAAGGATGATGGAGACTATGATTCCCCCACAAGTCGGGATGAGACTCTGGACTTTATGAAAAATAAAAGAGGCCAAAGAAGCCCAAATAAAAAAAGAGGCCAAAGAAGCCCACCAAAAAATTAAAAAAATAGAAAATAAAAAAATAAAAAAGAGAGAAAAAGAGAGAAGGGGCAATGTTACTATCCTTTTGCCACACTTGTGCTTCAGAGTAGCACCATGTTCTTCATATAGAGAGTCTCCTATATTATCACTTTCATATACTAGTGGGAATTTTCATTATAGAACTTGGCTTGTATATTCCGATGATGGGCTTCCTCAAATTCCCGAGGTCTTCATGAGCAAGCAAGTTGGATGCACACCCACTTAGTTTCCAGCTAGAGCTTTCATACACTTATAGCTCTTAGTGCATTCGTTGCATGGCAATCCCTACTCCTCACATTAAAATCGATTGATGGGCATCTCCATAGCTCGTTGATGAGCCGCGTCGATGTGAGACTTTCTCCCTTTTTGTCTTCTCCACACAACCTCCATCATCATACTCTACTCCACCCATAGTGCTATGTCCATGGCTTATGCTCATGTATTGCGTGAGGGTTGAAAAGGCTGAAGTGCGTTAAAAAGTATGAACCAATTGCTTGGCTGAAACCGGGGTTGTGCATGATGGAGCATTTTGTGTGACGAAAATGAAGCATGGCCAAACTATATGATTTTGTAGGGATAAGCTTTCTTTGGCTATGTTATTTTGATAAGACATAATTGCTTTATTAGTATGCTTGAAGTATTATTGTTTTTATGTCAAACGATAGACTATTGCTTTGAATCACTCGTGTCTTAATATTCATGCCATGATTAGATATATAATCAAGGTTATGCTAGGTAGCATTCCACATCAAAAATTCTCTTTTTTATCATTTACCTACTCGAGGACGAGCAGGAATTAAGCTTGGGGATGCTGATACGTCTCTGTCGTATCTATAATTTTTGATAGTTCCATGCCAATATTATACAACTTTCATATACTTTTTGCAACTTTTTGTACTATTTTTGGGACTAACATATTGATCTAGTGCCCAGTGCCAGTTCCTATTTGTTGCATATTTTTTGTTTCGTAGAAAACCCATATCAAACGGAGTCCAAACGGGATAAAAACTGACGGAGATTTTGTTTGGAATACTTATGATTTTTGGGAGAAGAATCAACGCGAGATGATGCCCGAGGGGGCCACGAGGCAGGGGGCGCGCCCTGGGCCCTCGTGGCCACCTTGTAAGGCGGATGGTGCCCTTCTTTCGCTGCAAGAAAGCTAATATCCGGATAGAGATCGTGTTAAATTTCAGCTCAATCGGAGTTACGGATCTCTGGGAATATAAGAAACGGTGAAAGGCTAGAATCTGAAACGCAGAAACAGAGAGAGAGACAGAGAGACAGATCCAATCTCGGAGGGGCTCTTGCCCGTCCCACGCCATGGAGACCATGGACCAGAGGGGAAACCCTTCTCCCATCTAGGGAGAAGGTCAAGGAAGAAGAAGAAGGGGGGCTCTCTCTCTCCCTCTCTCTTGGTGGCGCCGGAACGCCGCCGGGGCCATCATCATCACCGTGATCTACACAAACACCTCCGTCATCTTCACCAACATCTCCATCACCTTCCCCCATCTATCTACAGTGGTCCACTTTCCCGCAACCCGCTGTACCCTCTACTTGAACATGGTGCATTATGCTTCATATTATTATCCAATGATGTGTTGCCATCCTATGATGTCTGAGTAGATTTTTGTTGTCCTATTGGTAATTGGTAAATTGCTATGATTGGTTTAATTTGCTTGTGGTTATGTTGTTGTCCTTTGGTGCCCATCATATGAGCGCGCGCGTGGATCACACCATAGGGTTAGTTGTATGTTGATAGAACTATGTATTGGAGGGCAAGAGTGACAAAAGCTTCAACCTAGCATAGAAATTGAGGCATACGGGATTGAAGGGGGACCAATATATCTTAATGCTATGGTTGGGTTTTACCTTAATGAACGTTAGTAGTTGCGGATGCTTGCTAATAGTTCCAATCATAAGTGCATAGAATTCCAAGTCAGGGATGAGATGCTAGCAGTGGCCTCTCCCATATAAAACTTGCTATCGGTCTAGTAAAGTAGTCAATTGCTTAGGGACAATTTCACAACTCCTACCATCACTTTTCCACACTCGCTATACTAACTTTATTGCTTCTTTATCTAAACAGTGCCTACTTTTTATTTATGTGCTCTTTATATTCCTGCAAACTTATCCAACAACACCTACAAAGTCTTTCTAGTTTAATACTTGTTTTAGGTAAAGCGAACATTAAGCGTGCGTAGAGTTGTATCGGTGGTCGATAGAACTTGAGAGAATATTTGTTCTACCTTTAGCTCCTCGTTGGGTTCGACACTCTTACTTATTGAAAGAGGCTACAATTGATCCCCTATACTTATGGGTTATCAATGGACTAGAGATATAGACCCTCAAAATGCTAAGGACACATTGGCAAAATGCTCAAGACTCTACATTTTCATTTAAGTGATCCAAGATCACATTGAGTCCATAGGAAATCCAATACTATTAAAAGGGGATGAGGTGTTGCTTGATGGTTTACTTGCTCAAAATGCTTAGTTATATGCTCCAAGAACCCTATACCACTTTCTCATATCCACATATGTCCTAAACCTGAAGTCAAACTCGGCCCACCGATTTGATCTATCCGGCACCACTGAGTTCATTTGACATAGCCACTGCCACAAACCCTAATCATTTCGGTCTCACCGATAGGGATCTCGGTCTCACCGAGATGGGATTGCAAACTCTCTCTTTCCCTTCGTAACATTTTTGTCTAACCGAAATGAGCGATCGGTCCAACTGAGTTCGCAATGCAGACTCTTTGTTTCCTTTTCGTAACATTTCGATCTCACTGAAATGAGTGATCGGTCCCCCCGAGTTTGCCTGACCAACTCTCTGTTGCCTATTAGTGAAATTAGTCCCACTGAGTTCATCTGATCGGTCTCACCGAGATCAAGTTGTGCCCTAACCCTAGCACATCGGTCCCACCGAGTTGATCGTGTCGGTCCCACCGAAAAGCATAACATTCACATTTTGAACTAAATTGGTATGACAAAGTTTCACTACTCGGTCTCACCGAGTTTGGGAATCTGTGTGTAACAGCTAGATTTTGTGTGGAGGCTATATATACCCCTCCACCCATTCTCCATCGGTGGCAAGAGCCATCAGAACATGCCTACACTTCCAGCATTCATTTCTTGAGAGAGAACCACCTACTCATGTGTTAACACCAAGACATTCCAATCCAACCACAAGAATCTTGATCTCTAGCCTTCCCCAAGTTGCTTTCCACTCAAGTCATCTTTCCACCATAGCCAAATCCGTGAGAGAGAGTTGAGTGTTGGGCAGACTATCATTTGAAGCACAAGAGCAAGGTGTTCATCATCAAAACACCATCTATTACCTTTTCGAGAGTGGTGTCTCCTAGATTGGTTAGGTGGGAGCCTCCGTCAAGATTGTGGAGTTGAACCAAGGAATTTGAAAGGGCAAGGAGATCGCCTACTTCATGAAGATCTACCCAAGTGAGGCAAGTCCTTAGTGGCGATGGCCATGGTGGGATAGACAAGGTTGCTTCTTCGTGGACCCTTCGTGGGTGGAGCCCTCCGTGGACTCGCGTAGGCGTTACCCTTCATGGGTTGAAGTCTCCATCAACGTGGATGTATGATAGCACCACCTATCGGAACCATGCCAAAATTCTCCGCGTCTACATTGTGTTTGCTCCCTCCAAACTCCTTCCCTTTACCTTCATATGCAATGATTTACATTCCGCTACTACACTCTTAGATTTGCATGTGTAGGTTGATTGGTTGACTAGTGCTAAGTTGCTAAAATCTGCCAAGACTTAAAATTGGGAAAAGGCTAGATTTTTATTTGGTCAAGTAGTCTAATCACACCCCCCCCCTCTAGACATACTTTCGATCCTACACTTATATACCAAAAGATGGGCACCGGAGGTGGGCCAAGAAGGGCACAACCCACAAGGGCGCGCTTGGGCTCCCTAGCGCGCCCAGGTGGGTTGTGCCCACCTGGTGGGGGCCCTCTGCTAGTTATTTGCTCCAATAATTCTTATTTATTCCATAAAAAATCTCCGTAAAGTTTTAGCTCATTTGAGTTCTGCAGAATAGGTGACCTGACGTAGCATTTTCAGGTCCAGAATTCCAGCTGCCGGTATTCTCCCTCTTTGTGTGAACCTTGCATATTATGAGAGAAAAGGCATTAGAATTACTCCTAAAAGTATTATTATGCATAAAAACATTATAAATAACAGTAGCAAAACATGATATAAAATGGACGTATCAACGCCCCCAAGCTTAGACCTCGCTTGTCCTCAAGTGAAAAACCAAAATCAAAAAACATGTCCACATGCTTAGAGAGAGAGGTGTCGATAAAAACAAAATACAGAGATAGAAGCATCATGCACATTATTATAACATCAAGGAACTTAAACATAGGGTTTTTATCACATAACTTTTTTCATATAACTTGTGTCATATAACTTCTTATGAACAAGTAATAATTCATCACAACATCAGAGTATAAAGCATAAACCTTATTGAAAACCAACAAACTATGTTCTCAGTCAACTTTGCAACTACAATTCATCATATTTTCAGGAAGGCTCACGTGTCGGAGCCTTTAGTCAAGTCCACATACTCAACCATCATATAATCTTCTACGATTGCTAACACTCACAGCGTACCCATGAACTAAAAGTTTCAACCAGACACATAGAAAGATAGGGGCTTATAGTTTTGCCACCTAACATATTCACCTCAAGGGTAATGTCAACAATAATAACTCATGCCTACTCATATCCAGCTGGATATATGTGCCTGGATCTTTCCTCACCACATGATGCTTGTCAAAGGAGAAAAATAAAAATGAATAGGGGAGAAAACTTTGACTCTGCATAAAAGTAAAAGAAAGGCCCTTCGCAGGGGGAAGCAGAGGTTGCCATGCGCTTTTTTTTTGTATGCCAATTCCCTTAATGCAAAAGAACGTCATGTTGTATTGCCCCTTCCGATAGCAACCTTTATTATGCAGTCTGTCGCTTTTATTCTTTGCCATCACAAGTTTGTACAACGCTCAATTTTCTCTTACACTAAATGATTCAACACATTCAGAAGCAATTTTTATTACCTTATTGCACTGATGACAACTTACTTGAAGGGTCTTACTTAATCCATAGGTAGGTATGGTGGACTCTCGAAATAAGATTTGGGTTAAGGGTCTTTGGAAGCACTAGTAGTATTTGTAGGATCGAAAGTATGTCTAGAGGGGGGGTGATTAGACTACATGACAATATAAAAATTCTGCCTTTTGACAAAGAACAATTTTTGGCAGATTCACAATTATGATCAAGTCAAGCATCACCCTACACATGCAATTCTAGAGTATAGGCAGCGGAAAGTAAATTGCACATGTAGTAAAGAGAGGTGGAGAAGAGCAAACGCAATTTTGGAGACGCGGTGATTTTTCTCGTGGTTCCGATAGGTGGTGCTATCGTACTTCCACATTGATGGAGACTTCAACCCACGGAGGGTAACGGCTGCAAGAGTCCACGGAGGGCTCCACCCACGAAGGGTCCACGAAGAAGCAACCTTGTCTATTCCATCATGGCTCACGCCCACGGAGGGCTAGCCTTACTCGGGTAGATCTTCACGAAGTAGGCGATCTCCTTGCCCTTACAAACTTCTTGGTTCAACTCCACATCTCGATGACGGAGGCTCCCAAGCGACACCTAACCAATCTAGGAGGCACCACCTCCAAAAGGTAATAGATGTTGTAGATGATGATGAACTCCTTGCTCTTGTGCTTCAAATGATAATCTCCCCAACACTCAACTCTCCTCACCGATTTGGTTGTGGTGGAAGAAAGGATTGAGTGGAAAGCAACTTGGGAAGGCTAGAGATCAAGCTTCATATGGTGGGAGTGGAGCAACTTGATCTCAACACAAGGGTAGGTAGTTCTCTTCTCGAAATGTAAGGTAGGAGTGGTAGTTCTTTCGATGGCTCTCTCCACGAATGAAGAGGGGTGGAGGGTATAAATAGCCTCCACACAAAATCCAACCGCTACACACATTTGAGCAATCTCGGTGGGACCAAAGTGGACAACTCGGTGAGACCGATAGTTCAAATAATGTGAAGCGTTGGGATTTTCGTGGGACCGAAAATACAATCTTGGTTAGTCCGATTCGTGCAATGACAAGAGCATGCTAATTTCGTGGGACCGACTTCATCATCTCGGTGACACCGATTTGATGACGAAGGTTCTGAAGCTTGGCAACTCAAGTTTCGTGAGACCGAGTTCGAATCGGAAAATCCGAGTTTGCTAGGGTTTGGCTTATGGCTGAGGTGGTTCATCTCGGTGTGACTGAGTTTGGAAAATCGTTGGGACCGAGACTACTTATGAGTGTATATGGCGGTGAAAGTTCTCGATAGTTTAGGAGATGTATCACTAAGCACTTGAGCAACCAGATCATCATCATAACCTCATCCCTTTTAATAGTATTGGCTTTTCCTATGGACTCAATGTGATCTTGGATCACTAAACCAAAAATGGAGTCTTGAGCTTTTGCCAATGCTTGCCTTAGCATTTTGAGGGTCCACTTCTTCAGTCCTTGCCATACCCATATCATGAACTCTCTCAAATGATTCTCAAGTAACTATTAGTTCAATGATATATATGTTGTTATTAATTACCAAAACCACCCGGGATTAGTTGCACTTTCAATCTCCCCTTTTGGTAATTGATGACAACATATAGATCAAAGCTTCGACAAAGGATATAATCAATGAATAATATCGTCGCTTTGAGAAGTATGTGATAAGCAAGAGCTCCCCTAAATTTGTGCATTATTTAAGATTTGCGCTTGAATGCAAATGCACAATCGATTAGGATCATGGGTCACTCTTCCAAGTCACATACATCTTGGTGGAGCGCACAAAATGATAAGAATGAACAGCATGCACCCAATCACCAAGACATGAGTAAATGGTCATACAAGATAGGAATAGCATATGATAAGCATTAAGCACACATTAAAGCATAGTACGACCAAGCACTCATTAAGGTAGAATCAAACGAGTATCAAACACTTTGAATGTCTCGAAAACCAAAAGTATCTCAAAGAAACCGCAAAAGAACGAAAGAGCAAAAGCGCAAAGACAACAACACTCTCTCTCGAAGTCCTATGATCTATACAATTTCTCCCCTTTGGCAACAAGTTACCAAAAGTTCAAAAGCATAGAGCTAAGCGTCATTGGGGACTCTGCTGGCGGCTCCGTCTGGGTTGATGTCGGAGTGGATATGACAAGATCGGCGAAGACTTGGTGATGTCTCAGGCTTTGGAGGAGTGGTCACTTTGGAGCTGGAGTTGGAGTAATCGCTGGAACTATGGAAGGTCTTTGAAGCTGTAGTCCCGTGTCACCATCGAATAGCAATGATCGGGTCTGTGGGAACCGGAGCGATCTGTCATCGAGAATCTGGACTAAGTCATCCTACAACTCACGATAAGTTCTTCCTTCTCCGCTTTGCTTCCTCAATGTCCGCCTCGAGCTTGTTGACGGTCACTTGTACTTCATCGACTTCACGCCCAGAGCGTGGATCTTGTCCTCAACAATCCTCTCTAAGCTCTCCGAGACTGCATAATGCTGGCCAGCGTTGTTCAATCCTTTGAGTAGCTTCAAGTATTTGCTCTCCAAGCTCTTTGGTTTAGTTGCTGCTGCTGCCTTGTCGACTTTGGCTTTCTTAGCAGCTTCGATCTTGGCTTGACCTTCAACAGATGTCGGATCCTCCTCATCCATCACAACAACATTGTCTTCATGCTCGCTGCAACGGTAAATGTTCTCTATCCAACAAGAATGTGCCTGTGCCAAACTTGGCATTGATAAGCATCTGAATCATGGGCAAATCCACATGACCTTTTCTCGTCACCGCAAGTCCTCTTAATGGTCTCTACCATTAAGTCCATCACCTTGAAAGGTGCTTTCTCATCAAGTATGTGCAGCATGTTGATAGAGTATCCTCCGATCATGCGATGATCTCCAGATTTGGGCATCAAGGTATGCCTCAAAATGGTATTAGTAGTAGGTAAGCTGCGCTCGAGATAGTAGATCGAGCCGAGCTTCAGATTCCCAAATCCTTTGCTGGAATCTCTTTGTACATGTTCTTCATGGATTCATGATTCTTCTTTGGAATCCCATATACATCAATATCATCTTCTCGTTGCCTTTCGAGCATTTAGAAGTTCTGCCCATTCTTCAACAGAAGAAGAAAATCTTTGACCTTCACCATCCACATAATCTTTCCATCGGGGTAGAAGTGAGCTGTGGCATAGAATTGCATTATCATCTCATCGCTCCAACTGGTCAATTTCGACCTACAAAGTCTGCAACGCCACATGCAAGTGAAACTTTCATGCACATGTGGAAAGAAATCTCTGTGCTCTTATTTGTCAATGTACTTCCAGTCAACATATCGGGTGTCTGCGACTATGGGCTTCTTGTCCATCAGCACGGTCTCATAGAAGTCCTGCTGCTCTCTGGTGTGAAATCTGGGATCTACAGCAGTTCTTCTCCTCACGGCATATGGGTCAGTTTGTCTCCATAGCCTGAGACCTTTATCTTTCCTTGCCTTCATATCCTCAGCTTGAGGATGAGCATCATTATGTAGTGGCAGTTTTGGACGAAGTTTCTGCAAAACTGGTCCTTCATCGTCTGACTCAGCTGGTGGCACATCATCCTTGTTCTTTTCAGACGCTGGAATGTTTCTGACGGTCTTCTTGGGCTTGGCAGCGAGGCTTTTTTGGAGCTGCCTTAGCTGGAGCAGATTTCTTGGGCTTTGATGTGGCTCCAGCCTTAATGGCATCACCCATGAGCTTCAGCTTCTGAGGAGTAGGCTGGGGTGCTTCCTCATCCTCATCCTCTTCTGCTGCATCATGCACTATCCTCTTTCTCTTGGAAGTTTTCTTCACTTTGCTTGCAGCTGCCTCTCCCAAATTTAGCTTCTTAGCAACAGTTGACTGCTTGACTTTGCTGGTGCCCTTCTTAGTTTGTTGACCTTGTTGCTCTTTGGCAACAACCTTCCTTTTGGGCTTTGAGGTCACCTCTTCCTCAATAACAAAATCTGAGTCCTCATCATCTGAATTCCTCTTCTTTCTAGCTCTGGTGGCTGCAGGAGGCATGCCACTTGGTGTACTCCTCTCACCATAATCAGATGAGCTACTAGGATCAGGACTAGTGCCTGCCTCTGGAATATCGCAATGGGTGTCTCGACCTGTTCGATCACACCGGCATCGACATGGTGACAACTTTGTGAATAGATAAGGTGTAGGCAGAGAAGAAGAGTCATCACAAACTGCAAGTTTTTGCAAAAAAAGAGTTCAAATTCTAGTATTAAGTTTTCACAGAAGACATTTCGGTCGACCGAGTTTAAGTTTGGTGAATCCAAGTGTTTGAGCAGAGCTTGGCACACCACTTTCGGTTTGACCGAAGTGGGTTTCGATCTGCCGAAAACACTAGGGTTTCACAGAATCCTCATTTCGGTCACACCGATTTTGCACAACTCGGTTGGACCAAAGGGTGCAGTGCAATGGCTATAGGCCAAATCGGTCATACCGAAAATGTAAAATCGGTCTCACCGAGATGTGTTCCGCGGAAACCTAACCCTAAAACTTTTACTCGAATCTAGTTCAAACGAACTAATCTGGTGTACAGGAGGATTTCAATCGTGGCAAGATACTAGGCAAACCAAACGTGCATTGAATCGGAGATGGGAGCACGAGTGGGATCAAAACTCACCCTAACTTGGTGGAGTTTTTCTACGGCGGCAACGGCGCGGAGGAGATGTCCGTTGACGGCGACGGAGACCTGCGGCGAGGGCGCACAGGCGACGACGGCGACGATCCGGAGACCAAGGCGACGGCAGCAAGGGGTGTGGGGGCGAAACGTTTGAAGGAGGAATCAACGCGCGCGGCCCTCGGTATATATACCCCTTTGCTGTCGGTGGGACCGAGTTGTAAAACTCGGTGGCACCGAGATGGATAACTGCTAGGCAGTTATGCACTTCGGTCACGCCGAAAATCACAACTCGGTTTCACCGAGATGAAAACCTAGATCAGTCTAAATGCTTTCGGTTCGACCGAGTTTGAGTGAGTTGGTCTGACCGAAATCAATTAGAAGGTTTTGGAAATTAGCCCTTGACGGATCGGTGGCTCCGAGTGCTCCTCACCCGGAGGTTCCGAAAATGACTTGTTCAAAGTTTGTGATGTAAGCATGAATAGAATTTGAGACAAGAAAGCATAGATAGCTAGGGAGGTATTTAGGCATTCTTGTCCATCCATTTGGTCGAGAAAACTCAAAACGACCAAAACAACAAATGGATGTCCTCGAATGGATAAAATCATGCATCCAACATGCTCACACAATAAGATAGCAAATGAAATATGTGTCAAACATGCACGACCAAAACTTTAGCAACTAACACACAATTTGTCGATGACTAGGTCATCTTTATATGAGTATATTGACTTAGGAGCCAAATGAGAACATTTGATCATAGGTCATACTCATCGTTTAAGCATAAGTGGGGTTACCACTTTTACATAAAGCATTGATGTGTTCACATCATTTGAAGATGCTTTAGCTCAATTTTTAGAGCAAAGCTCCCCTAGATGTGAGAACCCTTTTAAAGGGTCAAACTAACCTTGGGTTGTCGAGAAGACTTCATGTAGATGTTGAAGATGTGGATGCTCAATGTTGATGGAGATCATCAAGAGTTGGGAGCCATCCTTTGGATTCGGGCACTTTCAATACCTACATGGGTTAGTCCCACAAGGAACAAACAAGGATATCCATGGACATAGATTGAAGTACACAATAGATGATGTCCATGAAAGCAATGATTACCTTGTCCCTTGACTTACCAACAAGAGGGTTTGTGACTCCATGAACTAGTGCACGATGTGGAAGTTGATTGCACAAGTTTTTGCCAAAATGAATGTGAGTGAAGTATGTTGGCGGAGTCACCCTCAAGAACTTTCTAGTTCTTCTTCTTGGGATCCACATCATCTTGATGGGAATCCTTGGGGTTGTAGTTGAGTTTGTGAAGTAGAACTTGACGCTTCCTTGGGAACCCACTTGACCATGGCTTGAGGTGCTTCAACAAATGCATCAATCTCCTCTTGAAACTTGTCCTTGCCTTTTAGCTTGTGGTCTTGTGGTGGAAGGTCATCTTGAGCTTGTTCCACATTGGAAGAAGTAGGATCATACTTCTCCTTTTGAGAAACAAACTGTGGAGTGGGATATTGACCTTCTTCCCATTCAACACCTTCGGCGTTGAACTTTCGCTCAAAACCAATTCCTTGATTCTTCCGGTGCCTTCCTTGCTTGCGAACGATTTCCTCAAAGTTCTTGCTTCCGGCAAGGCTCTTGTAGACACCTTTCTCTATGATCCCTTTCAATAAACTATTTTCTTGCTCAAGTGTAACTTGGCTTGAAACATTGTTAGTAGAATCAAGAGAACTACTAGAAGCAACAACATTGGATTTAGCATGGTTATTGTTACTACTAGAGAAAGAATTTTTCTTATGCTTGTCATGCTTAGTCTTGATGGGTGGCAAGAAATTAGACAAGAGAAGTCGTTTGGCAAGATATGAAGAACTCTTCTTTCGAAGATCGTCATTGATTGCTTTTAGAAACTCATGTTCTTGCTCTAGAGTGAGCTTCTCGAAGCGTAGCTTCTCATGAGATCTTAGGAGCTCTCTATGATCTTCTTGAGTTGTTTCATGAGCTAACTTAAGAGTGTTTAGTTCTTTAGTTAGACGCTCAATCTCCTTCATAGCATTGTCATTCGACTCTTCTCGACTATAAAGACTACTAGCATGTTCATCGTTACTAGGCTCCTTTGGATTTATCAAGCAAGAGCTCATCTTCACCAAGCAAGTCATCCTCATCACTATTGAAGTCAATGAATTCAGGGTGTGATACCTTGGGGCCTTTAGCCATGAAGCATCTTCCAATTCCCTCATTTGGTGAATCAAATAAGTCGTAGGAGTTGGAGTTGGAGGATACGAGAGCAAGACCGCAACACCTTCATCTTGATTGTAGTCGGAGTTGGAGTGATAGCTTCCTTGGATTGATTGTCGGAGTCGGAGCGGAGACCCATTCACCTACATGAGCTTGATGTTTTCTTCTTGTGTAGCTCCTTGATGACTTGTCTTTCCTCTCCGAATCCTTGCTTCTCCGAGAGGGTCTTCGTTCATAACGATCATCTCTGCTCCTTCTCTCTTTCCGAGGTGACTCATCTCTTGAGCTTCTTCTTCTTGGAGATTCTTCTCTTCTCTTGTGGGGAGCCGTACACTCATTTGAGTAGTGTCCGGGTCTACCAAAATTGTAGCAGTTTCGATCACGACTAGAAGATCTCTTTTCATCATATGATCTAGACTTTGAGCTTCTCTCTTTGCCTCTATTCTTGTAGAATTTGTTGAAGTTCTTGACCATTAGGCTTATCTCTTCATTGGAAACTAACTTGTCACTTGAGGTTGTGGGAGCATCACTTGTAGCTTTGTAAGCACCACTTGACTTGTTGTGAAGCTCTTCCTTATCCTTAAGTGTCATCTCATGAGCAACAATTCTTCCAATGACTTGGTTGGCTTGAGATTCTTGTAGTTTGGCATCATTTGGATCAAAGTGCACACGGTGTCATACTTTCCATCCAAAGCTCTGAGAATCTTCTTGATGATGAATCGGTCGGTCATTTCTTTGCTTCCTAAGCCGGCAATCTCATTTGTGATGAGAGCAAGCCTAGAGTACATTTCAGCGACTCCTTCACCATCCTTCATCTTAAACTTGTCAAGTTGACCTTGAAGAATATCTAGCTTTGATTCCTTCACGGACTCGGTACCTTCGTGCATTTCAACCAAAGTATCCCAAATCTCTTTTGCATTCTCAAGACGGCTGATTTTGTTGAACTCCTCGGGACACAAGGCATTGAAGAGAATGTCACAAGCTTGAGCATTGTTTTGCAACATCCGCAATTCTTCCGTTGTAAGCCGTGATCCGGAACTTTTCCTTCCTCAAGAATTCACCTTGCATACCAACACAAATAATGCCCCATGCGGCTGGGTTATGACCAAGAATATGCATTTTCATTTTATGCTTCCAACTAGCAAAATTTGTACCATCAAAGTAAGGACCTCTCGAAAATTACCCTCACTAGACGCCATACTCTCCTAGGATGTGAAACCAAGCTTATGGAGTCCAATGCAATGGAAACCAATACAATGGAGACCAAAGCTCGATACCACTTGTAGGATCGAAAGTATGTCTAGAGGGGGTGATTAGACTACTTGACAATATAAAATTCTGCCTTTTGACAAAGAACAGTTTTTGGCAGATTCACAATTATGATCAAGTCAAGCATCACCCTACACATGCAATTCTAGAGTATAGGCAGCGGAAAGTAAATTGCACATGTAGTAAAGAGAGGTGGAGAAGAGCAAACGCAATTTTGGAGACGCGGTGATTTTTCTCGTGGTTCCGATAGGTGGTGCTATCGCACTTCCACGTTGATGGAGACTTCAACCCACGGAAGGTAACGGCTGCGAGAGTCCACGGAGGGCTCCACCCACGAAGGGTCCACGAAGAAGCAACCTTGTCTATTCCATCATGGCCTCACGCCCACGGAGGGCTAGCCTTACTCGGGTAGATCTTCACGAAGTAGGCGATCTCCTTGCCCTTACAAACTTCTTGGTTCAACTCCACATCTCGATGACGGAGGCTCCCAAGCGACACCTAACCAATCTAGGAGGCACCACCCTCCAAAAGGTAATAGATGTTGTAGATGATGATGAACTCCTTGCTCTTGTGCTTCAAATGATAATCTCCCCAACACTCAACTCTCCTCACCGATTTGGCTATGGTGGAAGAAAGGATTGAGTGGAAAGCAACTTGGGAAGGCTAGAGATCAAGCTTCATATGGTGGGAGTGGAGCAACTTGATCTCAACACAAGGGTAGGTAGTTCTCTTCTCAGAAATGTAAGGTAGGAGTGGTAGTTCTTTCTGATGGCTCTCTCCACGAATGAAGAGGGGGTGGAGGGGTATAAATAGCCTCCACACAAAATCCAACCGTTACACACATTTGAGCAATCTCGGTGGGACCGAAGTGGACAACTCGGTGAGACCGATAGTTCAAATAATGTGAACGTTGGGATTTTCGGTGGGACTGAATATACAATCTCGGTTAGTCCGATTCGTGCAATGACAAGAGCATGCTAATTTTGGTGGGACCAACTTCATCATCTCGGTGACACCGATTTGATGACAGAAGGTTACAGAAGCTTGGCAACTCAAGTTTCGGTGAGATCGAGTTCAGAATCGGAAAATCCGAGTTTGCTAGGGTTTGGCTTATGGCTGAGGTGGTTCATCTCGGTGTGACTGAGTTTGGAAAATCGGTGGGACCGAGACTACTTATGAGTGTATATGGCAGTGAAAGTTGCTGATAGTTTAGGAGATGTATCACTAAGCACTTGAGCAACCAGATCATCATCATAACCTCATCCCCTTTTAATAGTATTGGCTTTTCCTATGGACTCAATGTGATCTTGGATCACTAAACCAAAAATGGAGTCTTGAGCTTTTGCCAATGCTTGCCTTAGCATTTTGAGGGGTCCACTTCTTCAGTCCTTGCCATACCCATATCACTGAACTCTCTGAAATGATTCTCAAGTAACTATTAGTTCAATGATATATATGTTGTTATTAATTACCAAAACCACCCGGGGATTAGTTGCACTTTCAGTATTTCAACTTAGTGTGGAGTTTTTGGCTAGAAAGGATATTAGGCAAGCACCACATGTTAAAGGATCTATGACAATATAACTTCTATGTGAATATGAACAAACATAGATCATTATGTTATCTTCCTTGTCCAGCGCCAACTATTTTGACACAAAATATTTAATGGGGCCTCACAATCATAAAAGATGTCCAACATAGTGTATTTGCATGTGAATCTTCTCTCCCCTTATTGATTCTTTCGTGAGTTGCATCATTGACCCATGCTATGTTTGTCAATCTCCAACAAATTTTACCACTTATACTTTTCCTTATGTGATGTCATTACTTACCATAAGATTAACACATGATCTTGTTTTATACATTTATTCTTTTCTTTTTATTGAAACATAAAAGTGCAGAAAGAAAAACTTGAACTAATCTTTATTATATAACTCGCACACAATTACATAGATAGGTCACTAAGCAAACCCTCGGAAAGGAAGGATCGAACTAAGCTTTTTTCAACTAGATCATAAGATAACTAAGGATTAACTAAGAATAGATAAAATCAAAGATAGTGGTGGTGATACGATACCAGGGCACCTCCCCCAAGCTTGGCACAAGCCAAGGGGAGTGCCCATACCCGATACTCAAGTCTCCTTTGGTGATGAAGAAGGTGGTGGTAATGATGAGGTAGTGGAGATATTATCCTTTTTCTCCAGCTTGCGTCGGAGAGTGAAATTATCCTATCCTCAACTCTTCTTTCTCCATCTCAAGCTTTATTATCCTCCTGCATAGTGCCTCCTTGCTCTCTTGCTCGAACCTAGGAGGGACCGGCTCATCTTCATCCTCCTCATATGTAAGCCACATATAAGGAAAAGTCTTCTTGAAGATGTTTTGGTCAAGAGGTTTATGAGAAACAAGGCTCTTCTCCTCTGAATCTTGAGATGACATAATTCCAGATCTGCTAGAAAACAGCGAGAAAAGAAAACAGAAGATTTTTCCGTGATACGGTGGTCAATACGTTCGGGGGGTATATAAAGATTTTTTTATCTTACGAAACAAGAAAATGGAAGAAAAAAGGAGTACGGAAGGTAACCGAGGTGGGCACAACCCACCTACGCGCGCTAGGGGGCCCTGGCGTGCCCTGGTGTCTTGTGCCCACCAGGGTTGCCTTCCTGGTTGTTTTTTATTTTCCTAATTCTTGATATATTCCAAAACTTACAAAAAATAATTCTGCGGTTTTTTCAGAGTCCGTTTACCTACCATATCACGTACCTCCTCCTTTTTAATTATTCGGGAGTGTTCCAAAAGGTCTCCTTTATGTGTCACTACAGGAATCAGGCACTTTGCCGTCAGCCATGGCTGACGGCAAAAGCATGCATGGAAGACGGCAAAGGCCTTTGCTGTCAGCCAGCAGATGGCACCCGATACAGCTGAACGAACTACGACAAAGGGCACGTTGCCGTCGGCCAGCAGACAACAAAGGGCCTGGACGTCAGGCGATAGGGTTTAGGTCCGTTAAGGGGTTAACGGTGTGCTTTGCCGTCTGCTGGCAGACGACAAAGACGAGCCTCCAGGTGCCCACAAATATGATGTTTTTATAACAAAATCAAATAATATATGACCTAACTCATAATTCACAAATATATGACCCCGTCGGCCTCTGGAAGCCCAAAGAGCACCTTTTTCGGGAGGTGTCGGGTGTCGGGGGTGTCATGTCGGGGTCCGGATGCCGTGTTGGGGTCGGGCGTGCCATGTCAGGGGTGTCGGGTCAAGGGTCAGGGTGTCGGTGGTGTCATGTTGGGAGCAGGGTGATGTGTCGTGGTCGGGGTGCTGTGTCGGGGTCAGGGTGTCGTCTCGGGGTCGGGGTGTCGTGCCGGGGTCGGGGTGTCGGGGTGTCGTGTCGGGGTCAGGGGATCGGGTGTCGGGGTGTTGGCGGTGTCGTGTCGGGGTCAGGGTGTCGGGGTGCCGGTCATGTCTTCTTCTTCTTCTTATATTCTCCTCCTCCTCCTCCTCCTCCTCCTCCTCCTCCTCCTCCTCCTCCTCCTCCTCTTCTTCTTCTTCTTCTTCTTTATTTTCCTTTTTCCTCTCCTTCTTTTTCTTCTTCTTCCTTCTTTTCCTTCTTCCTTCTTTTCCTTCTTCCTCTTGTCTTCTTTTGCTTCTTCATTTTCCTTATTTTCCTTCTTTTTTTTCACTTCTACTTTTTCTTCTTTCCTTTTTGTTTTCATCTCACAAAATGTACTAATAACCTAAAATATGATGAATCTAAAATCTATTAACCTAAAATATGACTAAATATAAAAAAATAACCTAAAATCTACTAACCTAAAAAAGCTACTAAATCAACTAACCTAAATTCTACTAACAGTACAACCTAAATCAAAAAACAGCAAGAAACAAAAGAAAGAAAGAAAAATGTAGAACCTCACCAGGGGGCAGTTGGATGGAGCGGTGTCAGTGTGAACAACACCTATAGGATCATGGGAATCCCTACTACGATCGGCGGGTGCGAGGTTGTGGAAAGAGCAGGTCTAGGAGCCAGCACAAAGATCGTTTACCCAGGTTCGGGCCGCGAGGATGCGTAATACCCTAGTCCTACTTTGGTGTGTATTTTAGTGTTCTTGAGCTAGCCACGATACGCGACTTGTTCAAAAGAGCCGAATCCCTCTCCAGTATGCCTCGGGCCTCCTTTTATAGGAAAAAGGGGACGCCACAATGGCACACAGGAGGTGGAAAGATGTACAGTGTACAAGCTTATCACATGTCATTACTGGACAAAACGCATTAAATGCGCCCCTTAGGTGTCCCCTTGCTTTATCGGGGACGGTAACAAAGCCCGTCCCGTCCATCGCCACATTGCCTTGCTTCGACACGCGTCCTGGCTAGCGAGGCATGCGGCGCCATGTAGGCTGGCAGGTTGGTGAGCTGGTGCGATGGCAGTGTCTTCACGAAGATCTGCATGCCACCACGTAGATGCTTGCTGAGCTGGTCTAGAGGCTACACGTCGCCATGCAGGTGCTGGCCTAGATGGCTGGGCTGGCAGCTGCATGGGAACGGCGGTGGATTCTTGGCAGGTGCGGGCCTGGACGCGGCCCCGCTGATGTCCTCGACAAGGGTCTTGCCGGGGCCTCGGCAAGGGTTTTGCCGTGGCACCGTGGCCGTCCCCGGCAAGGATCTTGCCGGAGGTCTTGTGGATTTCCTTGGCAAGGATCTTACCGAGGATCGTCGTCTTCTGGTCCTCATCTGATCTTTGCATGCTTATGATCTTTACGAAGATCTGCATGCCACCATGGAGGTGCCTCCCGAGCCTTGGTCCCAATGTGGTTGATGGCGTTGGAACCCTAGGGCTCAAGGGTGGCACGCTCTACTGGCGTTGGGCAAGTTGCCCCGGCAAGGGTCTTGCCGGGGGAGTCTGCCTCGCCCTCTTGCTCTTTGTGTCTATGTCTTGGTGTTGCTTTGGTTGTCTTGTGGCTTTGGCTTCCCTCCTCTGCTCTGCTAAGTGTGCCCGCGGGCGCGGCTCTGACTGCCCATGCACAAGTAAAGGGGTACAAAACAGCGCCCCTATTTTTGTACACTGACAGGAGCCCTCGAGCCTGGGCCACACATAAGCACGACGCGTTGTTGGGCTAGGCCCAGAATAGTGCGCGGGCAGACG
Source organism: Aegilops speltoides (assembly GCA_021437245.1). Lineage (NCBI taxonomy): Eukaryota > Viridiplantae > Streptophyta > Magnoliopsida > Poales > Poaceae > Aegilops > Aegilops speltoides. The sequence continues at coordinate 349,670,315 of CM038146.1, read as the reverse complement.
GAGCGGATTTCTACCGCGGTAACTTTTTCGTCCGTTGTGCTTCCCCATGACCTGCATTGAACACGCGACATGGAGGGTCATGCGTGACGTGGGGGGCATGCGTGGGGCGCCTGCTTCACGCAGGCGTCATGTCGCAGTAGGTGGTAAAGAGGCGGCCTGCGCCTTCCCCATAAAAAGTAATAACCGCAGGCGCGCTGCTTATTTACCCTCTGCGCCTTCTCTAATCTTGGAACTGCCGTGCCTATCTTCTTCCTCCTCAAGCTCTTGCTCTTGCTCGTTGCCGTTGTGCCCTCATTGGTCTTGATCCTTCGCCTCCTTCCAGCCGCCATGGCGCCCAAAACCAGCAAGGGCAAGGGAGCGGCCAAGGATGCCGAGGAGAGGGAGGCACCAGAGAGCGAGGCGGTAGTGTGGCGGGCGCAGTTCGCCTACTTCTCCCCGTCGATGATCGATGGGGTCCACCTCAAGGACTTGTTTTTGCCCCTGTGGGGGAGGAAGACAACGGGGCACCCTGCCACGCGTGTCATCCCTACCAATTGTGCCAAGGCAGGCCCAAATCGGTACCCCTTTTTCATCGATTTCTTCTCCTACGGGCTCTTCCCCCTTTCTCTGACTTCTTCAACGACGTCATGCGCACCTTTGGCTTTCGTCTTTTGGATCTCATGTCAAACGCCATGGCGTGCATGGCTTTCTTTGCCAACCTCTGCGACGGCTTCGCCGGGGTGCTTCCCAGCACGGCGCTCTTCTGCCACTACTTCTACCCTCGGCTCCAACCAGGGGGCGCCCTCTCTGGGCGCATCTCCTGGATCCCGAGGGTCCAGGAAAAAGGCATGTATCCCGAGGGTGCCTAGAAGGAGAAGTGGGAGGAGTGGCGGGGCCGGTGGTGCTGGATCGAGGAGAAGAACTTGTCGGAGTTCTGTCGGGTTCGTCAGAGCCCGCCGACCCGCCGCAGGGACTAGAGCGATCTCGACGCCGATGATGGGAAGCTATCGATCGCCACCACTAGGATCCATCGCCTCAGCATGGCCGGGCTCACCCTTGAGATGATCGGGGCGCATTTCATCCGCCGCCGAATCGCCCCGCAGCAAAACAAGGGGAGGCAGGCCTGGGACTTCAGGAATGCAGCCGACATCATGAGGCTCCGCCCCAATCTGAAGTATAACTTCATGGTGATGGGGCACGCCTATTTATGCCAAAGGCTTTTCCAGCTCGACGTGTACAGCGACAGCAAGGTGGAGAGGACAGGCAGGGCAGCAAAGGATGGCAAGGCCGTCAAGGCGCCCCTGTTTGAGTTGCCAGCGAGAGTGGTCCCGCCGAGCAACAATTCTTGCCAGTCCGCCATCCTTGACGTGATGTCAGTCTTCAACGCGCACGGCCTCGACCCATCCTGGGTCGAGCCCCCGGCACGCGAAGTGCAGGAGTTCTTCGACCACTTGTCGGAGGGCTATGACCACGACAAGCCGCTGCTCATCCAGGACACCACCCAGGCAGAGCTGGACTACACCACCGCCAGAGTGGCGGAGGTGGAGCTCGCCAGGGAGGCCGGCAGCGCTGGCGGCATGGAGGATGAGGCTGACGTGGCTGTGGAGGAGAAGGGGCTCGCAAGTGGGCGGGGTCTGCCGGGGAGGCAAGCAGTGTCAACACCGAGGCCCCCCTTGTCGAGGACGCGGTCAAGGAGTCGACCGAGGAAGAGGCCGAGGCTGACAACCCTCCTGCCATGGGAAAAAGGCGCGTCCTGCGGTGGGCCAGCTCTGGTGAGCCGGTCCGGCCCGGCAGGACCAAACTGCCGCAAGAGGCCCAGCGGAGTCCGCGCGCCAGATGAGGGCCGCGACAACGAAGAAGGCGGCGAAGACCGCGGTGACAAAGAAGAAAGCTACCGCCTCTTCTTCGTCCAAGCATTGCCGGAATCCATACCCTTCCCCTCCTCCCGTAGATGTCGACACGGAAGTTGTCTTCGATTTTGGGTCTCTCAGCCCAAGGAGGAAAAGGAAGGCAGCAGGAGAGGAGGCGGAGGACGAGTAAGTATCTGCCCTTCGTCATCTCCGCCCTTTCAGACCGCGCCGCTTTTCTTGACTCGTTTTCATCTTTGCAGGGACAGGGAGATGCTGGCCCAGAGGGTAGCGAAGAGGGCCAGAGCCTCGATGGGCGACTAGCCCCTGGCGGGCGCTTTGCGCACACCGGTGGTGGAGATCAGCCCAGACAGCAGCCACCGTCTTAGCCCCTAGCATGCGTTCACCACTCACCTCTCATCAACGTGTGTTGGGGTACAATCCCTTGGCGCTGACCTTGCCATGGCTGCAGGAGGAGAACGGCAGCAGGAGGAGCCACCGAGGGCCACCCCCAACACGCCTTCCCGAGCAACCACGCCGCCCCGAGGGGCGTCCCCGGCAAGGGCGCCAAGCATCGAGCCCATGCGCACGGAGGTGGAGGAGGTGAACTTGGGCACTGGTGGCCCCGTCCCGGTGACGGATGTTGGCGGGGAGGGAGCCACTTCTTCCTAGCTCGGCACGGGTAAGTCATTTGCTTTCTATCCCTACTTTTTCTTCTTTCTTTTTCAACCTTGATCTTGGCTTTGCCTCAATCCCCTTCTCGGTATCTAGATCCTTCCTTGCTGGACCGGGAGGACATTGACGCCATCATCAAGGAGGTCGCTAGGGACACTAAGGCCAAGGCCGACAAGATTGCCGCCGAGGAGGCCGCTGAGACCGCTGCTGAGGACGCCACCAAGGGGCCTACCAGAGAGACCAGGAAGGCTGGCGCCGAGGAGGCCGGCAAGGGCGCTGTCGACGAGGCTAGCAAGAGGCCAGCCGGGGAGGCCAGCAAGGCTGGTGCCGAGGAGGGGTGGTCGATGATCAACCGTCCTCCTCCGCTGCCTCTGGCTCGGGAAGGTACTTGAAGGTGGGCGACGACCTATTCGTCCACCTTCCAGGGACGGCAGGCACCAGGGCGCCGGTCGAGGGGGAGGTTTTTGACGACGAGGCGCTCGCCGCCGCCGGGCTCGAGGTTGTCGACGAACCGAGCGCCGGTGGCGGTGGTTCCCGAGAGAAGCAGCTTCTTCGGGCCATGGGCGCCAGCTTCTGGAAGCTCCAGGCGCTCCACCCCGCCCGTCTGGACAAGGCAAAGTCCAGGGTGGCGGCGGACAAGGCGGAGGCGGACCTTGAGGAGCGCGTCGCTGAGACGCCGGCCTGGTTCTGCCAGGCCCACGAAGAGCTGAAGGCGGCCCAAATCAGCTGACCGAGCGCAAGCAAGAGCTCATCTTGAAGCAGGCTGACATCAAGAAGGCCCAGGAGGCGGCAAGGGAACAGGCCGCCAGGGCCAAGGCCGCTCGGCACCAGCACTAGGCCGATCTGAACTCCCAGGAGGAGGACCTCGCCACTCGCGAGGCGGCGCTCGCCGCCACACCCTACTGCAAGGATGAGCATGTCGAGAAGCTCGTCGCGCTGCAAACCCGGGAGCTGGAGCAGAGTCACAAGGAGGCACTCGATGCTCAAGCCCTAGTCCACGAGGACAAGGTGAAGGAGCTGGAGGCGGTGTGGGACAGCCTGAAGAATAAGGCCCTGGACCTGACGAAGTAGAAGGACACGGTCAACGGCGCCTTGACGGAAGCGCATGCCAAAGTCCTCGTCAAGGCCGAGCTACTCTCCCAAGCCAACAGCTCCATCAAAGACCTGAAGCTGAAGCTAGAGGGCCTTGAGGGGACGCTTTCAGAGGTCAGGGCCCAGGAGGAGACCCTGACCAAGAATCTGGAGAAGGTGAGGCAGCAGCGGAAGAATGATGCCGCCGACCACGAGGATTTTGTGAAGGGCGAAAACCTCTAGGTCAGCCGCCTCGCCGACGTTGCCGGCAGGATCACCAGGAAGCTGGCTGCCATGGGGATGGCAAACGTGAGGTACACTCCGGAGCCGAACGTGAGCCCCAACACCAAGCTGACCCTATTCTTCCAGGGCGTTCTTGGAGCCTTGGAGCAGTTTCGCTCTAACAGAGCGAGCTCTCTAGCCAATGAGGCCCGGCAGCTTTTCCGGGGTGTCCTGACCAAGGTCCTCACCAAGGTGGCGTTCTGGAACCCCAACCTCAACTTCGACGCCGTGCTAGAGAGCTTGCCGGAGGATGTGGACCTCATGCCACTCGAGGAGCGTATCAAACCCATCATCAGCCGCGTCGACGGAATTGAGAGGACTGAAGGCCAGCGCCGGGACTAGGCACCCCATTTCTCATCGCAGCTGCAGGTTCATGACCAAGACAATTTTTATCTTTAGTTAGAACCGCAGCAACAATTGATGTAATATAACTCTGCGGTACTTTGAAACGATGCATGTCATTTCCCACTTTGATCTCTCTTTGTATGTCCACCCTACGTTAATTGGTAGGCTCGCCGGTGCGTAAACCCATGACGCGGTACCTTGAGGATGGATCCCCAATAGCCTGCCAGGTGTGCTTGTTGCCAGGTGAACCACCTTACCATTCTCAACGCGGCCGCTCGAACTGTCTAGCGGACTTGAGACAGAACAGGAGCGTTGCCAATAGCGGAAGGCCACCCCGCCGTTCTCGACGCAGCCGCTCAAACTGTTGAGCGTACTTGAAACAGAACAAAGGCGTTGCCAATAGTGGAAGGGCCCCATTGCGTGCAGGTTTCTCATACAAAGAGAAAGATCTCCCAGGAGAATAACCTTATATAAAAAGAATTACTCAAAGTTTTGTGTGACTTAGCTTTTCTGTCGCTGCACGAGCGTTCACCGCATCCGCCAATGATGTTGCCTGTTCGGTCGCCCTCTTCCTTGGAAGCCATGGCGATGAAGAGCTGCTAGACTAGCTGCTAGACCGAATTTTCACAATTGGGCCTCCTACCCAGCGCGCCAAAGATATCGATGCGAACGACACCTATGGGATCACTGGAATCCCTACTACAGTCGGCGGGCGTGAGGTTGTGGAAAGAGCGGGTCTAGGAGCCAGCACAAAGATCATTTACCCAGGTTCAGGCCGCGAGGATGCGTAATACCCTAGTCCTGCTTTGGTGTGTATTTTAGTGTTCTTGAGCTAGCCACGATACGCGACTTGTTCAGAAGAGCCGAATCCCTCTCCAGTATGCCTCGGGCCTCCTTTTATAGGAAAAAGGGGACGCCACAATGGCACATAGGAGGTGAAAGATGTATAGTGTACAAGCTTATAGCCTATCATTACGGGACAAAACGCATTAAATGCGCTCCTTAGGTGTCCCCTTGCTTTATTGGGGATGGTAACGAAGCCTGCCCCATCCGTCGCCGCCTCGCCTTGCTTCGACACGCGTCCTGGTCAGCGAGGCGTGCGGCGCCATGTAGGCTGGTAGGCTACTGAGTTGGTGCGATGGCAGTGGTCTTCACGAAGATCTTCATGCCACCAGGCAGATGCTTGCTGAGCTGGTCTAGAGGCCGCACGTCGCCATGCAGGTGCTCGCCTAGCTGGCTGGGCTGGCAGCTGCATGGGAATGGTGGTGGAGTCTTGGCAGGTGCGGGCCTGGCTGTGGCCCCGCTGATGTCCTCGGCAAGGGTCTTGTCGGGGCCTCCTCAAGGGTCTTGCCGTGGCACCATGGTTGTCCCCGGAAAGGACCTTGGCAAAGGTCTCGTGGATTTCCTTGGCAAGGATCTTGCCGAGGATCGTTGTCTTCTGGTCCTCATCTGATCATGCATGCTTATGATCTTTAGGAAGATATGCATGCCACCATGGAGGTGCCTCCTGAGCCTTGGTCCTAATGTGGTTGATGGCGTTGGAACCCTGGGGCTCAAAGGTGGCATGCTCTACTGGCGTTGGGCAAGTTGCCCCGGCAAGGCTCTTGTTGGGGCTGCGGAGGCTGCCCCGGCAAGGGTCTTGCCGGGGGAGTCTGCCTCGCCCTCTTCCTCTTTCTGTCTCTGTCTTGGCGTTTCTTTGATAGTCTTATGGCTTTGGCTTCCCTCCTCTACTCTGCTAAGTGTGGCCGCGGGCACGGCTCTGACTGCCCGTGCACAAGTAAAGGGGTACAAAAGAGAGCCCCTATTTTTGTACACCGACCGGTGAGAACGGGCCAGGGGCGGGCAGAGCGGCGGCGATGCACGGCGGCATGGGCGGCCGCAAGGCTCGGGCGGGCGGGCGTCTGCCTTGGCAAGGTGGCGGGGTGGTGGGGTCGGTGCGCGTGGCGGGCGGGTGGGTTGGTGTTGGGCGGCGGGGAGGCGGGGTCGAGGGCAGGGCGGCGGGCGACATGGTGGTCGAGGAGCGTGGCGGTGGCGGGGCGGTGGGGTCGGGGCGGTAGCCGGCGGGTTTCGTGGTCGGGCCAGATCGAGGGAGAGAGAGAAGAGAGAGATGAGGTGGGAGTGGGCCGTTAGAGCCATGAACTACTACTCTCTGTGTCGTCTGCTGGCAGACGACAAAGAATCTTTGTCGTTCGCGAGCCGACGGCAAAGAGGGGGGTGGACCGTTGCAGTGTACTGGCATCCAGTGGACCCCACCAGCACCTTTTTGCTGTCCGCTGGCAGACGGCAAAGAATCATTGCTTTTGGCCAGCGGACGGCAAAGAACTGGCGGATGGCAAAGAGCTTCTTTGCAGTCCGCCAGTTCTTTGTCGTCCACTCTTTGGTTAGTTGATTGTAATGACCTTCTTTGTCGTCTGCTACTAGACGGCAAAGAACTGACAAACAGCAAAATCCCTGATTCCAGTAGTGTGCTCTTCCAGTGTCATAGTTTGGATAATATTACTTTCAACATTAATGGGCGTACTTGAGATATAATGTTTTATTCATTGACCATTGACAACCTTCGGGTTAGTACCTTCGGCATTATTTATTTTGATGGCTCCAGAGCGATAAACCTCTTCGATAACATACAGTCCTTCCCATTTGGAGAGAAGTTTTCCTATAAAGAATCTGAAACGAGAGTTGAATTGAAGAACGTATTCGCCAACTTTGAATTCCCATTTTTTTGATCCTTTTATCATGCCATCTTTTAACTTTCTCTTTAAATAGTTTGGCATTTCATAAGCATGCGTTATCCATTCATCTAGTGAGCTACAGATAACCTCTTTTCACCGGCAAGTTTGAAATCATAGTTGAGTTCTTTAATTGCCCAATATGCCTTATATTCTAACTCAAGAAGCAAATGACAAGCTTTTCCATCAACCATTTTATACTGAGACCATAGGTTTTTTATAAGCTGTTCTATAAGCCTGAAGTGCATCATCTAATTTCTTAGACCAATTCTTTGGGGACCTATTAACAGTTTTTTTTGTAATATTAGCTTTATTTCTCTATTGCTATGTTCAACTTGACCACAAGACTGAGGATGATATGGAGATCAATTCTATGGTTAACATCATACTTAGCAAGCATTTTACAGAAAGCACCATGAATAAAATGTGAAGCACCATCAGTCATTAAATATCTAGGGACTCCAAACCTTGGGAAATTCCATAGGCATTTTAATAGAGGTGTCATGATCAACACTACAAGTTGGAATAGCTTCTACCACTTAGTAACATAATCAACAACAACCAAAATATGTGTATACTCATTAGAGGAAGGAAAATGTCCAATGTAATCAAAAACCCAAACATCAAATGATTCAACAACAAGAGAATAATTCATAGGCATTTCTTGACGCTTACCGATATTACCAATTCATTGACATTCATCACAAGATAAAACAAACTTACGGGCATCTTTGAAGAGAGTAGGTGATATGTCTCCATAGCATCTATAATTTTTGATTGTTCCATGCTGTTATATTATCATTCTTGGATGTTTTACAATCATTTTATAGTCATTTTATATCATTTTCTGGTACTAACCTATTGCCATAGTGCCCAGTGCCCGTTGTTGTTTTCTGCTTGTTTTCTACATCGCAGGAAATCAATACCAAATAGAGTCGAAACGCAGTGAAACTTTTTGTGGATTTTTTCTGGACCAGAAGACACAGGATGGGCCAAGCCCCCAGGCGTGCCCAGGTGGATTATGCCCACCTCGATGGCCTCCCGCACCACGTCTTTGCTCTATAAATACCACAATATTCCAGAAACCCTAGCGGAGTCGACGAAAATCAATTCCAGCCGCCGCAAGTTCCAGAAACACCAGATCCAATCTAGACACCATCACGGAGGGGTTCATCATGTCCATTGGTGCCTCTCCGATGATGCATGAGTAGTTCATGTAGACCTACGGGTCCATATTTAGTAGCTAGAGGGCTTCCTCTCTCTCGTTTGATTCTCAATACAATGGTCTCTTGGAGATCCATATGATGTAACTCTTTTTTTGCAGTGTGTTTGTTGGGATCCGATGAACTTTGAGTTTATGATCAGATCTATGTTTTTATCCATGAAAGTTATTTGAGTCTTCTTTGATCTCTTATATGCATGATTGATTATAGCCTCGTATTTCTTCTCTGATATTTGGGTTTTCTTTGGCCAACTTGATCTATTTATCTTGCAATGGGAAGAGGTGCTTTGTGATGGGTTCGATCTTACAGTGCTTGATCCCAATGACAGAAGGGGAAACGACACATATGTATCATTGCTATTAAGGTGTCACACCCTGATTTTCATGCCACAACACTTAAGCTAATAAATCATGATAAAATGTGGTTTGACAAAAACTTTTGAGTGTTTTAGACCTTGCCTTGATTGGATTTTGTGTGTTGTTTGCAAGTGCTCTAAAAATCAAATAAATCCTCCAATTCCTATACTTCTTCTCCTTGATCCAAAAACCTTTCCCAATGATCATGCCATGTGTATAGGACATAAAAATAATTTCTTGCACAAATAATTTGGCCAAATAGTATTTTCAAAAATTAGTTTTTCAAAAAACCCTGAATTGAGGTTTGCATTGCAAGTACTTAATTAAGGGCAGTAAAAATCTTTCCAAAAATATATTTGACTCCTATTAGATATAGGATACCCAGAAACCACAAAAATATAATTTTGAAAGTTATTTTCCTATTTTATTTAAAAGCTTTTTCTTAAGGCCAGAAATGGTCTTTAATAGGGAAACATTATTTTATTGTTTTAAAAATATTTGACAAAAATCAGGGAAACTCAATGGACATATATTGTCCATATATAAGAGTTTCAACTCATGGTCATGTTCAAAATATTGGTCAAATCCCTCAAAAACCCTTTTTGGATATTTCAAGCTTTTGAAATATTTACAAAGGAAATATTCTCCAAAAATTCCAAGACAATTCTAGCATGTCACATATGACATGTTTGATGATCTTAACAAGTATCATGTCATGGAGAATAGTATAACCCCATGAAACCCTCTCAAAACCCCTTCTGTCCTTTTTCAAGTTTGAGCAACTTTACATTGCCAAACATGTCCAAATGCTCTCAAATCTTGTGAACAAGCTCAAATGGTCTAATCGCTCACCTAGACCAAATGGCACAAGTTGGAGAACAAGTTAACTTGATCAAAGTGCCCCAAAACCCTTCCTGTCCAGAACCAAATTTGAACAACTCTACATTGGCAACTTTGCCCAAATGGACTCAATATTGGTGGAACCTATTATTTTTATCATAACATTTGGCCCTGTCAAGCCTCATGACAAGAGGGGTTCATGTTCTTGCCCAATCCAGCAACAAACACCTTCTGCCATTTTACTAAAATCCCTGTTTTGGCCACTTCCACTCTTCTCCATGGCCTCAACTTTTTACCACAGCCCCTCAGAGTCCCCTTGCACCTCCAGTAACTCTTCTCTGGCCTCAAATCAATGATTGAAGGGTGAAACATCCTCATTTACCCCTCTGGACCGCCCCTTTCCCTCTCTCTCAACCCCACTCCTCTCCTACTGGCTCTCCAGGGCATCCAATGCCTCTCCACACTTCTTTACTACCCCCTAGCACTACCAGACATTAGTGGCCGCGCCCACTTTGCCAAAACAATGGCCATGCCGGTCAAAGACGCGCTCTGGAGCACGCTACAGTGCGCCCTAGCACTATAGCCGCTCTCTGCCCGAGCCACCAGACCACCTAGGGCCTCCCCCTCGTGTCCCCCGAGGTCGCCTCGACGTCCAGTACACGGCATGTTGTCGTCCCCCTCCTCTCTCTCCCTCTCCGGCTCTCCTTGCATGCGGACAGAACGCCGAAGGCCGCTGGCATGGCACAATGGGACCCGCTTTGCCGCGTTCCCCGCTCCCTCTCTTTTCCCCCTGGGCGTAGTCCACCCCCACGAACGCCTTAGACACGGCGCATCACCATTCCGAGGCCCGTAGCGACGAGCACGAGCTCGCCGGCGCATGAGCCCACGGTGAGCCGAGGCCTTCACCATATAAAGCCGCCCCAGGCCTCCATCTGGTTCCTCTTCGCCCCCTCTTCCTCCTAGAAGCCCCTTGACCCATCCAACCCTCTTTCCGATCCCTCCGTCGCTCCCCACGGCCGAATACGAGCCGCCGGACTTCGCTTAAATTCGTGCCAACCCGAGCCCCTCCTCTCCACCTCGTCGTCTCATAACATCGCCTCCGCCATCATTCATATCCCCCGCTCCATTTCTTCCTCTCCGCGGCTGCAGCGCCATGCCCCAATCTTGCTGCCGCCTCCACCCGCCGCGGGTGATGCACCGGCTGCATCTGACCGCCCTAGCAGTCGTGGCGCACCTTGGCGGGTGCGTCATGCTCTCCTGAAGCCGTCGGTGTGCCGGGCATCACCGGAGGTGACCTTTGCCGCCGGAGCTCACGCCCACAAGCATTCAGCCCTGCCTTCCCTGCCCCGCATCTGTTCGAGTGGGAGGTGGGGGACGAACCCGACATGTGGGCCCAAGGCGTGGCCGGCCTGATGGGGCGGGCCCATGAGTTAAGTGGACACGGGCTCTGCCCGCTGACGCCTTCGCTCGGGGAAGGCGTATATCCCCAGAGTACGCCTTCGACGTGGCCCTTCCCGCGCGCAGCTGAGCCACTGGGCCGGCCCGTCAGCTATCCCTCACCCAGCGCGCAGAATAAGTGGTATAGCCTTTTCCTTATTCTTTTTCCAGTCAACTTCAAAAATCCATAAACAATTCAAATGGACTCCAAATTTGATGATTCAAATTTCCAGTGACTCCATAAATCATGATCTACCTGCATGTGCGACATGCACATTTTCCAGAAAACCTTCCTTCACACAAATTAAATAAAATCCCATTTTTTCCATTTCTGTGATGAACTTTAGAAAATCACAGAAGGCTCACATTTGATCCAAATGCCATGATTCAAATTTCCAAATGCTTCTAAGTTCATAACTTAGTTTATGAACATTTTTCTTAATACTTTCTGTGCCACACAATATAATGAGCCATTTCTTCATATTTGTCAACTTTGCAAATTCATAGGAAATTCATTTGAACTCTAAATCCAGTGAAACCAACTCCTAGATGCTTCTAAAATCATCCTTTGTTAAATGGGTATCTTTTCTCATTTTTCAAAAATATATTCCTGTACACTTCTTGCAAATCCACAAATCCCTTGATTCCATCATATTGAAATGTTCAGAAATATCCAATGACCCATTCCAGTGAAAGCAGTCTGGTTATTTTTCATATAACTAGTGGTGTCCTAGAAAAGTCAAATCCATATTTTTAGAGCACTTTTATTTCCTGCCTTGTTGTGTTGCTTATTATGGTTGCTTTCGACGATAGTTGACGAAGTAGACGAAATGCTCGGAGTTGGACCAGAGATATTTGAAGACCTCGAAGACTTTGTTAAAACAGGCAAGCAGCCCTTTGACCATGTCTATGAAACCCTTTTTATGCATATCATATAGCACCATATTGTTGTTACAATGGAATCATGATGAGGTAGTAACCACTTTGATGGTTTGCCACCGTACTTCCTCGTTGATACTTGCATTGTGCATGACCCTACCTTCTTATGAGGGTTATGCCGGTGGGAGTAGATAGGATGCTAAAGTAGATGCTACGCAAACAGGGACGGGTTTATGCATGGTAAAGGAGACAAAGAATTTTCAAAAGACTTTTTGAAAACCTCGTCGGGTGCCACTTATGCCCGAGGGAGATGATGAGATGGGTAACCACTTGATGACGAAGTGGTGCACCGAGGCAAGTGTGTGTGTTGTTTTCAAAAACGGATTAGATTTAAGATTTGATGACTGTCCCAACCTTACATGCGCAACCACTCTACCCTTATATGGGAAAGGGCATTATTGATTACCTAGACCGATACTAGCTTGGAGCCCGCATTACTAGTGACGGGAGAGTTGTTGGTGCGCTCTCTCGGGACGGGGTCGTGCCAGGTAGGGCGGCCATGACTGTTTTCACAGGGCACCGGACACACCGTTGGTACCCCGTGCTTGTGGTATGTGATGAATATGGGAGCGAGGCTCCACAACTTTATGATGTGAAATGTTAGGCACGGGGTTACTACCAATCAGTGGACTCCATGTTAGTGTCATCTAGGGAAAGGTAGTGATCGGTGCTTACCCCGGTACTTGAGGTACCGCTGGTCGTGGATGACACGGAAGTTCCCGAATCTTGTGGAGTGCAGTGTGCAACCTCTGCAGAGTGTAAAACTATTGAATAGCCGTGTCCACGGTCAAGGGACGGTTGGCGGTGCTGCTTAAACTATGTCCAGAGTTTACAAACCAGTGTGTGTGTTTGGATAACTACTTGGGTCAAATCAAAGGACTTGACGTGATTGAGTTGGGTTGGTGCCCACTCTATTTATGTTGATATCTGTAACCTGTCCTCATGGTTACTTGAACTCTCTTGATGCATGTCTTACAAGTTGTTGAACATGTCATTGCACTCAAAACTAGCTTTCTGTAAAAAATTACCTATATCATGCATTGATGTATCTTGAACCAAAACATGGGTTTCTTGCGAGTACATTCAAAGTACTCATTGGCTTGCCACTGGTTATTTTATTGGCCAGGCTTGAAAGAACAGGATATGATGAGGAATACTTCGGTGACGAGCATGCGAGCTAGGACGCTTCCCAGTCAGAATGCCTATAGGGTTAAGGCTGATGGCATGGGTCCAAGTTATCGACGAAGATTTCCGTTGCAATGTTATACTCAAGACTTTAACATAATGGTCCTACTTGTGTAAGACGGTATGTATGGATGTAAGACTCTTGTTATTCAGCTTCTGTGTGTTCAGTGAGCATTGATCTCTGGGATCACTATACACGTGCAATCGGTGATCACGACTTACGAGTCGGGGTCCCCACAGAACTGGTATCAGAGCCATCCTGACTAAAGGAAGCGTTAGTTAACATGGTCGTTAGTTAGGGTAAAACTATTTTCAAAACTATCGCTAGTTTTCAAAAAACTATCTATACTTCTCTTCCCTTCTCAGTTTTTCGAAAACTAAGGTATACTTTCCTTATTGATCTCTTCCCCTTCAAAACCTTTGATCGCTAGAACCCTTATGCCCCTGACCACTGGATTCCTTGTAATCCTCGTGGATAATCTAGAAGGAAGATGCCTTGCCACACATTCACCCACATCTCCTAAACACAAGATTGGCGACATCACAACAAGACGATACCAACAGAAGATACATCCTCGAGGAATGAGGACCTAAAGACCCAGGAGATGGTGACACCCTTGACACTGCCCCAAGATGATGCAACCTTAGCCTATGATGATCAGGGCCTAGAATATGCAAGATCATGATATACATCGCTAATAGAGTAACCATTTCACTACCGTTGTTGTATCGGCAACCACCATGGATGAGAACCTAGCCATTTGGTCCGCCTCACCATAGTGAGCAGGAAAACGGTTCTCCTCATCCCTCGCTCTTGGTGTCGATGTTGTCATCAACGTAACCGACATGATGGACCTCTATTACGCCTTGATAATGTCATTGCATAAAGGATTACCTACCTGGTACCATCGACGGCTTAGAAGACAAAAAGGGATCGTCGTGATTAAGAAGACAATAGAAGACCCAGTCAATGCCAGTTACGAGGAGCCACCTTCACCCCATCACTTCAACAGGCGAGAAGTTGTTGAAGAATCTTTAGGATCAACCCAGATTGTTTCATCGAACAACTACAAGAGATGTAGCAACAGTTGAGGAAAACTCAGAAGACTGCATGAGGCACAAGGCACGACTACTGAGTCCGAGAACCCCTAGGGTAGGATGAGTCGTGTACCCCCTATGCACAGTCGAGTCCGTATGATAGTTCAAATAGAACCATGATTGTGTGTTGCTTGTTTTTATTTGTTTGTGTTTTGATATAGGTCGCACTTTTGCCCTAAGCGAGAAGTATGCGACTATATCACCTTCCTCACCTTGTTTCTTTTGTTTGGCCCTCTTTGCACCTGTTTGTTTGCACTAGCACTATAGAACCCCCTTTAGGCATTCCCCTCCTCTATGCTACCTCTCCCTCTCATCTCTCTCCTCAACTGAAGCCTAGCAAGACAAGATACACCAAGGATTCTACTTTGGCAACCAACCAGCACTGAAGACTTTTGCTACAACCTCCTCGACCAAGTGCAGCCCCTTAGAGTTATGGTTGCCCCTCAAGATTAGAAACCCATTCCTAGACCCTTCGAGACTTCATAAGATACCCCATCTCGAATCCTCAACCACGTGCTTAACCCACAGAATTGCAAGAGAACCTGCTAAAGCCTCTGTCACCTTGCTTATCACTTGGTTCATTAGGGAACTAGTGGACATAGTGAACGAGCACATTATCATCCTAAGATAGCACCAAAACTGACGATGCCATAGGGAAGACCAATTTGAGGATACAGGAATAGAGGACAAATGACTTGGTGAGTTTATATCAATGACTTTGAGGAATTATCTGAGACTCTTTGGTGGATTATAAGGCTACCATGTTGGTAGATGAACTTGGTGGGATCATGATTATAGAGTAGCATAGCTTTCATTACCCCTGAGTAAATTGGATTTATAGGACAATTATGATCGCAAGCTGAAACTCCTGGAAGTGCAAAGATTTGACTTGATCAGATGATATTGATAGGAGACAGTTGATATTACGTAAATAACTTGAGGGAAACATGTAGGAATCCTCGTTGGACAAGACATTTGGATTTAAGTAGGTGATTCTAGTTGAATATAGATGCTGAGCATGTCTACATGGTTCGGAGTAAATTGGATTTAGACTGATGATCTCGATCATGATACCATATTTCTCAGTGGATGACAAACTAGGAGATTGGACTAATTGTCGGAGTTTATTTAGGCATCTTTGTGAGCTTGACCTTGGAGTATTACTAGATCACAATAACGGGAATTGGTGGAATGACTATAGTAAGGCAGCCCTTTCAAGTATTGAGGATTATAAGGACTTTAGGAGATCATGTGGAACACCAGCATAGGCGTTGGATTTGTAGAATTAAATGGATTATGTAGTGATTGATGGAAGTTAATGGGCTGTTGGAGTTGATTCATAGGAAGGAAACAAGATCTTGGAGTGGCTTACGACGTGTTTCCTTAGGATAGAGATGCTTTATCTTAGACCTTGGAAGAACAGGCTGAGCACTTGGATTGTCACGTTCAAGCTTAGCAGCTTATATGTTCTACCCATGGATTTTTAGGGGTAGACATACATATGAGTTTGGGGATTGTAGACATATATGATTTTGTTAGATCTCCTCTCGGGAGCCATGAGGATATGAATCACATGAGTGATGATTGGAGTTGACCTATGCAAAATGATGCTATCGGTGATATGATGTGATTTGTTTAAAGTACTAGATAGACTATCGGCATCTCAGAAACTGTGCTCAAGGATGGGATGATAAACATTCACTCGCACACTAGAATCCTTGAAACCCTTACGCCCTACCAAGCCACAACACGGTCAGATCCTGACCTTGGGCTTTGGCTCTAGATCGATAAGACCTTGGCCAATACTCAACCATAACCATCACCAATGCCTCAGCCCACTTTACGTACCCCATAGACTTCATGGAGTGCTTAGACAAGATAGTTTTCATCATCATTTGGTGACCTACTTGTCCACCCAAAGACGAAAGAAGAGTCGTTCAGCTAGTCCAAGAACATTTGAAGACCGCCATGCCAAGGAGGAAGAACTACCACCATCATCAAGAAGTAAACATCCGCATCGAAGACCAGGTGTATCTGCAAGCCACTTCTCTTTAAGGAACCAAGCATTTCCATGACAAGAAGACCCACACCAAGATTCATCGGCCCCCTTCGAGATCACTCCAAAATTTAACAACCCCTTCTAAGATCACTACGAGACGAAGAGAAGACAGTTACCAGCTGGAGTTGCCACCGAGTTACTGATGTACTGCGCTTTCCATGCATCACAACCCGGAAGTGTTTCCAACTTCCTAGCTAGCCCGAGCACTAATAAGGACATTGACCACCGAGCCATCGACCCTAGCCCAATCTAACCTACATGAGCTACCCATTAGCAACTGGATCAAGAAGAGTGTCATACACGAAGCCACACCATAAAGTACTTCAAGCTCAATGGAGCACTACACAGAAGCAGAAGCAACATGAGGACTTGAAGACTACCCCGAATCCAGATTTCATATTACTTTCCACGACTAGTTTGGGAATCTCGGGGACAAGATTCTTGTAAGGGGGGTAGGTCTGTCACACCCTGATTTTCATGCCACAACACTTAAGCTAATAAATCATGATAAAATGTGGTTTGACAAAAACTTTTGAGTGTTTTAGACCTTGCCTTGATTGGATTTTGTGTGTTGTTTGCAAGTGCTCTAAAAATCAAATAAATCCTCCAACTCCTATACTTCTTATCCTTGATCCAGAAACCTTTCCCAATGATCATGCCATGTGTATAGGACATAAAAATAATTTCTTGCAAAAATAAGTTGGCCAAATAGTATTTTCAAAAATTATTTTTTCAAAAAACCCTGAATTGAGGTTTGCACTGCAAGTACTTAATTAAGGGCAGTAAAAATATTTCCAAAAATATATTTGACTCCTATTAGATATAGGATACCAAGAAACCACAAAAATATAATTTTGAAAGTTATTTTCCTATTTTATTTAAAAGCTTTTTCTTAAGGCCAGAAATGGTCTTTAATAGGGAAACATTATTTTATTGTTTTAAAAATATTTGACAAAAATCAGGGAAACTCAATGGATATATATTGTCCATATATAAGAGTTTCAACCCATGGTCATGTTCAAAATATTGGTCAAATCCCTCAAAAACCCTTTCTGGATATTTCAAGCTTTTGAAATATTTACAAAGGAAATATTCTCCAAAAATTCCAAGAAAATTCTAGCATGTCACATATGACATGTTTGATGATCTTAACAAGTATCATGTCATGGAGAATAGTATAACCCCATGAAACCCTCTCAAAACCCCTTCTGTCCTTTTTCAAGTTTGAGCAACTTTACATTGCCAAACATGTCCAAATGCTCTCAAATCTTGTGAACAAGCTCAAATGGTCTAATCACTCTCCTAGACCAAATGGCACAAGTTGGAGAACAAGTTAACTTGATCAAAGTGCCCCAAAACCCTTCCTGTCCAGAACCAAATTTGAGCAACTCTACATTGGCAACTTTGCCCAAATGGACTCAATATTGGTGGAACCTATTATTTTATCATAAAATTTGACCCTGTCAAGCCTCATGACAAGAGGGGTTCATGTTCTTGCCCAATCCAGCAACAAACACCTTCTGCCATTTTACTAAAACCCCTATTTTGGCCACTTCCACTCTTCTCCATGGCCTCAACTTTTTACCACAGCCCCTTAGAGTCCCCTTGCACCTCCAGTAACTCTTCTCTGGCCTCAAATCAATGATTGAAGGGTGAAACATACTCATTTACCCCTCTGGACAGCCCCTTTCCCTCTCTCTCTCTCAACCCCACTCCTCTCCTCCTGGCTTTCCAGGGCATCCAATGCCTCTCCACACTTCTTTACTACCCCTAGCACTACCAGACATTAGTGGCCGCGCCCACTTTGCCAAAACAATGGCCATGCCGGCCAAAGACGCGCTCTGGAGCGTGCTACAGTGCGCCCTAGCACTGTAGCCGCTCTCTGCCTGAGCCACCGAACCACCTAGGGCCTCCCCCTCGTGTCCCCCGAGGTCGCCTGGACGTCCAGTACACGGCACGCTGTCGTCCCCCACCTCTCTCTCCCTCTCCGGCTCTCCTCGTGTGCGGACAGAACACCGCCCGAGCGCGCCAGTCGCTGGCCGCGGCGGGGACCCGCTTTGCGGCGTTCCCCGCTCCCTCTCTTCTCCCCTGGGCGTAGTCCACCCCCACGAACACCTTAGACACGGTGCATCACCATTCCGAGGCCCGTAGCGACGATTACGAGCTCGCCGGCGCATGAGCCCACGGTGAGCCGAGGCCTTCGCCATATAAAGCCGCCCCAGGCCTCCATCTGGATCCTCTTCGCCCCCTCTTCCTCCTAAAGCCCCTTGACCCATCCAACCCTCTTTCCGATCCCTCCGTCAATCCCCACGGCCGAAGCCGAGCCGCCGGACTTCGCTTAAATTCGTGCCAACCCGAGCCCCTCCTCTCCACCTCGTCGTCTCATAACATCGCCTGCGCCATCATTCATATCCCCCTGCTCCATTTCTTCCTCTCCGCGGCTGCAGCGCCATGCCCTAATCTTGCCGCCGCCTCCATCCGCCGTGATTGATGCACCGGCCGCATCCGACCGCCCTAGCAGTCGTGGCGCACCTTGGCGGGTGCGTCATGCTCTCCTGAAGCCGCCGGTGTGCCGGGCATCGCCGGAGGTGACCTGTGCTGCCGGAGCCCACGCCCACAAGCATTCGGCCCTGCCTCCCCTGCCCCGCATCTGTTCGAGCGGGATGTGGGGGATGAACCCGGCATGTGGGCCCCGCGCGTCAGCGGCACAGTGGGGCGGGCCCATGAGTTAAGTGGACACGGGCTCTGCCCGTTGACGCCTTCGCTCGGGGAAGGTGTATATCCCCAGAGTACGCCTTCGACGTGGCCCTTCAGCACTGGTGAGCCACAAAGGCGGCCCTTGACTATCCCTCGCCCGGTAGCCTTGAGAATAAGTGGTATAGCCTTTTCCTTATTCTTTTTCCAGTCAACTTCAAAAATCCATAATCAATTCAAATGGACTCCAAATTTGATGATTCAAATTTCTAGTGACTCCATAAATCATGATCTACCTGCATGTGCGACATGCACATTTTTCCAGAAAACCTTCCTTCACAGAAATTAAATAAAATCCCATTTTCCAGTTTTGTGATGAACTTTAGAAAATCACAGAAGGCTCACATTTGATCCAAATGCCATGATTCAAATTTCTAAATGCTTCTAAGTTCATAACTTAGTTTATGAACATTTTTCTTAATACTTTCTGTGCCACACAATATAATGAGCCATTTCTTCATATTTGTCAACTTTGCAAATTCATAGGAAATTCATTTGAACTCCAAATCCAGTGAAACCAACTCCTAGATGCTTCTAAAATCATCCTTTGTTAAATGGGTATCTTTTCTCATTTTTCAAAAATATATTCCTGTACACTTCTTGCAAATCCACAAATCCCTTGTTTCCATCATATTGAAATGTTCAGAAATATCCAATGACCCAATTCCAATGAAACCAGTCTGGTTATTTTTCATATAACTAGTGTTGTCCTAGAAAAGTCAAATCCATATTTTTAGAGCACTTTTATTTCCTGCCTTGTTGTGTTGCTTATTATGGTTGCTTTCGACGATAGTTGACGAAGTAGACGAAATGCTCAGAGTTGGACCAGAGATATTTGAAGACCTCGAAGACTTTGTTAAAACAGGCAAGCAGCCCTTTGACCATGTCTATGAAACCCTTTTTATGCATATCATATAGCACCATATTGTTGTTGCAACAGAATCATGATGAGGTAGTAACCACTTTGATGGTTTGCCACCGTACTTCCTCGTTGATACTTGCATTGTGAATGACCCTACCTTCTTATGAGGGTTATGCCGGTGGGAGTAGATAGGATGCTAAAGTAGATGCTACGCAAAAAGGGACGGGTTTATGCATGACGAAGGAGACAAAGCATTTTCAGAAGACTTTTCAAAAACCTCGTCGGGTGCCACTTATGCCCGAGGGAGATGATGAGATGGGTAACCACTTGATGACGAAGTGGTGTACCGAGGCAAGTGTGTGTGTTGTTTTCGAAAACGGATTAGATTTAAGATTTGATGACTGTCCCAACCTTACATGTAACCACTCTACCCTTATATGGGAAAGGGCATTATTGATTACCTAGACCGATACTAGCTTGGAGCCCGCATTACTAGTGGCGGGAGAGTTGTTGGTGCGCTCTCTCGGGGCGGGTCGTGCTGTAGGGCGGCCATGACTGTTTTCACGAGGCACCGGACACACCGTTGGTACCCGTGCTTGTGGTATGTGATGAATATGGGAGCGAGGCTCCACAACTTTATGATGTGAAATGTTAGGCACGGGGTTACTACCAATCGAGTGGACTCCATGTTAGTGTCATCTAGGGAAAGGTAGTGATCGGTGCTTACCCGAGTACTTGAGGTATCGCGGATCGTGGTCGACGGAAGTTCCCGGATCTTGTGGAGTGCAGTGTGCAACCTCTGCGAGTGTAAAACTATTCGAATAGCCATGTCCACGGTCAAGGACGGTTGGGCGGTGCTGCTTAAACTATGTCCAGAGTTTACAAACCAGTGTGTGTGTTTGGATAACTACTTGGGTCAAATCAAAGGACTTGACGTGATTGAGTTGGGTTGGTGCCCACTCGATTTATGTTGATATCTGTAACCTGTCCTCATGGTTACTTGAACTCTCTTGATGCATGTCTTACAAGTTGTTGAACATGTCATTGCACTTAAAACTAGCTTTCTGCAAAAATTTACCTATATCATTCATTGTTGTATCTTGAACCAAAACATGGGTTGCTTGTGAGTACATTCAAAGTACTCATTGGCTTGCCACTGGTTATTTTATTGGCCAGGCTTGAAAGAACAGGATATGATGACGAATACTTCGGTGACGAACATGCGAGCTAGGACGCTTCCTAGTCAGAATGCCTGTAGGGTTAAGGCAGATGGCATGGGTCCAAGTTATCGACGAAGATTTCCGCTGTAGTGTTATACTCAAGACTTGACCATAATGGTCCTACTTGTGTAAGATGGTATGTTTGGATGTAAGACTCTTGTTATTCAGCTTCTGTGTGTTCAGTGAGCATTGATCTCTGGGATCACTGTACACGTGCAATCGATGATCATGACTTATGAGTCGGGGTCCCCACAGAGCTGGTATCAAAGCCATCCTGACTGAAGGAAGCCTTAGTTAGCATGGTCGTTAGTTAGGGTAAAACTATTTTCAAAACTATCGCTAGTTTTCAAAAAACTATCTATACTTCTCTTCCCTTCTCAGTTTTTCGAAAACTAAGGTATACTTTCCTTATTGATCTCTTCCCCTTCAAAACCTTTGATCGCTAGAACCCTTATGCCCCTGACCACTGGATTCCTTGTAATTCCCGTGGATAATCTAGAAGGAAGATGCCTTGCCAGACATTCACCCACATCTCCTGAACACAAGATTGGCGACATCACAACAAGACGATACCAACAGAAGATACATCCTCGAGGAATGAGGACCTGAAGACCCAGGAGATGGTGACACCCTTGACACTGCCCCAAGATGATGCAACCTTAGCCTATGATGATCAGGGCCTAGAACATGCAAGGTCATGATATACATCGCTAATAGAGTAACCATGTCACTACCGTTATTGTATGGGCAACCATCGATGGATGAGAACCTAGCCATTTGGTCCGCCTCACCATAGTGAGCAGGAAAACGGTTCTCCTCATCCCCCGCTCTTGGTGTCGATGTTGTCATCAATGTAACCGACATGATGGACCTCTATTACGCCTTGATAATGTCATTGCATAAAGGATTACCTACCTGGTACCATCGACGGCTTAGAAGACAAAAAGGGATCGTCGTGATTAAGAAGACAATAGAAGACCCAGTCAATGCCAGTTACGAGGAGCCACCTTCACCCCATCACTTCAACAGGCGAGAATTTGTTGAAGAATCTTCAGGATCAACCCGGATTGTTTCATCGAACAACTACAAGAGATGTAGCAACAGCTGAGGAAAACTCAGAAGACTGCATGAGGCACAAGGCACGACTACTGAGTCCGAGAACCCCTAGGGTAGGATGAGTCGTGTACCCACTATGCGCAGTCGAGTCCGTATGATAGTTCGAATAGAACCATGATTGTGTGTTGCTTGTTTTTATTTGTTTGTGTTTTGATATAGGTCGCACTCTTTGGGGAAATACCAATGTAGTTCAAGCAAACATCAAAAGGAATTTCTGGCGCCGTTGCCGGGGAGACATCATCAACGTCTACCATGTTGCTAATCACAAATCTCATCTCCTTGCAATTTGCATTATTTTCCTTTTGCCTCTCGTTTTCCTCTCCCCCACTTCACAAAAATTTGTCATTTTATTCGCCTTCTTTTTCGTTCTCCCTTTCTCGTCAGATCTCATGTTTACTTGTGTTGCCATGTGCCTTCTTTTTGCTTGCATCTTCGGTTGCTAAAAATTTATTGATATGGATCCTCATCCACTTGCTAATCTTTTCAAAAGATCTAATTATGTTGAAGCAATTTCTAGTGAGTTGAGTGCACTTCATTATCTCTATGAAGTTTTGCTTGAAATTCATGACTCTAAGGAGGATATAATAAAAAAACTTTCATGAAGATCATTGGACAAAATAAACTTGGTTCTTTGTAATAGTTTTGAGATATGACGATATGATATGTGAGTCATGTTGATGAGTAATTATGCTTTACTAAGAATATTGGTGTCAAGGTTTGTGATTCCCTATGCAAGCATGAAATCCAATAGTTATGCAATGAAATTACATCCTACTTGTGGTGCATTATTCGGTGTTAGTTATGCTTAATGCTCGCTTATGCTCAATCTTTTTGCTAGCCTTCATTTGCAATAAGTATGATCACTACTTGTGCATCCAAACCCCTTTAAACCAATTTTCCCATATGAGTCCGCTATACCCACCTATATGCGTTATTTCCGTGTCGTTCTAAGCAAATATATGCGCCATCTCTCGTTTTAAAAATAAATTTCTCTTTTGTGTGCTCGTACCGCTCGCGAGGCGGTGAGGGGTGGCCGATGTTTTCCATGCTAGATGTGTTATTCTCATGATGAGTGTTTATTGACTTTTCATTGCATGAGAGTATGACAAAGGTATTAGGGATGCCCAGTCCCGAAATGAAAAATGAATTTACTTTATGTTGTCAAATAATAAATTCCTTGGAAAGTGTTGGTATGGAGGTCACTCGTGGATATGGTTAGCCATGGAAAGTGAAAGTATGGTGGAAAAAGAAATAAACTTTATTTTCTGTTTGGTAACCGCCTATGATATATCTAGCATGGAAAGTGTTGGGAACTCTAAGTCGTTTTCATTGGTGGGAAAATTGTACCTCCCAAAATGTTTTTATCGCTAAATTTTCGCTTTGAGCTCTGGCACCTCTACAAATCCCTACTTCCCTTCGCGAAATGCCTTTCTTTACTTTATGCAATTTTTATTTTTACTTGAGTCTCCATCTTCTCTTATAAAGCACCAACTAAGGGGCACTTTGATCGTACTTGAGCATTGGGTATATCTAGTATTCGAGTGTGTTTCGTGAATGGATTAATGGTTGAGCATAATGGGCTAGGGATAACTTGCTTTAGTGTTGATATTTTGAAAGACATGGTTGGTTGTTGAATATGCTTGAGTATTAAAGTCTTCATGTCAAAACTAGACTATTGCTTTGAACCATATAAAAGTCCAAATGTCCATGCTACAAAGAAAAAAATATGTGATGAACATGCTAGGCAGCATTCCACATCAAAAATTCTGTTTTTTCATTTACCTACTCGAGGACGAGCAGGAATTAAGCTTGGGGATGCTGATACGTCTCCAATGTATCCATAATTTTTTGTTGTTCCATGTTGTTATATTATCATTCTTGGATGTTTTACAATCATTTTATATCATTTTTTGGTACTAACCTATTGACATACTGCCCAGTGCCAGTTGCTGTTTTGTGCTTGTTTTTTACATCGCGGCAAATCAATACCAAACGGAGTACAAACACAGCAAAACTTTTTTTGGATTTTGTACTAGACCAGAAGACACAAGATGGGCCAAAGAAGTACCAAAGGGGTGCCCTGAGGGGGGCACAACCCACCAGGGCACGCCTCGGGGCCCAGGCATGCCCAGGTGGGTTATGCCCACCTCGGTGGCCTCCCGCACCGCCTCTTTGCTCTATAAATACCCCAATATTCCCAAAACCATAGGGATTCGACGAAAATAAATTCCACCCGCCGCAAGTTCTAGAAACACCAGATCCGTCGGCGTTCTGGGAACGGGGGTCACTAGACTTGCCTGCATGCGGCCTGCAGTGTGGCTCAAGGGGTGGCCCAGTACGGCCCATCTTCAACAACTCAAGCTCAAGACCCTCGCGAGGGGCCAAGCCTCGCGGGGCAGACGATGCAAGACTTCCTCAGGAACGGCCTCACCAGGCAGGCTCGCGAGGAGGCAGAGAGATCAAGGCAAGGGTACCTCGTGAGACCAGGCGGGCGCCAGCCTGTGCAGTGTCCTTGTTTCCTCTTTGGTGCAAAGGGGGCAAGCGCAGGCGCGGAGTACCGAGGCCTCATGCAAAGGTTACCATTTCGGTGCAATGAGACCAATACCAGTAGAGCGGCAGGGCAGAGGTCACCGTGGATCCCAAGACGGCGTCATCGCCAGTGCCTTTGGCAGCCTAAGACCAACTTTAGTCAGGATAACTTGTACTGGATGTTCCCCTTCAAAATGGCCGTTTTTGGCGCCCTTCCCGCTCAATATTTGGGAAGAGGACCAGGGCCTCTATATATAGAGATAGCCACCACAGTAGAGGGCATCGAGATCTCATCAGAAGGCGGGAAGATCCACCCCAAGTAGAACACCGCACCAGCTCAAGAAAACCTCTCGCGAGGCTGTTCTTCCCCTGTACTGTTCATCATCAGCCCCTGAGGCAATCCACCACACCACACGCTGGATTAGGGTATTACACCACAACGGTGGCCCGAACCAGTATAAACCTTGTGCCCCTTGTGTTGTTCATCGTTTAGCTTAGAATCTCGGTGAGGCGTTGGGACGTGGATTGGTAGGGGGAAGATCTTCGCGTGCACCCCAGAGTTCGAACCTTAAGGTTTTGCCGAAACCCGATATCCGACATTTGGCGTGCCAGGTAGGGGTGCGCCGGAATCTTTCTTCCGCCATCCCGTGTTCCACCGCTTCATCGCCTCCTTGTCCGGCGACCCAACGGCCAACACCAACCGCTGGGCGGCATGGCCTGCCCACGCCGCGCCGCCTGCCCAAGGTGACCTCAACCCCACGCCTCAGACAGTCCGCGCCCCGCAGAACGCTGCGGGGCGCAGGCGACGCGGTCAAGCGCCGCCTGCCCTCACCCCGCGGCAGGTACGATCAGTAGCAAGGGCCTCAAACCACGCCGCAGCCACAACACCGCACACCCGACAGGAGCAGGCGAACATGAAGGCCGCACTCACGGTGTCTCGAGAACTGCTATGGTGCAGGCTGCAAGAAAGCGGCCACGACGTGCTGCTGGAGCGCGTCACCGAGCTCCTGGATGCCGCCGCTTCAGGGGCACCCCCATTCTTCATCCAGCTTCCACCCTAGGCCTCGGGCGGATCACACGGCAGGCCCATCTGCGCCCGCGCGCCCCCAGGCGTACCTCAAGGCTTCATCAACACCAGCTTGGCCGTCGGCGCCGGGTGACAGGCTGCATCAGCACTGCCCCTGGTAAGCGAGGGCATGCGCATCGCTGCCTACGGCCCGGACGGGCCGCCGCCCTACCACCCTCAAGATGGTGCTTCAAGCCAAACCTCGTGGAGCATGGGGAACTACGGCGAAGCTTTTGGGGCAGCAACCCCGGAGGCTTATATGCCCCACATGGTGGATCGGGAATACGCACTGGAAGAAGACCATGGCTTGTTCCTCGGGCCAGGTTGGGAGGAAGAGACGCCAGAAGCCGAGCCCTTTCAGCAGCCTCAGGGAAGCCTCGCCAACCGCGCCGGCGGCAGCAGTTATCAGGTACCGCTAATTCCTCAGGGGCAATCTTATGCTAACCATGGGTCGCAGGAAGTCCAGGTCACTGCAGCGGAAGGCTGCCCCAGTGCGGCAGCCTCCCTTCCCTCAGGACGACGGCACTGGGGGCTGCAGGAGAGGGGCTGGGAGCCAGGCCCCTCCCTGCAGCGCACGGAGCAAGGTCTTCCTCGGAGGTAGGCCCTCTGCTAGGGAGGTGCCACGAGGCCTGCCCCGGCAGAGGACCCGTGGTCGTCAGGGGAAGCGCTGGCGTCCCCTTTCCCCATTAGCGTCGTCCTTGGTTTCCGGTCGCCGTTAATGGTGGTCAAGGGTGGTGCAAGGCGTGGCCCTCATCTGGCATATGAAGCAAGGCCGGTTCCTGTGAAGAAGGCCGAGTGCCTGTGAAGCTCGTCGCCTGTTGTCGGATGTTGGGTTCTGGCAGACCCTTGAGGTTCGAACTCTGGGGTGCGCACGACGATCTTCCCCCTACCAATCCACGTCCAATCGCCTCATGAGAATCTAAGCTAAATCGATGAACAACACGTGGGGCACGAGATTTACACTGGTTCGGGCCACCGTTGTGGTGTAATACCCTACTCCAGTGTGTGGTGTGGTGGATTGCCTCAGGGGTTGATGATGAATAGTACAAAGGGAAGAACAGCCTCGCGAGAGGTGTTCTTGAGCTGGTGTGGTGTTCTCGTAGGAAAGGATTCGATCTCCTCTCTGCTGTTGTGGCTATCCCTATTTATAGAGGCCCCGGCCCTCTTCACAAATATTGTGCGGGAAGGGCGCCAACAACGGCCGTTTCGAAGGGGAACATCTAGTACAAGTTATCCTGACTAAAGTTGGTCTTCGGCTGCGTCACGGGCACCTCACGAGGTACCCTTGCCTTGATCTCTCCGCCTCCTCGCGAGCCTGCCTGGTGAGGCCGCTCCCGAGGAAGCCTTGCGTCGTCCGCCCCGCAAGGCTTGGCCCCTCGCGAGGGTCTTGAGTTTGCGTTGATGAAGATGGGCCATACTGGGCCACCACTTGAGCCACGCCGCAGGCTGCAGGTAGGCAAGTCTGGGGACCCCCGTTCCCAGAACACCGACAGTAGCCCCCAGGCCCAAGGCGCGCTCAGACTTGGCTTGGCAGAGAAGCGAAGGGGCAAGTGCGGAGCGCCGCGGGCCCCAACAGCCTACAGCCTTGGGCGCCTCATGGCAGTTGATTGGACGTGGGTGTCTCCGCTTCCCCATGCTGCCTCGGCAACTGCCCGACCGACAAATCCCTCCATGCGAAAATGAGTCATGATTACCTGTGATCGTGGAGGCCGATGGTTGGCCTCCTCCGGACTATAAGTAGGGACGGGTGTGAGCCTTCGCGGTCCATCTCTCCTGGCTCCGCTCCTCCTTCCTCGCTCCTTAATATAGACGCCAATGGCGCCGATCTGCCGGTTCTCAGCGAAAGAAAGGAAGGACCCCGAGAGGTCCCGACCGCTCTTCTTTGAAAAGCGGCGATACCAACCGCCCATAGCGAGTCGCGCAGCAGGAGACTTCGAGGCCTTGTACACCCGAGCTGAAGGGCCCTAGAGAAGGAGATGCCGAGCGGCACCGCCTGCACCGCCGGCGACACCGGTGAATCACGGCGGTGCGCGTCGTCGCCCCTGGAGTCCATGCCGAGGGATCTTCTCGCGAGCTCGTGCTTCATGCCGCAATGCCTCCAAGATCTTGGATTCGCCTTCCTCCCTCTTTCTCCTTCGAGATGCCGCTGAGGGGGCCTCTTGAGCTCTGGCTGCAGCACGCTGACTGCAGTACCCCTGCGACCGGAGCGGGGGTTGAGGTCGTCGCTCCGGGCAAGGTCTACATGACCCGGGGCTGGGGCGAGATTACACGCGTCTGCCGAACCGGAGGTTCCCTCATGATTCATTTCGAATATGGTCGCGCCTCCTTGATGTTCTTCAAGGTCTTCGACGCGGAAAGACACTGACTGGAGTGCTGCCCGAGGGAAGGCGGCCGGGGCATCTAAGTGGTGAGGGCTAGGCCTGCCAACCACTTCCTCAGCAGCTCCTCCGGTAGCAGCGGAGACGCCGGAGGGTCCAGCGATTCTCCCGAACTTCTCGTGACTCCGGAGACGAGCGAGGACAGCTACGAGCCCCCGAGCTCGCGTTGTGCTCGGAGCTGGGCAGCCGCATCAGGATGCCGGCATGGTTGATCTGGATGGGGTTGGCGCTGGCGCTTGGCGGCCCACTGTTGATGATGGCGTCAACCATGGAGGCACGCGTAGCTAGCATCCCTTAGGATTAGCACCTTTTGTTTACTGCGAGGAATCAAGGAAGCACCCCATGGGGGCATGTAAAGCATCTGCTATGTCTTTTGTGAATATCATCCTTATTATGGAGTGGTGCAAGATCCTTGTCCTGTCTCGATTCAGTTCCCCCTTTCTAACCTTGCGAGGGCTTGGTGCTCTATGCTGACAGGTCCCGGTCCGCTGGCAGGCTTCAGCCGTCGCTGGTATGCCAGGTCACGATGCCATGGTCAAGGCCAGGAGGTGAGCGGCCCGAGGTCCAGTAAGAGCCCCCAAGGCGCGATGCTCAGGAGGTCCCCTTTAGCGCTCAAGCAGCCTCCGCTGGGCAAGAAAGGAAGGCAACATCGCTGTGACAAAGCCACATTAGGCGAGGGTTTGGTGTCGCGTTGATTTAGCTTTTCTTGGAGCGTGACTTAACTCGGGAGCTTGGAGTTGTTTCTTGGTGAGGTGCCGGACCTACGCGTCGGCAGCTGGGATGTCGTTGGGTCAGGCCCTCGTGAGCTTCTCCCATCTTACCCACACTTTCCTTCATGCTCTACATCCTCAAGTCCAGGCTCTCGAGCGAGCTTAGCCGCCGCTGGTATGACAGGTCGCGATGCCGTGGGTCAAGGCCAGAGGGTGAGGGCTGGAGATCCAGTAAGAGCCCCTGAGTTGCGATGCTCAGGCGCCCCCTTTTAACGCGTGAGCGGATCGCACTAGAGAGAGAGAGAGAGAGAGAGCTCATGACGTCCCCGCATTATTCCTTAGGTGGACCCTGTAAACCAACGCGAGGAAAACAAGGACTGCCATTACGATTGCCAACCAACCATTGGTTGCTCTGAGGGAGTGATTGAGGCACTGAGGGCTTGGTGATGTAGCGCCTTGCGGGGTTGCCACGGCCAGAGCTCGACCACTTAGATTTGTCAATGTTGCAGGGACGGACCCATGCACAAGCGTCATGCCAGAGCGAGCGGCTCCAAAGGTAGGTGTCAATCGAGCAGGCGATTATCATAGGCAGGTTAAGCATGAAGAGGCAATCCAACTTAGATAGATGCAAGGAAAGGCACACGCCACTGGGTCAGGCCCGAGCGGCTTGGGGATGATGCAACCCGAGGGGCACCCACAACAAGGTAAGCTAAGGGCATAAGCAAAATGGATACATGCCGCGGGGACAGGCCCACGCGACCTGGGAATGATGCAGCCCTGAGGGCGCTCCCAGCTGAAATGAAACTCGAAAGGTGTCACCTGATACCATTGCAGAGCGATTGTTGGAGGCGACGCGTGGTGAAGAAGCCAGTCCTCATGAGCCTTCGGGACTCTGAGCCTCGAGAGGCTCTGGAGGTCCGGGCGGCTCGGTGAGGCCCATCTCCATTTCCTTGAGGAACGTGCGGTGCCTGGCCACCTGAGCCTCCAGAATGCTCCTCATCATACGCTGGTGAGCAGCAGCCGCGTTCTGCAGGACGAAAGGCATGCGGACGAAGCTGTGAGGTGGACCCTCGCAACGTCCCACGCGCGAAGGCCAGAAGCGCTCCTGAGACGCGACTCGATTGAGCCCTGGGTAGTCGACGCAGACGCCCAGCCCGCCATCCTTTCTTGGATGGGGAGCTACGTTGGGCAGGTGGCGGTTGCCGCGCATGACTCTCGATTCCTGCAGCTCCCGAGTGACCTTGCTGATGAACTCCTGAGGGTCGGGCCCTCCTTGCCTTATGCCTTCCTGAGGGAAGCGTGCCAAGAAGCACACCTCCAAGTGGTGCCCGAGCGCCTCCCTCGTGATCTTGGCAAAGTCAGTGGCCCTCCAGGAGAGAGCCCCCGTGTAACACCCCGGATGTAACTTTCCATAATTGTAACTCCAACTCTTGCCATTTTCGGCTATGTGCTATGATATTCCCTCCGTAGTTGGGTTTTTGTCTTTCGTTTGCATTTTGTTCATGTCATGCATCTCATATCATGTCATCATGTGCATCTCATTTGCATACGTGTTCGCCTCATGCATCCGAGCATTTTCCCCGTTGTCCGTTTTGCATTCCGCGCTCCCACATGCCGGCGCACCCTCTTCTCTCTTTTTCGTGGCGGGTGTTAAGCGTTCTCGGATTGGACGAGGCTTTCAAGTGGCCTTGGTACACCACCGTGAACCGCTGTCAAGTTTCGTGTCATTTGGAGTTCGTTTGATACTCCAACGGTTAACCGGGTAACCACGAAGGCCTCTTGTGTGTTGCAGCCCAACACCCCTTCAAAACAGCCCCAAAACCCATCTAAGTCACTTCCATGCTCTCCGTCGTCGGATCACGATCGTGTGGGCGAAAACTACACTCCATTTGGAGCCTCCTAGCTCCCTCTACCTATAAAAACACCTCCCCCTCCAAAATTCCGGGCGAAACCCTAGCCACCACTCCCCTCGCGCCGCCGGACACGTCCGGGCGACGCCGGACGCGTCCGCCTGCTGCCGAGCCAAGCCTGGCGCCGCCACGTGGTCGTCCGCCACCCAGCGCCGCCCGGCCGCTTTGCCCGTCGCCCGCCACTGAGGCCCGACGCCGCCCGCCTCCTCGCGCCGCTGCTCGGCCCCACGCCATCTTGCGGATCCCCGCGCCGACCCAGCCGGCCGCCGTCCGTCCGCCACCCGGCCGCCGCCCGCCGGACCCGCCGCCCCCGGGTTGCGCCTCCACGCCGACCGCCGCCTCGCACGTCGCCTCGGCCCGCGCCGCCGGCCACCTTGCCTCCCTCCTCTCCAACTCCGGCGGCTACTCCGACAAACCTCGGTTTGCGCGCCCGGATCCAGATCTGGAATATCATGGTTGACCCCGAAATCCTCTAAGTCTGCATTATTTTTAGCCATGTTCATCGCATCATAACTCTGCATCCGTTTCATGTGCATGATATATCAAAATGTTCATCAGGATGTGCTCTTCATTTTGTTCCATTGGGCCATGTTCATTTGAGCTCATCTTGATGCCCAAAATGCTGTTGGAAGAGGGCTATGTGATGTTAGTTTCAGATTCTTATCAGAACATGCACTTTTGTCATTTTTGCCATGATTGATGTGTGCATCTTATGAACTTGAGCCCTACAGGTGTTTTGTTCTATACCATGCCATCTTTACAGAGGTGCTTACCATGTATTTTTGTGATCAATGTGGTGACTAGCACAAGCATGCAAACTAGGCTTCGTGATGTTGCTGATTTCAGTCCCTGTTCTGCTGTTATTTTTATGCCATGTAAACTTGATGCTACAGAGAGATCCATGCATAATTTGAGAAACTTCAGTAGGGATGTTTTGAACATATGGTTATGCTCTATCCATTCGTGCCCCTGTTTGCAATTATGGAGTAGTCTAGCATGTCTTTTTCTTGCTCTACTTTTGCTATAAAATGTTTCCTGGCAGATTGTTTACATGATATTCAATTTTGCCAAGTTTGTTGTAGTTGATCCTTGCATGCTACGATTTTGTTCTTGCCATGTTTAGTTTCATAAACATGTATTCTTGCTGGTGCTATGCTTATATTGTCATGCAATGACTTGTGGTGAGTGAATCGAGCTCGCAAAGATGCTTTCATGATGCTGTTAATGCCATGCTCGCTTTCTGAATCATTATGAAACTTGCTATGTTTACCTGGGTGTAATCATATCTTCTGATCCTTTTTGGCTCATGGTCAGTAAAGGACTTTTGTTCTATGCTTTGAGTAGAATCATGCCATGTCTTGTTTTGATATTATAAGTTCCTGTAGCATGTTGATTGCTTGCTCTGAACATTGATACCTGATGCTGTCTATGCCATGTCCAAGCTGATATCTTTTGCACTTTTGCCATGGTTGTTTGAACCTATTAATGTGTGAATTAGCCATAGCTCAGTGTACATCTTTTGTCAAGCATCTCCTGTAGATCACTGCCATATGCTTTGTTATTGTGTTGGGGTGCTGTGGCATAGTTTCTTGATGTATTCTAAGTGCTATCATGCTGTTAATCGCAGATTTGTGTCATTCTTGTTTTGCTTGCCATTTGTAAACCGTGCATCCGGTTTCGGTGATCTTTATATCGATTTCAACCGAAATCATCTCATCTTTCCAGCGGCATACTTGGTTTGCCAAGTTGATGCCTTGTTCATCATTTTCCTTCCAGAGCACACATAAGCATTGCATATCACATCTCGCATATCATGCCATGTTTTGCATCATGTTGCTTGTGCATTGCACCGTGATTTATTGTGGTTCCATTGTTTGTGTCCTTGCTTTGGGTAGAGCCAGGAGACGAGTACGTGCACGAGGAACCTGTTGAGTACGCTAACGAGGATCAAGCTTTCGACAACTCTGAGAACTTTGCAGGCAAGATGACCATACCCTCGATATCACTTCTATCTTTGCTTTGCTAGTTGCTCGCTGTATCGCTATGTTAGCTCTACCTACCACTTGTTTATCAGGGCTCCCATATTGCCATGCCAAGCCTCTAACCATCCTGTCCTAGCAAACCATTGTTTGGCTATGTCACCGCTTTTGCTCCGCCCCTCTTATAGCGTTGCTAGTTGCAGGTGAAGATGAAGTTTGTTCCTTGTTGGAACATGGATATTTTGGGATATCACAATATCTATTGTTTTAATTAATGCACCTATATACTTGGTAAAGGGTGGAAGGCTCGGCCTTATGCCTAGTGTTCTGTTCCACTCTTTCCGCCCTAGTTTCCATCATACCGGTGTTATGTTCCTTGATTTTGCGTTCCTTACGCGGTTGGGTGATTTATGGGACCCCCTT
Source organism: Aegilops speltoides (assembly GCA_021437245.1). Classification (NCBI taxonomy): domain Eukaryota; kingdom Viridiplantae; phylum Streptophyta; class Magnoliopsida; order Poales; family Poaceae; genus Aegilops; species Aegilops speltoides. The sequence goes on along the minus strand of CM038146.1, from coordinate 349,637,303 downwards.
GACAGTTTGCTTTGAATAAAACTCCTCCAGCAAGGCCCAACCTTGGCTTTACCATTTGACTACCTACCACCTACCACTTTTCCCTTGTGTTTTTGCGAGCCCGAGGGTCATCTTTATTTTAGCCCCCGGGCGGTGCTCCTTGAGCGTTGGTCGAAACAGAGCGCGCTGAGGGCCACCTCGGGGAAACTCGAAGTCTGGTTTTACTCGTAGCCTGTCTCATCCGGTGTGCCCTAAGAACGAGATATGTGCAGCTCCTATCGGGATTTGTCGGCACAGTCGGGTGGTCTTTCTGGTCTTGTTTTACCATTGTCCAAATGTCTTGCGAACCGGGATTCCGAGACTGATCGGGTCTTCCCGGGAGAAGGTATATCCTTCGTTGACCGTGAGAGCTTATGATGGGCTAAGTTGGGACACCCCTGCAGGGTATTATCTTTCAAAAGCCGTGCCCACGGTTATGAGGCAGATGGAAATTTGTTGATGCCCGGTTGTATATAACTTGACACTTGACTTCATTAAAATGCATCAACCATGTGTGTAGACGTGATGGTCTCTTCTCGGCGGAGTCCGGGAAGTGAACACGTTTTGGGTTATGTATGAGCGTAAGTAGTTTCAGGATCACTTCTTGATCAGTTCTAGTTTCTCGACCGTTGCGTTGCTTCTCTTGTCGCTCTCACTTGCGTATGTTAGCCACCATATATGCTTAGTGCTTGCTGCAGCTCCACCATATTACCCCCTTTCCTACCTACAAGCTTAAATAGTCTTGATCTCGCGGGTGTGAGATTGCTGAGTCCCGTGGCTCCTGATTGTACCAAAATAGATCACAGTCTTGAGGATACTAGCGCAAGTAGCGCAATCGAGCTCAAGTGGGAGTTTGACGAGGACCTTGGTCATTACTATGTTTCATTTCCAGACGATCAGTAGTGGGCCCAGTTGGGGCGATCGAGGATCTAGCATTTGGGTTGTCTTCTTTTCATTTGGATTTGACCGTAGTCGGTCTATGAGTGTATTTTGTATGATGTATGACTTATTTATGTATTGTGTGAAGTGGTGATTGTAAGCCAACTCTCTTTATCCCATTCTTGTTCATTACATGGGATTGTGTGAAGATGACCCTTCTTGTGACCAAACCACCATGCGGTTATGCCTCTAAGTCGTGCTTCGACACGTGGGAGATATAGCCGCATCGTGGGCGTTACACCCCGAGTCTTGCCCGAGGAGGGCACCGGGCGCGCCTTCTATGTGACGGAGGGCGGCGCCCCTTGGATGGGCGCAGATCCTGGAGCGGTGCCACAGGAGGTGCTTGCCTCCTGAGGCCTTGAGCTGGGTGATGTCTGCTTCTTCTTGGGAGCGGCTTCAGGGAGGCTTCCACTCTTGCTGTCTAGGTCGTCGATTGATGCGGCTTGGAAGGCACGCTCAAGAGGGCACACCGCATCCTTCTCTTCACAGGGGACCGTGATGACTCCGCCACTTCCTGGCATCTTGAGGACGTTGTAGCCATGGTGAGTCACTGCCATGAACTTGGCCAGGGCTGGGTACTCGAGGATGGCATTGTATGGCAGGTGAATGTGGGCAACGTCGAAGTCAATGAGCTTGGTACGGTAGTTCTTGCGCTGTCCAAAGGTGACAGGGAGGCGGACCTGCCCTATCGGGATAGTGGAACCGTCAGTGACTCCTAAGAAAGGCTTGGTCGGCTGAAGCTGATCGTATGGCACTTGGAGGTTATTGAACATCTCGACAGACAGGACGTTGAGTCCTGCTCCACCATCGATGAGGGTCCTGGTAACTTGCACATTGCTGATGACTAGGGAACAGAGCATTGGGAGGACACCGGCTGTTGCCGCGCACTTGAGCTAATCCACTGAGCTGAACGTGATGGCGCATGTGGACCACCTGAGAGGGCGCGTGGCCTCGAGCTTGGGGAGGACTCCATTCACCTCGCGAGCAAACTGCTTGAAGATGCACTAAGAGGCTAGGGCCTGGGCACCACCCAAGATGCAAGCGATAGCACGCGGCTCCTGGAAGCCCCCAGCCCCTCGTCCTGATGATGGTCGTCATTGCTTCTTGGCAGTGGTGGCAGAGGAGGAAGGCCTGCGTTGCCTTGTGGGCGATCCTCACGAGGCTGATCCCTCCAAGCCCTCTCGCGAGGCTGGTCCTGCCAGCGGTCCTCGCGAGGCCGGTCACGCCACCCTTGGCGAGGGCCACGGTCGTCCCATTGTCCTCCACCTCTACCTCCGCCTCATCCATAGCCCCGATCGTTGAGCTCGGGGCGTCGACCGACACGGCCTTCTCGCACGGCTCTGAGCTCTTGGCATTCGTTGGTGTTGTGGGTATGGAGCTCGTGGTACACGCAGTACCGGCTGCCCTTGGATGACTCCGGCTGGTCCCTGCCGCGCTTCGTATCCGGCTCTGCTGCGAGCATAGTTGCTCCTTTGCGCTTCACATCCTTGGCCTTGGCTTTCTTCTCTCCTGGTTCTGCAGCAGGGAGCTCGAGAAGGGAGAGGCGTCCCTCCTTAGCCCTTGCGCACTTGGTCGCCAGGTTGAACAGCTCCAGAGATGTGCACAGATCTTCGTGGATCGCCAGTCCCTCCTTCATCTTGACGTCGTGGACGCCATCGAAGAACGCTGAGATGATGGCCTCCTCGGTCACCTTGGGAATCTTGAGGCGAGAGTTGTTGAAGCGCTGGATGTACTTCTGCAAGGTCTCTCCGGGTTGCTTCTTGATGCAGCGCAGGTCACCCACGGCCGGTGGGCGGTCGCGAGTGCCCTGAAAGTTGGCGATGAAGCGGGTTCGCATCTCGTCCCAGGAGGAGATCGTGCCGGGAGGCAGGTTCAGGAGCCATGTGCGGGCTCCATCCTTGAGCTCCATGGGAAACCAGTTCGCCATGACCTTTTCGTCCTCGTTGGCGGCTTCGATGCCCAGCTTCGTGAAACGCGGGAACTCGGGTCGGCGGTGCCGTCATAGGAGGCAGGTCCGGCTTGAACTTGCCCGCCCGAGCGACACTGCGCAGCTTCGGTGGTGAAAGCGCGGCAACTGCGGTGTACCGGAGCTCTCTGTTGGCGAGGCTTGCTCATGGGGATTCCAGCGCGCCGCAGCAGGGAAGCAGTCAGGGGTCTTGGCGTCTTGGCGCGAGGATGCGGTCATGGCGTGCGGGTGCGAAGCACGTGAGCACCTTCTTGGGGCGAGGATTTCTTGGCAGCTCCTTTCTTGTCGCAGGCGATGGGCCGGGTGGATCTCGTCCGATGGCGCCTTTATAAGCTGGCGCCTTTTTGGGGAGGAGGTGGTGGAGGCACCTCCTGAGCTGCATCACCCACGCAGGACGGAGGGCGAGCCAGCAAGAGGGATGGCGCGGGGGAGCCCCCTGCGGCGTTGACGAGTTCGGTGATGCGAGCGAGCCACTCCTCGCAGAGGTCGTCGATGGGACGGTAGTGCAGGAGCTCACACGCAAGGAGCAATGCGGCGTGTGTGTCCGTGGGAGCGCGACGGGCGTGCGACAACAAACCAGCTGGGGTCAGCGACGGGGTGGCGGTGCGGCTTTCCTGCTGCACCGAGCGATGCAGCGACGAGGCCTACTGCTCGTTTCCCGTCGGGCTGGTGGCGGCGTTGGCGGCAGGCGACGGAGAACGACGGGGACACGCGCCGACGGGAGCCGTTTAGGCGGCAGCGGCAGCGAGCAACCCGGCGCTTCAGCGCGAGCCAGCGGCGTCAGCCATGAACGACGAGCGATTGAACACGGAACAACAGAAGAAAGATTCCGGTGCACCCCTACCTGGCGCGCCAAATGTCGGATGTTGGGTTCGGCGACGCAGCGAGTTGAACTGCAGGGGTGCGCGAAGATCTTCCCCCTACCAATCCACGTCCAATCGCCTTGCGAGAATTTAAGCTAAATCGATGAACAGCACGTGGGCACGAGATTTATACGAATTCGGGCCACTGTTGTGGTGTAATACTCTACTCTAGTGTGTGGTGTGGTGGATTGCCTCAGGGGCTGATGATGAACAGTACAAAGGGAAGAACAGCCTCGCGAGAGGTGTTCTTGAGCTGGTGTGGTGTTCTCGTGGGAAAGGATTCGACCCCCCTCTGCTGTGGTGGCTATCCCTATTTATAGAGGCCCTGGCCCTCTTCCCAAATATTGAGCGGGAAGGGCGCCAACAACGTCCGTTTCAAAGGGGAACATCTAGTACAAGTTATCCTGACTAAAGTTGGTCTTCGGCTGCCAAAGGCACTGGCGATGATGCCGTCTTGGGCTCCACGGTGACCTCCATCCTGCCGCTCTGTTGGTCTTGGTCTCGTTGCACGGAAACGGTAACCTTTCCCTGATGCCTCGGTACTCCACGCATGTGCTTGCCCCCTTTGCACCAAAGAGGAAACAAGGACACTGCACTGGCCAGCGCCCGCCTGATCTCGATCGTCATGGCTTGCGTCATGGGCACCTCGCGAGGTACCCTTGCCTTGATATCTCCACCTCCTCGCGAGCCTACCTAGTGAGGCCGCTCCTGAGGAAGCCTTGTGTCGTCCGCCCCGCGAGGCTCGGCCCCTCGCGAGGGTATTGAGTTTGCGTTGATAAAGATGGACCGTACTGGGCCACCACTTGAGCCACGCCGCAGGCCGCAGGCATCGTGTTCTGGTTTCTGCTTAAGTTGGAATTCACAATAGCTGCCTTCCCCTCGCGAGCCCCTCACGGGCAGGGCCAAACCCAGCACACACGCGCATGCCCTCCCGTGGCCAGCGCTCGCTCTCACAAGGCTCTTGCTGTAGGGTCAACAGGTCTCCTGAGGGACCCTCGGAGAGTCGCCACGAGCCTACTCGAAGCTCGCCTAAGATAAATTTAAAATCATAGCAACCGACTTATCGCAGAGCCCATACCATCATACGAGCGCCCATCTGGTGCCGTCCTTAATGAGCATGGACAACAATCCTTTTTACATGAGGGGCTTCCTCTCCGAAAATGCTCTTACAACCTTCAGGGCCACACCCGAGCTTTTCTGTGCATGACAAACAGCAGGGGGTGTAGGATCACTCGGACATGTCACTCACCACATCCTCTTGGTCGCCTCTAGAAGCGTCGCTGGCACCGCTGTCGCTGTTGCTGGCCTCACCCTCGCCGATGTTGGCACCATCTTCGCCACCGTCCACCACGTCGCCTTCATCAGCAGAAACAACCACCCCGTCATCATCAAAGGTGATGGCCCGGACAAGTGCATCCACGTTGTCCTCCACCCACCGTGCCAGGTCGCCTCGGATGGCCTCGGGCACCGGGGCGATGCCGGTGTCGAAGTCAAAGAGAGGGGCGATGTTCTGAAGATGGCTGAAGACACGGGAGAATACTCGTGCGAGCAGGCCGCGGCTCCTCTCCTCGACAAGCTGATGAGCCCTCTCAGAGTGGTTCTCCAGATGCGTCACCACGTCAGTGAAGAACCGGAGATTACCAGCATAATTGGTCATGTGAGGCTCCTCAACGGCCGCATCATAGATGTTGCCCAAGGCCGCATTGGCTCTTTCCCTGAGTGTTCGAAGCATGGGGCCATGCATGTGCTCCAGCGTCTGCCGCTGGTGAATCTCATCTTCATTCTGCCGCGCAACGGACTCGGCGTCATCGACCCTCCGTTGGAGAGGAAGAAGCTCGGCGCGAGAGGAGGCCAGCTCAGCCTGCGCCGTGACTAAGGCGGCTGCGGTGGCCTCAGCACGCTGCATTGCTTCGGTCAGCTTGGTCCTAAGAGCAGCAGTCCTGCCCGCAGCCTCGGCCTTGATCAGCTCCAACCTCTCTTCATACTCGCGCTCAAGACCCGCATGAGCCTCTGCCTCATGGCGGTCGATCTCTTCTTGGATCCGAACCTCCCACGCACCAACATCGTCCTCCGCCTGGGTAACCTGGCGCTCCCTCATCTCCAACTTTTCAAGATCGAGGTTGGGCTCGGCAGCCTCCGGCGTCAGCGCTTCCTCATGCCTGTGGAGTTCCTCCTCTTCGGCGGGCGCCCCTTTCAGCCATGGAAGGGCAGCTTGGCGCAGCTCCACTTGCTTCTCCAAGGAATTGTACCAGGATTGAAGCTCACACGCGCGCTCCTCCGTGATCTCGCATCGTCGGTCTGCCTCTTGAGCCTCCTCGATCGCTCAGGAGCAGGCCTTTCGCGAGGCCACAAGAGATGCTTCGGCCTTCGCATTGTCAAGATCACGTTGTGGTGCGCAAGACTGATGGCCACCTTCAGCTTGTGCCGCTCCTCGGACAGCCATAGGCCTTATACTTCCGGAGGTGCGTCCTCGCCTTCGAGCTCTACACCGAGCTGGCTGACCGCATCCGTCGCCTTCTAGAGAAACTCTCGGCGGATGGCGCTGCGCTCCCGCGCATGCCTGAGCACGTCGTCGATGTCGTCCTCTGCCATCGACGTTGACGGAGGGCCCTGAAGTGGCTCGCCCCCTCTCGGCAGGGGGCAGGGGGCTGGCGCCCCCACAATCACTAGACGAGCCCCGCAAGTGACTCGGCCTGGCGCTGATCCATCCCCTGAAGAGGAGCCGAAGATCGACTTCAACCTCTAGTCGTCAATGATCAGTGGAGGTGCCCGGGGCAATCTGGTTGTACCCTGAGAAAGCTCGCGGAAGGAAGAGCAGCAAGCGTGCAGGCTCAAGGCACACCACGGGTCAGCCCACCTCTCCAGCCGAACTCGCGTCGGGGATGGCGCACAGGCTCGGGGCGCTCAAGGTCAGCGATGAAGATGAAGCCTGAGGAGGTGGCTTCTTGGCCAGCTTCGCAGGCTCGGCGGGAGGGATCCTGAAGGGCCACAGTCAGCAAAGGGAACAGGGGATGAGGAATTACAAGAAGGAGGGGCTTACTCGTCCATGGAGAAGTACTTCATGTGCTTCAGCGGGCGGCACGGGCGATCATTGCCACCAGAAGCCTCCTTCCTCTTGCGGAGGGCGTTGTAGTCTATGCGGAATCGGCCCAAGCTCTCGACGTGAGGGACGGCGCGTGGCATGGACGACGAAGCACCAAGGCGACCTGCCTCAGGGGTGCCAGGCTGCTGGAAGGAGCAATCTGGTGCCACCCCTTGGCAGCCTGGCGAGGCGTCGGGAGTTTTGGCCTCGGGAGCCGCAGGTTGCATCCCCTCATCAGCTACCACCTCGGGGTAGGATTCGCAAGCTCCGGAGGATGACGCCTCGGGAGCCCCGCGTGACCAGACTCCTCCCCCCAGCGCCCGGTGATGCTTGCCTCCCTGCACCGCCTCTTGAGGCAGGATCGACATGGGCGACCGGGGGAGGAGCCACGGCAACTGGATTCTCGCGGGGCCCCACGAGGTCAGCTGGGCGCAACCCCCATTTGTCGAAGCGGGGCATCTTCCTCACAAACTCGGCCCTGCCCGAGCAAAGATACAAGAGGGCGCCCCCGTGCCGGACGCTGCCTGGAGAGGGGTCGCCAGTCAAGACACTCAGCACCTTCCTCAGCATTTCAGGCGCAAGATCCCCTTCCTTGAGCCTCATGCGGTCTTGATGCCTAGTAAAAGTCCACATCAGACGGGAGTGGTGCTGGAGAGGAGTGATGCGGCATTGGAGTAACTCCTTCACCACCTGGGGCCCCGTCACGCCAAGCGTCCTCAACCTCTCAAAGCGACACCAGATAAAAGCGAGCTAGGGGCTCGTGAGCTTCTCATGACCCCAACCTGGATTGGGGATAGCAGGCAATGTCAGGTGCGCGAGCAGGGGGCTGGGCACCCCGACATCCACGTACAGCCAATGTTCTCGGAACCCGCTCATGGAAGGTGGGAGGCCGAAGTCGATCCCTGAGGCGGCCGTCTCTGGCACGGCCTGTAAGCTCACGCACCCCGAGCATTGAGATGGGTCAGTCAGGCACAGGGAGAAGAAGTGGCGCAGGAGAGCAATGGAAGGGGGAATGCCCACCATGGCCTTGCAGACAAAGGCGAAGACAACAAGAAGAGTAATGGATTGGGGACCGAGATGCATCATATGGATCTTGTAATGGGAAAGCACCACATGGAAGAAGGCAGAGAAAGGAGGAACCAGGCCCGCCCGCAGGGCATCAGCAAAGAACCGAACCTTCGTGAAGATCCTGTCGAAGGAGGCGTGGGATGCGGGCCAAGCCACCGTCCTTCCGTACTCATTGAAGCTGGAAGCAAGGGCGGAGTGGACCTTGTCCAAGGCTTCCAGATTAAATATCAGCGACTGGTCGACGGCGGGCGTAGCTGCCAAGGGCGAGCTGGCTGAAGGCGCAGGCTTCTTCCCTTTCTCCCTTTTTGTTGGCGCCATGGCAATAGAGGGAGAGCAGAGCTCAAGTCAGATTGGAGGCAGGAACAGAAGCTCAAGGAAGGAAGGGGAACAGAAAGCTCGCGGGCAGCAAGGGGGGAATAACCGTGTACAGTCTCGTGGCCGCCTAGCCAGGCGCATAATGGGGGAGCATGGGGAAGCAGAGACGCCCACGTCCAATCAACCGCCACGCGGCGACCAAGGCCGCAGGCTGTTGGGACCCACGGTGCTCTGCACTTGCCCCTTCGCTTCGCTACTAAGCCAAGTCCGAGCGCGCCTTGGGCACGGGGGCTACTGTCGGCGTTCTGGGAATGGGGGTCCCCCAGACTTGCCTACCTGCGGCCTGCGGCGTGGCTCAAGGGGTGGCCCAGTACGACCCATCTTCATCAACTCAAGATGAAGACCCTCATGAGGGGCCAATCCTTGCGGGGCGGACGACGCAAGGCTTCCTCGGGAACGGCCTCACCAGGCAGGCTTGCAAGGAGGCGGAGAGATCAAGGCAAGGGTACCTCACGAGGTGCTCGTGACACAAGCCATGACGATCGAGACCAGGCGGGCGCCAGCCTGTGCAGTGTCCTTGTTTCCTCTTTGGTGCAAAGGGGGCAAGCGCAGGCGCGGAGTACCGAGGCATCAGGCAAATGTTACCATTTCGATGCAACAAGACTAAGACCAGCAGAGCGGCAGGGCGGAGGTCATCGTGGAGCCCAAGACGGCATCATCGCCAGTGCCTTTGGCAGCCTAAGACCAACTTTAGTCAGGATAACTTGTACTAGATGTTCCCCTTCAAAATGTCCATTGTTGGCGCCCTTCCCGCTCAATATTTGGGAAGAGGACCAGGGCCTCTATATATAGAGATAGCCACCACAGTATAGGGCATCGAGATCTCATCAGAAGGCGGGAAGATCCATCCCAAGTAGAACACCGCACCAGCTCAAGAACACCTCTCGCGAGGCTGTTCTTCCCCTGTATTGTTCATCATCAGCCCCTGAGGCAATCCACCACACCACACACTGGATTAGGGTATTACACCACAACGGTGGCCCGAACCAGTATAAACCTCCCACTATGACCAGCCTTGGCCTCTCCCAGTGCTCCACCATGTATAGCTGCTAAGCCTGCCACGTAGGCATAAAATATGATGTGGCACCAATAAACTAAGCACCTATGCATTGAACACTTGAGTTACTAAGCCATTTAATGCACTTAGAACCTCATCTAAACAGCATGGTTAATAGTATAGCCAGCTGCTGGCTATTAGCCAGTGCCATGCCATCTATAGCCCATCTTATAGTCAACATGTACTCCCTCCGTCCGGGTTTATTAGGCCCCATCTTATTTTGGGCTAAAGTTTGACCTAAAAATTTAACTAATAAAATGTAAAATATATATCACAAAAACTATATTGTTAGAAAGCTCTTTCAAATACAAATCTAATAGTATAATTTTTTATAGCATATACTTTATATTTTAGTAGTCTATAGATGGTCAAAGTCTGGCCCAAAAAACGAAGGGGCCTAATAAACCCGGACGGAGGTAGTACAATAGTAGATCAAAAGAGTGTACTACTTTTTTATTACGTGGCCCACCTTTCATTCTAACAAAGTGCCTAGGAGCACGTGCTAGAGCTGGCTCTTCACGAAGAGCCCGCTTACCTTCTCTCTCCTCTTCTCTTTCCTCCAACTAAGCAGAAATATACTAGTTTATTCCTTATAGCCCGCTGACTCAACTCTATTGTACTTGCTCTAAGCACATCTAAGCACTTACTAGCACCCCCTTGACCGTGGACCTTGACGGTGTACGTCACCTTGTGTCTCATAATTTTCCTTGTCATCATTTGAGTCCTAAAGATCTCACCCACATCATCATTAGCATGCAGCCGCCTTGATAGACAACGTGCGCAGAAGGAGTAGAGGTGACTGGGGACGCACCACCACCACATCGTGGGCACTCCGTATGTGCTCGTGTGCGTGCAGCGTGCATGCTTTTCCATCAGTGCTAGCTCTAAGGCCGAGGTTGCGGTCGTCTTCGTCTCCGACTAGTAGTTGAGCAACGATGGCAAAGAGGTGCTGCAAGAGATGCGTATCGCCCGTTCGCGTCGAGCCGCCCGTAGCACGCAGCGAACCGGACGTCGTCGCGGATGGCGCACGCCTCCATCCAGCCGAGTGTGTGCGCATGCATGTGTTATTCACGTGCATTCTGCGGCTGAGCGTGTGTGCATGCACGTGTTGTGTACGTGCGTTGTGTGCTCCATGCTGTGCGCATATGTGCATGAGTTGGATCGGATGGAGTTAGTGTGTTGGTTTGCGTACATGCGTGGCTGCATGTGTCCTGTACATGCGTGGCTTGTTGCGTGGTTATCAATAGTTCAATATAAACTACTCCCTCCGTTCCTAAATATAAGTCTTTCTAGCCATTTCAAATAGACTACAACATACAGATGTATGTAGACATATTTTAGAGGGTAGATTCACTCATTTTGTTTCGTATGTAGTCCCTTATTGAAATCTCTAAAAATACTTATATTTGGGAACGGAGGGAGTATAAAACATCTTCAACTTAGCATCCTGATGTACCGTTTCTAGTGGTTAGCGAAAAGTTCATGTTCTTTTATTTGTTTATAGGTGGGCAGGCGGCAAAAAATAGGGGAAAACGCGCAAGGTTCCTTGCAGACGCTCCACCGCGAGGTTCCTTGCTCCTTCTCGGTCGTCGGGAATCTATGCTCTTCAACTCTTTTCTTTTACGTTAGCTTTGTTCATCCTTTTCCCAACACGCGAGACATCTAGCATCAAGGTGCACGTGTCATGCAAGAAAATGGAGATAATCAGATAAGCAGTGCGTAAGTGAGTCGTGCGGGGGGAAAAGCGGGGGGAAACCCTTTTTTGTAAGTGAGTCGTGCACTTCGATGGCACCTACGCAATATTTTTTCTCCTCGATGGCACGTGAATAGTGCACGTACTCAACGACGGAGTACGGGATGGTAGCAATGACATGGTCAGCCCTTTTTGGGAGAGAGTATGTACTACTAGTAAATAGCTTTGATGTGTCCCGTCAACTTGCAGAACGACGAGAAGCTTGATTACGCCTTCTCCCTCGCCAACACGTGCGCGGTGGCTCGCAGCATGAGGAGAAACTTTTGCTTACAAGCGGTGGACGTGCAGCAGTTCATTTGGTGTCAGATTGCCAGAAGCACTACTGTAGAACCATCGACTTCCGGAAGAGGCGAAGAGCCAAGCACAAGGTCACCTACTAACCTTAGGCTAGGCATAGTGGGAGTAACATAAGTAGGGGTACCTCCTTTTTTTATTCTAGAAACAACCACACGCAAATATCAAGGTGCTGGTTACGTACAACAAATTTCCTGGAGTCCGTGCTCAGCCCTCCTCTATCTCTCTTCTCAGCCAGCCAGCAGACGCGCACAGCCCATCGTCTGTTTGCTCACATGCGGTCCCACATGTCAGTGAAAACGCAAGAGGACCCACTGAACCTGCACATCTTTCACCTCGACGTGCTGGTGATGAAAAACAAATCCAATAAAGATCTTCTGTGGCCGCTTTTGGAGTTACTCAAGAGTGGTAAGATTCTATTTACAATTTAAGCCAAGATGCACATCACGTGGCTTTAACTACCACTCTATTTTCTTGCATGACACGACCTGGATGCTGGATGTCCCACATGTTGGCAAAAGGAGGAAGAGCCCGACCAAATCTTCGGTTGTGCTCTCGGATTAGACAAGTTGTACTAACTTAAAAAATTTATTGTGTACTCCCTCCGTTCCAAAATACTTGACTTCCATTTGTCCAAAAATGGATGTACCTGTATACAAAAACATGTCTAGATACATCTATATTTTGACAAATAGAAGGCATGTATTGTGGAACGGAGGGAGTAGAATGGATGCAAGTTTTGGTATTGGGAAGAAGAGTACATCCATATATTGATAGAGCGTTAGAGTTGGCCTTACAAGTGGGACCGTAGTTGAGGAAACCGACTATCGGCAAACCCCCACCACGCCCACCGCGCGATGGCTGAGTTAGAGAAATGATGAGGTTGAAGAGATTGCTCTAGCACGGACTCCAAGAAATATGGTGTCAGATGGAAGTCGTCTTTGGTGGCGTGTGTCGTACTCTGGGCGTGAATGCTTGTTACGCCCATGCCACCCTACTACTCCTACTACTTACTATATAGTACTAGTATCGAGGATTCTAGGTGCTGGTTACGTCTGATATGGCTACTGATAAAAACACCCGCCCGACGCGCGAAGCATGTGAAGCTAGTACAAATAGTGTACTACTATTGTTGATTGGCCTCATCCGATAACCTGTTGCAATGCACGTACAATTATGTATTCGGAAAATGTTTTTTTGCCTTGTCGCACCACTCACTCAGAGAAGCTACTCGAAAGCCATTCATAAATTTAGTAAGTTTATCACAGGCATATCATTTATTACATACAACAGGTCATCAACCCACATCGACAACGAGGATACATTATAAATACTAAAGTTTTCATCACACAACAAATAACAAGCAATGAAATGAACTTCAACTCAACCAATCCTTGGCGTTGGAAACGCTTGCTTTGAATCACAAGTGATTCTCTGGGACGGGCTATCTATTGTTGATCTCGAGACCAATGTAGGACTGATCATCCAGGCTGAAGCGACCTACTATATCAGTACCAGGGTAGGGAACCACCCAAATGTCTAAGGTATAGACACAGTTGCTTCTCATAAATGGTACTAGTAACGTTGTGTCAACAGCAGTTGGATCGCCTTTCACCATCATCAGATAGTTTTGTCCAAGGAAGAGCGAGTTTTCTCCAAGACTATCAATTATGTACCAGGGAGAAGGTGTTGGTGCTAGCACACTAGTATCCATCCCGAATACCATGCAACGGGTGTTGGAATAGGTCCGGAGAGTGCGACCATGGGAGACAACACGTGCTCCCTCAGTAGTAACAAACTCAGTGCGCTGTATACACATAAGAAGAGGTGATCCATCGGAATTAGTTGCCAGGCGCCACTAAGTATATACGTTCTGCTCGTCCTCATGCTTGTGATCATCACCATCGTCATCTCCCCCTTAGTTATAAAAAAATTTCAAGTATAGGTGGTGGAATGTTCACAGGACCTTGGAAACACAAGAAGAAGGTTAATTAGTAAAGGGAAACTTGCTAACCCGCATGCATGTGGATGAAACAATTATAATTACGGTGGAAGACAAACGTACCGAAAGTATAAGGATTGTGCAAAAACAGTGCCACGAGTGGTGGCAGCAAACACAAGGCCCTCGTATTGAATTGCATCACAGTACACATCCGTGTATAGAAACTGATTTTTGAGCAATATCCATCCAGTCGAACCACGAAGGACGGCAACAAGCTTGTCGAAGATAGCAACAACTTCATTGTTGTTGTAATTCCAAGAGCGGTTGGGAACTCGACAAATTGCTATCTTCCGTAGAAGACAATCACCATGATCGTATTTGAATGTGTGTACAATACCGGTGTGCTCAACCTCTGGGCAGTCTGCTGAGATTTTTGGAAGTGGAACCCAGTCACGAGTGTACACATTCACAAGTTCCCACTCGCAATTGGACCCAATGTAAACAACCCAATCTCCATTTGTGCCTGCCCAATCCTTGCCCTCAAGCGATGGCATCTTAACATCATACGTATCGTTATCAAGAGGCATCAACTTGCACAAGGCGAGGCCTCCGTTGTCCCCGTGCCAGTAGTCATCAGGGTCACGGCGAAGAAGATAGGGGAGATCAAACCGCTCCTTGACTCTTGGGTTCCTTGTAATGATGTTATTAGTTGAGTCGAGAATGGGCTTGAACGAACCTGCCATGCTAGCCGAGGTGATGACGTCGCACCGATCAATGAGTTCCTCCACCACGCCATCTTTCAAATCGGGGCAAGAATAACAGGGTCGTTTCCGGTCTGTTCCCTCCATGGAGAAGACGATCAAACAATGGCAGAAGGAAGGGTGAAGGGCTGAAGGAAATGGAGGGAGAGGATGAGCGTGCGACAGTAGTTCCAAATCGAGAAGGAAAGGCGAAGAGTCGGTGGACGGTTGCCAGTTTGCCACGGTTCACGAAGAGGCGCCCCGGCCTACACGTCCATTTGGAAATACTAGTAGAAAAGGACTCGTCGTCGTCTCACTGATATGTTGGAACGGGACCACATGTCAATGAAACATGGTGTGTAATTTCTCGTGCAAAATGCGATCTAGCCGCGTTGGCCCGAGATGCTGCATTAGTTTTTTTTTTGGAAAGTTTGCCGCATTAGTTATCAACCTTTATTTTTTTTTAACATGCAATCTGAATGGATAGCTCCTGTGGTCATCACACATGAGGGGATATAGTGATGGTTGATTCGCCCGAGCAACTTATTACTATGGGAATATGGGAGTACCAGCAGACTCAAGGAACAGAGAAATGATGGTTACTTCGTCCGAGCAACTTACTGTGGCGAAGGTGGGGCTCTGTGATTTGACTGCTCACTAGTTATTACTACTGCGGTGCAACGACCGGGGTGAATCTTTCCCTAAAGTTGTGTTGTGCACTCAATATTGCTGCATGGCAAGTGGAGCCAGATGAAGGATGTCCAACAGGACACAGCTTTGGTGCCTTAAAGGCACCTGCCTTTGGGTCACTGACATGTGGGTCAGCCATCTGTTGGACCCACATGTCATAGACACAAAGGTAGGTGCCTCAAGGCACCGAAGCATTGTCCATGTCCAACATGTCGGCGAAACGAAGTTGAATTGTTTCTGGCATTGCTATCAATCCTTCAGGACTTGTTTATATGTACACATAATTTTGATGAAATTGTACTGTGATGCTATGAAGGTTTCAACTTTGGTTCCCGCAGGAAAAAAAAGGTTTCAACTTAGGATTCATGTGTCTTGCCTCGAGATTATCTCATTACAACATTCCATCAAATACAAATGAAACTACCATGGCTAATGCATCTCAATGGTTCGCAGATCAACACCAATATTCACATCACAACTGAAGACAAAGTTGTGAGAAGGTGTACAAATAAAGAAAAAAATATAATTGATCGATGTTGTTCGTAGGCATGGCTCCATTTCCTTGGCACAGTGTTCATTGCTTGGCATCTAGTTTCACCCAACTCGGTAGCCACAAAAGAGGTGTATGAAGGACACCATAATCCTATCATTTTGTGCAGCTCCACTAAAATCGAGCGGACCATCCCTGTTTGCAAAGATATCGAGTCAGTGCGATTACAATAATAGTGGAACTAGATGATGAAACATAACACACATAAATAGAAGCCGATCACCTCTACAATCTCTCTTTAGGACTATATTCTTGTTGGAGAAGATTAGGCACGGAGTTGGATGAGGAGGATAGCAAAACCAATCTCCCTTTCCGCAGTCCCACATAAATGTAAAAACGTTGCCCGTGTGACATTTTGGCGGAACTGCACAAAACACTCTTTAGAAAAGTAATTTATGTAGTTCACCAAAAGGTCGCAATAGCAACGAGGTGAAAATGGATAGCCCTGTTTGCAAAAGGAGGTCGAAAGGAAACAATTACTACCCAATAACACGAGTTGAAGACACATATGCCAACAAAAAAGAAGCATGTTTCATGTAATAAGGGAAAGATAGCACATTGTGGTTTATCAAAAATGGTTTGAGGACGAGATTGCAAGATGGAAAGTACGCCGGCCGAGATACGATTTAAGCAAAGAACTAAAGAAGATCCACATGCAGCAATGTGGGAAGATGGGCAGTGGAGCAAGGCCGGAGGAAGCTGTACCTGAGGGTCATCGGGATGTTACTAGGAGGGCGCCGGCAGCCGGGATCTTCCCATACTGCGGCAGCGAGCAAGTGGCGAAGGCCCTACCGCGCTAGAGCTTGGTCACAGAGAACGGCGGGTACCGCAGATCAGGACGTGCTGCCTCAACACCGTCGAACAGAGAGACGATGCACATCCTCCCTTTCCGCCGGCGGACGGGATGCTGCCGGATCACTGACCAACGCTGAGAGAGAGGCCACGGCGGCCTTGTGTGAGATGGTGTGACAAGAGACAAACCCATTTTTCCATTTTCCCGACGGCAATCATTTTATATTCTATATGTGCCATTGAGGAATATATAACTATTTAATGCTAACGCGTCAAGTCGAACATTGTTCCGTCTAGGTGTGGTAGCCGACCCTCCTTTGAGTAAACAACCGCTACACGCGTCAAATTATCACATGGGCTGCCTTTTCGTATAGAAACGAACTCCACCGTCTACCCGCGCGGGTGTGGCCGGGAACGAGACGTGAGTACGTGCATCCTGCGTGCACTTCTTCTTTAGGTGCAGGTACGTACGTGGGGGGGTGTGAGAGATATGGTTTGTGTGAAACAGAGGCAATGTGTTGATGATATCTCAATCAGAAAAAACGTAACATATGCAATGTGTGTGAAACGGAGTCATGGACGTGAGATATCAATAGAATTGAAAACAGGGATGAAGTGTGTGGTTGCGCCATCGATAAAGAGTGCCATCGAATTTGTGTTTGCCCACGTCAAAGATATAGGGCGGCTAGCCTACTGGAATTTGAGAGGGCAGAGGTGCAGTTTTTCTCCGTGGCATGGATACCTACCTACAATGTTCGAGTATCAGTGTGTGTGGGGGGGGAGGGGGTAGAGACCAATCGACTAGTATATGTGTGGGGAAGGAGAGAGACCTAGCTATGTATTGAGGGAGATCGATCGACATCCATGGATATGTGTAGCAGAGGAATAAGGTTGGGAAAAAGACAAAGGTAGAGTGTCGGAGGGTTGGTGGTGGAGTGGCGTCTCACAAATGGTTGGAGAGGCCTGCTAGACAAACGGAGGGTATGAGTACAATATCAATAAGAGAGGGCGGGGATGTCCGTCTGTCTATGCACGTGCGTGTGAGAGACGGGTCGAGAGGTATTCAAGGATGATGAGGGGAGAAGATATGGTTGTGGTAAGCATACGCAACTACATGGGAAGATCAACCATCGTGTGTCCGAGAAAAGGAGAGACATAACTAGCGAGGTAAGTGTATCGGTGCTTGGTGAAAACGAATTATAGTCGACCTGGCTATATGTAGGGAGATCAGTTCATATACACGCCTGCATGTGTTAGAAGCAAATAAGGTCGAAGAGGCGACGGGGAGAGGGTGTGGCTAGGAGGTGGTGCGAGAGGCCTACCATGTCGAGGGGGGAGGAGTGTGTGAGTATGTGATCAATGAAAAGAGGGGCGGGAGTGTGCACCTGCGTGGAATCGTATTGGACATAGGGGGGCATGGACGGTGAGAAGAGAAGAGGGGAAGTATATATGTGTTTGTTGTAGGCACACTTGGCTAGAGAGGTATATCGACCGGTATGTGCCGGAAAGAAGGAGCCGGGGGCCTGCACACACTGCTGGTGGATGACCTAAAGAGAAATAATGAACGTGCGCGATGGTGGGGATGCTAAGGGTGGGTGAGAGGGGGCGGGCGTGTGCATGCACGATAGAAAGTTAGCGCTAGCTAGCTACAAATACAAGAGGATCGTGAAGGTGTAAAAGACGAACAAAGATCATAATTCATTATAAAAAAGTGGATACGGATACTTGAAGAAGATATCATAATGTAGAACATTGATTATAATTTGGGCTAATGTGTGGCTTTTGCAACTCAGGTCTAAATACTTGTCATATTGTAGGGGGCGGGGCACTATACTTTGTGTGATAAACACGGTGTACGTATGGAACATGATTTAGATTATGAATATATAGTTAGTACATCAAATGTACTATTATTTGGAATCAACATCAAGTGTATTCAAAAAATAGAATTCGAGTTCATGTAATACACATAGTTCATATCTATCTCTATAGTAATCATGTGGTGTGTTATCAGGTAATACACGAATGATGGTTGAAGTTGGAAACAATCATGATTGTAGATTCTTATTGAAATAGAGAAACAAATTCAAATTTAGTTCGAATTGCAGCAGTAGTATAGACATTTGGAATGCACTAAAATGTTGGTATGAGTAGGTTACATGCATTATACAGCAAGCAAAAAAATTAATCGGACATAACATGGATTCATACTCCCTCCTTCCATCTATATAGAGCGTAATGAGATTTTTAAGACCTCCTTTGACTATTGACAAGATTAATAGTACATGACATGCACAATGTGAAAATTATATCATTGAAAGAACCTTTCACGATTTAATTTAACGATTGTGCTTTGTGTAAGTTGCATGTCATATATTATTGCTCTAATATTTGGTCAAAGTTAGCATCGAAAAACGCATTAGGCCCTATATAGATGGAAGGAGGGAGTAGCTTTGAATAGCATTTGTATAGTAAAACGGAGCAAGACTCTCTCTTTGTGTGGTGTGAATAGTTTTATTTTTTTCGTTTTGTTTTTGGTTGAAGGAAGTGCGAATTGATTTGGTATGTACAAGTACAATATTACTACACGTTAGGCTTGTCCCTAAAATTCAACCCGCGTCTTGTTATATCCCGAAAATTCAGATATCGTGCTCCCAAAACGGGTGCCTTCACAACCCGCGTCTTGCTATCCTGAAATTACAACGCGCGCGAAAACTCCCTCTAGCTGCCAAATCCCGACATGCGAAATCCCCCTTCTAACCCTGAGCCGAAAGGGCCGCTAGTTCAAATCGGTGGGGGGGTACTTTTGTAACACACCATACATTTTGGACAAGCGCGTCCCTAAGTCATGCTTCACCCCCTCCCATCGCCCCCTTTTCGCCATTCGAAATCCCAAGGCGCCATAACCTCTCTGCTCTAGCCGCGAAACCCCACCCTCCTCCATCCGCCACCTCACCGCTGCCCAGCCGGAGCCTCTTCCCCGAGGATGTCATCCACCGCAACAGCTCGACGTCCCTCGTCCACCTCCCCGGATGTGGATCCGTCGTCCATCTCATTGTCCCACCGGTTTAGCCGCCCCGTCCACCACGTCCAAGGAGCTGCTCCGACGATCGCCTCGTCTATCGCGGCTACTCCATCCCCACAACGCCGCCTTAACCTTCTCCACCGGAACCGCAGCATCCTCACCGACTCCTCGGATGAAGCCGAGGCCTACTCGGCGCCACCAAAGAGGTTGTACACTCATCACATTGCACCTTCTCCTTAACTCGACCTCCCGGCAACGACGGTGCTCCATCCCGCACCCCCATGGAGCGGCTACCTTGAAGCCGGCTCCGCGGGCGACATCTCCATGGCAGCTCTCCCCCAGTGCGAGGCCCCTTCAGCGGCGGCGTCCATACCAGCCGGATCTGTTGCTGCTGCTCCGGCTCTCTCGCTTCGCTCAGCTGCGATCTTGCTCGGCTCTCGATCGATCGCTTCGCTTCGCCCAGCTGCTGCTGCTGCTCTCCCCCTCCCTCGTCTTCTTTGCTCTGCTCGATTAGCCACACTTGATCGGTGAATCGACTTTTGGGTCGATCAATTTTCAGGGGTTGGGGGCTCATGAGTTAAGGAAGAACCACCCTTGTGAGGGACGGGGCTCGCGGAGAGGGACCCCACTATCTATCTTAGGGTTCAGGGTGGGGGCGGGGGCCTAGAGGGCTGGCCGGGGCGGCGGTGGGGAGTTGTTTCGGAGCGGCGAGGCGGCGCTGGGGCCGGTGGTTCGGCCGGTGGTGGCTTGCGGCTCAGGGGGGTGCAGGTTGAAGATGAACTGCAGGCCCTCCCTAAACTACATGTCAAGTGCCTCTCTGCTACCATTTTGTTCAATTTCGACATTAGCATTCAGATTCCTGATGAAATTTCAGTTTTGACAGTTAAGTTGAGTCAGCAGTTTTACCTCATCTGTTGTAGTCGGTGGTTTTTGGTGATGTAAATTTTACATCCATTTTACATCATCTTGGAGATGCTATTAGAATCCCACTTGAGATTGACAATGTACATCTTGTCTGCTTGACCTTGACATCTTCTGGCTCACGAGCTGCTCCAACGACGAGCGATCCATCACAACATAGCGATTGCCACGGACACCGTCTCTGATTCCTTAGATCTTCCTCCACACCTCGACAGCCACCTCCTGCCTCACCGCTTCAAATGACCAACCCAATTATTCATGCATTTTGTTGAAAGGAATGAAGCAAAACATCCACCTGGACCTACTTTTCAAAATCCTATGCATGAAAAAAAGACCAAGTGCATTAGTGCCAGAATAACATTCCAACTGTACACGCTTTCATATGGTTTCACTTTATTTTGGCCATGTTTCTTTGCATTCCCCTGCTCTTCCAATTCCTGTAAACCAAACACCCAAGTTGACAGAAATCATGTGTTTACAAATGCTCTGTTTACCATGTGCATTTTCCTATCCTATTCCGGTGTTTTTCCTATCCCTGCGTTTTAAGAATCATGCAAGCCAAATGAGCCCTTACAGAATTACTTCAGTTACAGGTACGTGTCGAAGGGAACTTTGTGTGGTTTGTCCTACTCCTGCCACGACATCGTCCACCTCACCTGAGCTGCTCCATCGACAGAAGCATCCATCAAACCAGACATAACGACTCCTGACTGTCGTGGAATTGTCACGACAGATGTCCTAGTGTAAGGACTTAGTCGCGAGGCCAACGCATCTATGTGGTAGCTTGAGAGGGGTTGGGCGGAATCGAGAGATGCAACACATAAGACGAGGATTTAGACATCTTCAGGTCCCGAGAAACATCATCCGGTAATAACCCTATATGCTGTTTGTGGCTAGGTCTCATTATGATCATGAGGGAGTCGCCGTAAGCCGGCTCTCCTCTTTCTGTCTAGCCCTAGATATTGTTTCTTGTTGCGTGTCCCTCTTTGGGGAGCCCTGACTCTCCTTATATATGTTGAAGGGGCGGGTTACATGACTAGTCCTAGTAGGATTTGGATTACTCTATTACAAGTGGAGTCCTAGTCTTGCTTACTTTATAAGAGAATATTCCTTGTGCTTTCCTCATAAACCGGCCCACCATTAACATGAGCCGGCCTTCTGGGCCTTGGGCCTTGTCATCCATCTGACCCGCCCGCCGGGTTACTATGAGCCGCCAAGTCCAGGCGGATTACCCGTGAATCACCAAGCTCTGGGAGGGTCATACTTCTGGCGGTTTACACCGCGGGGTATATCCCCAACATTAGCCCCCATTTAATTTGGATTTTATCCATGTTAAACTGATCTACAACATAAACACAAGAACAAATTTGATAGGTTGCACTCAGGGTTAAATATTCTTGTAAGCCGGCACCTGATCATCCTTAAGTCCTTGACATTTCTTTCTTGATATGTATCCATGATCTCATAGCAAATCTCCTTAGCAGATATGTCCCAATTTTACCAATGCAAAAGATCCAGATACTTCCATTGAGAAATCCGGGTCAACAGGCCAGCTTCAGAGTCAATTTGCTGACATTGGTCTCTTGTTAAGAAATATTATAAGAAATAATCCATTAGAGTCGGTTTCCAAAGCTCCGGCTTAATAAACATATTGGACTCAAGATTCATCTGGTGATCCGCCGGTTTAAAGATGTAGAAGCTGGCTAGTTATAACTACCAAAATTGCCGGCTTGTAAATATTGATAGCACCGGGTAATAACTGTTTCCGATGCCGGGTCATAATTGTTGGTGACACCGGATCATGATTGTTGCAAACACCAGGTCAACCTAACCTACTCAAAACTGAGAATTTGAAGATTTTTCCCCTTATATGTATATCACCTGTAGCCCCCAAGTGCCGGGTTGTCATGCTTGCAGCAACCTGGGACTTGTAATTGCCTTATGCTCATAAAACTTCAACCAGTGTAGCCCCCAAGGGCCGGGTCATTATGCAATAATGAGCAGGGACTTTGTAAATATTATCATGTAAAGCAGCAATGTGTAGCCCCCAAGGGTCGGCTCATTATGATGTGATGAGTCGGGTCTTCAATGAGGTGAACAAAATGACTTTGCATTAGCCCCCAAGTGTCATGGTGCATGCTTGCAGCGACATGAGACTTGCATATTTGATGTAACCTTAATTTGAATAATATAGTTGTAACGCCCCGGATTCGATGCGCCAGGTGTCCGCCAGTTATTCGCCATCATTGCCATGTCAGTTGCTTGTGTGTTGCATTTTATCATGCCATCATGTGCATCTCATTTCGCATTCGTGTTTGTCTCATGCATCCGAGCATTTTCCCCGTTGTCCGTTTTGCAATCCGGCACTCCTATGTTCCCCGGCGTTCCCCTTTTGTCTCCTGTTGTGTGCGGGTGTTAAACTTTCTCGGAATGGCCCGAGTTTTGCCAAGCGGCCTTGGTATAGCACCGGCAGACCGCCTGTCAAGTTTCGTGCCATTTGGAGGTCGTTTGGTACTCCAACGGTTAACCGGGTAACCGTAAAAGCCTCTTTTGTGTGCAGCCCAATACCCCTTCCAAAGTGTCCCAAAACCCATCCAAACCCCCTCCATGCTCTCGGTCGTTCGATCACGATCGCGTGGCCGAAAACCGCTCCTCATTTGGACTCTCCTAGCTCCCCCTACCTATCAATATGTGCATCCCCCCGATTTTTCGCGCAGATCAAACCCTAGCCAAACTCCTCCCCGCCGCCGGACATGTCCGCCTCCGCGCCGGACGCGTCCATCGCCCGCCGCCCGTCGCCGGACCAATCCGGGGCGCCACGTCACCAGCGCCGCCGCCCAGCCAATCGCGTCCGCCACGTGGCCTCTCCGCCGCCGACCACCACGCCCGCCACCGCAGCCGCGGGCCGCGGGCGGTAAGCCGCCCGAACCCGTCTTGCGCTCGCCCAACCCCAGAAGCGCCGCCCGGCCAGGCGCCTCGCCGTCTCCAGCGCCGCCCTCGGCCGCCGCCGCACCCGGCCGGCCCGCTCCGCCCGGCCGCGCCCGCCCGCCCGGAGGAGCCACCGCCAGCAGCGCCTCCCGCCGGACCTCGTCTTCGGGCGCCGCCCCGGAGCCTCCCGCCGCCGGCCATCCTCGCCGGAGCGCCTCCTCCCCCAACCCAAGCCGCATCCTTCCTCAATTCCTGTCGTCCGAGCCGGCCAACCTCGGAATCCGTGTCCAGATCCAGATCCAGTCCACAAAGGTTGACTTTCCCCCCTCTGAAAATTCCCAAGTCCCCGAAATATTTTGACATTATCATGCCATGTTCATGCATGATAACTTGCTGCATACTGCTCCATTTTGTGCGAGTAATATGTCAAATTGTTCATCTCAACGAGTACTTCATTTTGTTCCATTGCATCATGTTCATTTGTGTTCATCTTGATGCCCGAAATGCTGTTGGAAGAGTGCTATGTGATGTTAATCTGCTGAAACTGTTATAACATGCTCATTTGTCATTTTTTCCATGATTGATGTGTGCATCCTATGAGGTTGATGTCTACATGTGTTTTGATCTATGCTATGCCATCTTTCCAGAGGTGCAGTCCATGTATTTTTGTGACTTGTGTACTGAGTGCATTGAGCTTGTTAAGTAGGGTACTTGTTGTTGCTGTTTTCCTGATTGATTCTGTTATATTTTGTTGCTGTGTAAACCTACTGCTACAAGTTGTTCTATGCATAATCTGGAGATGTTCACTAAGGATGTTTTGTACTACATGTCATGCTCTATCCATTCATGCCCCTGGTTGCATTTGTAGCCTGCTGTAACATGTTGTTATCTTGCTCCAAACTTGCTAAATAATGTTGCTGTCAGCCTGTTAACATTAAGTTTAATGTTTCCATGATTGTTGCTAGTGATCCATGCACCCTATGAACTTGTTCTTGCCATGCTTAGCTTCATAAACATGTCTTCTTACTGTTGGTTGCCTTGCCATGCCATGTATTGCTCTGCTGTGAGTGGTTCAAGTTCACCAACATGCCTACTTATTGTTGTTCCTGCCATGTTTGAATCTGTCATATAACTTGCCATGTTTACATGTGTGCCATCATATTCTCTGTGCCTTTTTGGCTCATGGTCAGTAAGGGACTTTTGTTCTATGTAATTAGTAGATTCAAGCCATGCCTTTGTTTGCCATGTTAAATTCCTGTAGCATGTTGTTTGATAGCTCTAAACATTGCAACCTGATGTTATTTCTGCAAAGTCTGAAACTGTTAATATATGCAATCTTTCCATGTGTTTTTGAGCATGTTCTAGTAATTTCTGGAGATATCTCAGTGTTCATGTTTTGTCATGCTTTACCTGTACTTCATGTCCATGCCTTTTGTTCTTATGTTGGGGTGCTATAGCTTGTTGTTTTGATGCTTGTAAGATGCCTAGTTGCTGTTATGGACAGATTGTTGCTATAACTTGTATAGAGTGTATGTGTTGAACCGTTGCTCCGTTTTGAGTGTGCTCTATATGAAACTTGCTTGATTTTGCATGTAGCTTCATATTATCATGTTGCATCCTTGTTTTGAGGTGTTTGCTTGATGTTTGAGTGCCTTTTTGCATCAATGCCATGCTTAACTTGTTTTGCTCATATCTTCTAGGCCGTAGCTCCGGACTAAATGAACTTTATATGTAACTTGACTAGAATCTCGTGTAGATCATCTTGGTGCTTCTTAACTTGCTGTTTAACAACTTGAACATAAGGTTTATTCAGATCTGGACCAATTTTGAAACTTGCATATAAGGACTTACCGGAATTGTTATATGTTGTTCCCGGCCTCATTTAAACTTGCCTTGATGTGTTGTTCTTGTTTGCATCATCTCTTGTCATGAGTAGCTTCATGTAGCTTTGTCATGCATCATGCTTGTTGTGCATCATGTCTTGTCTATATGTGGTGTGTTTACCATGTTGTGTGCTTCTTCTCGGTAGTTCCCGTTTCGTTGCAATCGTGAGGATTTGTTCGTCTATGCTTGGTTCGTCTTCGTGGCTTCATCTTCTTCATGGACTCGTTCTTCTTCCTAGCGGGATTTCAGGCAAGATGACCGCTGCCCTGGATCTCACTACTATCATTGCTATGCTAGTTGCTTTGTTCTATCGCTTTGCTGCGCTACCTATCATTTGCTCTTCAAGCCTCCCAAATTGCCATGAACCTCTAACCTTTGACACCCTTCCTAGCAAACCGTTGTTTGGCTATGTTACCGCTTTGCTCAGCCCCTCTTATAGCGTTGTTAGTTGCAGGTGAAGTTGAAGATTGCTCCATGGTGGATAGGATTTTGTTGGGATATCACAATATCTCTTATATTATTAATGCATCTATATATTTGGTAAAGGGTGGAAGGTTCGGCCTTATGCCTGGTGTTTTGTTCCACTCTTGCCGCCCTAGTTTCCGTCATACCGGTGTTATGTTCCCGGTTTTTGTGTTCCTAACGCGATCGGGTGATTTATGGGACCCCCTTGACAGTTCGCTTTGAATAAAACTTCTCCAGCAAGGCCCAACCTTGGTTTTACCATTTGCCTCACCACCACCTACTTTTCCCTTGGGAGTAATTAACCCAAGGGTCATCTTTATTATAGCCCCCCCCCCCCCGGCCAATGCTTGTCTAAGTGTTGGTCCAAACCAGAGCACCGTGCGGGACCATCCCTTAGTAACTTGGGTTACGTCGGTACCTGTACGCTTAGCTTATCCGGTGTGTCCTGAGAACGAGATACGTCCGACTCCTATCGGGATTGTTGACACATCGGGCGGTCTTGCTGGTCTTGTTTTACCATTGTCGAAATGTCTTGTAAACCGGGATTCTGAGACTGATCGGGTCTTCCTGGGAGAAGGAATATCCTTCGTTGATCGCGAGAGCTTATCATGGGCTAAGTTGGGACACCCCTGTAGGGTATAAACTTTCGAGATCCGTGCCCGCGGTTATGTGGCAGATGGGAATTTGTTAATGTCCGGTTGTAGATAACTTGACACCAGATCCGAACTAAAACGCATCAACCGAGTGTGTAGCCGTGATGGTCTCTTCTCGGTGGAGTCCGGGAAGTGAACACGGTTTCTGGGTTATGTTTGACGTAAGTAGGAGTTCGGGATCACCTCTTGATCATTACTAGTTGACGACTGTTCCTTTGCTTCTCTTCTCGCTCTTATTTGCGTATGTTAGCCACCATATCATGCTTAGTCGCTGCTGCAACCTCACCACTTTACCCTCTTCCTTTCCCATTAAGCTTTGCTAGTCTTGATACCCATGGTAATGGGATTGCTGAGTCCTCGTGGCTCACAGATTACTACAACAACAGTTGCAGGTACAGGTTATGCGATGATCATGATGCGAGAGCGATGTTTGCTTGTTTTGTAGTTCTTCTTACGCTTCTTCTTCGATCGGGATAGGTTCGAGTCGGCAGCTTTGGGCTAGCAGTGGTGGATGTCGTTTGAGTTTCTGTTTGTGTTCCATCCGTAGTCGGATGTTGACCTCTTGTAAGATGATGTTGTATTCATGTGGCATTGTATGCCTTTTGTATGTATCCCCATCTATTATGTAATGTTGATGTAATGATATCCACCTTGCAAAAGCGTATCAATATGCGGTTCTATCCTTGGTGGGACCTTCGTGTCTCTTTAGGATAGTATCACATATTGGGCGTGACAGTAGCCCCCAAGTGCCAGGTCGTAAGCCTGCAGCGACTCGGGACTATTCCTTCCATTGTAGAATAAATCATATCCATTAATAAAATAATAGCCATTGCGCCAAAGCGACTTTGAATACCTCATATGTTGATAAGTAAATCCAGAGTTTAAATACCCGGCGGCTCTTGGCCGATGGCGATTTAATACACCTCCATTGTAAGCCGGAATTTTTATAACCCGGCGGCTTATAGCCTTTGAGAAAAATCCAGAACGGATAATCATTTTGAAGCATCAAATTTGGTAATGAGCTTGAACTTAATCATTTATGTGTCATATTTCTGCAAATCCTCCAAAGAGTTTAAACAACATATGCCCTCGCGACTTAACGTCAAAAGCCAGGTCGGGTAACCACCCAAATGTAGTCTTATCCTGCACACAAGTAGATCACAAGATCCCTATGATCCTTTGAATGATACCGCCGGCTTGTGTGACCCGGACGGTGAAGTTGATAACTCAACTCTGTAAGAGCCGGCACATATGATATTTGTGACAACTCAAATACTTGCGATTGTATAAAAATAGATAAAAAAAATTTAGGCTTCTGATTCGAATACGATCAGTAAACCGTTCCAAAGGGGTTAAGCTAAGATTCGAATATGATCATATAGCCCCCAGTGGCGTTGGCGTTGCCGATCAAAGTGGGTATCGACAGCTATGTTCTCTTTCATTCGAATACGACCTATGTTTGAACAGGAAGCCCCCAAATGAACTTAAAAGTTGTTTACGACGCTGATTCAAATACGATCCATGTCGATTCCCAAAGGGGTTGAGCTATGATTCGGATACGATCAAGAAGCCCCCAAGTAGGTTCAGCAGTTTGCTAATAAAAGGGGTATCGACAGCTATGTTCTCTTTGGTTCGAATACGACCTATGTTTGAACAGGAAGCCCCCAAGTGACCATATAAGTTTTGGCATTGCGCCAATCAAGAGGGAACTGATAGCTATGCCCGATGAGCAGGAAGCCCCCAAGTGACCATAATAAGATAAGTCGTAAGGCAGGATACCCATGTTTTGAACCGTGCATTATGGCAGCAAGCTCCCTTTGGTAACCATTAATTTGTCTGAGATCTCGAACTTGCGAGAGATTAATTCTTTTGAACCGGAAATTCTTAAACCAGATATTGAGATCCTCAAAGCTTTGTAAGGGACAAATTTACCTTGATCCGGATGTTGAACCAGTTTTGAGAGCTTCAAAGCTTTTGCGGGAGAAAGATGTCTCTTGAGCTGTATTTTAAACCGGAATCTTCATTTTGAACCGGAAATTTTTCTGACGGCCTTTAAATATTTGCCAATAAAGCAGTAGCCTCCAGGTCCGGGTTATCTTCCCTTCAATGACCCGGAGTTCGTGAATTCATTGAAACCGGCTAATTTTGTTGAGCCATACCATTGTAGCCCCCGGGTCTCAAGATGACTCGAAGTGTTGGCTTGAGATTCTCCATATTTGACCATAGCAGACGGTGTATATCATTGGCGTTGATAGCGCGATGTGAATCCACAGAAGGTTGAGGTGACTGCGGCGGGTTATAAATGATCCCGTATGAGCCGTGTCAGCAACTCGGCCAATGGTTCCTTCGAATTGGTTGTTTGAAGTTAACCAAACTGTAGTAGCGGCGACTTGTGCGCCCGCCTATTGAACCATCCAGTGTAGACGGCGGTTGATAATATATGATAATTTGCCTCCAATTTGTTGGAAGAAAAAAAACCGGGCTTCCCAAATAGTGACTTGCTCATACTCAGTAAACAGCTCATTCAGACAAGTGCGGCCCGGTGCGTTGATGTAGACCAGGCCACGAGAGACGGACGGTAAAAATGACCGCAACATCTGAGGCGGCACAGACAGATGAACCGGCCGCGGCATTGTAAACCGGGGCGGACGGGCAAGTTGTCCTCGTTGTTGTAAACCGGCGTGGTCGCGAAAGACGGCCACGACGTTGTAAGCCGGCGCGGTCGCGAGAGACGGCCACGGTGTTGTAAGCCGGTGGGGAGTCCGTTGAATAACGACGACCACCTATGCCAAAAGATATCGGCGTGCCTCCATCCCCGTGGTATAATATCACTTTTTGTCATAAATAATTTCCCTGCATAAACAATATTGCAGACCAAGCAAAGATAAATTTGTTCTTTGACAGAAAACAATGTACGCTAATAAACTTTAAGCAGATAGATATCACCTGATTGTCCGGACGATGGATGATCCGTTCCACGAATCAATTTCCAGTACTTGCAATAGGCATTTAGCTACTCTCTCTTGCCTTCGCAAATGCTGATTGGTTACTCATCCCATCGACTCAATATGGCCCCCGCAGCTCAACACGGCAGGGGCGGTTCAACATGGCTCCGGCGGCTCAACGCAGCGCGGCGGCTCAAAAGCCAGAGGAGACTGTGGTAACGGGCGGCTCAGCAAGGCTGGCGGATTCGGCATTGAGCAACTTTGTTGAGGGCGAGGCCGGCCGTTTATTGTAGGGACTCCTTATTGTAGCGGGTCGAGAAAGTGGCTCTAGACGCGGCTATTGACCCGACGACAGGGTGGACGGTGGCTCCGCCGCTTGGAAACGTGGCTGCAGACAACAATTGAAGACTGAAGGTAATTGAATCTTTAGGTGCACCATGCCATCTTCTTTTCTTTTTCTTTCTTTAGGTGCATGTGCTCAAAATCAATCGGCCCTCGCTCCTTGTGCAAATACTATTGGTGCTTGGGATTTCACGTGGACTAGCCTTCAGCTAGTATTATGGAGTACTACTACCTCCTTTCCAATTTATAGGGCTCAATTCAAAAATCTCACCAACCAAGGTAGATGGTGAGTGGTGGAACAATTGTTGTAGTTTGCAAAACCACTCAATTAATGCGCTTGTTTTCCTCAAAAATTGTGTTTATGAATGCATTAATTGCAATGCATGCATGCATAAAGTACATGCATTGGTCAATTTTCTCTTAATACTTGCATGTATTGATTTATTGCACCTTGAAATCTGAACATGTGATGGGGAACAACCAAATTGAGACTTATAAAATGGGAAAAATAAAATTTTGAGATAAGCCCTATAAACCGGAAAGGAGGGAGTAGTAAACTGCTCTACATCCGTGTCGGCATCAGCGACTGTACGCTTTGCAATAACTCTCATTGTTTAAACGCCGGTTGATGCACAGTTCTCTCGGATCCTTCTTTGAATGATGGAGTAACAGAATCAGCAGGTGGTCCAGTGGCGGGAGCGGAGGATGAGCCTATTGCGGCGACATTGGCAGACTGCGGCCCTCGGACGACGGCTGCTCGCGGGCTGGGACGAAGGCGAGAGCGGTTTGACTTGGCCATGGCTGAAACAAAGCATGTCGGCGACTCGACGAAGGACCGTAGTGGTTCAGCAAAGCAGTCGGCGCGGGCGGCGAGCCGGCGAGCGTCTTTAGCACGGAGGCGGCAGATAGCCAGCGCGGGTGGCCCAGAGTAGTGGAGATGAAGCCCCGTGGCTTGAGCATGAGGCGAAGCGGTTTAACGCGGAAGTGAGGGTCGCAACACGGACAGATGCCGGGGCCCGACGACGACTCGAAGAGACAGCGATTTAGCGACTTGAGGCCAAGACGGAGGAGGCGAGTCCGAGCGGGACGCGGCTTGACGGCGGCCGAGCGCGGCGCGAAGCAACGCGCGGGTCATGGAAGGAGCACACGGGCGGCCCGAGCTTGCGAGCCAGCGACTCGTGGGGCGGGTCCTGGCGCGCTTGAGTGGATACGGCAGTATAATCCGGGTCATGGTCAATCTGGTTGACCCACATCCACCCCCCCCCCTTCTAGTCGTGGCCCCCATGTTGGGAACGGCAATGATGAGGTTGACCGAGTCCTCCTCTTGTCGTTTTGTCCCACGTACGTGCCCATCTAGATATTAGTACATGGAGTAGCAATCAATTCCCGATCTCCGTGCTGGCCATGTAGTAGCACTAGGGCGTTGGATGCTTTAGCACTAGATTCCTCCCTTAAATACTCAATTTTAGTCCATGTAAAACAACTGCTGTGATGACTCCCCACGCGTGCTGCTTTACCTTGATTACGATCCTTGTACTGTTTCCTCTTTGACACGGCTTAGCAATTTTTCCAAAACCTGTACTTGGACAGCGGAGGCGTCAAATCAACGTTGGCGACTTCGTTGCAGCGTACGGCGCACAACCCTAATTCTCATCTCCAATTTTGAATATGCCAGCTCCGGAACCATGATTCTGATCTTAAACGACGAACTTTTTGACCCTGCCGTAAGGCTGTTTCATGCCGGGTTATCCTATGCAATTTGTTCTCTGGCTTTTCTTCATCTGGTGAATTGCGAGCTTCTTGATTCCTGGAAGAGATCCCTCCAAGAACTCAACACCACCGTGCGCAGGCCCCACGGTGGGCGCCAACTGTCGTGGAATTGTCACGGCAGATATCCTAGTGTAAGGACTTAGTCGCGAGGCCAACGCATCTATGTGGTAGCTTGAGAGGGGTTGGGCGGAATTGAGAGACGCAACACATAAGACGAAGATTTAGACAGCTGCACGCCCCGGGAAACATCATCCGGTAATAACCCTACATGCTGTTTGTGGCTAGGTCTCATTATGATCATAAGGGAGTCGCCGTAAACCGGCTCTCCTCTTTCTGTCTAGCCCTAGATATTGTTTCTTGTTGCTTGTCCCTCTTTGGGGAGCCCTGCCCCTCCTTATATAAGTTGAAGGGGCGGGTTACATGACTAGTCCTAGTAGGATTTGGATTACTCTATTACAAGTGGAGTCTTAGTCTTGCTTCCTTTATAAGAGAATATTCCTTGTGCTTTCCTCATAAACCGGCCCACCATTAACATGAGCCGGCCTTCTAGGCCTTGGGCCTTGTCATCCATCTGACCCGCCCGTCGGGTTACTATGAGCCACCAAGTCCAGGCGGATTACCCGTGAATCACCAAGCTCCGGGCGGGTCATACTTCTGGCGGTTTACACCGCGGGGTATATCCCCGACACTGACCGTCTTTCGCCGCCTCAGATCTCCTTCCCTGCCGCCGGCACCCACCGCTATGGCATCACCATCATCGAATCGGCAGATGAACCTGAGGAGTACACGGGTCCACAAGAGAGGTCGCACTCTTTTGTTTCTGCTTATGTTATGCATTGCTTAAACTTACCTGCTACTTTATCGTCCTGTTCAGCTCTTGGACTCCCAAGTCAGGTCCAAATTAATGTTCAAACTTTAGTTGTAAATTAGTTGTGGGGCACATATCGAGGCAGCAATGAATAGTATGTCTGTCTAATATCTGGTTCACCTAGGGTATGCCTATGTTGTTCATCTAGGGTGGAAAACAAATAGTAAAGCAATCATCATCTGTCTTTTTATTAATTTAAAGCAATCATCAGCCTGCTATCATTATTTTTGGATCCATCCACTGGTTGTTACCATCACTCTAAATTTCTGCATGCTCTCCTTACATAATCTCACCATATTTTTTTCGTATGCATGTCACATATTGTACACAGTCATGCTGAACATGTAGAGAAAAAGAGAAGAGTTTTGCCTGGCAATACAATGTCATGCAGACATCGCTCCATGGTGGGTTCAATGGCAAACCCTCCCCACCCCTGTCCAGATTGTAATCTAGAGGAAGATATCTATTCTGAGGTAGATTCAAACGCCGCTGACCACTCCTATTTAAACCCCAAGGTGTTTGCTCTACCTTGGCATGATGATGTTAGTCATATCATGCATATGTTGCCTTGCAGTGCCTACTTTTGACATCATATATGTCATCTGCTTAGTTTAGACATGTTCTTTAATGCCACCTGTTTAGTTTCTATATCATATATGGGAATTATGCAGTCTCATGTCTTTTAGCCAGCCACAATATATGTGAAACATGCAATGTCATCCTATTTAACCAGGCATCATATATTTGAATGATATCTTTCCCATCATTTTCTTCATTACATTTCCATTTGTCGACAATGTTTGTAAATTAAACTACTCTTCCTATGAATCAGCCATTTGGGTGGGAGATGGAAAAATCTGGAGTGAAAACAAGGCCTTCAGAGCAGACACTGCTACCTGTTGAAGCAGATCTCTTGTTGGGTCCCGATAGCTCCTCAGAGATGGATTCAGAGACAGATGACCAGTCCTATTCCCCCACTGAGGTGTATGCTCTAACTTGGCACGGTTATACTTCTCATATCATGCATATGGTGTCTTGCATTGCATAGTTTAGACATCATATACACAATATTCAACACCATGTTCTTAGTTCAGACATCATATCGAATGCCCTCTGTTTAGCATATAAATCACATATGTGAATTAAATGATGCGATCCTGATTACTTAGATAACATGTAGGTGAATTATGTCATGCGATCTTGTTTAGTTATTCATCATATCTTTGAGTTATGTTATGCTATGCTATCCAGTTTAGATAGACATCATATATGTGAAATTATGTCATGCTATCCGTTTTAGTTAAACAATATACATGTCAACTATTTCATGCCCTCTTTTTCTACACTATCTATTGCATCATCTCTCATACAATGTCTGTACATTCAACTATGTTTCTGTTTATCAGCCATTTGAATTGGGCAGGTGATGCGATATCTAACGGACTAAAACACGGTCTTCAAATAAAACAGTGCTACCTCTTGGTGGAGATAGCACCCCGGTTGTACATGCACAAGAACCAGCCCTACCACACATAACCCAAACTCTCGCAGATTGTACCCCTACTGCGATGGACAGAGAACCAGCTTCACCCAATCTAACTCCAACCCCAGCCGATAGTAACCTAGTTCCTGTTGACATAGTACCATCTCCACCACAGAGCTCCCAAACAAGAGCAGTTAGTAAGGTAGTTCCAGTGCCCAAAGGGCCAGTACTATCACGGCGAACCCCAACTCCACCAGTTAGTACGCCTATTCCTGTGGAGGAAGCACAACCAGCTAGTCGTAGTTTAGCATCTATCGCATTTGATGTTGTTAAATCGTATAAAGCGTATCTTCCCATCTTGGAAATATTATATGAAGATGAAGTAAAATGCCGATTCAGGTGTTTGTCCGGGAGTTATGTGTAAGTAATGTTATTCGTGGCAATTACTTTGCTTTGTCCCATACATCCTACCTCCATGATGGGTATAATACAGACAAATTTTCCCATTTTTCTCTATAGAGAAGGACCGATTTGGAAACTTCGGGATGAGGTAACCTGTGCTAATACCTCTGCTATCTTCAAGAATGCATGGTGGCATGATCGAATTACACAAGAAAACGTGCTTCAGCGCAAAGAAACTCATCAAATTCCCTTACGTTCTCCACGAGACACATTCTTCGGACGATGGTAGGGAACGCTTTGTTCATACTAGTCTGAACCAAGAATCTGGTAAGGTCTATGAGCACATTTTCTATTTTTAAGTATTATATTCCTGCGTCTTACTGTACTCTGTTCATGTAGAACAAGTGCCTAAACCTAAAGAACAATTGTTCTAATTTAAGATTCCATTGCTATCATAGTTCAAAAAAGCGCTAGGCATTAATTATGCGTTTTGCCACCGCCTTGCGCTTTACTGACCAAAGCGCATGCTTATGCACAGTTATGCACAAATTAAGCGTAGTTATGCGCAATGCGTTTTGCCAACGCCTTTTTTAACTATGATTGCTTTGCTCTTGTATCACTGTATTTACTCATACAAACTTATTTTTAAATTGAAGGATCCAATCAAAACTCCAATGGCACAGCAGGTATGTTCATGCATGTTTCTTTAACAGGTTGGCTCTTATCAATAGCTCTGTTGATTTCAATTTCAATTGTGTATACAGTTGACTTTCATATCATGCACATTACTAGCATCACAACAGAGCCAATAGTGTTGTTGTACATGTAAACCCGTGGTACCCATCTGAAATCTTGTTGTGCCATGTAGTTTCCCACGCTTTGTATTCTTTCACTGCTGCTTTGTCTTGAACTGATATGATTTCAACTGTGTCTCTATTTTGATTTGGCAAGACAATGCAGTGACCATAGGACATAGATATATGTTTGTTTGATGCTTTTATTATGGACTAGTACTTGGCACTAGAAGACTTGGTACTTTAATCCTATCCACCTTACTAATGAACCGGTTCACCGAAATGAGTTTCATATACAAGTACATGCTAAACTTGTTATGTGTCTGCTTGTTTCGTCTTTTAGAATGCTGACAGAATATTGGGGAAGAGTGCCTTATTAAGCAATGGTAAAGGAAGTAATGCAGATAAGGTTCAGGATAGTGACACGTCCTTGTTGGTCTCCAACAAAGCTGATAAAAGAGCTAAGGAAGACTATCGTGAAGACAGCGAGACAACCCCAAAGTCCTGTCTTGGTTTAGTGTTCGGGTTATTGGCCACTACCGCTTGCACAAGCTATTCAAACTCACTATCTGAATCTGTTCGGTTTCTTGAGTCACAACTACAAGTTGAAAAACATCGATCAGCTGTGCTGCGACAAGAAGCGGAAGGACCGCGGAAGTCCCTGGAGCATTCAGATGCATACTTTCTGGTGCAACAGCAAGCGTTGGAGGATTTTAGCGTCAAACAGGACAAAGCTAATAAGCTTGCTGTAAGTGCATCTAGTGCCCCTTAGTGATTTTGGTGTATTGAAGACTTATAGGTTAAGTAACTGATGCGTTTGTGAGTGTACACAGGTCTATAAGTCTATGAGGAGTTTGATATTCTGAGAGAAAGTCGACCCTAAAATGAAGTTCTTCGATGAAGACTTTGATATTCGAAGACTTTCGAAGACTTTGAAAGTGAAGAAATTGGTGTGACCATGAAGACTTGATATTCATTCGAGGAATATGAAGCGTGAAGACTTTTGTTTTCGTAGTTTCATTTTCTCTTTCTTGAGTCATAGGAAACACCGTCTTTGTTAAAGGGGTCGAGGAAATACTAAGGAAAAATTTCCATGTGATGCTCAACTCAAAATCCTACACCTACCAATCCCTTGAGTGAAGCCATTGGAAATCTCATACTGATTCGATCAAGTTCTTGATGTGAGACGCAGTTCTTACAGTCCTTGATGACTTTCTCTCGACCGAGGAGTTAGGAATTCGCCGGTGTGAATTGCCTACGATGAGGAACATGATAGCCCCGAGGACTTTGAGAGTCAAAATTCCGACCGTTCTTTGTTTGTCTTGGCGGCGGACCAAAATATCTTATCCACCTAACGGTCATATCATTGAAGGGCATTTATGTCTTATCATGTCGGGCTGCTCCCTAGGCTATAAATAGCCTCCCCTACAACCACTAGTTGGTTGGCTGCTCGAGAGAACTTGACACTTGTCATCCGAGAGCAATCCATCCTCCGAGGACTTTGGCGAAAATCATCAAGTGAGGAAAATCCCAAAACCAAACCCCACAAAACCCAAAGTGATTGAGCATCAGAAGAAATTGATCTGCGTGGATCCGGCGCTTATTACCTTTGAAGATTGTGCTTCTTCTAGGCGGTTAGGCGTCAAGGTCTAGAGCATCCAAGAGGAATTGTGGATCGCCGAGTGACCAAGTCTGTGAAGGTTTGGAAGTCACCGAAGACTTACCACGAGTGATTGGACGAGGCCTGCGTGGTCTTAGTTCAAGGAGAATCTGATGAGGATTGGGTGTCTGAGTTGCGGCTCGAGATCGGGTGTCCGGACTGTGTGTCCTCGAGTTTAAATACTCGGCCGCTCCAACCAGACGTACATAACCGAGGCAGCAGTTGGAACTGGTTTACCAAATCATTGTCTTCACCAACCGGTGGTTCTATTTCCTCAACTCATTCATTTCCTCATTCTGTGTTGCATGTTGTTCATATCTGTGCTTGAAGACTTTGATTGAAGACTTTCACAAATTCCTCAGTTCAATTTCTTCAGTCTGTTTGTCTTCATCTTGTTATCCTGTGTTTACGCTTTCCGTACTCTGTTCTTAGTCTTCATTTCATCATGCTGACTATGTGTGTATCATGTTATGTTTACCTCTGAGTACATATTCCGCTGCAAATAGTTCTTCGCTAAGAAATTTCCTCACCGGCAAATTCCTCAGTGAAGAATTTCATAAAAATCGCCTATTCACCCCCCCTCTAGTCGATATAACGCACTTTCAATTGGTATCAGAGCAAGGTACTCCCTTGTTACGTGTGATTTAGTTTAACCACCGGAGTTCTAGTTATGTCGACCGCGGTATGAAGAAAGTGACATGCCCTATCTTTGACGGTCATGATTATCCCAAGTGGAAGGCCATGATGAAGAAGCGCCTCATGGCAAAGAACAGCGAGCTGTGGACCGTCACTGAGATTGGTCTTACTGATCTATGCAAGATGGCGAATGCTGATGATATTCGCAAGTACACTCGACTTGATATCATAGCGAAGGATATCATCTGCTCCTGCCTATCCAGAGACCAATTCGGGCGACTTATGCATCTTGGCAATTCAAAGCTCATCTGGGACCGAATCTCTGATGTCTATGAAGGTCATCGAACTTGTCATGATCCCTGGTTTGAGGACTACAAGGAATCTCTCAAAACAATGACTTTCGAGCCAGAATCATCATCGTCTGCATCTTGTCTCATGGCAAACGGTGCTAAGGTAACCGAATGCTCCTCATCCGAGTCTTGTGATGATGAATCTGATAATGATGAATCTGATAATGATGAATCTGATGATGACATTGAATCCTGCTATACTAAACTCATTTGTGTTGCCACTAAACAACAAACGGTTTTAGAACAAACTCAAGATATGCTAGAAAGAAGTGATAATATGTTGCAAGGAAATGGATCAGTCAAAAGCCTTGGGTGAATGTCTTGGAGAATTCACTCCAAGCAGCGCCTTCAAGATCAACATAATACCCTCTTGACTGATCATGAGAAGCTTTCTCTTGAAGCTCTTCAAAGAAAGGAAGATCTTGAAAAGTTAAGAGTGTGTTATGAAGATCTTCAGAAGGAGCGTGATTCATTACTAGCTCAACAAATCAGCGCTTCTCAGGAAGAATTTGTTCCTCCATGCTTAAAGTGCATTGAACGTGAATCTGCTAATGCTTCACCTGAATGTTCAAATGCTTCAAATGTTACAAATTCTTCATTTGCCTCTGCTATCACTAATTCCTCATCTGAGGACTTTGCTAGTATCACTGACAATGCAGAGCTGAAGGAATTGTACATGACAGGCATGTACAAAAGCCTCAAAGGGCATCAGACACTTTGTGATGTGCTCAAAAAGCAGATCCTCAACAGAAACCCTAGGAAAGAGGGTATTGCCTTTGAGAGG
Source organism: Aegilops speltoides (assembly GCA_021437245.1). Classification (NCBI taxonomy): domain Eukaryota; kingdom Viridiplantae; phylum Streptophyta; class Magnoliopsida; order Poales; family Poaceae; genus Aegilops; species Aegilops speltoides. The sequence continues at coordinate 349,599,264 of CM038146.1, read as the reverse complement.
AAACTCAATGCCGATGGAACATATTGGAAGCTTTGAGCGGTATCCCAAAACCTCATGGGTTCTTTGCAAAGGGACCTCCATTGATCCATCTAACTTATCTGGCTTTACATGTGAATCTCCTCATTCTTGATGAGTCATTTGACTCAACTATAAACTGTTCAAAAATCGAATGGTGAAGTATTTGCTAGATATGTTGGCACTAAGCTGCAGAGAGCGGTTCCCTATGAAGAAAATCTGGGTTCCCAAAAGCTGTGTTGAAAGTCTTGGTGAATGTCCTCATGACACCACACCGTGAAGAACAGAACCCCAGATCAAATTCTTCATATGAACCAAACTCTTCATATGGATCCAAGTCATCATATGGACCAAATTCTTCACGAGGATCAAATTCCTCAAGCTGGATCAAAGTCCTCATATGATTATCATCGTGCTAACAAATCATCTCATGAGGTAAAGCTAAGGGCTATGAATATGTGCATTATTCTTCAAACCATTATGTTCATAAGTCCTCGAAGAATTACTCGCTTATTCATATGCTTACCCTAACCCCTCCTATGCTAAGCGAAATGGTTTGGCATCTTTGCCACCTTTCTCACATGGTGCTCGCAGGATGATGAACTCTTTGCCACCCCTCCGGATGTGGGTGGTGAAGAAAAAGAACTAATCTTTTCTGCGAGGTCAGGTCTCGGGCGTGCTCTAACGTCTGAAGAATTTCTTTGGGGACGACAAAATGCTCGAAAGGACGCAGCGAAACATGATGAAATGAACCTTCATTTCACACGTCCTCATCTTGCTATATCATTTCTTTGCTTGATGAAATTCATCGATGAACTTGATATCATATTCTTCAGCGATGAACCATATGAGATTGTAAGTTACACTAATTCATCTGCAGGATGATCAACCCAAAACCACCGAATGGGTCCTCGATAGTGGATGTACAAATCACATATTGGTGACAAGAATCTATTGATGGATGCTCCTTTATCACCGTCACCTCTGAAGCATATCATATTTTTGACAAAGGAAAAAGTCGTATTGGGTCTTGGTAAGGTTGCTATCTCTAAGGATAAGCACATGGACAAAGTCATGCTTGTTGAGTCCTTAGGATACAATCTCATGTCGATCTCAATGCTTTGTGATCTTGATATGGTTGTTGTCTTTGGCAAATATCATTGTGTTGTGATTATGGAAGTGACAATTCCAAAGTCTTGAAGGCTTTAGGAGAGGAGATCGTATATTGTTGATTTCTCTGGGACCACAACCAGCCATGTGTCTACTTGCAAAAGCTTCAGAAGGCTGGCTATGGCATCAACGACTTGGTCATGCAGGCATGAGGAATTTGAACACGCTTGCGAAGAAGAAGCATGTCATTGGCATTGAAAATGTCAAATTCCTCAAGGATCACTTATGCGGAGCATGTGAAGCCGGAAAAATGACCAAGGCCAAGCATCCAGTGAAGACTATCATGACCACTACCCGTCCATTCAAATTGCTTCACATGGACCTCTTCGGACCTAACCATTATTCAGCAAATCACAAATGATGCATCTCTATATGGTTTTGTCATTGTTGATGATTATTCTCGATATACATGGGTACACATTGTTGCCTACAAACATGAAGTGCGGGAAGTCTTCAAGCGATTTTCCTCGAGGGCTTCAACCAACTTTGGTGTGAAGATCAAGCATATCGAAGTGACAATGGGCCGAGTTCAAGAATTCGGTCTTGATGCCTATCTTGATGAACTTGGTATTACTCATGAATTATCTGCTCCTTATACTCCTCGTGAGAATGGCGTCATGGAGTGCAAGAACAGAACTCTTGTTGATATGTCTCGCACTATGCTTGATGAATACAAAAGCGCCTCGGCGTTTTGGATTGATGCAATTGATCTTGCGCCACATCATCAACACAGTGTATCTTCACAAATTCTTCAAGAAGGCGCCTATGAACTCCTCAACGACAAGAAACACAATGTGAGTTATTTCAAAGTCTTGATTGCTAAATGTTGGATTAGAGATCCTCACCACAACTCTAAATTTGCATCGAAAGCACATGAAGGTTTTATGCTTGGTTACGGAAAGGACTCGCACACCTCTGAGTCTTCAACATTGTTCTTCACAAGATTGTTGACCTTTGTAGATGTGCGGTTCGATGAAACTAATGGCTGCAAAGAGAGCACCTACCTTACGTGTTAGATGAACCAGCACCTGAGGATGCTATCAAGCTCAAGGCAACCGAGGATGTCATTCCTCTTGAAGAATCTGCTGAAGAATTCATTCTGTCCATGAAGAGCGTCGGTGATGCACTGAAGAACATGATGAGGAAATTGGTCTTTGAAGAAAATGCTGATCAAAATCCTCGTGACAACCAACTCATCCATGCATTGCAAAAGAAGTGCAAGTGGAGAAGATCATCGATGACATCAGCGCACCAGGTCCTCTCACCCGCTCAAAAGCCTCACACTTATCTAACTTTTGTGGGCACTATGGTTTTGTCTCTATCTCAGAGCCCACTAAGGTAGATGAAGCATTTCTGGAGCCGGAGTGGATTCAGGCCATGCAAGAAGAATTACATCAATTCGAGCTGAACAATGTCTGGGAATTGGTCAATCGCCCAGATCCTCGCAAGCATAATATCATCGGCACAAAGTGGATCTACCGCAACAAGCAAGATGAAAATGGCCTTGTTGTGAGGAATAAGGCACGACTAGTAGCTCAAGGCTACACGAGTTGAAGGAATTGATTTCGATGAAACTTTTGCACTGTTGCTAGACTTGAAGCTATTCGCATTTACTTGCCTATGCTAACCATCATGATATCATCTTATATCAGATGGATGTGAAAAGTGCATTCCTCAATGGTAAGCTTGAGGAAGAAGTATATGTTGCTCAACCCCCAGGTTTTGAAGATCCCAAGAATCCTGACAAAGTCTTCAGACTAAATAAGGCCCTCTATGGCCTCAAGCAAGCCCCTCGGGCGTGGTATGACACACTGAAGGAATTCTTCGTGAAAAATGGCTTCACACCCGGTTCACTTGACCCTACTCTATTTACTAAATCTTATGATGGTGAACTGTTTGTGTGCCAAATATATGTTGATGATATTATCTTTGGCTGTACTAACCAACGATATAGTGATGAATTTGCCTATATGATGAGTGAAGAATATCAAATGTCTATGATGGGAGAGTTGAAATTCTTCTTAGGTCTTCAAATTAAATCGAGCGCAATGGCATATTCATATCTCGGAGAAATACCTCAAAGATGTCTTGAGGAAATTCGGCATGCAAGATTGCAAAGGCGTCAAAATTCCTATGCCCACAAATGGCCATCTATGCCTTGATGAAAATGGTATTGACTTGATCACAAGGTATACCGCTCCATGATTGGTTCTTTATTGTACTTATGTGCATCTAGGCGGATATAATGCTTAGTGTTTGCATGTGTGCCCGATTTCAAGCTGCAGAAGGAATCACACCATAAGGCTCTAAAGCATATTCTTGATATCTAGCTTACACACCAACACTAGGATTATGGTACCCCAAGGGCTCTGCTTTTGATCTCATTGGATATTACGACTCTAACTATCTTTGGTGATCGTGTGGACCGCAAGTCAACATCGGCACTTGTCATTTCCTCGGACAATCTTTGGTGCGTTGGTCCTCGAAGAAAAGCAAGCTGTGTATCACCGCTCATCTTTGAAGCTGAATACATTGCTGCTGGCTCATCTTTGTGCTCAAGCTGCTTTGGATGAAGCAAACCCTCAAGGACTATGGCGTCAACGTGAAGAATGTGCCTCTCCTCTACGACAATGAGAGTGCCATCAAGATTGCTCACAACCCAGTTCAGCACTCGAAGACAAAGCACATCCAGATTCGTCATCATTTTCATCGTGATCATGTGTTGAAGGGCAATATCTCCATCGAGCATGTGAAGACTGAAGAACAGCTAGCTGATATCTTCACTAAGCCCTTGGATGAGAAGAGATTTAGCAAGTTGTGGTGTGAGCTAAATATCTTAGAATCTTCGAATGTTCTTTGAAAAGGACACACATCCTAACCCTTATGCATAATTGATGACTTAGATGTGCAACACATGAAGAAACGTTTTTCTTCAATCAATGAAGAATAACATTCTAAGTGTGAAGAAATTAATGAAGAATTTGATTCTCGAGAACCCTCGACAATTATGCGCGGTGTGTGAAATCATCATTCTTATACGGTGGCTACGCCACCACAAAAGTTGAAAATCTTCAATTTGAGTTTTCTTCATTTTGAAATTCCTCGCTTTTTCCAAATTCTTCAACTTTGCAAAATCTTCAATGTTTCCGTCGTTTTTCTTCATTGGCTATATATATATATATATATATATATATATATATATATATATATATATATATATATATATATATATTAGTTTATGTCCTCTGACATTCACTTATTGCTATTTCTTCAAGTTGCGATTTACGCTAAGTGAATGTGATCGGACCCTTCCCCTCTATGCTATACTCAATCCAATCTATTCACAAATTCTTCATGTGCGTTCTGATTGACACTCATTCAAAGTCTTCACTGTGTCCTTGACAGCTGAAGAAATTGCGAACGAAACTTTTAAGCAAATCTTATCCAAGTTTTCGGTTTTACCGCTCAAACCGTTCCGCATCCCATGATGTATTAGTTTAATCACCCACGATCTTACGATCTCATACGCACGAAGACGTGGGTGACGCATGTCGCGTGAAGAAGAAAGGGCAGGGGCATGTTCGTCCAAAATCTTCGGGCGAACAGTTTTTCACCGTGGCTATAAATACCCCTCTCCCTTCCTTACTTCATTTACTCCGCTCGGTCGCTGTCTCTCGCTCGAGCTCTCCTCAAACCCTAGCGCTGCCGCTACTCCATCATCGCCGGTGAGGAAAAGCTTCACTGCCTCGACCTCATCGCCGTCGTACTCGCGCCGGCCGCGGAAATCTTCACTCCGCCACCGCCGTAGCTGTCTCCCTCTGCCAAGTTAGGGCGTGGGAGATCTAACGTGATGAACTTCACTACAGTTCATTCCTGTTCGTCGTGTTCTTCAGTTCGGGTAATTAAAAGTCACTTTTATTACTCGCGTTGATTCTCAAATCTTTCTGAAAATCTTCAAAGGTGTTTTTGTTCTTCAAATTCTTCACATATGAACACCTCACACACTGTACGCTCTTGATTTATCTCTCTAAGCATTCTTTTCTTCAAGATTCCTCAATTGTGCGGATTTTCAATCTGTACAACTCTGGAACCTGAGACAAAACGCTTAGTGAAATTCCTCAAGGCTCACCTGGTCAAATTCCTCAAAACTTGTTCTTTTGAAAAATCATCTGAGAACGCATATGACCTCTCCAAATTCCTCGCACCTACACTCTGTTCACAGGTACTCATGTGTAACGCCCTCGATGCGGCTATATCTCCCACGTGTCGAAGCACGACTTAGAGGCATAACCGCATTGAAAGCAATGTCGCAAGTGAGGTAATCTTCGCACAATCCATGTAATACATAAGGGAAAGAGATACATAGTTGGCTTACAATCGCCACTTCACACAGTACATAAATAAACATCCATCATTCAGTTTACACTCAAGGTCCGACTACGGAACCAAAATAAAAGAAGACTATCTCAAATGCAACACAGATCCCGATCGCCAAATTGGGCTCCACTCTTGATCGTCGGAAATGAAACATAGTAACGACCAAGGGCCTCATCAAATTCCCACTTTAGCTCGATTCGCCCTCTGTATTTGGCATCATCGGTACTGCATCATTTTGGTAGAATCATGAGCCACGGGACTCAGCAATCTCTCACCCATGAGATCAAGACTATTTAAGCAAGGGAAGGCTGGTGTCAAGAGGTGGAGCTGCAGAAAGCGACTAGCATATATGGTGGCTACATCGCAAAAGAGAGCGAGAAGAGAAGCAAGGCACGGTCGTGAAGCTAGTAGCAATCAAGAAGTGATCCTAAAACAACCTGCGTCAAACATAACTCCAACACCGTGTTCACTTCCCGGACTCCGCCGAGAAGAGACCATCACGGTTACATACACGGTTGATGTATTTTAATTAAGGTCAACTTGGGTTTTCTACAACGGACATTAACAAATTCCCATCTGCCTCATAACCATGGGCACGGCTTTGAAAGATAATACCCTGCAGGGGTGTCCCAACTTAGCCCATCACAAGCTCTCACGGTCAACGAAGGAATAAACCTTCTCCCGGGAAGACCCGATTAGTCTCTGAATCCCGGTACATCAAGACATTTTGACAATGGTAAAACAAGACCAGCAAGACCTCCCGCTGTGCCGACAAATCCCGATAGGAGCTGCACATATCTCGTTCTCAGGGAACACCGGATGAGACATCCTACGAGTAAAACCAGACCTCGAGTTTCCCCAAGGGGGCCCCGATCTACTCGATTCGGATCAACACTCGAAGGAGCACCGCCGGGGGGCTAAAATAAAGATGACCCTCGGGCTCGCGAAAACCCAAGGGAAAAAGGGGTATAGGTGGCAAATGGTAAAACCAAGGTTGGGCCTTCTTTGGAGGAGTTTTATTCAAAGCTTAATCGTCAAGGGGTCCCATAAATCACCCGACAGCGTAAGGAGCATAAAATCAAGGAACATAACACGGTATGGCGGAAACTAGGGTGGCAAGAGTGGAACAAAACACCGGGAATAAGGCCGAGCCTTCCACCCTTTTCCAAGTATATAGGTGCATTAATTAAAACAATAGATATTGTGATAACCCCAAAGTATCCATGTTCCAACAAGGAACAAACTTCATCTTCACCTGCAACTATCAACGCTATAAGAGGGGGTTGCGCAAAGTGGTAACATAGCCAAACAACGGTTTGCTAGGACATGGGTGGTTAGAGGTTTGACATGGCAATATGGGTGACAAGATATAGCAAGTGGTAGGTATCGCAGCATAGGCATAGCAAAAGAGCGAGCATCTAGCAAGCAAAGATAGAAGTGATTTCGAAGGTATGGTCATCTTGCCTGCAAGGTTCTCAGAGTTGTCGAAGGCTTGATCCTCGTAGGCGTTCTCAATAGGTTCCTCGTTCACGTACTCGTCTCCCGGCTCTACCCAAAGCAAGAACACAAGCAACGGATCCACAATCAAACAAAGACCAATGCACAAGCAATATGATGCAATACATGACATGCGATGCGAGATGTGATATGCAATGCATATGTGTGCTCCGGAAGGAAAATGACGAACCGGCCATATCATGGCATGGAACAAGTACTAGCATGAAGTAGGCATGAAAATGAAGCTATCCTTGTGCAACACAACCTCATAGCATGCTTGAAATGAAACACTCGAAAATGACAAGACAACATCATGATGTAAAATGACATGTTCATGAACTTGCTCAAATGTAGAAACTAATGTCACCACTAGATTGGTGGGATTTTTCTACCCCAAAAACATATATAATATGTTACGGTTGCTGTAGAAAAATCATCACAAATGCATAAAAAGACAACCTGCCTTAAATGGTATAAAACAGAAATGGCATATTCCAAAATTGGCAACGTCGAGAAATGGACTTGCCGAAATGGATAGAATCCACATGCCGAAGTGGAATATTCTCGGGAACAGAAATAAAACAAATAATAAAAATAAAATAAAAAACACAGGCTAAGAGAGTATGACAGTGGGGCCACCTGTCATACACACAAAGTCTGAAATGGATAAAAAGGGGATAATATGCACCATGGGATCGAACCCGGTCGCTGAGTGGAGGCACCTGACACGGAACCGGTCGGGCTAGGCAAAGGGTCTGTTAGGAATGGAGCTGCGGCACCTCTATCTCGCACTCTCGCTAAAATATCGGGACAAAAAGGGGCGCACAGGATTCAACCAGTGTCATTTGGAGTGGCGCGTGGGGTGCAAACCAGCTCGGCTAGGCTAGACTATTGACAGAGATGGGGTTTTGCTCCTTTTGAGGTAAGCCCTCCTGCATCTTGGTTCCTCTCTGCTTGAAGAGAAAACGCCGACGCACCGGCGAGCAACGGCGTGACGGGCGGGGCTCAGGAGGTGCCGGCGGGTGTGCGGATTCAGCAGGGCAGAGTGCGTGCGTGCAGGAAGGGAACGTGCACGCATGTGTGGGTGTGCGTGTGGGCAGGAGCTTGCGGCCATGGCGACGAACACGGTGAGGCAGGGCTACAACAACACTGCGTGAGCTGCTGCACTGCAGGGGCGTGCATGCGTGTGTATGAGAGAGCAACTTGGGGATCCGAAGCTGGAGAACGCGCGTGGGCGCTGCAGCAAGTACACACACAAGGAAAGACTCAGACTTCACCGGAGCACTATGAGCGCGACGAAGACATGGATCGGACGAGTCCTACAGGTGCCTACATGCAAAGGGATGGATGGGAGAGGGAGGAGCGTTACCCAGCTCACCCTAGGACACGACGGGGTCGACGGAGACGTGTTGGAGGCGACGAGAGAACTCTGAACTTGGTGAGGCTGCTGTCCCATGAAGTAGAGGAAGCAGAGGAAGAGCGGTAGCGGAACTTGGCGTCTCCTCGGCGATGTAGTGGAAGCAGGCAGACGAAGGGACGACGGGAGGCAGACCGACTTGAAGAAGGCAGCTGGAGGTGACCGGGGAAGCGACGTCGACGGCTATCCCGAGCTCGAGCTGAAACTTGGTCGGTACATGGCGGGCAGGTCGACGGCGAAGCGTGTGGAGCTTACCTAGGCGGCGGCGAGGCAGGAGAGGAGGGGGATCGGTCGAGGAGGAACCCTAGGGCGCGGGGGACATGTTATAAAGGGCTAGCGACGCTTCTCCGGCCGTCAAATCGACCGGACGTCGACGTGGTGCATATGGATGCTCTGCCATACAGGAGCTTGAAGATCCTCCTGTATGTATGGGCTGCCTGGGCTGCGGTTGGAGCGGTGCTAGCTGGGCCGGCCTGGGAGGCCGAGGCCTGGGGGGGGGTGCTGCTTGGCTCTTGCTGGCTGCATTTCTATTCTTTTCTTCAACCAGAAAATAACAAGAAAAGCACAGAGAGCTGGAAGAGGTGTTGGGGAGATGTAAAAATATATCTGGGGTTCTGGAATTATAGACTATTTGAATAAATTGGTTTGGGCATTCTTAGAGGTAGAAAAATAAAACAAGTTTGAATAAAATTCAAACTTGGAGCATTTTTGAACCTAACCAAAACAATTTCAAATGAGCTGCAATTTGGCAGAGAGGCTAGGTACATAGTGTTAGAATATTGGGGAAAAGATGAACATTAATAGAGAAGGAAAAAAATAGCACTTGATAAGAGAGGGAAAAGGAGGAGAAGTGAGGGTGCCATGGATGGAAGGGGGGAACAAGGTTATGCCCATGATGTTCATGGCAACAACATGAATGGCAAAATGCAACATGAGATGACATGAGATGAAGATGCACTACATAATGAGGATGAATGCAAAAAGACAAGAGGCACAAATGCAATATGGTAAGATGAGCATGACAAAGAAAAGAATAAAACCACATAACCAAACAAGATGAGGCCAAACATGATAAACCCCACAAGAAATGGATGAAGGTCAAGTTGATATATTGCCAAAAATGGACATGATACATCTGGGGTGTTACATCATGTCCGCTGCTGAATCACTAGGTTCTCATCAACTTAACTCATTTGCAGCGTTCCTCGAAGAAAAACTGCATACTTCTTGAGTGCTCTATTGTTCAAATTCCTCACCAAGAAAATGGCGTAAGGCAAGAGACCGCAGAAGGGAGGAAAGAAACCGGAGGTCATGATGCTTTTGAGATTCCCGAGGAAATATAAAGATTCTCGCACACTGATGAGTCCAAGTTTGGCAAGGAGACCAAAAATCAGCGCAAAGTGCGATACAAAGGATAGAAAGAAGATGGGCACGAGAATGGAGGGAATACCGCTATGTTACTCCCAAGTACATGAGGAAATTCGCTTAAACCCTCCATGCCCAAGAGCTCCTCCGCTTTGGCCAAGTCGCCGATCCCACCGACATCAAGCGTGGTGAGGACTTTCTGAAGAATGGTCCAGCGCCAAGCCAAATTGGCAAGACAGGCCAAGGAGGCGGTGAGGAAATTTAATGAGGATATCTGCTGCTGCTTGCTTGCCTTGAGCCCTCGGTCAAGCCGAGGAAATCAATGCCAAAGAAGCTCGCACGCAAGCCAAGTGCTTCACCATCAGCGCCCTCACGGCAAATTCCTCGATCGCTGCTGCTCATTCAAAATCCTCGGCAGCTCCTCCAAGTCCTCAACTCTGTGCATCGGCTACATGTCAAAGGACTGTGGATTCTCAATTGCTTCGGTGTCTCAGCAAGTTCCTCACCTGCACCAATGTCCTCAACAGCCCCACGCTGCTGAAGACAAAGCAACAATGGACGCGGTCCTCGCCAAGTCAAAGAAGAAACAAGTTGCATTCAACGTTCCCTCGATGATGAAGCCTCGATGAAGAACTTGCGAAATCATCGAGACAGATCGACCAAGGCCGCTAGAGCCAAAAGAACAAATGTGCCTCGCTTTTGGATCCAAAGAAGATCCTTGACTTCATTGACCTATGGCATCGGGATCCAAACACTCCCATACGGGATCGCCATCGACTCTGGTCAAAGTCATATGCTTAACCATTTCATCGCTGAAGAGAAATGAACATTTGAAAAGGCTCGTGAATTGAAGAGAGCACAAGCCAGAAAGGAGAAGCTTCTGAGGAAGAACTTAGTCAACTTGACTCTGAAGAACTTCTCAAAGCTCAATCTGAAATCAAGCCCTCGGCAAGGATTTGATGCTTATAATCTTGTTGGCAAGGAGCCAAGGTGAGATTCGTCAATTTGTGAAGAAAATGACAACTATTGCAGCCCCATCGCAACCAGAAAATCCTCAGTGAAGACTCTACTCAGCCCTTTGAAGAACATGCCAACATCGCTGATGACTTTCAGCATCTTGATGAAAACACAAGTTCGTGGCTGATGACTCCATTCCAGCCGTGAAGAAATTCTGTGGCATCCACTAGTGGTGCGCTCAAGAAATCAAGGAAGCAGAATCATTGCACCGGCCATACCAAGAAACTGCATACCACAATCCTCGGCTCCTCCTGCACCAACACCAACTCCAATTCTTCCATACGCTATGAAGTAAAGAAGACAAAGGCTGCGAAGCGAGCTGCAGTGAAGAAGAGGAAGGCATCAATTGCGTCAAATTCTTGACTGCGAAGAAAATGAAGCCAATGACCAGCTCGATTGAAAATCCTATTGATGCCATTCCCATCTCCTCCATGTCGTCCAAGGAAATTGTTCCTTATGGAGAAGATTACACGATCCCAAGCGGACCTGATGAAGAAAATCAATCTGTTGCTACCTCAAAACAGCTTGATGAAGAAATTGAAGTGGAAGCATTCCTTCAACCTCGCTTGTTCCTCACCCGTGCCTCGGTTCACGGTGAAGAGGCGGTGTTGAGAAATTGAAAAGAAGACGAAGACCTGGATATTGGGTGCACTACACTAGTGATGAGCGATGACTTTTGGGAAAGTCAAGATCCCAATACTCCTCTCTTCACTCCGCTTCAACAAGTTCCTCCGTCCTCGGCTACAACTGTTCAAATGGGCTCTGAAGAAACTCATCCCACATCTTCATCAATGAAGAAATTCCAGCCACTAGCTGAAGAACCTCGCTGATCCATAAACCGCACAAGGAGAGGAACCAGAAATTCCTCACTGAAGAACACGAGATCGCGATTCACGAGGTTGTGCTGCAAATCACAGATATTCCTCTGCCCAAGCCAAAGAATCCGTTCTCAAGCAAGCGAAATTCAAGGTGAAGACTTCTTTTACGAGCATGTGTTCTTCAACGCTTATAATCCATATGACTCTGCTCGAATGAGGAAAAACGCTCGGACTCCAACACAAGCAAACTTCTATTCCTCGGTGCTATTTGACAAGGACAAGATCTTGACCATGAGCATATTCCTCATGTGGATATGGAATCACCGTCGTGCTTTGAGCCATTACTCGTGTTCTTCACGATGCGCTACTCTTGAATTTCTGACCGACATTTGTGATTGGAATGAAGAACTCATTCTTGATTCTATGCCACCCGCACATCACCGGAGATGCTAAAGACATCAACTCATGGGTTCTGGATTGGATGACGAGAATACTCACTACAAGGCACCCTGAACTGAATTGCTTCGTGTCCTTCCTCTTGATCCTCCCCATGAAACTGCTCGTTGCATCTACAATGACCACGAACTCTCTGATCACCTTATGCAAGTGCTCATGAAGCCGCTGAAGCCAGGACAAGCCCCTCGAACCAAATTCCTCGTCAAGGAACTGCTGTGTGTGCCTCGAACCGTTTATAGAATCTTGACGAAGACAATGAGTCCCATCAAAGGCCACGACTCAAATGAAGAAGATGTCGTTGGCATCATGAAGAACATGCTTTTCAATATCATTCATGGCGTTCCTGTCAACTTCCATGATTTCTTCGTGAGGACTCTGGCCAATGTTGCAATGTCACCTTTTGAGCTGAAGCCATAAGCGCCTTGGATCATGAGATTCATAAGGGCAAGATCTTCACTGAACTACAAGGCTGACACTCTGAATCATGGCAGCTACTTGCCGCCCATTGAAGTCCTCAAGCGACCAGTTTCATCATCTGATGACAAGGGCAAGGCAGCAGCTGTAATTGATGAAGGCACTCGTCCATTGGATGGTCAATTTCGCAAGGCTGCATCTTACTCCACCAATGACGATTCGCAACGCATGACACCGCCGCAAATACCTCAACCAAGCAACAGCCTCAAGCAAGCGCACCTGTGGTGATGGTGATCGTGAGTTACTCCTCGGTCTTCATCGAAGGTTGATCGCAATCGAAATGGGTGAGCGTCAATTTGCTGCAATTCTTCACAACATGACCTCAACGCATAATGCGGTGAAGAAAATCAGTACTACCTTCATGAAACCCTCAAACGCACTGGCTGTTCTTAATCATGTATATTCAGCGGAAGAATTGAAGACTATGGGTCTTGAGGAAGCTTTGGTGGTGCGCACCACCTCAGAAGAAATTCAAGAGAGTCAAAGTTCACGATCGGTGGCTAGCTCTTATTCTTCATCGCGTGAAACCGATGAATATGAAGATTTGGGCGATCATTGCGGCAGCCCTACTTCAACAAACAACCCCGACAACGCTGGCGCTCCTCCATCAACTTGAATATCTTCAGGGGCGTTAGTCCTCAGTTTTGATCCTTTTGGTCATTTGATGACAAAGGGGGAGAAATCTGAGTTAGTCTTCAAGCGGGTTTATACTATGGGTGTTTTTATTAAGTTACAACTCTCGTTCTTCCGAAACTTTTATTGGATCGAGTTGTAATCTTAAATCCGATGGTGCCTCGATACTTTTGAGCGGTGCATTGTCTGACTTTGCACGTGCTCGATACTTTTGATGTGTTATTTCGCATGCTTATTCCTCGTTAATATCATTGCACGCATCTTTGAATCTCATCAGGCACCATATTTCATCATGCATTTCAAATTCTTCATATCACATATCAAATGCGTGTATGAATTACAAGATATAGGGGGAGATCTCCATGATTCAATTCTTCAAATGTGCAGTGCCTCAAAAGCAAATTCCTCATTATGCACATATTCGGGGGGAGTTCTTCTATATCTTGCAATTAAATTCCTCAATATCAGTATTTACACTTCATATGTTTATCCCCGTTGAAAACTTAACCTATGTTGTCATCAATCACCAAAAAGGGGGAGATTGTAAGTGCATCTAGTGCCCTTAGTGATTTTGGTGTATTGAAGACTTATAGGTTAAATGGCTGATCGCTTGTGAGTGTACACAGGTCTATAAGTCTATGAGGAGTTTGATATTTCTGAGAGAAAGTCGACCCTAAAAATGAAGTTCTTCGATGAAGACTTTGATATTCGAAGACTTTCGAAGACTTTGAAAGTGAAGAAATTGGTGTGACCATGAAGACTTGATATTCATTCGAGGAATATGAAGCGTGAAGACTTTTGTTTTCGTAGTTTCATTTCTCTTTCTTGAGTCATAGGAAACACCGTCTTTGTTAAAGGGGTTCGAGGAAATACTAAGGAAAAATTTCCATGTGATGCTCAACTCAAAATCCTACACCTACCAATCCCTTGAGTGAAGCCATTGGAAATCTCATACTGATTCAGTCAAGTTCTTGATGTGATGAGACACAGTTCTTACAGTCCTTGATGACTTTCTCTCGACCGAGGAGTTAGGGATTCGCCGGTCTGAATTGCCTACGATGAGGAACATGATAGCCCTGAGGACTTTGAGAGTCAAAATTCCAACCGTTGATGTGCTGCGCGCCGGCGGACCAAAATATCTTATCCACCTAACGGTCATATCATTGAAGGGCATTTATGTCTTATCATGTCGAGCTACTCCCTAGGCTATAAATAGCCTCCCCCTACAACCACTAGTTGGTTGGCTGCTCCGAGAGAACTTGACACTTGTCATCTGAGAGCAACCCATCCTCCGAGGACTTTGAGCGAAAATCATCAAGTGAGGAAAATCCCAAAACCAAACCCCCACAAAACCCAAAGTGATTGAGCATCACTGAAGAAATTGATCCTGTGTGGATCCGACGCTTGTTACCTTTGAAGACTGTGCTTCTTCCAGACGGTTAGGCGTCAAGGTCTAGAGCATCCAAGAGGAATTGTGGATCGCCGAGTGACCAAGTCTGTGAAGGTTTGGAAGTCACCTGAAGACTTACCACGAGTGATTGGACGAGGCTGCGTGGTCTTAGTTCAAGGAGAATACGGTGAGGTGGGTGTCTGAGTTGCGGCTCGGAGGCTGGGTGTCCGGATTGTGTGTCCTCGAGTTTAAATACTCGGCCGCCCAACGGATGTACAAGCGAGGCAGCAGTTGGAACTGGTTTACCAAATCATTGTCTTCACCAACCGGTGGTTCTATTTCCTCAACTCATTCATTTCCTCATTACATGTTGCATGTTGTTCATATCTCGTGCTTGAAGACTTTGATGAAGACTTTCACAAATTCCTCGGTTCAATTTCTTGATCTGTTTGTCTTCATCTTGTTATCCTGTGTTTACGCTTTCCGTACTCTGTTCTTAGTCTTCATTTCATCATGCTGACTATGTGTGTATCATGTTATGTTTACCTCTCGAGTACATATTCGCGCAAATAGTTCTTAGCTAAGGAATTTCCTCACCGCAAATTCCTCGGTGAAGAATTTCATAAAATCGCCTATTCACCCCCCTCTAGTCGATATAACGCACTTTCACTTGCTAAGCTTATTGCCAGCATGGTGGATACCCAGGATAACGTTTCTTGAGCTCTTATGAAGTTGTTTCATTATGCTCTTGTTTTTTGTCGCGTTTATTTGCTATTTGGTGGACAATTTTGACGGCGATGTATGTAATATGCTGCTTTGTTCCCTATATTTGCCTTTGGTGGCGAACTTTGATGCCCGATGGATGTAATATATGTAATAGCGGTAATAGGCTAGCGTTAATTGCTTGCTTATTTATTTCCTTATTGTCTTGTTTAGTTGTTTGCTTGTAGTCACTGCAGTTCTTTTTCGTGTGTTTTCTAGTGGCCAAAATAGTCTATTTTTGGTAACTAGGCCAAAATAATCATGGCAACACAATTTGTTGTAACCATGGGCCTCTGCATGCCGTATGATACATGGGCCTTCTTCCGAAAGTAGGATCCATTGGCCTTCTATACGGGTCGTAGGATCCATTGGCCTTCTATACGGGCCTTAGGATTCATGGGCCTTCTACAGGCCATAGGGTCCATGGGCCTTCTACGGGTCGTACGATCCATAGGCCTTCTACGGGCCGTACTATCCATGGGCCTCATACGGGCCATAGGATCCATGGGCCTTCTACGGGGCGTATCATCATTTCACCAATCATGGGCCGTACTATTCGTGGACCATAATGGGCCGTTAATAGGCCGTATTTGATAACTCTATGAAAACAACCCAACGGGTTTTTTTGACATGAAAATGGCCCAACGTATTAACGGCTTGCAAACGGGCCGACTGTAACGACGGGCTAAATTTGGCCCACAAGCAGAAAATGATAGTAACGGGACGTATGTAACTGAATGCTGCAAATGAGCCCAAGAATCAATGGGGCCTGAGAAGGCTGAAAGATAACTTGGGCTGGAAACGACCCAATGGAATAACGGGCCATTAATGGGTATAAAGTGATACACTGTTCATTACGGGCCAGTTTCACCATGAGCCGTTAATGGGCCAAGAGTTATAAAGGGCCTCATATGGGCCGAAAGAAGTCATGGGACACACATGGGCCGGAAGTTAAAACGGACTGGAATCATATTGGACGGCCTAGATGACGCTACTGGGCCTAATTCGGAGAGGTCGTAACGGGCCTTGGGTTAGCGGGCTGTAAATGGGCTATATGCGAACAGGCCGTTAACAGGCTTTCCGTGGGCTGGCCCGCAACCTTTTGACCAAGTCAAACGGGTCGGCCTTTTCATAGGAATGGCCTCTGTTGGACCGTGCCATGTGTCACTGTATCATAGGCGCCTTCGGTCCAATGAGTGGATGACATCTGTCCCAACGGTGAGCCGACACGTGTTTCCTCCAGCCAATGATGATTTTACACGTGGAAAATCCTCATTGGTCGGGGCTGTTAACGGGTTACCGGATCGAAAAATGGACTCGATAGCTTAACAGCGTTCCGTTACGGTGGATGCCACGTGTCGGTCACCCTTGACGAAAGCACTTCTATGACGCATGATTTATTGTCATGGAAGTGGACACTTCCGTGATGATAATTTTGGTAATGTCATGGAACACTTCTACGACGGCACAGGTACGACTATCTTGATTCTGTCATAAAATCGTCATGGATGTACATGCATGACAAAAAACGCGACCTACTGTGACAAACATGTATCATCACGGAAGTGTATTTTTTTGTACATGCATGGAGTTATTGGGCTTATTGGGCCAACGAGGGAAGCACACCAGCCCACAAGGGGCTGGTGCGCCCCACCTCTAGGCCACCGGCCCTTACGGAAGGAAAGGGAGGAGGGCCAGCCCCTCCTGCCTTCTCCTCCACTTGAGAGAAAGGAAATGGGGGCACCTCCCCTCCTACCTTCTCCCCAAGCGCCAACGAAGGAAGGGGAGGGGCGCCCTAGGGCTGGCCTCCGGCCCCCTTGGGGCGCCCTAGGCAGACTCCTCCTCCCCCCACCTATATATATGAGAGGAGGGAGAGGGGCAACACACACCATGATCCCCAAGCCGTGTGTGGTGCCCCCTCTCCCTCTAGTTCTAGTTCCTCCTCCGTCCACGTCTGTTGTGCTTGGCGAAGCCCTGCGGATAGTTTCACCACCACCGTCAATGATATGCCTCCAACATATCTATAATTTTTTATTGTTCCATGCTATTATATTATCTGTTTTGGATGTTTTATATGCATTAACATGCTATTTTATATTATTTTTGGGACTAACCTATTAACCTAGAGCCTAGTGCTAGTTTTGATTTTTTTCCTTGTTTTTGAGCCTCGCAGAAAAGGAATACCAAACGGAGTCCAAACGGAATAAAACCATTGCGATGATTTTTCTTGGACCAGAAGACACCCAAGAGACTTGGAGACCAAGTCAGAAGAGCCACGAGGCGACGACAAGGGGGGAGGGCGCACCCCCTACCTTGTGAGCCCATCGGTGACCCCCTGACCTAGATCTTCCTCCTATATATTCAGATATATTCCCAAACCACTAGAGGCATCCACGAAAACAAATTTCCACCGTTGCAATCTTCTGTTCCTGTGAGATCACATCTGGGGGCCTTTTCAGACATCCTATCGGAGGGCGATTCAATCACGAAGGACTGCTACATCAACTCTATTGCACTTTCGATGATGCGT
This sequence comes from Aegilops speltoides, assembly GCA_021437245.1. Lineage (NCBI taxonomy): Eukaryota > Viridiplantae > Streptophyta > Magnoliopsida > Poales > Poaceae > Aegilops > Aegilops speltoides. Next base: position 349,581,343 of record CM038146.1, on the reverse strand, counting down.
GAGTAGTTTACCTCAGACCTGCGGGTCCGTAGCTAGTACCTAGATGGCTCTTCTCTCTCTTTGATTCTCAATACCATGTTCTCCTCGGTGTTCTTGGAGATCTATCCGATGTAATCTTCTTTTGCGGTGTGTTTGTCGAGATCCGATGAATTGTGGATTTATGATCAGCTTATCTATGAATATTATTTGAATCTTCTCTGAATTCTTATATGCATGATTTGATATCTTTGTAATTCTCTTCGAACTATCGGTTTAGTTTGGCCAACTAGATTGGTTTTTCCTGCAATGGGAGAAGTGCTTAGCTTTGGGTTCAATCTTGCGGTGTCCTTTCCTAGTGACAGTAGGGGAAGCAAGGCATGTATTGTATTGTTGACATCAAGGATAAAAAGATGGGGTTTACATCATATTGCTTGAGTTTATTCCTCTACATCATGTCATCTTACTTAAAGCATTACTCTGTTCTTCATGAACATAATACTCTAGATGCAGGCATGAGTCGGTCAATGTGTGGAGTAACAGTAGTAGATGCAGGCAGGAGTCAGTCCACTTGACACAGACATGATGCCTATATTGCATAATCATTGCCTTGGATATCATCATAACTTTGCACTTTTATATCAATTGCTCGAGAATAATTTGTTCACCCACTGTATTATTTGCCATCTTGAGAGAAGCCTCTAGCGAAACCTATGTATTAACCAGAAACTTGGTACATGTGTGAATACATAGACAAAAAAAAGTTTCCCTAGTATGCCTCTACAAGACTAGCTCGTTAATCAAAGATGGTTATGTTTCCTAACCATAGACATGTGTTATCATTTGATGAATGGGATCACATTATTAGGAGAATGATGTGATGGACATGACCCATCGGTTAGCTTAGCATTAAGATCATTACAGTTTCATTGCTACTACTTTCTTCATGACTTATACATGTTCCTCAGACTATGAGATTATGCAACTCCCGAATATCGGAGGAACACCTTGTGTGCTATCAAAAGTCAAAACGTAAATGGATGATTATAAAGTTGCTCTGCAGGTGTCTCCGAAGGTGTTTGTTGGGTTGGCATAGATCAAGATTAGGATTTATCACTCCGTGTTTCGGAGAGGTATCTCTGGGCCCTCTCGGTAATGCTCATCACTATAAGCCTTGCAAGAAATGTGACTAATGAGTGAGTTGCAGGATGAAGTATTACGGAACGAGTAAAGAGACTTGCCAGTAACGAGATTGAACTAGGTATGATGATACCAACGATCGAATCTCAGGCAAGTAACATACCGATGACAAAGGTAACAACGTATCTTGTTATGTGGTTTGACCGATAAAGATCTTCGTAGAATATGTACGAGCCAATATGAGCATCCAAGTTCCGCTATTGGTTATTGATCGGAGATGTGTGTCGGTCATGTCTACATAGTTCTCGAACCCGTAGGGTCCACACGCTTAACGTTCGATGAAGATTAGTATTATGAGTTATGTGTTTTTATGACCGAAGTTTGTTCAGAGTCCCGGATGAGATCAAGGACATGACAAGGAGTCTCTAAATGGTCGAGACATAAAGATTGGTATATTGGAAGGCTATATTCGGACATCATAATGGTTCCAGAGAAGTTTGGGTATTTTCTGGAGTACTGGGAGGTTACCGGAACCCCTGGAGAGTAATGGGCCTTAATGGGCTTTAGGGGAAAGGAGAGAAGGGCCTCAAGGGGTGGCCGCGCCCCCCTCCCCCCATGGGCTGGTCCGAATTGGACTAGGAGAGGGTGGCGCCCCCTTCCTTCTTTCTCTCCTCTTCTTCCTTCCCTCCTTCTCCTAGTTGGAATAGGAAAGGGGGGCGAATCTATTTAGACCGGGAGTCCAAGTAGGACTCCCCCCTTGGCGTGACCCCTCTAGGGCCGGTCTCCTCCTCCTCCCTCCTTTATATACGGGGGCAGAGGGCACCCTAGAACACACCAAGTTTTGCCTTAGCCAGGTGCGGTGCCCCCTCCATAGTTACACACCTCGATCGTATCATCATAGTGCTTAGGCGAAGCCCTGCGCCGGTAACATCATCATCACCGTCGCCACACCATCATGCTGATGTAACTCACCCTCGTCCTCAACTGGATCAAGAGCACGAGGGACATCATCGAGTTGAACGTGTGCTAAACGTGGAGGTTCCGTATGTTCCGTACTTGGATCGGTTGGATCGTGAATATGTTCAACTACATCAACCGCATTACTAGACGCTTTCTCTTTCGGTCTACGAGGGTACGTGGACACACTCTCCCCTCTTGTTGCTATGCATCTCCTAGATAGATCATGCGTGATCGTAGGAAAATTTTGAAATTACTACGTTCCCCAACAATGGCATCCGAGCCAGGTCTATGCATAGATGTTTTATGCACGAGTAGAACACAAAGAGTTGTGAGTGATAGTAGTCATACTGCTTACTGAGGGAGTCCTGGATTAGGGGGTCCTCGGACTGCCGGACTATGTACTATGGCCGGACTATTGGACTATGAAGACACAAGATAGAAGACTTCGTCCCATGTCCGGATGGGACTCTCCTTTGCGTGGAAGGAAAGCTTGGCAATGCGGATATGTAGATTCCTTTCTCTGTAACCGACTTTGTGTAACCCTAGCCCCCTCCGATGTCTATATAAACCGGAGGGTTTAGTCCATAGGACAGCAATCGTAATCTCATAGGGTAGACTTCTAGGGTTTAGCCATTACGATCTCGTGGTAGATCAACTCTTGTAATACTCATATTCATCAAGATCAATCAAGAAGGAAGTAGGGTATTACCTACATAGTGAGGGCACAAACCTAGGTAAACATCATGTCCCCCGCCTCCTGTTACCATTAGCCTTAGACGCACAGTTCGGGACCCCTACTCGAGATTCGTCGGTTTTGACACCGACATTGGTGCTTTCATTGAGAGTTCCGTTGTGACGTCGAAGACAGGCTTGATGGCTCGCCTTGTTATCAAGGACAACATCATCTCCGGGGGAGCCCTGGCTTCAGGCCAAACCCTCCGGCAGGGCGGCTTTACCATGGCCGCCCGTTCGGCCGTCGGGCCGACAATGACTTCTCGGGTCATCGGAAATCGCCTTCGCGTCAGCTCAGAATACTCCAAGCAGATGGATCCGATGGTGTTGTCGTATTTAAACGAAGTCCTGGATCGCATCGCGGCCTTGGGAGTCACTACGGACTATGGTCGGATTGGGCTTAAACCCGATCAGAGAGAAATCGAATCTTCACCGATCACCCATTAGATAGCGGTAGTGGAGGAACAATGTGACGACTCTTCCCCTATGTTGAGGATGAACTATTTTCGGATCTCCGAGCTCACAGAGATGGATACTCACCCGCGGGAAGGCATGCCCCGTACTCCTAACTTAGAATCGGACAGTGGACCTGAAAAATTGGTTGATATCCCGGAGCCCAAACCGTTAAGCTCAGAAGTTTCTCAAGCTCCGGATCCCAAATTGGGTTAGGGTTCGAACTTAAAGCCACCCACCCACCTAGATATAAGCAATCTTACCCACATCAGACAACAGTCCCAGGAAACGGTCCATCACTTTTGGGCCAGATTCCTCCTTGTCAAGGACAAGATCAAACACTGCCGCGATGAAGACACAATCTCATTATTCTGCAAAAATTGTACGGACGAGGGAATCCTCAATGCAATCAATCGCTGTCATGTATCACACTTTGCTGACTTGGCAACCATAGTACAGAAGTACTGTGCAATGGAAAGCGCTTGGAAAACTCAGGCAGCCTCTTGGGAGCCACCGATTTCCACTAAATTCCTCGTCCAGACAAAAAGGATGCACCCTCGTCGGTCACCAGATCCAACAACAACAAAATCAAAGCCCATTACGGGGCGCGGAACCGTTCTGGAGGGATGGCTCGATAGGCCATGCAAGATACACACAACACCGGATATCGTACCAACCCACAGCCTTAGAGCATGTTGGATACTCCGGCAGGTGGCCAAGAGCGGCGAGGATCTCCTCACCAAAAATACCGCAGAGCAACATCCCACGAAGGACAACAACCCTACAGTGCTGACAGTCTTCGAGACTTTCGCCTCAAACAATAGGCGCAAAAGGGCACTCCGCGGCCTCGCCGAAGTCTGCCAAGTTGCAGCAATAAACCCCTCGAACGACACGGCCATAACTTTCAACGCCAGTGACGAACCAAAATTCAAAAAAGTCTGGGCACCTGCCGCACTGGTCCTCAGTCCAATTATGGACGGCTTTCGGCTTACCAAAGTGCTCATGGAAGGCGGCAGCGAACTAAACCTCATTTACGAGGAAACTCTCAACAAAATGGAAATAGACAGGAGCCGCATTGAGCAAAGTAGCACAACCTTCCGAGGAATTATTCCCAGTCTGGAGGCACGGTGTGCGGGAAAAATCACCCTTGATGTGGTATTCGGCACGCCGAAGAACTATCGTTCCAAAGAGATAACCTTTCAAGTGGGCCCTTTTAACAGTGGATATCACGCACTTTTAGGGCGAGATGCATTTATGAGCTTCCAAGCTGTACCCCATTACGGGTACATGAAGCTCAAGATGCGTGGGCCCAATGGAATCATCACTCTTGCCAATGATCCGGACATAGCACTCCGTGCCGAAAACAAAACTGCCGCCTTGGCCCTCAAGGCATTGTCTGAAGCCCTCGCGGCTGAAGAATTAACCGCACTGTGCTCCACGGTGGATAGGGATGACGTGATACTTGATATGCGACCCAAATCTACCTCCTTCAAACCAACAGACGAAATAGTCAAATTCCAGGTCCAACCAACGGACTCCATGAAGACAGCATCCATCGGGGCACAGCTGGACCCCACGGTCGACGCCGCACTGCGGGCGTTCCTACGTGAAAACTGGGACATATTTGCCTAGCACCCTTCTGATATGCCAGGAATCCCACGCGGGCTGGCCGAACATAGCCTAAACATATTGAAGGGATACAAGCCGGTCAAGAAAACATTACGGCGCTTTTTCGAACCCAAACAACAAGCCATGGGAGAGGAGCTAGCCAAGTTACTCGAGGCCGGATTCATCAAAGAGATAAAACACCCGGACTGGCTAGCAAACCTGGTGATGGTAACAAAGTAGGATAAATCCTGGCGCCTATGCGTCGATTTCAAAGACCTCAACAAGCCTTGCCCTAAGGATCCCTTTCCCCTCCTACGCATTGATCAGATCATCGATGCTACCGCAGGACAGGACTCACTATGTTTCCTCGACGCATACTCCGGATACCATCAAATCAAGATGAAGGAGTCCGATCAAGCCGCAACGGCATTTATCACCCCATACAGGCCTTTCTGCTTCAACACTATACCTTTCGGGCTCAAAAATGTCGGTGCCACCTATCAACGCATGATTCAAACATGCCTGGAGAAACAAATCGGCAAGACAGTTGAAGCATACGTGGATGACGTAGTCATCAAAACTAGGCACGTCGAGTCCTTAATAGACGATTTGCGTCTCAAATTTGACAACCTCTGAACATATGACATCAAGCTCAATTCGGAACAGTGTGTTTTTAGTGTTCCCGCTGGAAAACTTCTGGGCTTCATCGTTTCCAATAGAGGAATTGAGGCAAACCCAGCTAAAATCCGAGCTCTGTCACTGTTGGCTACCCCAATAGACCTTAAACAGGTCCAAAAATTATCCGGATGTGTGGCAGCTTTAAGTCGCTTTATCTCCAGACTAGGAGAAAAGGCGTTGTCACTGTATCACCTTCTCCGATGCATCAAACACTTCGAGTGGACGGACACGGCAACGGCCGGATTGGAAGAAATAAAGTCTCTTCTAGCAAGCAAGCCAATCCTAGCCGCGCCAAACGTCAGCGAACCCATGTTATTATACATATCAGCACACACCAATTCGTGAGCCGGTGCTCGTTGTCAAACGAGAGGACGGCGAACACAAATTCCCGCTCCAGAAGCCGGTATACTACGTATCAACCGTCCTCACACCATGCAAATCCCGGAACCCTCATTACCAAAAAATAGCATATGCGGTTTTCATGGCATCCCGGAAGCTACGACACTACTTTCAAGAGTGTTCAATTACGGTGGCCTCCGAGGTACCTCTCAATGACATAATAAACAATCGCGGCACTATGGGCCGGATTGCCAAATGGGCCATCGAGCTCCTTCCATTCAACATATCGTACAAACCGCGCAGGTATTGGCTGACTTCATCGCTGAATGGACAGAAGCCGAACTCCCTAAAGAGTATGGCACATACTCCAACTGGATCATGCACTTCGATGGCTCCAAAATGCTGGCAGGCCTAGGGGCAGGCGTTTTCCTAACATCCCCTACCAGAGATATTGTTCAGTATGTCCTACAAATATTGTTCACGGACTCTAGCAATGCAGCCGAATACGAAGCCTTATTGCATGGTCTTCGGATGGCCGTCTCAAAAGGCATACAACGCCTGGAAGTGCGCGGGGATTCAAACCTCGCAATATCTCAAATAAGTGAAGATTTCGATGCCAAAGATCTGAAGATGGCGGCTTACCGTAACACCGTTCTCAAAATGTCGGCTCGGTTCGAGGGTCTCGAGTTTCACCATGTGGCTCGAGAAATTAATCAAGCGGCGGATGTCCTTGCTCGCATCGGCGCCAACCGCGACCCCGTCCCACCTAACATCTTTCTGGAAAGGCTTTTCAAGCCATCCGTGGTGTGTCAAGGGGAGAGCGGCACTACAAATCCAGACCCGAATACAACCCCAGAATCTGAACACAACGACATCATCGGGGGCTCAGCCACCGAAATTACACCGTCGGCCCATCTCATCATGGAAGTCATCGCCCCATGGACCGAACCCTTCTTGGCCTACCTTAATACGTGAGAGCTTCCTTAGGACCAAAATGAGGCACGCTGCATTGTGCGGCGCTCTAAAGCCTACAAGGTTCACGAGGGAGAACTCTATAAGAAAAGCGCTACTAGAGTACTTCAAAGATGTATCTCCGAGGAGGAAGGGCGACATCTCTTGGCTGAAATTCATGCCGGTCTCGGCGGTCACCACGCTGCGGCTAGGGCCCTCGTAAGCAAGGCCTTCCGTACAGGTTTCTATTGGCCAACGGCCCAAGCAGACGTGCAGGACCTCGTCCAACATTGCGTCGGATGCCAGCTTTTTGCCAACCAAAGCCATATGCCACCCACCGCTCTACAAACAATCCCCATCACATGGCCTTTTGCGGTCTGGGGGCTTGATATGGTCAGACCCCTTAAAGGAGGAAGCCACAAGAAAAAATACCTGTTGGTCATGGTGGATAAATTCACTAAGTGCATAGAGGCCAAACCAGTCAAAACGGCCGAAGTCGGGCCAGTGATAGATTTTATATCCGGCATTGTGCATCGTTATGGTGTTCCACACAGCATTGTCACTGACAACGGCTCCAATTTCACAGCCGATGAGGTGAAAGCCTAGTGTGCTAATCTGGGCAACAAGCTTGATTATGCCTCCGTATACCACCCACAAACCAACGGTCAAGTCAAACGAGCTAACGGTCTTATTATGAGCGGAATCAAACCCGGATTAGTGCGGTCTTTGAAGGAATCATACAAGCACTGGGTGGAGGAGCTCGACTCTGTACCCTGGGGGCTGCGGACCACGCCCAATTGTTCTACCGGATATACACCTTTTTTCATGGTGTACGGCGCAGAGGCCGTGTTACCCTGCGAGATTATTCATGAGTCACCTCGAGTGCGCATGTATGAAGAGAGACAGGCCGAGCTAGATTGGCAGGATAGCTTAGAAGCCCTGGAGGAGGAGCGCGATGTTGCTAAGGCCCGTTCCGCATTCTATCAACAACAGGCTCGCAGATATCAAAGCAGAGAACTACGGGCCAAGACTTATAACATTGGTGAACTCGTTCTATGCTTGCCGGAGAAGAAAAAGGATAAAGTCAAGTCCAAGTGGGAGGGTCCCTTCATCATCAACGAAGTTCTCACCGGAGGAGCGTACAGCCTATGTGATGCATCAGACAACCGCCTGGAGCCAAACCCATGGAACGCGGCCAGACTCCAAAAATTCTATGCCTAGTGCCGGACTCTTCGTTCGTCTCCTTTTTTCCCTTTTTCCTCCCTTTATCTATTTTTCCTCTCTTTTCACTTTTATTTATTACGCTATAAAGCCCTTGTATGGATAAACCGTACACCTATAACACATACAATTCTTAATATGTATGTCAATTATACCTGGGGGCTTCTTGTACAGAAGCTTATTACTATTATTTTCCGATCATCAAGCTCACCACATATGTGTCTTTTCCACGTATGTACCTTTTCTTTGCCATTATATGCATCGATATGACTTAAGTTTTGGCCAAGCTGGGTTGCCTGGCTCCTGTGCTTATGCCCTACGTTCCCGTTAGTTCGGCTAGGGCATAAAGGGAGCACCTCTGCGATTGTTACTGCCGGGTCATCCAGATGTGTACCTCAGACTAGGTGAAGCCGAAAGCTAGCATTCTTAAGGGAATATTCGGTCGGTGGACTAAAGATGTTTTTTACTTGTCACTTTATGAACCCCCAGATGTTATGTATGTTGTGGTTTTTTCAAACACAGTGCGGACATGCACATTAATGCATGCGTACCCAGGGAAAGGAACCCTTAACGGAACTATTCTCTCTAGAAGATGTTTCTTATGATCAAAATGTAATATAACATAACTAGCCGGATACTTGTTTGTTCAAGCAACTATGACCCCTATGCCTGGCTCCCACGCGTACCCCGGTTTACATTACCGAGCGGGTATTCGGAAGCACTCTCACCTTCGGGTCCAGAGTTTGAAGCGAAAATGTCTGCCATGACAAGCGTTTTACAATTCAGCTAGAGACATTAATTTGTCAAATGAAGTACATAGTCACTTAGACTCAAACACTTCTTCTTCTATGCCATCTAACAAGCTATCTAGCCTACAATCCTACTGGGAATACTTGGCGGCTACTTTAACCTGGTCATATACCAAACTAATTGGAATTTATTCTCCATTTGACCCTACAGGTTCGACCCGGGCCATGTGATTCGGGTCGAGCTTGGTATACCGCATTTTCACCATTGCCCAGGCCTCTCGCGCACCTTCCCAGCAGGCCGATATCTTCCATAGTCGGAAGCGCTGCCACGCTCCCTGGAGTAGTTGTACAAGCCCATCCATACTTCCTAGAGGGGAGTCAGATGGCCATAAAGCCTTAGCAATACTTTGCATCGCTTGCCGAGCTCGCTCTTGCATTTTTGACAGCTCTTGTAGCAGATCGCTCGACGATCCGGACACCTCCTCTTCGGGATGGCCCGTTAATATACCTATAGACATAATTCTGTCAGTTCTTTCACTTGCCGAATTATATAAAGGTAAGTCCGAACACATACCAAATATGCCGCCTCGCAACTTCTTATTCTCCTTCACGGAGTCAGCTAGTTGGGCTCGCACATCTTTTAGCTCATCGCCAAGCTTGGTGTTGGCATCTTGGAGTTTGTTCTTGTTCACCCTGACCTGTGTCAGGATACGTTAGCCCGCGGCCAGTTGCCTTTGAGCTCCTGGACCTCCCGCAGGTGCGACTTCCAGTGCTTCTACAATAAGATTTGCGTCTGTATTAATAACCCTGGTACATGATTATGTTCTCTCGATAGAGGGGAACATTACCAGATGCTGCCTTCTTGGATTTCTCCAGTTCGGCGGTAGCTTTAGTCAGCTGGGCTTGACACTTTTCCAGCTCTTGAGACAACAGATTGTTATTCTCTATGAGCACCTGGTCATATAACGATCCTTAAATCAGTTGTACCAACTGTTTCAAGTCTCGGGGGCTACTGGTATATGATTATCAGTTTTGCATAAATGTGTACTTACCCGCATATCTTTCAAATACTGATCTATGGATCTGGAAAACCCATCTCGAGCAGCTCGGATGTATGCATCACCCAAGTTGAAGGCATTGAAAGCTTCTTCTGAAAAACCAGGGTCGCGAAGAGCGGCCCACCGGCGCCGATGATTCATGGCGCTTTCCACTTCAGAGTTTGTGGCAGATACTTTATCCAAATCCTCCGCATAAGGACAATCCGGTGTCACTTCCGCGTTAGCCTCTGTCCTCGTGGTAGGGTCCGGAATCCGGCTAGTAGAGGCATGCCCGGCAGGATCCCCGGACACAGTCCTGCGAATGTTCTTTCTGATAAGACACAACGGGTAGTGTCATTCTTTAAGATGACGGCCATGGGGCATATTTAAAACCACACCTCTTCAATGAAGGCTCAGCCATATTTCTATTTGCCTTCCTATTCGGAGGCCTGCCCGTCGTAGGCGCCGCCTTCTTACGCACCGATCGCCTCCCCTTTAGAACATAATATAGTGCGGTGGGTGAGGCAGAAAGAGGGAATTCTATCAAAGGACAAGTCTCCTAATTACTTACATGCGTCACAGGGAGAAGGCCGGGATAGTCAGAAATGATGGCCACTTTGGTGCCGTCATAGCTCGCCTGGTAAAACACCCCTTCCCCCGAGCTCCACGAATATATCTGGATCCTCTTCGAATCCGGGGTCGAGGGCCTAGTTGTGGTCCTCTAGCTATGGTGCGGGGCTATGGATCCCTGGTGACCTTCCGCCATTCTTGTTATGAATGACAGATTAATATTTATGGAAAAAGGATTCAGGGTGTTGATGGAGTAGACTAGTGGGGCAAAAACTCACCCAGCTGGGAGGGTTGTACATGGAAAATCCATCCCTCAGCTTAATGTGGATGAACTCCTCCTCCTCCCCTTTGTATAATCCGGACAATATTTTCGCCAAAATAGCGTGAGTGTCCGGAACCTTCCGACCATAGCGGGCGGCATCATCTTCTCTGTTGAAGTGCCACATGGGGCGCCTCAGTATTGGAGTGGTTGAACCCTCACATTATAGATATTGCCATAACCTCGACTATTGACAATCCGGATTTAGTGAGCGTCTTTATCTTGCTCATCAATTGGTGGACTTCCATGCTATCTTTCTCCCTGGGGCTCCGAGGACGCCAGCTGAGGCTCTTCTTCAATGGAGTACTTGAATATTCAGGAAGACCCCTCCGGATTGGGTCAGGAAGGGATACGTCTTCAACATAAAACCATTCGGAAGGCCATTCTTCGGATGCCTTCTCCGGCGTACCGGATAGGTATCTGGTCCCAGCGATGCGCCATATCTCGGCTCCGCCCACTTGGAATATGGATCCCTCTTGATTATGATGGACGAGGCAAACCCACTTCTTCCATAACTCAAAATGAGCCTCGCAACCCAGAAATAGCTCTCAAAGAGCAACATAACCCGCAATATGCAGGATGGAGGCAGGTGTGAAGTTATTGAAAGTGCAACTAATCCCCGGGTGGTTTTGGTAATTAATAACAACATATATATCATTGAACTAATTATTTCTTGAGAATATTTCAGAAAGTTCAGTGATATGGGTATGGCAATGACTGATGATGTGGACCCCTCAAAATGCTAAGGAAAACATTGGCAAAAGCTCAAGACTCTATTTTTGGTTTAGTGATCCAAGATCACATTGAGTCCATAGGAAAGCCAATACTATTAAAAGGGGATGAGGTTATGATGATGATCTGGTTGCTCAAAGTGCTTAGTGATTTATCTCTCAAACTAGCAGCAATCTTTCATTCCAACATTAACCCATAAGTAATCTCGGTCCCACCGATTCCATAAACTCACCACACCGAGATGAACCACCTCACCATATAGCCAAACCCTAAAATTTGGATTTTCCGATTCCAAACTCGGTCATACGAAATTGGTGTTGCCAAGCTTCAGAACATACGTACTCAAATCGGTGTCACCGAGATGAGAAAGTCGGTCCCACCGAGATTGGCAAACCCTAGACTTTGGAAGAATCGGACTAACCGAGATTGTATTTTCGGTCCCACCGAAAATCCCAACGTTCACAAGATTTGAACTTTCGGTCTCACCGAGTTGTCAACTTCGGTCTGACCGAGATTGGTCAAATGTGTGTAACGGTTGGATTTTGTGTGGAGGCTATAAATACCCCTCCACCTCCTCTTCATTCGTGGAGAGAGGCATCAGAAAGAACTACCACTCCTACCTTACATTTCTGAGAAGAAAACTACCTACCCTTGTGTTGAGATCAAGTTGTTCCACTCCCACCATATGAAACTTGATTTCTAGCCTTCCCAAGTTGCTTTCCACTCAATCCTTTCTTCCACCACAGCCAAATCGGTGAGGAGAGTTGAGTGTTGGGGGATTATCATTTGAAGCACAAGAGCAAGGAGTTCATCATCACCAACACCATCTATTACCTTTTGGAGGTGGTGCCTCCTAGATTGGTTAGGTGTCGCTTGGGAGCCTCCGTCAAGATGTGGAGTTGAACCAAGAAGTTTGTAAGGGCAAGGAGATCGCCTACTTCATGAAGATCTACCCCGAGTAAGGCTAGTCCTCCGTGGGCGTGGCCATGATGGCATAGACAAGGTTGCTTCTTCGTGGACCCTTCGTGGGTGGAGCCCTCCGTGGACTCTCACAGCCGTTACCCTCCGTGGGTTGAAGTCTCCATCAACGTGGATTGACGATAGCACCACCTATCGGAACCACGAGAAAAATCTCCGTGTCTCCAAATTGCGTTTGCTCTTCTCCACCTCTTATTTACTACATGTGCAATTTACTTTCCGCTGCCATAACTCTAGAATTGCATGTGTAGGGTGATACTTGACTTGGTCATCATTGTGAACATGCTAAAAACTTGCCCTAATCAAAAGGCTAAACTTTTAAGTTGTCAAGTAGTCTAATCACCCCCCCCTCTAGACATACTTCCGATCCTACAAGTGGTATCAGAGCCAGGTTTCCATTGGATTGGTTTCATTGCATTGGATTCCATAAGCTTGGTTTCACAACCTAGGAGAGTATGGCGTCTAGTGAGGGTAATTTCCGTAGAGGTCCTTACTTTGATGGTTCGAATTTTGCTAGTTGGAAGCATAAAATGAAAATGCATATTCTTGGACATAACCCTGCCGCATGGGGCATTATTTGTGTTGGCTTTCAAGGTGAGTTCTTCGAGGAAGGAAAAGTTCGGATCATGAAGCTACAGCGGATGAGTTGCGGATGTTCTGAACAATGCTCAAGCTTGTGACATTCTCTTCAATGCTTTGTGTCGAGGAGTTCAACAAGATCAGCCGTCTTGAGAATGCAAAAGAGATTTGGGATACATTGGTGAAATGCACGAAGGTACCGAGTCCATGAAGGAATCAAAGCTAGATGTTCTTCAAGGTCGACTTGACAAGTTCAAGATGAAGGAAGGTGAAGGAGTCGCTGAAATGTACTCTAGGCTTGCTCTCATCACCAATGAGATGGCAGGCTTAGGAAGCGAAGAAATGACCGACCGATTCATCATCAAGAAGATTCTCAGAGCTTTGGATGGAAAGTATGACACCGTGTGCACTTTGATCCAAATGATGCCAAACTACAAAGATCTCAAGCCTACCGAAGTCATTGGAAGAATTGTTGCTCATGAGATGACACTTAAAGATAAGGAAGAGCTTCACAACAAGTCAAGTGGTGCCTACAAAGCTGCAGTTGAAGCTCCCACAACCTCAAGTGACAAGCTAGTTTCCAATGAAGAGATAAGCCTAATGGTGAAGAACTTCAACAAATTCTACAAGAGTAGAAGCAAGGAAAGAAGCTCAAAGTCTAGATCATATGATGAAAAGAGATCTTCTAGTCGTGATCGAAACTACTACAATTGTGGAAGACCGGACACTACTCAAATGAGTGTTCGACTCCCACAAGAGAAGAGAAGAATCTCCAAGAAGAAGAAGCTCAAGAGAAGAGTCGCCTCGAAAAGAGAGAAGGAGTAGAGATGATCGTTATGAGCGAAGATCCTCTCGGAGAAGCAAGGATTAGGAAAGGAAAGACAAGTCATCAAGGAGCTACACAAGAAGAAAACATCAAGCTCATGTTGGTGAATGGGTTTCGGCTCCGACTCCGACAATCATTCGAAAGAAGCTATCACTCCAACTCCGAATCTGATCAAGATGAAGGTGTTGCGGTCTTGCTCTCGTGTCCTCCAACTCCAACTCCTATGACTTGTTTGATTCACCAAATGAGGGAATTGGAAGATGCTTCATGGCAAAAGGCCCCAAGGTATCACACCCTGAATTTATTGACTTTGATAGTGATGAGGATGACTTGCTTGGTGAAGATGAGCTTTTACATGATAAATCTAGTGAGCTTAGTAATGATGAACATGCTAGTAGTCTTTATAGTCGAGAAGAGTCGAATGACAATGCTATGAAGGAGATTGAGCGTCTAACTAAAGAACTAAACACTCTTAAGTTAGCTCATGAAACAACTCAAGAAGATCATAGAGAGCTCCTAAGATCTCATGAGAAGCTACGCTCGAGAAGCTCAATCTAGAGCAAGAACATGAGTTTCTAAAAGCTATCAATGACGATCTTGAAAGAAGAGTTCTTCATATCTTGCCAAACGACTTCTCTTGTCTAATTTCTTGCCACCTATTAAAACTAAGCATGACAAGCATAAGAAAATTCTTCATCTAGTAGTAACAATAATCATGCTAAATCAAATGTTGTTACTTCTAGTAATTCTCTTGATTCCACTAACAATGTTTCAAGCCAAGTTTCACTTGAGCAAGAAAATAGTCTATTGAAAGGGATTATAGAAAGGTGTCTACAAGAGCCTTGCGGAAGCAAGAGCTTTGAGGAAATTGTTCGCAAGCAAGGAAGACACCGGAAGAATCAAGGAATTGGTTTTGAGCGAAAGTTCAACGCCGAGGGTGTTGAATGGGAAGAAGGTCAATATCCCACTTCTTCCAATGAGGAACAAGCTCAAGATGACCTTCCACCACAAGACCACAAGCTAAAAGGCAAGGACAAGCTTCAAGAGGAGATTGATGCATTCATTGAAGCACCCAAGGCCATGGTCAAGTGGGTTCCCAAGGCAACTTCAAGTTCTACTTCGACAAGCTCAACTACTACCCCAAGGATTCCCATCAAGATGATGTGGATCCCGAAGAAGAAGAACTAGAGAGTTCTTGAGGGTGACTCCGCCAACATACTTCACTCACATTCATTTTGGCAAAGAACTTGTGCAATCAACTTCCACATCTTGCACTAGTTCATGGAGTCACAAACCCTCATGTTGGTATGTCAAGGGACAAGGTAATCATTGCTTTCATGGACATCATCTATTGTGTACTTCAATCTATGTCCATGGATATCCTTGTTTGTTCCTTGTGGGACTAACCCATGTAGGTATTGAAAGTGCCCGAATCCAAAGGATTGCTCCCAACTCTTGATGATCTTCATCAACATTGAGCATCCACATCTTCAACATCTACATGAAGTCTTCAACGACAACCCAAGGTTAGTTTGACCCTTTAAAAGGGGTTCTCACATCAAGGGGGAGCTTTGCTCTAAAGAATTGAGCTAAAGCATCTTCAAATGATGTGAACACATTGATGCTTTATGTAAAAGTGGTAACCCCACTTGTGCTTAAACGATGAGTATGACCTATGATCAAATGTTCTCATTTGACTCCTAAGTCAATATACTCATATATAGATGACCTAGTCATCGCCAAATTGTGTGCTAGTAGCTAGTGTTTTGTTTGTGCATGTTTGACACATATTTCATTTGCTATCTTATTGTGTGAGCATGTTGGATGCATGATTTTATCCATTCGAGGTCATCCATTTGTTGCTTTGGTCTTTTGGATTTTTCTTTTTGACCAAATGGATGGGCAAGAATGCCTAAGTTCCTCCCCTAGCTATCTATGCTTTCTTGTCTCAAACTCTATTCATGCTTATATCACAAACTTTGAACAAGACTTTTTGGACAGACCGAGTGAGGAGCACTTGAGCCACCGATCCGTCAAAAGCCTAAATTCCAAAACCTTCTAAGTACTTTCGGTCAAACCAATATACTCAAATCGGACAGACCAAATCACTTGGATTGATCTAGGTTTTCACCTCGGTGAAACCGAAGTTACAAATTCGGCGTGACCGATGTGTGTAATTGCTTGCGATTAACCATCTCGGTCCCACCGAAGTTTTCAACTCGGTCCCACCGACACCGAAGGGTATATATACCGAGGGCAGCGTCGTTGATTATTCCTTCAAACGCCTCGCCCCAAACCCTTCGCTGCGTCGCCGTGGTCTTGGATCGTCTCCGCGTCGCTTTGTGCGCCCGCCGCTGGTCTCCATCGCCGTCGGCGGACAATCTCATCGCGCCGTTGCGCCAGAGTGAAACTCCACCAGATTGGGTGAGTTTCATCCTCTCGTGCTTCAACCTCGATTCTATGCACGATAGGTTTTGCCTAGCTTCTTGCCAAGATTGAAATCTTCCATCCAGCAGATTAGATCATAGAACAAAATTCGAGTGAAAATTTTAGGGTTAGGTTTCACGAACACATCTCGGTGTGATGATTCTACATTCTCGGATCGACCGATTTGGCCTCTGGCCATTACCGCACTTTTCGGTTAAACCGAAGTTGTGCAAATCGGTAAGACCGAAGTGAGGATTTAGTGAAACCCTAGTGCTCTCGGCTAGACCGAAACCCATTTCGTCCAACCGAAAGTGGTGTGTACGGTTAGGTTTAGACACTTCGGATTCACGAATTTTAGACTCGGTTAGACCGAAATGCATTCTCATGAAAACCTAAAACTGAAGTTTGAACTCATTTATTTTGCAAAATCCTCTGCAGTTTGTGATAACTCTTCTATTACGCCTATACCTATTCTTTTCACGAGTTGTCGGTCATGTACGATGCAAGTGACAGCGAACAGTCTGAATCACCGGTTGAGATTCCGAGGCGATTACAAGTCCCAAGCAAGCAGTTTTTCAGATGATGGAGAGAGAGCACTCCAAGTGGATTGCCTCCACTGCCACGAGGGCAGGAAGAAGAGGAATTCGATGAGGAAGACTCGACTTTGTTGCAGATGAGGAGATTACTTCCAAGCCTAAGAGGAAAGTGGTTGCCAAAGGATATCAAGGGCAACAAGCAAAGAAAGGCACCAAAGAAAGAGAAGAAATCCACAAGAGCAAAGAAGCTGAGCATGGAAGAAGAAACCTCCAAAGCAAGATCAAGAAAACTTCCAAGAGGAAGAGGCTAGTTCATGAAGAAGCGATGATGACTCGATGAGGAAGCACCCAGCCTCCTCGAAGCAAAAGTTGATGGGAGATGCCATCGTAGGCAGGAGCACCCACAAAATCTAAGCCATCAGCTCCAGCCAAGGCAGTCCAAGCCAAACCTGCTGCCAAGCCAAAGAAAGCAAGAAGAAATATACACGCTTCAGAGAAGAAGAAGGACAATGTGCCCACCGCTGAATCGATGAAGAGGCACATGTTTTGTCAAGCTCGAATGTAAACCGCCATTCATAATGATGCTCATCCTCGAGCTGAAAATATGAAGGAAAGGAAGGACAAAGGTCTCGAGCTATGGAGGCAAGTTGATCCATATGCCACCAGGAGAAGGACAGCTGTTGACTCTAGGTTCCACACGAGAGAGCAACAAGATTTCTATGAGGCAGTGCTCATGGACAAGAAACCAATTGTTCTTGACACCAGATATGTAGATCGGGATTACATCGACAAAGTGAAGAGCACAGAGACTACTTCCCACATGTGCATGAGAGCTTCACCGCATGTGGAGTTGCTGAGTTTGTTGGTCAGAAATTGACTGCTTGGAATGATGAGATGATCATGCAGTTCTATGCCACCGCACATTTCTATCCAGATGGCGTAATTGTATGGATGATGAAGGACGTAGATTCTCCTCAACTGTTGAGGAATGGAGAGCGTTCTTGAATGCACCAAATATCAAGGGACGATGATGTAGATGTCTATGGCATTCCAAAGAAGAATCACGAGTCTATGAAGAACATGTACAATGAGGTACCGACAAGGATGTTGAGATATGGAAGCTTGGATCAGTTTATCATCTTGAGCAGGTCTCCCAACCACTAACACCATTACGAGGCATACTTTGATGCCCAAGTCGAGACCACCGCATGATAAGAGGCTATTCTATCAACATGCTGCACATTCGGATCGAAGACACCTTTTAAGGTGATGGACACGATAGTAGAGACTATCAAGAGGACAGCACGAGCAGACTGAAGAAGAGGTCGTGTGGGTTTGCTCCGCACATTCAGATGCTCATCAATGCCAAGTTTGGCACGGACACCTACCTGTTGGATAGACCCCACTTGCCACTGCAGCCTGAACATGAAGATGTAGGATCGTTGAAGGCAAGAGTGTCTAGAGGGGGGGTGATTAGACAACTCGACAAGATAAAAGTTTATGCCTTTTGATTAACATAAGTTCATAGCAAGTTCACAATGAAGAACAAGTCATGCATCATGCATACAAGTCGAGCAACATACCAAACATGCAATTCTAGAGTATAGGGCAGCGGAAAGTAAATTGCATGAATAGTAAGGGAGAGATTGTGAAGAGCAAACGCAATTGGAGACACGGAGATTTTTCTCGTGGTTCCGATAGGTGGTGCTATCGTCAATCCACGTTGATGGAGACTTCAACCCACGGAGGGTAACGGCTGCGCGAGTCCACGGAGGGCTCCACCCACGAAGGGTCCACGAAGAAGCAACCTTGTCTATTCCATCATGGCTTACGCCCACGGAGGACTAGCCTTACTCGGGGTAGATCTTCACGAAGTAGGCGATCTCCTTGCCCTTACAAACTCCTTGGTTCAACTCCACATCATGACGGAGGCTCCCAAGTGACACCTAACCAATCTAGGAGGCACCACCCTCCAAAAGGTAATAGATGGGGTTGGTGATGATGAACTCCTTGCTCTTGTGCTTCAAATGATAATCTCCCCAACACTCAACTCTCCTCACCGATTTGGCTGTGGTGGAGGAAGGGATTGAGTGGAAAGCAACTTGGGAAGGCTAGAAATCAAGTTTCATATGGTGGGAGTGGAGCAACTTGATCTCAACACAAGGGTAGGTAGTTTTCTTCTCAGAAATGTAAGGTAGGAGAGGTAGTTCTTTCGATGGCTCTCTCCACGAATGAAGAGGAGGTGGAGGGTATTTATAGCCTCCACACAAAATCCAACCGTTACACACATTTGACCAATCTCGGTCGGACCGAAGTTGACAACTCGGTCGGACCGAAAGTTCAAATCTTGTGAACGTTGGGATTTTCGTGGGACCGAAAATACAATCTCGGTTAGTCCGATTCTTCCAAAGTCTAGGGTTTGCCAATTTCGGTGGGACCGACTTTCTCATCTCGGTGACACCGATTTGAGTCTAAGATTCTGAAGCTTGGCAACACCAATTTCGAATGACCGAGTTTGGAATCGGAAAATCCGAGATTCTAGGGTTTGGCTATATGGGTGAGGTGGTTCATCTCGGTGTGGTGAGTTTGGAATCGGTGGGACCGAGATTACTTATGAGTTTATGTTGGAATGAAAGATTGCTGATTGTTTTGAGAGATAAATCACTAAGCACTTAGAGCAACCAGATCATCATCATAACCTCACCCCCTTTTAATAGTATTGGCTTTCCTATGGACTCAATGTGATCTTGGATCACTAAACCAAAAATGGAGTCTTGAGCTTTTGCCAATCCTTTCCTTAGCATCCTAGGGGTTCACCTCACTAGTCCTTTTGCCATGCCAGAGTGGTTGACTTTCCTGAAACATACTTGATAAAAGCATTAGTCCAACCACAAAGTATGTTGTCATAATTACCAAAACCACCTAGGGAGCAAATGTGCTTTCAATCTCCCCCTTTTTGGTAATTGATGGCAACACACAGGAAAAAGATATCAAAGCTTACTGAAAGAAAGACAAGGTTAACATTAAAGCTTTGACAAACATGTAGTACACAAGCTCCCCCTACAAGTGTGCAAGATTTTAGATTTTGGTTTTGGACTACCACAAGCACACATGAGAGAAAAGCAAGATGTGCTGCATGCAGCTTGGCTATATGCATCAGAGCAGATGAGGGTAAATGAGAGATGATGCATATGTGCATGGTGATTTCTTGCAAACAAGTATTCACAAGCAAGTCACCATCATGCACATCCTGCAAGATGCATATACTTACCTTGAAGTTCCTTGGTGATGTTCCTGAAGAAATAAACTTGGGAAAAACATGGTTAGATAACACAAGAGTAGTTCTTCAACCAACAGCAAGAACATCAAGAGTACCAAGCCAGGGAAGACATGTATAAAGGGTGTCTCATGTTGAGCACTAGCTTGAATCAGCCAACATGTCTCCCAAGACTAAAAGATTTTCAATGAGCTCTGAGAGATTTTGCTTTTCATAAGATACCAATTGAGATCTTTTAAGATGCCAATTGTATAGGATACCAGTTGTACTTTTCAGACGATACCAATGGTGAGAGCAAGAGAAGCAAAATCAGGAGAATAATGCCAAAAGTATTATCACAATGAAATATATGGCAAAGCTTTGATGTGATCCTCTCCCCCTTAAGGTAAGATTGTTCTTCCTTTAAGCTCCCCAGCTCCCCCTAAATCCCCCAGCTCCCCCTAAATATTCTCCCCCTTTGACATCAAGTGCCGAAAAGGACAGTAGACCAGGAAGGGCAAGAAGGATGGAAAGAAAGAAGTGGGTTCATTAAGAATCACAACTAAGCAAATTTAGTATGTAGAATGTAAATCATTTAGATGAGCTGCAGAAGATGATATCCTGGTGAATGTAAATCGGTGACACCGAATTGATATGGATCGGTGAGTCCGAAAGTCAGAGACTTAGGGCAGATCCCTTTTTCGGTCAGACCGAAATGATTGAATCGGTGACTCCGAGTTTAATTCCAAGGAAATACATAAATAATTCAGCTCACTTTGCAAGAAATGTTTCAGAAGATTTGCAATGAATTTGTAAATGATTTTCAGGGAATTTATCAGAGCAGAAGGATATTCACAAGAACAAAAGAAACAGAAATGAAAAGAGTGCTAGATGAATTTTTTTTTTTAAAAAAAAAAATTAACAAGGAAACTCAATGAGAGAGCATAAGAGAAAAGCAAAAAAAAACTCCAAATCAAATGTACTTCATCTAGATAGGGGTCGGCGACAAAGTCACCTATGTTTGAGCATATTGACTTAGGAGTCAAATGAGAACATTTGATCATAGGTCATACTCATCGTTTAAGCTCAAAATGGGGTTACCATTTTTCGATTAAGCATTTGATGTGATCACATCTTTTGAAACTGCTTGTACTCATGTCTTTGAGCAAAGCTTTTTCAAGATGTGAAAGACATACCTTGGGCTTGTTGTTGCTTGTTCTCATGTAGGTGAACTTGATGTAGATGCTCATAGAATGTGAGGTTGGAGCACCATTTCCAATCGTATAGTTCATCTTCCTACATGGGTTAGGCAAGCAAGGAAATTTTCAAGAATATCCAATATGACATGAGTGATGCACTAGAGGTATATGGTGTCAAAAGGATATGTGGAATTCTGTTCCTTGAACTCAACATCCCAAAGAGCTAGATACTTGGTCAATGACAAGATTACTCATGATTTGAGTGAGTGATAATCTTGTTGAATGTAGACCATCCAAGTACCTGCAAGGAGTTAGATGCAATACAAGGGGGCAAATGTGTCCAAGACATATGATCATCATCATAAGAGAAATATCAAGGATTAGTCAATTAGGCTCATGCCTTGCATGCATCAATGGAGTTTTCACTCCAAGTTTGAAGCATCAATGATGTTCAACTCACTCCTCAAGCGACAAAACACTTTCTCATCAAGTGGTTTTGTGAAGATATCTGCAAGCTGTTTGTCAGTACGAACATGCTTAAGATCAATGTCACCCTTAGCAATATGATCACGAATAAAATGGTGACGAACTTCAATGTGTTTCGATGCGAGAGTGTTGCACAGATTGTGTCCAATCTTAATTGCACTCTCGTTGTCACAAAGCAAAGGAACATGTCTCGCATGTATCCCATAGTCCTTAAGCATTTGTTTCATCCATAGCAACCGAAAGCACAACACGAACCAGCAGCAATATATTCTCGCTTGCAGAGATAATGATATCGAGTTTTGTTTCTTGGATGACCAAGACACAAGGGATCGACCAAGAAATTGACATGTACCCGAAGTTGACTTTCTATCTATCTTGTCTCCTGCATAGTCCGAGTCGGAGTAACCAACAAGATCGAAAGAGGCCCTCTTAGGATACCAAATGCCAAAGTTAGGTGTGTGTATCAAATATCTCACAATTCTTTTAACAGCTTTAAGATGACATTCTTTAGGAGCAGCTTGATATCGAGCACACATGCATACACTCAGCATTATATCAGGACGAGAAGCACAAAGGTATAGTAGAGAACCAATCATGGATCGATAAACCTTTTGATCAACAGGTTCTCCACCTTTAGTCAAGTCATTATGTCCATTAGTAGGCATGGGGGTTCTCATACCTTTGCTCTCTTGCATGTTGAACTTCTTGAAGAGATCCTTAGTATACTTAGTTTGTGAGACAAAAGTGCCCTCCTTAGATTGCTTGATTTGCAACCCAAGGAAGAACTTGAGTTCACTCATCATGGACATCTCATACTTCTCTGACATAAGCTTCCCAAACTTTTCACTAAAATCAGGGTTAGTTGATCCAAAGATAATATCATCGACATATATTTGGCACACAAATAGTTCTCCGTCAACCCTTTTTGTGAATAGCGTTGAGTCAATTTTACCAATTTCAAATCCTTTTTCAAGAAGAAAGCTAGTTAAGCATTTGTACCAAGCTCTAGGGGCTTGTTTAAGACCATAAAGAGCTTTGTGCAATTTGTAAACATGATTAGGCTTTTTAGGATTCACAAATCCGGGAGGTTGTTTCACAAATACTTCCTCCTCAATTTCTCCATTTAGAAAAGCACTTTTAATGTCCATTTGATAGAGAGTAATGTTATGGTGGTTGGCATAAGCAAGAAGAATGCGAATGGACTCAAGTCTAGCAACGGGAGCATAGGTCTCACCATAGTCCATACCTTCGACTTGTGTGTAACCTTGTGCTACGAGACGAGCCTTGTTGCGGATGACTTGTCCATCTTCATCTTGCTTGTTCCGAAACACCCATTTGGTTCCAATGACGTTTTGGTCATCATTGGGCTTCTCTACCAAAGACCAAACGTTGTTCCTCTCGAAGTTGTGCAGCTCTTCATGCATAGCGTTCACCCAATCCGGGTCTTCAAGCGCTTCTTCTACCTTCATAGGTTCAAGACTGGAAATAAATGAGTAATGCTCACAAAAGTTAGCTAAACGAGTTTTAGAGCGAGTGATTCTCCCGGAGTCGATGTCATTCATCATTTGTTCCACGGGATGGTCTTTCTTGACTCTTTCTCGAACTCGGGATAGCTTTTGTCGTGGTCGTGGCTGAGCTTCCTCATCATCCTCATCTTCTTCTTCATCTGTGTTGTTGGTGTTGTCTTGAGGTGGTGGAGAAGGAGGTTGTGGTGGATCTTCTTGTCGCACTTCCTCATCTTGGTGAGTTCCACTTGTGGAAGCCTCCATGTTGCCTTGAGGTTCACCTTGCCGTGAGGTAGAGGGCTCCACATATGTAGATGAGGTACTCTCCTTCACTTCCATGGGCCGAATCTTTCCAATGGATAAATCTTGAATGGCTTCCGATGGGTCCTTGTCTCCTACATCAATAGGCATTTGCTCTACTTGCGAGCCATTAGATTCATCAAACTTCACATCTACCGTCTCTTCAACCTTTCGAGTGAAATTATTGTAGACACGGTAGGTGTGAGAGTTTGATCCATAACCGAGAAAAAAACCTTCATGAGTTTTAGGAGCAAATTTAGACCGACGATGCTTATCAAGAATATAGCATTTCGAACCAAAGACACGAAAATATCCCACTTGGGGTTTGTTACCCGTAAGGAGCTCGTATGAAGTCTTGCCGAGAAGCTTGTGAAGATACAATCTGTTGATGGCATGACAAGCTGTCTCAACGGCTTCACCCCAAAAGTGTTTTGGCGTCTTGTATTCATCAAGCATTGTCCTCGCCATCTCAATGAGCGTTCGGTTCTTCCTCTCAACAACCCCGTTTTGTTGAGGTGTGTACGTAGCTGAGAACTCATGTAGAATTCCTTCCTCATCGAGAAAAGAGTCCACATGGGCGTTCTTGAACTCCGTTCCGTTGTCACTCCGAACCTTCTTGATCTTCACCTCAAATTGATTCTGAGCCTTTCTAGCAAAGGTTTTGAAGATTTTCTGAACCTGCGATTTGTCATCAAGTAGAAATACCCACGTAAATCTGGAAAAGTCATCAACAATAACTAGACCAAAGGAGTTACCACCAAGGCTTTTGTAAGCATTGGGACCGAAGAGATCCATATGAAGAAGCTCAAGCGGTCTCCTTGTGGTCATGATATTCTTCACGGATGACTTCCTCCTACTTGTTTTCCTGCTTGACATGCTTTCGCAGAGTCTATCTTTGTCAAAGAAAACATCTTTAACACCAAGAATGTGATCTCCTTTGATTAGCTTATCTAAATTTCGCATACCAACATGTCCAAGCCTTCTATGCCAAAGCCAACCTTTAGCAGATTTAGCAATAAAGCAAGTTCTGGGTTGAGCTTTCTTAGTGAAATCGACAATGTATAAGTCACCTCTACGAATGCCAGTAAATACCATGTTATGATTGTCACTACAAAAAACCTGGCAATCTACTTTAGTGAATAGCACATTGAATCCAAAGTCTGCTAACCTAGACACGGAAAGTAAATTGTATCCAAGTGATTCAACAAGCATGACATTTTTAATGGAGCTATCATGAGATATGGCCACCTTACCAAGGCCAAGTACCTTACCCTTGGAGTTGTCTCCAAAAGTCACATACTTGCGTGGACCATCGTTCTTTGCAAGCTCTCAAACATGTCTTCATCTCGGTCATGTGATCGGTGCATCCACTATCAAGAATCCATTCTTTGCCACCGATATGTAGTCTCTCATATTTGCCATTAGATCGAGACTCTTCATGATCTTGTCTAGCTCGGTGTCCGAATCATCATCATGCTCATGCTCATCATCATATTGACCCATAGATAATTCATCATCAATACCTAGGTCAATTTGACAATGACTTGCATCAGTTTTATCAACGTGATAATAGTCATCGGAATGCAAAACAAGAGCATTTCTTATTAGAACATTGATAAAGCGGGATCACCCTTCTTTTCATAAGATCACGAAGCTCAAAGAAGCATTTATCAAAGTTAGGATCTTTGGGCGCAACATATCAAATTCAACAGTCTTGTATAGAATTTCATCAAGACCTCTCAACGAGTAGTCCGGATAAAGTTCTTCCAAGAACTTCCACATAGCATGGGCGCACTCAAAGTTCGTGACAAGCTCAAGCAAGTTATCGAGCAAACCTCTAATGATAAGATTGACAGTTCTAAGGTTCTGAAGCAAATCAAGCTCTTCATCTACATGAGGGTGCAAGGGGTCAAATGGTGGTACATATGGGGTTTCAACATATTTATGCAAGTTGTATATCTTAAAGATAGCAAGCATTTCAATCCTCCACGAGTTATAGGACACTCCATCAAGAATAGGCACTCTATGACTAACACTCCCAAACGTAGACACGTCCATCTTCCTCCAATGGTGTGCAAACCAAAGCAATGGAGACCAAGGCTCTGATACCAATTGTAGGATCGTTGAAGGCAAGAGTGTCTAGAGGGGGGGTGATTAGACAACTCGACAAGATAAAAGTTTATGCCTTTTGATTAACATAAGTTCATAGCAAGTTCACAATGAAGAACAAGTAATGCATCATGCATACAAGTCGAGCAACATACCAAACATGCAATTCTAGAGTATAGGGCAGCGGAAAGTAAATTGCATGAATAGTAAGGGAGAGATTGTGAAGAGCAAACGCAATTGGAGACACGGAGATTTTTCTCGTGGTTCCGATAGGTGGTGCTATCGTCAATCCACGTTGATGGAGACTTCAACCCACGGAGGGTAACGGCTGCTTGTGAGTCCACGGAGGCTCCACCCACGAAGGGTCCACGAAGAAGCAACCTTGTCTATTCCATCATGGCTTACGCCCACGGAGGACTAGCCTTACTGGGGTAGATCTTCACGAAGTAGGCGATCTCCTTGCCCTTACAAACTCCTTGGTTCAACTCCACATCATGACGGAGGCTCCCAAGTGACACCTAACCAATCTAGGAGGCACCACCTCCAAAAGGTAATAGATGGGGTTGGTGATGATGAACTCCTTGCTCTTGTGCTTCAAATGATAATCTCCCAACACTCAACTCTCCTCACTGATTTGGCTGTGGTGGAGGAAGGGATTGAGTGGAAAGCAACTTGGGAAGGCTAGAAATCAAGTTTCATATGGTGGGAGTGGAGCAACTTGATCTCAACACAAGGGTAGGTAGTTTTCTTCTCGTAAATGTAAGGTAGGAGAGGTAGTTCTTTTCGATGGCTCTCTCCACGAATGAAGAGGAGGTGGAGGGTATTTATAGCCTCCACACAAAATCCAACCGTTACACACATTTGACCAATCTCGGTCGGACCGAAGTTGACAACTCGGTCGGGACCGAAAGTTCAAATCTTGTGAGCGTTGGGATTTTCGAGTGGGACCGAAAATACAATCTCGGTTAGTCCGATTCTTCCAAAGTCTAGGGTTTGCCAATTTCGGTGGGACCGACTTTCTCATCTCGGTGACACCGATTTGAGTCTGTATGTTCTGAAGCTTGGCAACACCAATTTCGAATGACCGAGTTTGGAATCGGAAAATCCGAGATTCTAGGGTTTGGCTATATGGTCGAGGTGGTTCATCTCGGTGTGGTGAGTTTGGAATCGGTGGGACCGAGATTACTTATGAGTTTATGTTGGAATGAAAGATTGCTGATTGTTTTGAGAGATAAATCACTAAGCACTTAGAGCAACCAGATCATCATCATAACCTCACCCCCTTTTAATAGTATTGGCTTTCCTATGGACTCAATGTGATCTTGGATCACTAAACCAAAAATGGAGTCTTGAGCTTTTGCCAATCCTTTCCTTAGCATCCTAGGGGTTCACCTCACTAGTCCTTTTGCCATGCCAGAGTGGTTGACTTTCCTGAAACATACTTGATAAAAGCATTAGTCCAACCACAAAGTATGTTGTCATAATTACCAAAACCACCTAGGGAGCAAATGTGCTTTCAGAAGATAATGAAGTTGTGATGACTGAGGATGCTCCCACATCTGTCGAAGGACACGCTAAGTCTGAAGCTGCCAAACAAGCTAAAGCTGAAAAGGAAGCAGCAGCAAAGCCCAAGAGCGTTGGAGAACAACTTCTTGAAGCCACTCAGAGAATTGAACTACGCCTGCCAAAGATAGTGCGTCTCGGGAGAGTCTTGAGAGGATAGTTGAAGATAAGTTCCATGCTCTGGATGTCAAGTCGATCAAGTGCAGTCACCGCCAACAAGCTTGAGGCGACATTGAGGAAGCGAAGAGGAGAAGGTAGAGCTCATGAAGGAGATGGAAGGTGATCTAGTCCAGATGACTATGAGCAGCCTGCTGCAGTGCCCACAAAGCCCAGATCAGTTGCTATTCCAAAGGATGACCCTGTGGCTACTACATCAAGACCTCCCACAGCTCCATCGGCCCAAAGACCAGCTCCAGTGTCCCTCCTCCAGCTCCACAGACTTCAGCAGAAGCTTTTGCAGATGCAGATATCTCCACTCCATCGACGCAGACAGGAGCCGCCAGCAGAGTCCCTAATGACGATTAGCTCTATACCTTTCGAACTTTTTGGTAACTTGTTGCCAAAGGGGGAGAAATTGTATAGATCATAGGACTTCGAGAGAGAGAGAGTGCTCGTTTTTGCTCTTTCGTTTGCGGTTTTCCTTGAGATACTTTTGAGTTCTTCGAGACATTTCGTGTGTTTGATACTACGTTTGCTCTATCTTGATGAGTGCTTGATCATACTATGCTTAATGTGTGCTTAATGCTTATCATATTCTATTCATATCTTGTATGATCACTTACTCATGTCTTGGTGATTGGGTGCATGTTATTCATTCTTATCATTTTGTGCGCTCCACCAAGATGTATGTGACATGGAAGAGTGACCCATGATCCTAATCGATTGTGCATTTGCATTCAAACGCAAATCTTAAATAATGCACAAATTTAGGGGGAGCTCTTGCTTATCACATACTTCTCAAAGCGACGATGTTATTCATTGATTATATCATTTGTCGAAGCTTTGATCTATATGTTGTCATCAATTACCAAAAAGGGGGAGATTGAAAGTGCAACTAATCCCCGGGTGGTTTTGGTAATTAATAACAACATATATATCATTGAACTAATTATTTCTTGAGAATATTTGAAAGTTCATTGATATGGGTATGGCAATGACCGATGATGTGGACCCTCAAAATGCTAAGGAAAACATTGGCAAAAGCTCAAGACTCTATTTTTGGTTTAGTGATCCAAGATCACATTGAGTCCATAGGAAAGCCAATACTATTAAAAGGGATGAGGTTATGATGATGATCCGTTGCTCAAAGTGCTTAGTGATTTATCTCTCAAACTATCAGCAATCTTTCATTCCAACATTAACCCATAAGTAATCTCGGTCCCACCGATTCCATAAACTCACCACACCGAGATGAACCACCTCACCATATAGCCAAACCCTAAGAATTTCGGATTTTCCGATTCCAAACTCGGTCATACGAAATTGGTGTTGCCAAGCTTCAGAATCTTCAGACTCAAATCGGTGTCACCGAGATGAGAAAGTCGGTCCCACCGAGATTGGCAAACCCTAGACTTTGGAAGAATCGGACTAACCGAGATTGTATTTTCGGTCCCACGAAAATCCCAACGCTCACAAGATTTGAACTTTCGGTCTCACCGAGTTGTCAACTTCGGTCCCGACCGAGATTGGTCAAATGTGTGTAATGTTGGATTTTTGTGGAGGCTATAAATACCCTCCACCTCCTCTTCATTCGTGGAGAGAGGCATCGAAAGAACTACCACTCCTACCTTACATTTCGAGAAGAAAACTACCTACCCTTGTGTTGAGATCAAGTTGTTCCACTCCCACCATATGAAACTTGATTTCTAGCCTTCCCAAGTTGCTTTCCACTCAATCCTTTCTTCCACCACAGCCAAATCGGTGAGGAGAGTTGAGTGTTGGGGGATTATCATTTGAAGCACAAGAGCAAGGAGTTCATCATCACCAACACCATCTATTACCTTTTGGAGGGTGGTGCCTCCTAGATTGGTTAGGTGTCGCTTGGGAGCCTCCGTCAAGATGTGGAGTTGAACCAAGAAGTTTGTAAGGGCAAGGAGATCGCCTACTTCGTGAAGATCTACCCGAGTAAGGCTAGTCCTCCGTGGACGAGGCCATGATGGCATAGACAAGGTTGCTTCTTCGTGGACCCTTCGTGGGTGGAGCCTCCGTGGACTCTCGCAGCCGTTACCCTCCGTGGGTTGAAGTCTCCATCAACGTGGATTGACGATAGCACCACCTATCGGAACCACGAGAAAAATCTCCGTGTTCCAAATTGCGTTTGCTCTTCTCCACCTCTTATTTACTACATGTGCAATTTACTTTCCGCTGCCATAACTCTAGAATTGCATGTGTAGGGTGATACTTGACTTGGTCATCATTGTGAACATGCTAAAAACTTGCCCTAATCAAAAGGCTAAACTTTTAAGTTGTCAAGTAGTCTAATCACCCCCCTCTAGACATACTTCCGATCCTACAGTTATGTAGTTGGAGGCCATAGTACTCCAGAAGCCCTCGGAGGAACGAATGGATTGGAAATCCGACACCTATCAGCAAATAGGGAGCAAAGCATACTCGTTCCCCCTGGATGGGTTGGGGAACTTCTCCACTGTTCCTCATTGCCGAAGAATCCATCCGCCTTGGACGGGACTAGATCTCGGGGAAGAAATCCTCGGTCTCTGACTTCACCAGTTGGTTGTGGGATACGGAACACTTTTCCCAATCACCCTGCTTGGGGCCGTGAGGGCGGGAGGAAGAGCTGGGAGTGCTAGCCATGTTGGGGTGGTTTTGGCGAACAAGCTCTGAGGACTCTTCGTTTGGAGGAGATGGTGTGGATTAGATCTGAAGATCCCCATCTCTTTAATAGACAATTTTCTCATATGGTCAGGGTGGTAAATGCAAAAATGCCCCAACCTCTCGTATTCACTCGACATGTGGAAGCTGAATCATGAAGGTACAGAAGCCGATGAGCGTGTCATTAAATGAAGGGCCGGACACTGCTATTTAAGTCAGGTACTTTGAACTATTCGGAAAAGTAATCCGCCTTGCAATGTCGAAGACAATCTGCGCACCGGACTCATCGTCATTGAAGCCTGGTTTGGGGGCTACTGACGGAGTCCTAGATTAGGGGGTCCTCGGACAGCCGGACTATGTACTGTGGCCGGACTGTTGGACTATGAAGACACAAGATAGAAGACTTCATCTCGTGTTCGGATGGGACTCTCCTTTGCGTGGAAGGCAAGCTTGGCGATGCAGATATGTAGATTCCTTTCTCTGTAACCGACTTTGTGTAACCCTAGCCCCCTCCAGTGTCTATATAAACCGGAGGGTTTAGTCCGTAGGACAACAATCATAATCTCATAGGCTAGACTTCTAGGGTTTAGCCATTACAATCTCGTGGTAGATCAACTCTTGTAATACTCATATTCATCAAGATCAATCAAGCAGGAAGTAGGGTATTACCTCCATAGAGAGGGCCCGAACCTGGGTAAACATCGTGTCCCCCGCCTCCTGTTACCATTAGCCTTAGATGCACAGTTCGGGACCCCCTACCCGAGATCTGCCGGTTTTGACACCAACACTTACCACCAACGACTTACTTTGTTTCGGCGGTATTGTTGGATGAAGCGTCCCGGACCGACATTACATGACCATGTTCATGAGACTGGTTCTACTGACGTGCTTTTGCACATAGGTGGCTGGCGGGTGTCTATTTCTCCAACTTTAGTTGAATCGAGTTTGACTACGGCCGGTCCTTGTTGAAGGTTAAAATAGCACACTTGACGAAAAATCGTTGTGGTTTTGATGCGTAGGTAAGAACAGTTCTTTCTAGAAGCCCGTAGCAGCCATGTAAAATTTGCAACAACAAAGTAGAGGATGTCTAACTTGTTTTTGCAGGGTTTGCTGTGATGCGCTATGGTCAAGACATGATGTGATATAAATTGTTGAATGTATTGATCATGCTTTGTAACAGAGTTATCGGCAACTGGCAGGAGCCATATGGTTGTCGCTTTATTGTATGCAATGCAATCGCCATGTAATTGCTTTACTTTATCACTAAGAGGAAGCGATAGTCGTAGAAGCAATAGTTGGCGAGACGAGAACGATGCTAAGATGGAGATCAAGGAGTCGCGCCGGTGACGATGGAGATCATGACGATGCTTTGGTGATGGAGATCATGAGCACAAGATGATGGCCATATCATGTCACATATTTTTATTGCATGTGATGTTTATCTTTTATGCATCTTATTTTGATTACTACGGCTGTAGCATTATAAGGTGATCCCTTACTATATTTCAAGGTATAAGTGTTCTCCCTGAGTATGCACCATTGCTATAGTTCGTCGTGCCGAGACACCACGTGATGATCGGGTGTGATAAGCTCTACATTCACATACAACGGGTGCAAGCCAGTTTTGTACACACAAAATACTCGGGTTAAACTTGACGAGCCTAGCATATGCACATATGGCCTTGGAACACTGAGACTGAAAGGTCGAACATGAATCATATAGTAGATATGATCAACATAGTGATGTTCACCATTGAAAACTACTCCATCTTACGTGATGATCGTACATGGTTTAGTTGATTTGGATCACGTGATCATTTAGATGACTAGAGGGATGTCTATCTAAGTGGGAGTTCTTAAGTAATATGATTAATTGAACTTTAATTTATCATGAACTTAGTTCTGATAGTTATTTTGCATGTCTATGTTATTCTAGATCAATGGCTCGTGCTATCGTTCCTTTGAATTTTAATGCGTTCCTAGAGAAAGCTAAGTTGAAAGATGATGGTAGCAATTACACGGACTGGCTCCGTAACTTAAGGATTATCCTCATTGCTGCACAGAAGAATTACGTCCTGGAAGCACCGCTAGGTGTAGCACCGGCACCAGCAACTGCAGACAATGTGAATGTCTAGCAGACGCGTGTTGGTGACTACTCGATAGTTCAGTGTTCCATGCTTTACAACTTAGAATCGGGAGTTCAAAGATGTTTTGAACGTCATGGAGCATATGAGATGTTCCAAGAGTTGAAGTTAATATTTCAAGCAAATGCTCGAGTTGAGAGATATGAAGTCTCCAACAAGTTCTATAGCTGCAAGATGGAGGAGAATAGTTTTGTCAGTGAACATATACTCAAAATGTCTGGGTATCATAACCACTTGACTCAGCTGGGAGTTAATCTTCCTGATGATAGTGTTATTGATAGAGTTCTTCAATCACTGCCACCAAGCTATAAAGACTTCGTGATGAACTATAATATGCAAGGGATGAGCAAGACAATTCCCAAGCTCTTCGCGATGCTAAAAGCTGCAAAGGTAGAAATGAAAAAAGAGCATCAAGTGTTGATGGTCAACAAGACCTCTAGTTTCAAGAAAAAGGGCACACGAAAGAAGGGAAACTTCAAGAAGAACGGCAAGAAAGTTGCTGCTCAGGAGAAGAAACCCAAGTCTGGACCTAAGCCTGAAACTGAGTGCTTCTACTACAAAGGAACTGGTCACTAGAAGCGAAACTGCCCCAAGTATTTGGCGGATAAGACGGATGGCAAAGTGAAAGGTATATTTGATATACATGTTATTGATGTGTACATTACTAATGCTCGTAGTAGCGCCTAGGTATTTGATACTAGTTTTGTTGCTCATATTTGCAACTCGAAACAGGGGCTACGGATGAAGCGAAGATTAGCTAAGGACGAGGTGACAATGCGCGTGGGAAATGGTTCCAAGGTCGATGTGATTGCCGTCGGCACGCTACCTCTACATCTACCTTCGGGATTAGTTTTAGACCTGAATAATTGTTATTTGGTGCCAACGTTGAGCATGAACATTATATCTGGATCTTCTTTGATGCGAGACGATTATTCATTTAAATTAGAGAATACTGGTTGTTCTATTTATATGAGTAATATCTTTTATGGTCATGCACCCTTGCTGAGTGGTCTATTTTTGTTGAATCTCGGTCATGGTGATACACATGTTCATAATATTGAAGCCAAAAGATGCAAAGTTGATAATGATAGTGCAACTTATTTGTGGCACTGCCGTTTAGGTCATATCGGTGTAAAGCGCATGAAAAAAACTCCATGCTGATGGGCTTTTGGAATCACTTGATTATGAATCACTTGGTGCTTGTGAACCGTGCCTCATGGGCAAGATGACTAAAACTCCGTTCTCCGGAACAATGAAACGAGCTACTGACTTATCGGAAATAATACATATCAATGTATGTGGTCCAATGAGTGTTGAGGCTCGTGGAGGGTATCATTATTTTCTTACCTTCACAGATGATTTGAGCAGATATGGTTATATCTACTTAATGAAGCATAAGTCTGAAACATTTGAAAAGTTCAAAGAATTTCAGAGTGAAGTGGAAAATCATCGTAACAAGAAAGTAAAGTTTCTACGATCTGATGTGGAGGCGAATATTTGAGTTACGAGTTTGGTCTTCATTTGAAACAATGTGGAATAGTTTCACAACTTACGCCACCTAGAACACCACAGCGAAATGGTGTGTCCGAACGTCGTAATTGTACTTTATTGGATATGGTGTGATCTATGATGTCTCTTACTGATTTACCGCTATTATTTTGGGGTTATGCTTTAGAGACGGCTGCATTCACTTTAAATAGGGCACCATCGAAATCCGTTGAGACGACACCTTATGAACTATGGTTTGGCAAGAAACCAAAGTTGTCATTTCTCAAAGTTTCGGGCTGTGATGCTTATGTGAAAAAGCTTCAACCTGATAAACTCGAACCCAAATCGGAGAAGTGCTCTTCATAGGATACCCAATGGAAACTGTTGGGTACACCTTCTATCACAGATCCGAAGGCAAAATATTTGTTGCTAAAAATGAATCCTTTCTAGAGAAGGAGTTTCTCTCGAAAGAAGTGAGTGGGAGGAATGTAGAGCTTGATGAGGTAATTGTACCTTCTCCCGAATTGGAAAGTAGTTCAGCACAGAAATCAGTTCCAGTGATTCCTACACCAATTAGTGAGGAGGCTAATGATGATGATCATGAAACTTTAGATCAAATTACTACCAAACTTTGTAGGTCTTCCAGAGTGCGATCCGCACCAGAGTGGTACGGTAATCCTGTTCTGGAAGTCATGTTACTAGACCATGATGAACCTACGAACTATGAGGAAGCGATGATGAGCCCAGATTCCACGAAATGGCTTGACGTCATGAAATTTGAGATGGGATCCATGTATGAGAACAAAGTGTGGACTTTAGTGGATATTCCCGATGATCGGCAAGCCATAGAAAATAAATCGATCTTCAAGAAGAAGACAGACGATGACGGTAATGTTACTGTTTACAAAGCTCGACTTGTTGCGAAAGGTTTTTGACAACTCAACGAGTTGACTATGATGAGACTTTCTCACTCGTAGCGATGCTTAAGTCAGTCCGAATCATGTTAGCAATTGCCGCATTTTATGATTATGAAATTTGGAAGATGGATGTAAAAACTGCATTCCTGAATGAATTTCTGGAAGAAGAATTGTATATGATGCAACTAGAAGGTTTTGTCGATCCAAAGGGTGCTAACAAAGTGTGCAAGCTCCAGCGATCCATTTATGGACTGGTGTAAGCCTCTCGGAGTTGGAATAAACACTTTGATAGTGTGATCAAAGCATATGGTTTTATACAGACTTTTGGAGAAGCCTGTATTTACAAGAAAGTGAGTGGGAGCTCTTAAGCATTTCTAATATTATATGTGGATGACATATTGTTTATTGGAAATGATATAGAATTTCTGGATAGCATAAAGTGATACTTGAATAAGTCGCAATCCCGATACATATTTTCATTGAACGGTGGAGCTGTCAGTTGGTGCAGTTCCAAGAAAAGTGTCGTGGCAGGATCTACATGTGAAGAGGACTACATAGCTGCTTTGAAAGCAGCAAATGAAGGAGTCTGGATGAAGGAGTTCATATCCTATCTAGGTGTCATACCTAGTGCATCGGGTCCAATGAAAATCTTTTGTGACAATACTGGTGCAATTGCCTTGGCAAAGGAATCCAGATTTCACAAAAACCAAGCACATCAAGAGACGCTTCAATTCCATCCGTCATCAAGTGTCGGAGGGAGACATAGAGATTTGCAGGATACATACGGATCTGAATGTTGCAGACCCATTGACTAAGCCTCTTCCATGAGCAAAACATGATCAGCACCAAGACTCCATGGGTGTTAGAATCATTACTTTGTAATCTAGATTATTGACTCTAGTGCAAGTGGGAGACTGAAGGAAATATGCCCTAGAGGCAATAATAAAGTTATTATTTATTTCCTTATATCATGATAAATGTTTATTATTCATGCTAGAATTGTATTAACCGGAAACTTAGTACATGTGTGAATGCATAGACAAAACAAAGTGTCCCTAGTATTCCTCTACTAGACAAGCTCGTTAATCAAAGATGGTTATGTTTCCTAACCATAGACATGTGTTGTCATTTGATGAACGGGATCACATAATTAGAAGAATGATGTGATGGACATGACCGATCGATTAGCTTAGAATTATGATCATTATAGTTTCATTGCTACTGATTTCTTCATGACTTATACATGTTCCTCAGACTATGAGATTATGCAACTCCCGAATACCGGAGGAACACCTTGTGTGCTATCAAACGTCACAACGTAAATGTGTGATTATAAAGATGCTCTACAGGTGTCTCCCAAGGTATTTTTTGGGTTGGCATAGATCAAGATTAGGATTTGTCACTCCATGTGACGGAGAGGTATCTCTGGGTCCTCTCGGTAATGCTCATCACTATAAGCCTTGCAAGCAATGTGACTAATGAGTTAGTTGCGGGAAGAAGTATTACGGAATGAGTAAAGAAACTTGCCGGTAACGAGATTGAACTAGGTATGATGATACCAACGATCGAATCTCAGGCAAGTAACACATCAATGACAAAGGGAACAACGTATGTTGTTATGCGGTTTGACCGATAAAGATCTTTGAGGGAGTCCTAGACTAGGGGGTGTCCGGACAGCCGGACTATCATCGTCCGCCGGACTCCAAGACTACGAAGATACAAGATTGAAGACTCCGGCCCGTGTCCGGATGGGACTTTCCTTGGCGTGGAAGGCAAGCTTGGCGATACGGATATGTAGATCTCCTACCATTGTAACCGACTCTGTGTAACCCTAGCCCTCTCCGGTGTCTATATAAACCGGAGGGCTTTAGTCCGTAGGGCTACATACATTACAACAATCATACCATAGGCTAGCTTCTAGGGTTTAGCCTCCTTGATCTCGTGGTAGATCCACTCTTGCACTACCCATATCATCAATATTAATCAAGCAGGACATAGGGTTTTACCTCCATCGAGAGGGCCCGAACCTGGGTAAAAACATCATGTCCCTCGTCTCCTGTTACCATCCGCCTAGACGCACAGTTCGGGACCCCCTACCCGAGATCCGCCGGTTTTGACACAGACATTGGTGCTTTCATTGAGAGTTCCTCGTGTCGCCACCGATAGGCTTGATGGCATCTTTGACCAACAACACCGCCCAGGTGAGACTTTTCTCCTGGACAGATCTTCAGATTGGCGGTTTCGACCGCCGCCAATTCACTTGGCCATCCGAGCAGATCGAAGCTTCGCCTGGCGTCGAGTCGATTCGAAGCTTGAACTTCACGGCCGATGTCCGCGGAGACTTGATCTTCAACGGACTCGAGCCACAGCCAAGCGCGCCGCACTGTGACGATGGGCATGATCTAGCTCTGCCGCCGAACAGTACCTTGGTGGCCGCACACGGATCCGCTTCGGCCATTAGCCCGGAGCCGATCGCCCAGATCGAGGGTCGGCGGATAGACGCCGCCCTAGGGACTTCAACATCCACGGCGATGGAGCCGAACACTGATCTTGTCCCCTGCGAGACTCGTGATTCCGAGGCGCCGGACTCCTCGCCGGACTCTGAACCTCCCGCGCCCCCACCGATCGATCTGGATTGGGCGCCGGTTATGGAATTCACCGCCGCGGACATCTTTCAATACTCGCCTTTTGGCGATATCCTGAATTCACTAAAGCACCTCTCGTTATTAGGAGAGTCCTGGCCGGACTATGGCCAGGATGGTTGGGGTACGGACGACGGAGAAATTCAGAGCCCTCCCACCACCCACTTTGTAGCCACTGTCGATGATCTAACCGACATGCTAGACTACGACTCCGACGACATCGACGCTATGGACGACGACGCCGGAGACGAACAAGAAACAGAGCCTATAAGGCACGGAAGGACTACCTTGTCACATGACGTATATATGGTGAGCACCCCAAAGGAGAACGATAACAAGGACCAACGGGCCGCGGCAGAAGAAGACCCCGCCGATAAACGACCAAAACGGCGGCGCAGACGTCGCCCTAAGTCCCGCCTCAACGACAATAACGCTCCCAAGGAGCCCAATACGGCAGGGCTCACAAGTGAACGACGAACATGCAAATAAGCAACCGTCCGAACATGACGAGTCGGATAATCAGTCCAGGCCCGGTGAAAACAACAGTCCGGACGACCTCTCGCCGGACACGCCGCCGGATAGCAAGAACCTTCGGAAAAGACTCGTCGGTACTGCAAGAAGCCTGAAGAAGGAAAAACGGAGGCTCAAAACAGCGGAAGACACACTCAGAATGAGATGGAGCAAAGTGCTCAAAACCGCAGATAAGTACGGCAATGGCCACCAATCAAAGAGCTACCCGAAGAGCAAGCTGCTACCGAAATTCGACGAGGAGGCCATAGAGCCTCCACCGTCCAAAAATAAAGGGGCTGCCTGGTTGGATAGACGGCCAGATGACAGGCCAAATTTTGCCAGCGGCGCCACACACAAATCAACCAACGAACTTGGAAGGATAGATGGCCCAGCCAGGTCCATCTACGGGCCAAAGGAGAAGGCCCCAAGAAGCAAGGCAACACGTCAAGTGTCCGATGATAGCGGCACACACAAATCTGAGCGCCAGACACCCACTATGTTTCACCGATGAGGTGTTGGACCATGAATTCCCAAAGCAGGATTTAAACCCATAAACATAGAGGCCTACGATGGAACAACAGACCACAGAGTGCGGATAGAAGATTATATACTACATATACACATGGCAGAGGAGACGATCTCCACGCCATAAAATACCTACCCTCAAGCTCAAAGGGCCAGCCCGTCATTGGCTTAAAAGCCTCCCGAAAACTTGTTGGAAGTTGGGAAGAGCTCGAGGACGATTTGAGCAAATTTTCAAGGGACTTATGTCCGTCCTCCGATCTGAGATGATCTAAGTCATATAACTCAGCAGCCCGGAGAGTCAGCGCGGAAATTCTGGAACAGGTTTCTTACCAAAAAGAACCAAATAGTCGACTGTCCGGACGCCAAAGCCTTAGCAGCTTTCAAGCACAATGTCCGAGATGAATGGCTCGCCAGGCACCTCGGTCAAGAGAAACCGAGGACAATGCCCGCACTGACAAGCCTCATGACCCGCTTCTGTGCGGGAGAGGATAGCTGGCTAGCAAGATGCAACACCAGTGACCCAAGTACATCCGAGATAAGAGATGGAAACGGAAAGTCACGGCGCAGAAAAGAGCAGCGCCGAAATAAAGAGAAAAGCCCAAAGAGCACGGCACTCAACGCCAGATTCAAAAGCTCGCGGCACAACAACAAAACACAGCCTTTAAAGGATGACAGCGACGAATTGTCCAACTTAAACAAGATTTTGGGTCGGATATGTCAAATTCACAGTACCCCCGGAAGACCTGCAAATCACACCCACCGGGATTGTTGGGTTTTTATACAGTCCGTCCAATTAAACGCCGAACACAAGGGGCTCGACGCGTCAAGCGAAGACGATAAACCCCACCAGCAGAGCACCAGAAAACAAAAGACTTTCCCACAAGGGGTCAAAGCAGTAAACTCACTTCATGTGATAATACGGAAAAATAGTGCGACACTTTCTAAAAAGAGCTTAGCGCGGTCCAACCCAGCAGACCATAGAGATTGGATATCAAAACCAATCACTTTTGACCACCTGGACTATTCCAGAAGCGTTCGAAACGCGGGACGGACTCCCCTGATATTGAATCCCATAATAGACGGATTACAATTTACTAACGTCCTAATGGACAGAGGCAGCGACTTAAACCTGCTGTATTCAAAAACAATCCGAAGGATGGGGATAAACCCTGCCAAAATCCGACACAACCGCACTTCCTTCAAAGGAGTGACGCCAGGCCCTTACGCCAAGTGCACGGGCTCCATATTACTAGAAGTCGTGTTGGATCGCGAACAATTTTCGACGAGAAAAATTAATTTTTCATATCGTCCCATTTGAAAGTGAATGTCAAGCACTCTTGGGACGAAAGGCTTTTGTCCGCTTCAACGCCATACCGTGACACGCGTCTCTTACACTCAAGATGCCGGTCCGCGTGGCGTCATTTTAGTGCGAGGGTCACTCAAAGACCCGGACTCGGATATCTGAATCCGCTTCAGAGGGCTAGGGCTCCTAGCCGCATACCCCTTCACTGGGGGCTGCGCAAGATAACAACCGCGGGTTCATACAAACCCCGCTTTAATTATTTATATTTCTTGTTTTACACATATTTTTACAGACGATTTGTTTTTGAACTAAACGTTCCTCTCTTTCTCTGAGATGAACAAAGTGCACACCGTCCGATAATACAGCAGTATAGCGGAGACACACAAAGCAGACGTGCAGTAGGGACCCGTTAGAGGATTCTTTTCAGATTAAGACCCTGCGTAAACCTTTTTTACTGTCTCTTGTTGTTATCCTCCCTTGGTTTCTTCCTATAGCCAAAGCGGAGCCTGACGCTTTTGAAGGAAATATGCCCTAGAGGCAATAATAAAGTTATTATTTATTTCCTCATATCATGATAAATGTTTATTATTCATGCTAGAATTGTATTAACTGGAAACATAATACATGTGTGAATACATAGACAAAACTATAGTCACTAGTATGCCTCTACTTGACTAGCTCATTAATCAAAGATGGTTATGTTTCCTAACCATAGACATGTGTTGTCATTTGATTAGTGGGATCACATCATTAGAAGAATGATGTGATTGACATGACCCATTACATTAGCCTAGCACTTGATCGTTTAGTATCTTGCTATTGCTTTCTTCATGACTTATACAAAGTTCCACGCAACTATGAGATTGTGCAACTCCGTTTACGGAAGAACACTTTGTGTGCTACCAAAGCGTCACAACGTAATCTGGGTGATTATAAAGGTGCTCTCTGGTGTTTCGAAGGTACATGTTGAGTTGGCATAATTCGAGATTAGGATTTGTCACTCCGATTGTCGGAGAGGTATCTCTGGCCCTCTCGGTAATACTCATCTCCTAAGCCTTGCAAGCATATAACTAATGAGTTAGTTATGAGATGACGATTCTGAGCGAGTAAAGAGACTTGCCGTAGCGAGATTGAACTAGGTATTGGATACCGACGATCAAATCTCGGGCAAGTAACATACCGATGACAAAGGAACAAAGTATGTTGTTATGCGGTTTGACCGATAAAGATCTTCAGTAGAATATGTAGGAACCAATATGGGCATCCAGGTCCCGCTATTGGTTATTGA
Source organism: Aegilops speltoides (assembly GCA_021437245.1). Taxonomy (NCBI): domain Eukaryota; kingdom Viridiplantae; phylum Streptophyta; class Magnoliopsida; order Poales; family Poaceae; genus Aegilops; species Aegilops speltoides. The sequence goes on along the minus strand of CM038146.1, from coordinate 349,540,468 downwards.
CCGGAGACATGTCTCGGTCATGTCTACATTGTTCTCGAACCGTAGGGTCCGCACGCTTAAGGTTTCTATGCGGTTATATTATGAGTTTATGTATTTTGATGTATCAAGGTTGTTTGAGTCCGGATGTGATCACGAACATGACGAGGAGTCTCGAAATGGTCGAGACATAAAGATTGATATATTGGACGGATATATTTGGACACGGAAAGGTTCCGGAGAGTTTGGGAATATCTACGGAGCTCCGGAGGTTACGGAACCCTCGGTAAGTATATGGGCCTTATTGGGCCCTAGTGGAAGGGAGGGAGAAGGAGCAAGGGAGGGCACGCCCCCCCCCCCCCACCCCAAGCCCAATCCGAATTGGGTGTGGAGCCGGCCCCCCTTTCCTTCTCTCCTTCCCCCTCTTCCTTCCTACTACTACTACTCCTTCCTTCCCCCTCCATCTTGGATTAGGAAAGAGGGAAACCTACTTGGAGTAGGTTTCCCCCTTATGGCGCCCCCTTGGGCGGCCACCTCCTCCTCCCTCCTTTACATACGGGGTAGGGGGGCACCCTAGACACACAAGTTGATCATTGAGATCGTTCCTTAGCCGTGTGCGGTGCCCCCCTCCATGATATTACACCTCGGTCATATTGTAGCGGTGCTTAGGCGAAGCCTGCGGCAGAGAACATCAATATCGTACCACGCCGTCGTCTTGTGGAACTCCTCCCCGCACCTCTGCTGGATCGGAGATCGGGGTGCGTCATCGAGCTGTACGTGTGTTAAGAACTCGGAGGTGCCGGAGTAGCGGTGCTTGGATCGGTTGAACCGGGAGGACGTACGACTACTTCCTCTACGTTGCGTCAACGCTTCCGCTTTGGTCTACAAGGGTACATAGACAACACTCTTCCCCTCTCATTGCTATGCATCACCATGATCATGCGTGTGCGTAGGAATTTTTTTGAAATTACTACGTTCCCCAACAGTGGCATCCGAGCCTAGGTTTTTATGGTTTGATGTTATATGCACGAGTAGAACACAAGTGAGTTGTGGGCGATATAAGTCATACTGCTTACCAGCATGTCATACTTTGGTTCAGCGGTATGTTGGATGAAGCGGCCCGGACCGACATTACGCGTACGCTTACGCGAGACTGGTTTTACCGCCGTGCTTTGCACACAGGTGACTAGCGGGTGTTAGTTTCTCCAACTTTAGTTGAACCGAGTGTGGCTACGCCCGGTCCTTGCGAAGGTTAAAACAGCATCAACTTGACAAACTATCGTTGTGGTTTTGATGCGTAGGTGAGATTGGTTCTTGCTTAAGCCCGTAGCAGCCACGTAAAATTTGCAACAACAAAGTAGAGGACGTCTAACTTGTTTTTGCAGGGCATGTTGTGATGTGATATGGTCAAGACGTGATGCTATATTTTATTGTATGAGATGATCATGTTTTGTAACGAAGTTATCGGCAATGGCGAGGAGCCATATGGTTGTCGCTTATTGTATGAAATGCAAACGCCCTGTAATAGCTTTACTTTATCACTAAGCGGTAGCGATAGTCGTAGAAGCAATAGATGGCGTAACGACAACGATGCTACGATCAAGATCAAGGTGTCGCGCCGGTGATGATGGTGATCATGACGGTGCTTCGGAGATGGAGATCACAAGCACAAGATGATGATGGCCATATCATATCACTTATATTGATTGCATGTGATGTTTATCCTTTATGCATCTTATCTTGCTTTGATTGACGGTAGCATTTTAAGATGATCTCTCACTAAAATTATCAAGAAGTGTTCTCCCGAGTATGCACCGTTGCCAAAGTTAAATCGTGCCGAGACACCACGTGATGATCGGGTGTGATAAGCTCTCGTCCATCTACAACGGGTGCAAGCCAGTTTTGCACACGCAGAATACTCAAAGTTAAACTTGACGAGCCTAGAATATGCAGATATGGCCTTGGAACACGGAGACCGAAGGTCGGCGTGAATCATATAGTAGATATGATCAACATAATGATGTTCACCATTGAAAACTACTCCATCTCACGTGATGATCGGTTATGGTTTGGTTGAGTTGGATCACGTGATCACTTAGATGACTAGAGAGATGTCGTCTAAGTGGGAGTTCTTGAGTAATATGATTAATTGAACTTAAATTTATCATGAACTTAGTACTGATAGTATCTTGCTTGTCTATGTTTGTTTGTAGATAGATGGCTCGTCTTTGTTGTTCCGTTGAATTTTAATGCGTTCCTTGAGAAAGCAAAGTTGAAAGATGATGGTAGCAATTACACGGATCGGGTCCGTAACTCGAGGATTATCCTCATTCTGCCTGAAGAGTTACGTCTGGAAGCACCGCTGGGTGCGAACTGTTCTTGCTTGATGCAACCAGCGACGTTAAGAACGTCTGGCGAGCAAAGTGATGACTACTCTATAGTTCGATGTGCCATGCTTTACGGCTTAGAACCGGGTCTTCAACGACGTTTTGAGCGTCATGGAGCATATGAGATGTTCGAAGTTGAAGTTAATATTTCAAGCAAATGCCCGGATTGAGAGATATGAAGTCTCCAATAAGTTCTATAGCTGCAAGATGGAGGAGAATAGTTACATCGGTGAACATATACTCGGAATGTCCGGGTATAACAATCACTTGATTCAAGCTGGGAGTTAATCTTCCCGATGATAGTGTCATTGATGTAATTCTTCAATCACTACCATCAAGCTACAAGAGCTTTGTGATGAACTATAATATGCAAGGGATGAACAAGACTATTCGAGCTCTTCGCGATCTTTGAAAGCATGGAGGTAGAAATCAAGAAGGAGCATCAAGTGTTGATGGTCAACAAGACCACTAGTTTCAAGAAAAGGGCAAAGGAAGAAGAAGGGAACTTCAAAAGAACGGCAAGCAAGTTGCTGCTCAAGAGAAGAAACCCAAGTCGGACCTATGCCTGAAATCGAGTGCTTCTACCGCAAGCGATGGACATCGGAAGCGGAACTGCCCCAAGTATTTGGCGGATAAGAAGGATGGCAAAGTAAACAAAGGTATATGTGATATACATGTTATTGATGTGTACCTAACTAGAGCTCATAGTAGCACTGGTATTTGATCTGGTTACATTGCTAATATTTGCAACTCGAAGCAGGGACTACGGAATAAGCGAGCATCGCCAAGGGCGAGGTGACGATGCGCGTGGGAAGCGGTTCCAAAGTCGATGTGATCGCCGTCGACACGCTACCTCTACATCTACCATCGGGATTAGTTTTAGACCTGAATAATTGTTATTTGGTGCTGCGTTGAGCATGAACATTATATCTGGATCTTGTTTGATGCGAGGCGGTTATTCATTTAAATCGAGAGAATAATGGTTGTTCTATTTATATGAGTAATATCTTTTATGGTCATGCACCCTTGAAGAGTGGTCTATTTTATTGAATCTCGATAGTAGTGATACACATATTCATAATGTTGAAGCCAAAAGATGCAGAGTTGATAATGATGGTGCAACTTATTTGTGGCAATCGTCGTTTAGGTCATATCGGTGTAAAACGCATGAAGAAACTCCATCTTGATGGACTTGGAATCACTTGATTATGAATCACTTGGTACTTGCGAACCGTGCCTCATGGGCAAGATGACTAAAACACCGTTCTCCGGTACTATGGAGAGAGCAACAGATTTGTTGGAAATCATACATACAGATATATGTGGTCCAATGAATGTTGAGGCTCGTGGCGGATATCGTTATTTTCTCACCTTCACAAATGATTTAAGCAGATATGGGTATATCTACTTAATGAAGCACAAGTCTGAAACATTTGAAAAGTTCAAAGAATTTCAGAGTTAAGTGGAGAATCATCGTAACAACAAAATAAAATTTCTATGATCTGATCGTGGAGGAGAATATTTGAGTTACGAGTTTGGTTTACATTTGAAACAATGTGGAATAGTTTCGCAACTCACGCCACCTGGAACACCACAACGAAATGGTGTGTCCGAACGTTGTAATCGTACTTTACATGATATGGTGCGATCTATGATGTCTCTTACTGATTTACCGCTATCATTTTGGGGTTATGCTTTAGAGACGGCCGCATTCACGTTAAATAGGGCACCATCAAAATCCGTTGAGACGACGCCTTATGAACTGTGGTTTGGAAAGAAACCAAAGTTGTCGTTTCTTAAAGTTTGGGGCTGCGATGCTTATGTGAAGAAACTTCAACCAGATAAGCTCGAACCCAAATCGAAAAAATGTGTCTTCATAGGATACCCAAAAGAAACTATTGGGTACACCTTCTATCACAGATCCGAAGGCAAAACATTCGTTGCTAACAATGGATCCTTTCTAGAGAAGGAGTTTCTCTCGAAAGAAGTGAGTGGGAGGAAAGTAGAACTTGATGAGATAACTGTATCAACTCCCTTATTGGAAGGTAGTTCATCACGAGAACCGGTTCCCGTGACAACTACACCAATTAGTGAGGAAGCTAATGATATTGATCATGAAACTTCAGATCAAATTTCTACTGAACCTCGTAGGTCTACCAGAATAAGATCCGCACCAGAGTGGTACGGCAATCCTATTCAGGAAGTCATGTTACTTGACCATGATGAACCTACGAACTATGAGGAAGCGATGATGAGCCCAGATTCCGCAAAATGGCTAGAGGCCATGAAATGCGAGATAGGATCCATGTATGAAAACAAAGTATGGACTTTGGTTGACTTGCCGATGATCGGCAAGCCATTGAGAATAAATGGATCTTTAAGAAGAAGACCGACGCTGATGGTAATATTACTATCTATAAAGCTCGACTTGTTGCGAAAGGTTTTCGACAAGTTCAAGGGTTGACTACGATGAGACTTTCTCACCCGTAGTGATGCTTAAGTCTGTCCGAATCATGTTGGCTATTGCTGCATTTCATGATTATGAAATTTGGGAAATGGATGTCAAGACGCATTCTTGAATGGATTTCTAGAAGAAGAGTTGTATATGATGCAGCCGAAGGTTTTGTTGATCCAAAAGGTCTTGACAAAGTGTGCAAGCTCTAGCGTTCCATTTATGGACTGGTGCAAGCATCTCGGAGTTGGAATAAGCGTTTTGATAGTGTGATCAAGGCATATGGTTTTATCAGACTTTTGGAGAAGCCTGTATTTACAAGAAAGTGAGTGGGAGCTCTGTAGCATTTCTAGTTTTATATGTTGATGACATATTATTAATTGGAAATGATATAGAATTTCTGGATAGCATAAAGGGATACTTGAATAAAAGTTTTTTGATGAAAGACCTCGGTGAAGCTGCTTACATATTAGGCATCAAGATCTATAGAGATAGATCAAGACGCTTAATAGGACTTTCACAAAGCACATACCTTGACAAAATATTGAAAAAGTTCAATATGGATCGTGCAAAGAAAGGATTCTTGCACGTGCTACAAGGTGTGAAGTTGAGTCAAACTCAATGCCCGACCACGGCAGAAGATAGAGAAAATGAAAAATGTTCCTATGCTTCAGCCATAGGCTCTATCATGTATGCAATCTGTGTACCAGACTGGCGTGTGCTTAGCAATAAGCTTAGCAGGAAGGTACCAAAGTAATCCAGAGTGGATCATGGACAGCGGTCAAGAACATCTGAAATACGAAAAGGACTAAGGATATGTTTCTCGTATATGGAGGTGACAAAGAGCTAGTCGTAAATGGTTACATTGATGCAAGCTTTGACACCGATCGGACGATTCTAAATCGCAAACCGGATACGTGTTTATATTAAGCGGTGGAGCTGTCGGTTGGTGCGAGTTCTAAACAAAGCGTCGTGGCGGGATCTACATGTGAAGCGGAGTACATAGCTGCTTCGAAGCAGCAAATGAAGGAGTGCGGATGAAGGAGTTCATTTCCGATCTAGGTGTAATACCTAGTGCATCGGGACCAATGAAGATCTTCGTGACAATCTTGGTGCAATTGCTTTAGCAAAGGAATCCAGATTTCACAAGAGGACCAAGCACATCAAGAGGCGCTTCAATTCCATTTGGGACCAAGTCCAAGTGGGAGACATAGAGATTTGCAAGATACATACGGATCTGAATGTTGCGAACCGTTGACTAAGCCTCTCTCACGAGCAAAACATGATCAGCACCAAGACTCCATGGGTGTTAGAATCATTACTATGTAATCTAGATTATTGACTCTAGTGCAAGTGGGAGATGAAGGAAATATGCCCTAGAGGCAATAATAAAGTTATTATTTATTTCCTCATATCATGATAAATGTTTATTATTCATGCTAGAATTGTATTAACGGAAACATAATACATGTGTGAATACATAGACAAAACTATAGTCACTAGTATGCCTCTACTTGACTAGCTCATTAATCAAAGATGGTTATGTTTCCTAACCATAGACATGTGTTGTCATTTGATTAGTGGGATCACATCATTAGAAGAATGATGTGATTGACATGACCCATACATTAGCCTAGCACTTGATCGTTTAGTATCTGCTATTGCTTTCTTCATGACTTATACAAAGTTCCTGCAACTATGAGATTGTGCAACTCCGTTTACGGAAGAACACTTTGTGTGCTACCAAAGCGTCTGGCGAATCGGGTGATTATAAAGGTGCTCTGGTGTTTCCGAAGGTACATGTTGAGTTGGCATAATTCGAGATTAGGATTTGTCACTCCGATTGTCGGAGAGGTATCTCTGGGCCCTCTCGGTAATACTCATCACCTAAGCCTTGCAAGCATATAACTAATGAGTTAGTTATGAGATGACGTATTACAGAACGAGTAAAGAGACTTGCCGGTAACGAGATTGAACTAGGTATTGGTTACCGACGATCAAATCTTGGGCAAGTAACATACGATGATAAAGGGAACAAAGTATGTTGTTATGCGGTTTGACCGATAAAGATCTTCTAGAATATGTAGGAACCAATATGGGCATCCAGGTCCCGCTATTGGTTATTGACCGGAGACATGTCTCGGTCATGTCTACATTGTTCTCGAACCGTAGGGTCCGCACGCTTAAGGTTTCTATGACAGTTATATTATGAGTTTATGTATTTTGATGTACGAAGGTTGTTTGAGTCCGGATGTGATCACGGACATGACGAGGAGTCTCGAAATGGTCGAGACATAAAGATTGATATATTGGACGGATATATTTGGACAGGAAAGGTTCCGGAGAGTTTGGGAATATACGAGCTCGGGAGGTTACGGAACCCCGTAAGTATATGGGCCTTATTGGGCCCTAGTGGAAGGAGGAGAAGGAGCAGGGAGGGGCCCCCAAGCCCAATTGAATTGGGTGGGGGGGCCCCCTTCCTCTCTCCTTCCCCTCTTCCTTCCTACTACTACTACTCCTTCCTTCCCCTCCATCTTGGATTAGGAAAAGAGGAAACCTACTTGGAGTAGGTTTCCCCCTTATGGCGCCCCCTTGGGCGGCCACCTCCTCCCTCCCTCCTTTATATACGGGGTAGGGGACACCCTAGACACACAAGTTGATCATTGAGATCGTTCCTTAGCCGTGTGCGGTGCCCCCTCCACGATATTACACCTCGGTCATATTGTAGCGGTGCTTAGGCGAAGCCTGCGACAGAGAACATCAAGATCGCCACCACGCCGTCATCTTGAGGAACTCCTCCCCGCACCTCTGCTGGATCGGAGATCGGGGTGCGTCATCGAGCTGTATGTGTGTCAAGAACTCGGAGGTGCCGGAGTAACGGTGCTTGGATCGGTTGAACCGGGAGGATGTACGACTACTTCCTCTACGTTGCGTCAACGCTTCCGCTTCGGTCTACAAGGGTACGTAGACAACACTTTTCCCTCTCGTTGCTATGCATCACCATGATCTTGCGTGTGCGTAGGAAATTTTTTGAAATTACTACGTTCCCCAACAGCTTTGGCATCGGCCGCGTCAGAAGACCATGCCCGTACCTGGACACTAGGGGCTTAGGGCATTGTTCTGCCCATTATTATAAAGACTGAACACCTTAGTTAGGCATTATATGCATCAGCTCCGAATCATGTCTTTGGTCAAATGTTGGGTTTGCCCGGCTCCTGTGTTTTGCTGCCTTACGTTCCGTATCATCGGCTAACACGGCACCAGGAGAACTACTCGATTGTGCCCCGGTTTGGTGGCGAGCACCTCGATGAAAGTCGGCGATGTCATGATCTGTGAGAGACTGGTCAACCACTCGATCGACTATCGGAATGTTTAGAATTCCCCGCTTTGACGAAGGACCGTTTCCCGGTCAGGCACACACGCTCCGACTTCGGAGAAGGGCGATGCCACCAGGGGCTATATCGTAGCCCCACCCTCGAGCTCCACTGGCTAAGTGAAAGTGATAAAGCATTATAGTCCGGATTGCCTCGTTCGCTACGCTACCACCTCCTTTTAACAGGACCGAGACGTCGGATTAAGTGTGAAAACGCGCTATTTTTGCGAACACCCCCGCACCTTGTGCGTGGGGGCTGAAGCCGAAGACTGCCATCTTTCAAGTTATACACAAGTATACGCAAACGGCCGAACAGGAGAATTTTTACTACTTGGACGCACAAGTATAAAAAGCAGTTATAACATAATCATCGATTTACAAGCTAATGCGTTCATTTGAACGTGACATTTTTCGAGCACTGCGACTCTATTACACGAGCGCCACGCATAACTTCCCCGAAATAATGCTCGGCAGGGAGTCGGCTTCCATCCGAACCTTGGGCGGCAACAGCGGTGGCATCCATCTCTGGACAATGCGCCTTCACACGGGCAAGAGCCATCCGCGCGCCCTCGATGCAGGCCGACCGCTTCATCTCCTTTATATGCGGCACCGCTCCAAGGAATTGCTGCGATGGCAAGTAGCTCATTGCCTTGGACCTCTCGGGCGGACATGGGCCACGATGTCGATCATGGCAAGTCCGGACAATCTATTTAGCTCGGCCCATTCGCCAACCGGTCTGTCAGCGGAAGTGAGCGATCCGGATGTGGAATTGAGACCAATATAGCTCTTCCGTCTTGTGATCCTCCGGCTCCGGAAATGCTTAAGCGGCATCGGCCGCACTTGCAGCTAAGTCCATATACGGATCGCCGGACTCCACACCGCTCAAATTGAGCATACTTTCCATCCATAAACCGCGGCGCGGCGAAAAGGCTTGCCGACACGATATCTCCTGCTGGCGCAGTTCCTCCTTCATAGCCCGCATTGCAGAGCGGGCATCCTTGGCTTCGGTGGCCTTCTTGAGCCTTCCCGCTCCGATAAGCGCTCCTTTTCAAGAGCCTCATTGCGGTCGGCAGCATCCTTTACTTTCGTGGCCAATTCGGCCACCTCTGCCCTGCTTCGGCAGTGCGCAGCCTTTTCGGCTTTCAACTCCTCGGCCGTCCTCAAGGCAGCCGCGTCACTCCTACGGGCTTGCTCCTTAGCTAGAGCAAGTTCGGCCCGAAGGCTCTCCACAGCAGCAGCACCGTCTGTACAAACAGCGTATAATTTATCAGAGGAGGGCTTCGACCCCCTTCATAAAAGCGGCTGCGGAGAACTCATTTACCTTGCGACTCGTCAAGTCGCCGGTTGACAAGTGCGATGTCCGCATCTGCCAAGTCAAGTTGCCGATTTAACTCGGCAAACCCACTAGTCCGGCTAGCCCTCGGACTATCCGCCACCTGCATAGGAACGGCGGCATTCATTACTGACGATTTTGATCCTCGGCACGTTGTCGTTTCCGACAACCTACCGAGTCCCAGGGGCTACTATCTATACAGGGCGCATTTTTATGTGCAAAACTGTTAAAAGACAAAGGGGTGCGTCATTCTCGTATACCTCAAATCCCCCCAGCAAACTCATGGCGACATTACGCAATCCGCTCTCGGCGGACGAAATCCTTCCAATCACCATACGCATCAACACACGGTGATCTTCTGAAACAGACGCCCTCTCAAGCAGATCCTTCAGTTCCCCCGGCCGGATACTAGTGGGTGCCGAACTCTCTGGCCCCTCCGGACTCGGGGATACCCTCCGTGACGACACTTTGGGCTCGCCTGCCTCATCTGGCGGCGCTGCAGACGGAGGCGTATCGCTCTCCATCATCTCCGGAAGAAGGTCCCCGAAGAAGAACTCGTTTGAGAAGGCTGTAGATCCGAACTACAATATAAATATTTCGATCACCCACAGAAACATGAATGAAGGTATTTCCTTACTAATTAACTCCCTCTTTCATACTCACGGCTCGCTGGAGGGCTGATCCTTTGGTGATGATTGTGCGTCCGGACTCTTTCCGGGCGCCGGACCCCCCTGTGAAGATCTCTTCCCACGCTTAGGGGCTTTGGCCTCCGGATCATCGGAGGCGGTCCTCTTCTCCCCTGAAGGAGGGTTCTTGGTTCCCCCTCTTGATCGCCTTTGGGCTAAATATTAGCTCCTCTATTTTCCCGTCGCCCCTTACGTGGCGCGACCTCCAACATTCTCGACCAGCCACGGGCTCTAGTGCGGTCTCGGGGGGGGCGGACACCTTATCAGCCTTGATCGCGCCGCCCATTCCTGTAAAGAACAAGGGGTCAAGAGGCGAACTCTAGAAAGGCATATAAACAGAATGTCCGGACTCTAAGCTATTTACCTGAGTATCCGGGCGATCGCGGCTTAGGCCTGCATCCTCGGCTGAATCCGGACACGCCACCCGCAGTCCGAAGAACAACTTGTACATCTCCATGGGTGTCGCACCCATAAAATGTTGGAGAATACGAGGTCCCTCCGGGTTGAACTCCCATAGACGGAGAGGACGGCGTTTGCAGGGCAGAAGATGCCTGATTAGCATAACCTGCATCACCACGATCAGGTCAATCTCCCTCGCTTGGAGGTCTCGAATCCGGCCCTGCAGTGAGGGCACGTCTTCGGGGCGGCCCCCAATTGAGCCCTTGGTTGATCCACGACATCAGTTGGCGTGGAGGTCCCGGGCGGAATAAAGGCGGCGGCTTTTGCCTGCTGCCCTTCGGAGCGGTGATATAGAACCACTCCTGTTGCCACAGTCCGAGTTCCTCTTGGAAGGGACCCTCGGGCCACGGGGCATTGGCCTTTTTTGCTTATGGCCGCCCCGCCGCACTCCGCTTGAAGCCCCCCGATCATCTTCGGCTCCACCTTGAAGGTTTTCAGCCATAGGCCAAAGTGGGGAGTGACGCGGAGGAAGGCTTCGCAGACGATAATGAATGCGGAGATATGGAGGATGAACTCCGGGGCCAAGTCGTGAAAATCCAGCCCGTAGTAGAACATGAGCCCTCTCACGAAGGGGTCCGTCGGGAAGCCTAAACCTTGACGGAGGTGGGATACAAATACAACGAACTCACCGGGCTCGGGGGTGGGCACGGCCTGCCCTTGGGCGGGCAACTGTCTGAAACTTCAGAGGCAGTGCTTGGCCTCACGCAACTTCAATATGTCCTCCTCCATGACGGAGGAGGGCATCCACCGGCCCTGGAGGTCGGAGCCGGACATGGTTGAGAATCCGAAGCGCTCGAATCTGAGGCTCTGGGTGTTGGAACTGGGAGCGAGGAAGAGATTCGATGCGAGATTGAAGAACAAGGACAAGCCTTGGTCCTCTTATAAAGAGGAAAAATACCAAGAGCCGTCTCGTGACCGTTTGGGATTCACCTTCGATAGAGGCGTGGCGGCAGGAACGGTTGGGTTACCCACACACGTATTGATGAGAATCCTGAATAAGGGGAACACGATCTACGCTTGACAAGACATGCCAAGGAAACCGCCGCTAAGCGTCTTTGAGGTGGTATAGTAAAAACAATTCAAACAAAGGCTTGGTAGCGGTGTGATGTAGCGCCGCATAATACGTCAGCAGATTAAGCTAAGTGTACATTTTTATTCTCCCTACGGTGGAATGTGGAAATTATTTTTGCAGAGCCGGACACTATCCAGGTGTTCATGATCTTCTCTGGATTATTCAAGGGAGGAACCCGCCTTGCAATGCCGAACATTATGTGCGCCGGACTTATCGTCATTGAAGCCTGGTTCGAGGAGCTCTTGAGGAGTCTGGACTAGGGGTGTCCGGACAGCCGGACTATCATCGTCGCGGACTCCAAGACTACGAAGATACAAGATTGAAGACTCGCCCGTGTCCGGATGGGACTTTCCTTGGCGTGGAAGGCAAGCTTGGCGATCTGGATATGTAGATCTCCTACCATTGTAACCGACTGTGTAACCCTAGCCCTCTCCGGTGTCTATATAAACCGGAGGGATTTAGTCCGTAGGACTACATACATTACAACAATCATACCATAGGCTAGCTTCTAGGGTTTAGCCTCCTTGATCTCGTGGTAGATCCACTCTTGTACTACCCATATCATCAATATTAATCAAGCAGGACGTAGGGTTTTACCTCCATCGAGAGGGCCCGAACCTGGGTAAAAACATCGTGTCCCTCGTCTCCTGTTACCATCCGCCTAGACGCACAGTTCGGGACCCCCTACCCGAGATCCGCCGGTTTTGACACCGACAATCTTCGTAGAATATGTAGGAGCCAATATGAGCATCCAGCTTCTGCTATTGGTTATTGATTGGAGATGTGTCTCGGTCATGTCTACATAGTTCTCGAACCCATAGGGTCCGCACGATTAACGTTTGATGACAATTAGTATTATGAGTTATGTGTTTCGATGACCAAAGTTTTGTTCGGATTCTCGAATGAGATCATGGACGTGACGAGGAATCTCGAAATGGTCGAGACATAAAGACTGATATATTGGAAGGCTATATTCGGACATCGGAATGGTTCCAGAGAATTTTGGATATTTTCCAGAGTACTGGGAGGTTACCGGAACCCCCCGGGAGAGTAATGGGCTTTAATGGGATTTAGGGGAAAGGAGAGAAGGGCCTCAAGGGGTGGCCAAGCACCCCCCATGGGCTGGTCCGAATTGGACTAGGAGGGGGCGACGCTCCCCTCCTTCCTTCTCCCCTCTTCCCCCTTCCCTCCTTCTCCCCCCTTCCCCCTTCCCTCCTTCTCCTAGTTGGAATAGGAAAGGAGGGGGGCAAATGCTACTTGGACCGGGAGTCCAAGTAGGACCCCCCCCCTTGGCGCACCCCCTCTAGGGCCGGCCTCCTCCTCCTCCGTCCTTTATATACGGGGGCAGGGGGCACCCTAGAACACACCAAGTTTTGCCTTAGCCGTGTGCGGTGCCCCCTCCACAGTTACACACCTTGATCATATCGTCGTAGTGCTTAGGTGAAGCCCTGCACCGGTAACATCATCATCACCATCACCATGCCGTCGTGCTGACGGAACTCGCCCTCGTCCTCAAATGGATCAAGAGCATAAGGGACATCATCGAGCTGAACGTGTGCTGAACGCGGAGGTGCCGTACATTCGGTACTTGGATCGGTTGGATCGCGAAGACGTTCGACTACATCAACCGCGTTACTAAATGCTTCTGCTTTCGGTCTACGAGGGTACGTGGACACACTCTCCCCTCTTGTTGCTATGCATCTCCTAGATAGATCTTGCGTGATCGTAGGAAAATTTTGAAATTACTACGTTCCCCAACACTTTTACTTTCAGATCTATAAACCAAAAAACCCAAAAATATTTTATCTTTTGTTTATCTATCTCTATCAGATCTCACTTTTGCTAGTGATAGTGAAGGGATTGACAACCCCTTTACTACGTTGGGTGATTTTTTTTTTGATTGTTTGTCATGGTATTGGTGACTTGTGCATTGTCTCCTACTGGATTGATACCTTGGTTCTCTAACTGAGGAAATACTTATCTCTACTTTGCTGCATCACCCTTTCCTCTTCAAGGGGAAAACCAACGCAAGCTCAAGAAGTAGCCGGAATAATTTTTGGCGCCGTTGCCAGGGAGATCTACACCAAGTCAAGACATACCAAGTACCCATCATAAAACTCTCATCTCTCGCATTACATTATTTTCCATTTGCCTCTCATTTTCCTCTCCCCCACTTCTAAAACTATTTTTGAAAAGATTTGCCTCTTCTCTCGTTGTTCTCTTGTTTGCCTAAAGTTTGTCTTTCTATTGCTATGGCCGACCTAAAAAGGGCTAAGAGTTTTCTCCCGAGTTTTAATGCTTTGGATTGCCCCTCTGTCCTTTCTAAGCTCATAAATAATGAAGCTACGGAAAGACCTTCCAATGTCATTTGGGGAAATTTAAACAATTTTGATGAAGATGATCCCAGAATCTTTCGTTATTTGCTCGATGAATCCATGATTGGGATAGACTATTGAGGATTCAAGCTAGCCATGTGCCTCAATATCATATTGAGATATACTTGAAGAGCTTTTATGTTGGTTTGCCTCCTTCTATTAAACAAGTTTTGGATGCTATTTTTAAAAATGGTTTTCTCGGAGGAGATGCCTTTGATACTTATGAAAAGATGAAAAACATATTTTGGCACTCCAAAGGTGAAAGTGTTGAATCAACTGCTCTTATGTGCTTTTATCAATATGAAATAATCAAAGAGATGAAAGCTAGTTTATATGGAAAATTTTGAAGTGTGCATAATCTTTCTTCTACTATTAATGGCCATGTGCTTTCACAAAATAGGAAGATAAATGCTCTAGACAAGAAATTCTCTCTTTACTTCCAAAAAGGAGAAGATGACAATACCTAGATCTATTTGTGTTTTTATGCCTAGCTAAGGGCGTTACACAATAGCATTTGTTGGGAGGCGACCCAATTTTATTTCTGTTCATTGGTTTTTGGTCCTGTTTTAAATAAATAAATCATCTAGCCTTTGGTTAGATGTGTTTTTGTGTTTTGATTAGTGTTTGTGCCAAGTAAGACATTTGGGATGGCTTACGGTGATAGTTGTTTTGATCTTGCTGAAAAACAAAAACTTTTGCACCCAGGAAAATAATTTCATTTTACACAGAAGAGTGATTTTGATCTGATTCTTTTTCAAAAAGTTTGGTATATGAATTTCCCAGGTTGTCCTAATTTTTCAGAATTTTTGGAGTTACAGAAGAATTCAAAGTTCTCTGATTGCTACAGACTGTTCTGTTTTTGACATATTTTGTTTTCTATGTGTTGTTTGCTTATTTTGATGAATCTATGGGTAGTATCAGGGGGTATGAACCAAGGAAAAGTTGGAATAAAGTATATATTACACCAATATAAATAAAGAATGAGTTCACAACAGTACCATAAAGTGGTGATTTTCTTTCTTATACTAACGGATCTCATCAGATTTTCTGTTGAGTTTTGTGTTGTGAAGTTTTTAAGTTTTGTGTAAGGATTTGATGGACTATAGAATAAGGAGTGGAAAGAGCCTAAGATTGGGTATTCCCAAGGCACCCCGAGGTAATATTAAAGGACAACCAAGAGCCTAATCTTGGGGATGCCCCGGAAGGCATCCCCTCTTTCGTCTTCGTCTATCGGTAACTTTACTTGACGCTATATTTTATTCACCACATGATATGTGTTTTGCTTGGAGCGTCTTGTATGATATGAGTCTTTACTTTTTAGTTTGCGACAATCATCCTTGCTGTACACACCTTTTGAGAGGGAGACGCATGAATCGTCATATATTAGAATACTCTATGTGCTTCACTTATATCTTTTCAGCTATGCAATTTTGCTCTAGTGCTTCACTTATATCTTTTTAGAGCACGGCGGTGGCCTTATTTTGTAGAAATTATTTAATTCTCATTATTCACTTATATTATTTTGAGAGCTCCTCTAAACAGCTTGGTAATTTGCTCTGCTTATAAATTTAGTCCTTATATGATAGGCATCCAAGAGGGATATAATAAAAACTTTCATATAAAGTGCATTGAATACTAAGAGAAGTTTGATTCCTTATGATTGTTTTGAGATATAAAGATGGTGATATTAGAGTCATGCTAGTGAGTAATTTTGGATTTGTAGAAATACTTGTGTTAAAGTTTGTGATTCCCGTAGCATGCACGTATGTGATGAAGTCGGAGCATGATTTATTTATTGATTGCCATCCTTTGTGTGGAGGTCGGGATCGTGCGATGGTTAACTTCTACCAACCCTTCCCCTAGGAGCATGCATGTAGTACTTTGTTTCGATAGCTAATAAATTTTTGCAATAAGTATATGAGTTCTTTATGACTAATGTTGAGTCCATGGATTATACGCACTCTCACCCTTCCGCCATTGCTAGCCTCTCTAGTGCCGCGCAACTTTCACCGGTATCATACACCCACCATATACCTTCCTCAAAACAGCCACCATACCTACCTATTATGGCATTTCCATAGCCATTCCTATATATATTGACATGCAACTATCCACCGTTCCGTTTTGTTATGACACGTTCCATCATTGTCATATTGCTTTGCATGATCATGTAGTTGACATTGTATTTGTGGCA
Source organism: Aegilops speltoides (assembly GCA_021437245.1). Classification (NCBI taxonomy): domain Eukaryota; kingdom Viridiplantae; phylum Streptophyta; class Magnoliopsida; order Poales; family Poaceae; genus Aegilops; species Aegilops speltoides. Next base: position 349,524,161 of record CM038146.1, on the reverse strand, counting down.
AAGCCACCTTCCATAATTCTTTCATACATGTCACTCTTGAGTCATTGCATATCTTGGTACATGGTCGGAGGCATTCATATAGAGTCATATTTTTGTTCTAAGTATCGAGTTGTAATTTTTGAGTTGTAAGTAAATAAAAGTGTGATGATCATCATTATTAGAGCATTGTCCCATGTGAGGAAAGGATAATGGAAGCTATGATTCCCTCACAAGTTGGGATGAGTCTCCAGACTTTATGAAAAAGATAAGAGGCCAAAGAAGCCCACCAAAAAATGAGAGAAAAGATAGAAGGGACAATGATACTATCCTTTTTCCAGACTTGTGCTTCAAAGTAGCACCATGATCTTCATGATAGAGAGTCTCCTATATTTTCACTTTCATATACTAGTGGGAAATTTTCATTATAGAACTTGGCTTGTATATTCCAATGATGGGCTTCCTCAAATTGCCCTAGGTCTTCATGAGAAAGCGACTTGGATGCACACCCACTTAGTTTATTTTTAAGCTTTCATACACTTATAGCTCTAGTGCATCCGTTGCATGGCAATCCCTACTCACTCACATTGATATCTATTGATGGGCATCTCCATAGCCCGTTGATACACCTAATTGATGTGAGACTATCTCCTTCTTTTTGTCTTCTCCACAACCACCATATTCTGTTCCACTTACAGTGCTATGCCCATGGCTGACGCTCATGTATTGCGTGAAAATTGAAAATGTTTGAGAATACTAAAGTATGAAACAATTGCTTGACTGAAACCAGGGTTGTGCATGATTTGAATACTTTGTGTGATGAAGATGGAGCATAGCCAGACTATATGATTTTGTAGGGATAACTTTCTTTGGCCATGTTATTTTGAGAAGACATGATTGCTTTATTAGTATGCTTGAAGTATTATTGTTTTTATGTCAATATTAAACTCTTATTTTGAATCTTATGGATCTAAACATTCATGCCACAAAAATAAAATTACATGGATAAATATGTTATGTAGCATTCCACATATAAAAATATGTTTTTATCATTTACCTACTCGAGGACGAGCAAGAATTAAGCTTGGGGATGCTTGATACGTCTCCAACGTATCTATAATTTTGTATTGTTCCATGCTATTATATTATCTATTTTAGATGTTTTATATGCATTAATATGCTATTTTATATTATTTTTGGGACTAACCTATTAACCTAGAGCCCAGTGCCATTTTCTATTTTTTCCTTGTTTTTGAGCCTCGCAGAAAAGGAATGACAAACGGAGTCCAAACGGAATAAAACCTTCGCGATGATTTTTCTTGGACCAGAAGACACCCAGGAGACTTGGAGACCAAGTCATAAGATCCATGAGGCGGCGAAAAGGGGGAAGGGCACGCCCAGGGGGGTAGGGCGTTCCCCCCTACCTTGTGGGCCCCTCGGTGACCCCCTGACCTATATCTTCCTCCTATGTATTCAGATATATTCCCAACCCACCAGAGGCATCCATGAAAACACCTCTCCACTGTCGCAACCTTCTGTTCCCGTGAGATCCCATCTAGGGTCCTTTTCCGGCATCTTGCTGGAGGGGGATTCAATCACGGAGGGCTTCTACATAAACTCTATTGCCCTTCCGATGAAGCGTGAGTAGTTTACCTCAGACTTACGGGTCCATAGCTAGTAGCTAGATGGCTTATTCTCTCTCTTTGATTCTCAATACCATGTTCTCCTCGATGTTATTGGAGATCTATCCGATGTAATCTTCTTTTGCGGTGTGTTTGTCGAGATCCGATGAATTGTGGATTTATGATCAGCTTATCTATGAATATTAGTTGAATCTTCTCTGAATTCTTATATGCATGATTTGATATCTTTGTAATTCTCTTTGAACTATCGGTTTAGTTTGGCAAACTAGATTGGTTTTTCTTGCAATGGGAGAAGTGCTTAGCTTTGGGTTCAATCTTGTGGTGTCCTTTCCTAGTGATAGTAGGGGCAGCAAGGCACGTATTGTATTGTTGCCATCGAGGATATAAAAATGGGGATTACATCATATTGCTTGAGTTTATTCCTCTACATCATGTCATCTTACTTAAAGTGTTACTCTGTTCTTCATGAACGATATGTGGAGTAATAGTAGTAGATGCAGGCAGGAGCCGGTCTACTTGACACGGACGTGATGCCTATATTGCATAATCATTGCCTTGGATATCGTCATAACTTTGTGTTTTTCTATCAATTGCTCGACAGTAATTTATTCACCCACCGTATTATTTGCCATCTTGAGAGAAGCTTTTAGTGAAACCTATGGCCCCCGGGTCTATTTTCCATCATACTACTTTTCGATCTACTATTTTGCAATTTTTACTTTCAGATCTATAAACCAAAAAACCCAGAAATATTTTATCTTTTGTTTATCTATCTCTATCAGATCTCACTTTTGCAAGTGACCGTGAAGGGATTGACAACCCCTTTATCGCGTTGGGTGCAAGTTGTTTGATTGTTTGTGCAGGTATTGGTGACTTGTGTGTTGTCTCCTACTGGATTGATACCTTGGTTCTCTAACCGAGGGAAATACTTATTTCTACTTTGATGCATCAGCCTTTCCTCTTCAAGGGAAAAACCAACGCAAGCTCAAGAAGTAGCAGTCACCACGCCGTCGTGTTGTCGGAACTCATCTACTACTTCACCTTTCTTGGTGGATCGAGAAGGCGAGGACGTCATCGAGCTAAATGTGTGCTGAATGTGAAGGTGTCGTACGTTCAGTGCTTGATCGGGAAGGATCATGAAAGTGTACGACTACATCAACTACGTTGATAAACGCTTCCGCTTAGCAATCTACAACAGTATGTAGATGCTCTCCCCTCTCGTAGCTATGCATTGCCATGGATATATCTTGCGTGTGCATAGAAATTTTTTCCATGCAACGTTCCCCATCAGTGGTATCAGAGCCAGGACTATGCGTAGATGATATGCACGAGTAGAACAGAAAGGAGTTGTGGGCTGTGATGTTCATATTGCTTCCCACCAATGTCTTATTTTGATTCGATGGCATTGTGGGATGAAGCGGCTCGGACCAACCTTACATGTCCACGCACATGAGACCGGTTCCACCGACTGACATGCAACTAGTTTTGCATAAAGGTGGCTGGCATGTGTTCATTTCTCCTACTTTAGTTGAATTGGATTTGACTACAGCGGTCCTTGCGGAAGGTCAAAATAGCAACTTCATAATCACTGTTGTGGTTTTGCGTAGGTAAGAACGGTTCTTGCTAGTTGCCTGTAGCAGCCACGTAAAACTTGCAACAACAAAGTAGAGGATGTCTAACTTGTTTTTGCAGGGCGTGTTGTGATGTGATATGGTCAAGATATGATGTGATATATGTTGATGTATGAGATGATCATGTTTTTTAATAAGTTCATGACTTGCATGTCGATGAGTACGACAACTGGCAGGAGCCTTAGGGTTGTCTTTAATTATTGTATGACCTGCATGTCAATCACTTAAGTGCCATGTAATTGCTTTACTTTATTGCTATGCATTAGCAATAGTTGGCGAGACAAGCCCGACGCTACGATGGAGAGCAAGATGTCATACCGGTGACAATGGAGATCATGCCGATGCTTCGAACATGGAGATCAAAAGCACAAGATGATGATGGCCATATCATGTCACATATTTTGATTGCATGTGATGTTTATACTTTATGCATCTTATTTTGCTTAGAATGGCGGTAGCATTATAAGATGATCCCTTCAGTTAATTTCAATATAAAAGTGTTCTCCCTGAGTATGCACTATTGCCAAAGTTCGTCGTTTCGAAGCACCTCATGATGATCGGGTGTGATAGATTCTATGTTCACATACAACGGGTGTAAGCTAGTTTTGCACATGTAGAATACTTGGGTTAAACTTGACGAGCCTAGCATGTACAGACATGGTCTCGGAACACTAGAGACCAAAAGGACGAACGTGAGTCATATAGTAAATATGATCAACATAGAGATGTTCACCATTGAAGACTACCCCATCTCACATGATGATCGGACATGGGTTAGTTGATTTGGATCATGTATCACTTAGAAAACTTGAGGGATGTTGATTTAAGTGGGAGTTCATTAGTAATTTGATTGTTTGAACTAAAATTTATCATGAACTTAGTATTAATAGTTTTTGCATATCTATGTTGTAGATCAATGGCCCTTGCTATCGTTCTCTTGAATTTTAATGCATTCCTAGAAAAAGCTAAGTTGAAAGATGATGGTAGCAACTACACAGGCTAGGTTCGTAAATTGAGGTTTATCCTCATTGTTGCATAGAAGAATTATGTCCTTGATGCACCGCTAGGTGACAGACCTGCTGGAGGAGCTGAAGCAGATGTTATGAACGTCTAGCAGGCTCGATCTGATGATTACTCAATAGTTCAGTGTGTCATGCTTTAATTTACGGCTTAGAACTAACTTCAAAGACGTTTTGAACGCCACAGAGCATATGAGATGTTCTAAGAGCTGAAATTGATATTTCAATCAAATGCCTGGGATGAGAGATATGAAGTCTCCAACCAGTTCTATAGATGTAAGATGGAGGAGAACAATTTCAGTGAAACATACTCAAAATGTCTGGGTATCATAACCACTTGACTCAGCTGGGAATTGATCTTCCAGTTGAGAGTGTTATTGACAGAGTTCTTCAGCCACTGCCACCAAGCTACAAAGGCTTCCTGATGAACTATAACATGCAAGAGATGACAAAAATGATTCCCGAGCTCTTTGCAATGATGAAATCGACGAAGGTAGAAATCAAGAAAGAGCATCAAGTGTTGATGGTTAACAAGACCAATAGTTTCAAGAAAAAGGGCAAGGGAACGAAAAGGAACTTCAAGAAGAATGGCAAGCAAGTTGCCGCTCCCCTGAAGAAGCCCAAAGCGGGACCCAAGCCTGAAACTGAGTGCTTCTACTGGAAAGGAACTGGCCACTAGAAGCAAAACTGCCCCAAGTACTTAGCGGATAAGAAGGATGGCAAAGTGAACAAAGGTATATTTGATATACATGTTATTGATGTGTACCTTACTAATGCTCGTAGTAGTGCCTAGGTATTTGATATTGGTTCAGTTGCTCATATTTGTAACTCAAAACAGGAGCTGCGGAATAAACGAAGGTTGACTAAGGACGAGGTGACGATGCGCATCGGGCATGGTTCCAAGGTCAATGTGATCGTCGTCGTCACGCTACCTCTACGTCTACCTTAGGGATTAGTTTTAGACCTCAGTAATTGTTATTTGGTGGCAGCGTTGAGCATGAACCTTATATCTGGATCTTGTTTAATGCGAGATGGTTATTCATTTAAGTCAGAGAATAATGGCTGTTCTATTTATATGAGTAATATCTTTTATGGTCATGCACCTTTGATGAATGGCCTAGTCTTGTTGAATCTCGATCGTAGTGATACACATATTAATAATATTGATGCCAAAAGATGCAAAGTTGATAATGATAGTGCAACATACTTGTGGCACTGCCGTTTAGGTCATATTGGTGTAAAGCGCATGAAAAAACTCCATGCAGATGGACTTTTGGAATCACTTTATTATGAATCATTTGATACTTGCGAACCATGCCTCATGGGTAAGATGACTAAAACTCCGTTTTCTGGAACAATGGAGCGAGCTAATGTCTTATTGGAAATAATACATACCAATTTATGCGGTCCGATGAGTGTTGAAGCACGCGGCAGGTATCGTTATTTTCTAACCTTCACAGATGATTTAAGTAGGTATGGGTATATCTACTTAATGAAACACAAGTCTGAAACATTTGAAAAGTTCAAAGAATTTCAGAGTGAAGTGGAGAATCATCGTAACAAGAGAATAAAGTTTCTATGATCTAATCATGGAGGCGAATATTTGAGTTACAAGTTTGGCCTTCATTTAAAACAATGTGGAATTGTTTCAGAACTCACGTCACCTGGAACACCACAACCTAATGGTGTGTCCGAACGTCTTAACCGTACTTTATTAGATATGGTGTATTCTATGATGTCTCTTACCGATTTGCCTTCATCATTTTGGGATTATGCATTAGAGACAGTCGCATTCACGTTAAATAGGGCACCATCTAAATCCGTTGAGACGATACTGTATGAACTATGGTTTGGCAAGAAACCTAAGCTATCATTTCTTAAAATTTGGGGATGTGACGCTTATGTCAATAGGCTTCAGCCTGAAAAGCTCTAACCCAAATTGGAGAAGTGCATCTTCATAGGATACCCTAAAGAAACTATTGGGTATACCTTCTACCACAGATCCGAAGGCAAGATCTTTGTTTCCAAGAATGGGTCCTTTCTAGAGAAGGAGTTTCTCTCAAAAGAAGTGAGTGGGAGGAAAGTAGAACTTGATGAGGTAGTTATACCTTCTATCGAATTAGAAAGTAGCACATCAGAGAAAACCATTCCCGTGATGCCTACACCAATTAGAGAGGAAGCTAATGATGATGATCATGAAACTTCAGATCAAGTTACTACTAAACCTCGTAGGTCGACCAGAACATGTACTGCACTAGAGTGGTACGATAGTCCTGTCTTGGAAGTCATGGTGTTAGAAAACGACGAACCTACGAACTATGAAGAAGCCATGATGAGCCCAGATTCTGAAAATTGCCTAAGGCCATGAAATCTGAGATAGGATCCATGTATGAGAACAAAGTATGGACTTTAGTGGACTTGCCTGATGATCGGCAAGCCATTGAGAATAAACGGATCTTCAAGAAGAAGACAAACGCTGATGGTAATATCACTGACTATGAAGCTCGACTTGTCGCAAAAGGTTTTTGACAAGTTCAAGGGGTTGACTACGATGAGACTTTCTCACCCATAGCGGTGCTTAAGTCTGTCCGAATCATGTTATCAATTGCCGCATTTTATGATTATAAATTTGGCAAATGGACGTCAAAACTGCATTCCTTAATGGGTTTCTAAAAGAAGAGTTGTATATGATGCAACCAGAAGGTTTTGTCGATCATAAAGGTGCTAACAAAGTGTGCAAGCTCCAGCGATCCATTTATGGACTGGTGCAAGCATCTCGGAGTTGGAATATACGCTTTGATGATGTGATCAAAGCATATGGTTTTATACAGACTTACAAAGAAACCTGTATTTGCAAGAAAGTGAGTAGGAGCTTTGTAGCATTTCTTGTGTTATATGTGGATGACATATTACTGATTGGAAATGAAATAGAATTTCTGAATAGCATAAAAGGATACTTGAATAAGAATTTTTCTATGAAAGACCTCGGTGAAGCTGCTTATATATTCGGCATCAAGATCTATAGGGATAGATCGAGACGCTTAATAGGAATTTCACAAAGCACATACCTTGACAAAGTTCTAAAGAAGTTCAAAATGGATCAGTCAAAGAAAGGGTTCTTGCCTGTGTTGCAAGGTGTGAATTGAGTAAAACTCAAAGTACGACCATGGCAGAAGATAGAGAGAGAATGAAAGTCATTCCCTTTTTTTGCAGGCACAGGTTCTATAATGTATGTCATGCTGTGTACCAGACCTGATGTGTGTCTTGCCATAAGTTTGGCGGGGAGGTACCAAAGTAATCCAGGAGTGGATCACTGCACAATGGTTAAGAATATCCTAAAGTACCTGAAAAGTACCAAGGATATGTTTCTCGTTTATGGAGGTGACGAAGAGCGTGTCATAAAGGGTTACGTCGATGCTAACTTTGACACAGATCTGGATGACTCTAAGTCACAAACCGAATGCGTTTATATTGAATGGTAGAGTTATCAGTTGGTGCAATTCTAAGTAGGGCGTTGTGGCGGGATCTACACGTGAAGCGGAGTACATAGCTCCTTCGAAAGTAGCGTATGAAGGAGTTTGGATGAAGGAGTTCATATTCGATCTGGGTGTAATACCCAGTGCATCAGGTCCAATGACAATCTTTTGTGACAACACTAGAGCAATTGCCTTAGTGAAGGAATCCATGTTTCACAAGAAAATTAAAAATATCAAGAGACACTTTAACTGCATTCATGAACAAATCAAGGATGGAGACATACAAATTTGCAAAGTACATACGGATCTGAATGTAGCAGACCCGTTGACTAAACCTCTTCCGCGGGCAAAACATGATCAGCACCAAGACTCCATGGGTGTTAAATTCATTACCATGTAATCTAGATTATTGACTCCAGTGCAAATGGGAGACTGTTGGAAATATGCCCTAGAGGCAATAATAAGGTGTTATTATTATATTTACTTAATCATGATAAAGGTTTATTATTCATGCTAGAATAGTATTGACCGGAAACTTAAATACATGTGTGGATATGTAGACAAATATCGTGTCCCTGGTAAGCCTCTACTAGAATAGCTCGTTGATCAAGAGATCGTTAAGGTTTCCTGACCATAGACATGTGTTGTCAGTTGATAACGAGATCACATCATTAGGAGAATGATGTGATGGACAAGACCCATCCGTTGGCATAGCATATGATCGTTCAGTTTATTGCTACTGCTTTCTTAATGTCAAATACATATTCCTTCGACCCATGAGATCATGCAACTCGCGGATACCGGAGGAATACCTTGTGTGCTACCAAAAGTCACAACATAACTGGGTGATCATAAATACGCTCTACGGATATCTTCGAATGTATATGTTGAGTTGGCATGGATCGAGATTGGGATTTGTCACTCCGTGTGACGGAAAGGTATCTCTGGGCCCTCTCGGTAATACAACATCACAAGAAGATTGCAAGCAGAGGGACTAAAGAATTAGTTACGAGATGATGTATTACGAAACAAGTAAAGAGACTTGCCGATGACGAGATTGAACTAGGTATGGAGATACCAACGATCGAATCTCGGGCAAGTAACAAACCGACAGACAAAGGGAACTACGTATGTTGTCATAAAGGTTCGACCAATAAAGATCGTCGTAGAATATGTAGGAACCAATATGGGCATCCAGGTCCCGCTATTGGTTATTGACCGGAGAAGCATCTCGGTCATGTGTACATCATTATCGAAACCTGTAGGGTCCGCATGCTTACCGTTCATTGATGATATAGTATTATATGAGTTATGTGAATTGGTGACCGAATGTTGTTCGGAGTTCTGGATGAGATCACGGACATGACGAGGAGCTCCGGAATGGTCTGGAGGTAAAGATTGATACATAGGACAATATTATTTGGTCTCCAGAAAGGTTTCAGAATGCACCGGGTATTTATCGGATCACCAGAAGGGGTTCCGAGGAGGCCACTGGGAGTTATTGGGCTTATTGGGCCAACGAGGGAAGCACACCAGCCCACAAGGGGCTGGTGTGCCCCACCTCTAGGCCGCCGGCCCTTAGGGAAGGAAAGGAAGGAGTGCTAGACCCTCCTGCCTTCTCTTCCACTTGAGAGAAAGGAAGGGGGCGCCTCCCCTCCTGCCTTCTCCCCAAGCGCCAAGGAAAGAAGGGGAGGGGCGCCTAGGGCAGGCCGTCGGCCACCTTGGGGGCACACCAGGCATCCTCTTCCTCCCCCACCTATATATATGAGAGAAGGAGAGGGGAAACACACACCACGATCCCCCAAGCCGTGTGCGGCGCCCACTCTCCCTCTAGTTCTATTTCCTCCTCCGTCCATGTCCGTTGTGCTTGGCGAAGCCCTGCGGATAGTTTCACCACCACCGTCACCACGTCGTCGTGCTGTCGGAACTCATCTACTACTTCACCTCTCTTGCTGGATCGAAAAGGCGAGGACGTGATCGAGCTGAATGTGTGCTGAACGCGGAGGTGTCGTACCCCGTACATTCGGCGCTTGATCGAGACGGATCGTGAAAGTGTACGACTACATCAACCGCGTTGATAAACGCTTCCGCTTAGCAATCTACAAGGGTATGTAGATGCTCTCCCCCTCTCGTAGTTATGCATCTCCATGGATAGATCTTGCGTGTGCGTAGAATATTTTTTTTGTTTTCCATGCAACATTCCCCATCAAACTTGACAGGCAGACAGACCACACAGGCCACCAATGCGGGCCATTCCATCACCCAAACACCCCAAAATCCACAATGAACGAACCCTGACCCAACAGACATCACAAGTCTATGCCAACAATTTAATCAAAAACAATTAAACGGAAGCAAAAAAGGGAACAAACTTCTAAGCCGAGAGAAGAATAATGAAAAAGATGACATACACTGAACATGCGCACCACGCTCGCAGCCTCCGTTCGAAGAGAGCAACACCAATGAAGCCAATGTGAAAGAGGAAGAAACGATTAGCAATGACCCCGACAGTCCAATGAAACATCAATATCCTAATCCAGAAGCGAAAAGCGCCACTAACCCCAATAGACCACTGTCACCGACCCTCTTGCCCAAATCGGAAGAAGAAACCAAATGGAGACATGCCCGACAAGAAAAAGCGGACACACACTGACACATGGACAAAAACGGGGACCTAGTTGCCACAAATGCACACAAAGGGACCAAGTGTAGAAAACATGGCATGTGTGGCCCACCCCACGACCCACAACCCCATATCACCCAGGAGCCTCCCTTTCAAGGGAGCTTAGAGTTTTAGGAGATGTATTCGAGAAACTTTATGAATGAAGAGGGGTACCAACTTCTCAAATAAATAAATAAACCAATTATTCTAACTCTTCTACCCCTGTTCCCTATAAATACGCGACCTAATTTCTCAGGTAACCTGACTCGAGTCGAGGGAACTCCTGTGCTTAAGGCGTCGACTACCCACTGCAGCGCTCGAGCTCGCACTCATATGGGTCAGCCCAATTACCGCTTACTCAGTAGTTGCGGACGCGCATGTGTTATGCTCACCTGTTATGTTTTGTTCCACAAAAAGCAAGCAATTGATGGTTCAAAAAGAAGGGACTAGCGGTTTTTTGAAGCGAGCAACACCAAAGAAGCCAATGTGAAAGAGGAAGAAACGACTAGCAATGACCCTGACAGTCCGATGAAATAGCAATATCCTAGAACACCACTAACCCCTCTTGCGCATTAGACCACTACCGTGACCCTCTTGCCCAAATCGGAAGAAGAAACCAAATGGAGACATGCCCAACAAGAAAAATGGGACACATACTAACATGTGGACAAAAAGGGCACCCAGTTGCCACAAATGCACGAGAAGGGACCAAGTGTAGAAAACACGGCTCCATACAGACCACATGTGTGGCCCACCCCACGACCCACAACCACATATCACCCAGGAGCCTCCCTTTCAAGGGAGTTTAGAGTTTTAGGAGTACTATATGAATGAAGAGGGGTACAAACTTCTCAAATAAATAAATAAATAAATCCATTATCCCCACTCTTCTACCCCCGTTCCCCATAAATACCCGACCCAATTTCTATGGTAACCCGACTCGAGTCGAGGGAACTCTTGTGCTTAAGGCGTAGACTACCCACTGCAGCGGTCGAGCTCGCACTCATATGGGTCAGCCCAATTACCGTCCACTCAGTAAATGTGGTCGTGCACGTGTTATGCTCGCCTGTTATTTTTTGTTCCGCAAAAAACAAGCAATTGATGGTTTAAAAAGAACGGACTACCGGTTTTTTGACAGAGTTTAAAAGTTTTTTGAAACAGAAAAATGTTCATATTTTTTTTGGAAAATCCATATTTGAAAAAAAAACAAGAATATGAAAATAATACATTAACTTAAAAAAAGGTCATAAAGTTCTTCAATTTGGAAAAAGTTTCTCAATGAATTTATCAAAAAACTCACAAAGTTTAAAATTTTAATGGATTTGAATTTTTGTCAAGAATTTGAAAAGGTCCACACATTTTAAAATTGTTATGATTTCAAAAAATGATCACAAACTAAAAGCGTTCCTAAATTAGAAAAATCATGACTTTGAAAAAGAGATCGTGGATTTAAAATAATAGAAAAGACAAACAAAGAAAAACACAAAAAACTGAAATATAAAACCAGGAAAAAAAACCAGTTGGAGGCTTCTTGAAGCTTCACAAAACCGGATGGTGTAAGCTTTCGGAAACAGAAAACGCAGCATGGGCCAGCCCATTTCGTACGTAGGTTCGTTCGCTGGGAGGGCGCGTGCGCGATGTGCAAAAAAGCACATAGATGGCGCCCAAACAGGAATTGGCTCGAGCGGTATCCAGTTCAAATTCAAACCCAAGGTTCTAGAACCCACCCAACCCACCATTCCGAGGCCAGACGGCACCGCCCACCATGGCCAAGTCTCACGCCGGCTTCAACACCCCGCGCCCCTCCTCCGTCCGCTCCGCCGCCGCCGCCGCTCGCACCACCGTGGGTTCGTCGTCGACGGACACGACTCCCCTCGCCCCCACCTCCATCCCCCGCGCCGACCTCTCCTCCTCCGGTGCCAAGGCCGGTGTTACCTCCGCCGTCCGAAGCTCCGCGGGCTCCTCGTCATCCACAGATCTCTCCGGGCCCTTCACCTGCAGCTCCGTGGGCTCCTCGTCATCCTCGGATCTCTCCGCGCCCACCACCCGCGACATCGCCTCCATCGTCAAGGTAACCGCGCATACCTCCCGTTAATTGCCTGAGTCTCGCAGCCTAATCGATGACCTTCTCGGGCCTCTTGGTGACCAACAGGAGGTGGGCAAGCGCCTGGACTACGAGGACGACTCCCCCTTCCCCACCGCCGTCTCCCTGCATCAGCCGATGCTCGCGCCCGAGGGCCTTGCCGACCTCGCGCCGCTGCTCGAGCTTCCCGACCCCGACAACGCCTCCTCCACCACCGTCGTCTCCGCCTCTGACGCTGACGCGAAACACGCGATGACCGCCTCAGCCGACTCCACCGTCACCCAGGTGAGGCTCCCGACTGATTCCGATTTGTGCTGCTCCTCGAGTTCCGATTGTTTTGCTGGTTAAATTTTTGGAGTGCGCGCCGCGGTTATGGATTCGCGTTGTTTTATTTGAGCGCTCTGTGGACCAAGTTCGAGTTGATTCGGTGGAAATTGAGAGCCATTCTGCAGGGTCTGTGTCGAGGTTGCTTCGGTATGCTCCGGTGGTGACGAAATTTGGGATGAGGGTCCGTGTCGAGGTTTTTTCCCGTCTGAATCAAGGTTCCTGTTGCCGATCAATTAGAATTTGTGCAGGATCTCGATCGAGCTCCGTTTGCCGCTTTGAATTTGCAGTTTAACTTGTTGTCGGGGATTCTTAAACTACGCGGCTACTGCCTATCCATTCCGTGAACCTGCAAGTTCCTGACGCACTGAAGAAAATGTCGGTGTTCTTTTCCATGCAGGTTGCGGCGCTTGCCGACGCCGATGGTCCCCTGCTCACGGAGATGGAGGTCGTCCTCGCCGAGGTGAGCGGCGCCCGCGGTCTCAGCCCGCGCTCAAAGCGCCTCCTCCTCGCGCTCGTTGAGATCGCCGACGCGGAGCTCAATGCCAACCCCACGGCCGCTGTCCTCCACATTCGCCGCGCTGCCTTCTGGAGGAAGGTGCGGGTCGGGATCCTCGCCGCGACGGTCTTTTCCGTCGCCGCGATCGACGCCGCGCTGGCCTTCGCGCTCTACGGAGCCCGCCGTGGCAACGGCCGGTACCACCACGTGCTGCCCCCTACCTGATGCGTCTTCACGAGCCAGCGATCGAGTCGGTGCCGGCGGATTTCCTTCGCTTGTCCAAGTGTTTGCCGCTTCCGATATTTACCAGTACTTATGTTAGCCTTGAACGCTCTAGTAGACACATCGTGATGTTTTAATTACTGGTGTTTTTACATGCATATATAGATAGAACAGAAGAGAAGGGCATTGTTGTTTTAATTAGCGTGACTGAGTTCTGCTTCAGTGACAGTGCGTGGAAAAATTGGTATTATGCTTGCCAGTGCTAGATGCAAATTGTATGATCAGAACCTCTTGAGAAAGACCAAGTGCCATACATATTTGGCTCTTTTTTGTGGCCACTGTTCTGGTATTTCTTGAGCAAGGTTTTTATGGATGCTCGAACACTTGTGAGTCTTGAATGCAGGTGTTGATACTTTGACGATTTAGCAGTGCCAAGAACAGCAATTTGTTCAGGATATAGATATAATAAGAAAGTAGAAACCTCAATGGACTCCGTAGATGATATACATCAGCAAGACAGTAACATTAATTAGTTATTCATCTTAACAAAATCATAATTCGATGGCACACTAGTGCAAGATCAAATGTGCAAAATATAACAGCTGTCCAAATATATGTCGACTGAATGTTTCATGAGTCTCTGTTTCGAATCAGGTTAAAAGTTGCATGAAGTTTATGGCCCTTTGTCGAACTATGCTTGCACTCGAATACCTGGTCATGTGAAGTTACACACCTGAAGTGACACGGATATGGCAATCTTGTACACATGACAAAAGTTGAGTTAATTGAAGTGATTTCTCAGGTGGACTCACATTGTCATTTCATTATCATCTTGGCCACCCATATAGGGTGAGTCCAATCTCCATCAACTGTCACCAAAACTATCTCAAACAACTTCATGGGTTTTCATCATTAGCACTTAGCAATATGAACATTGGCAGTGTGGATACTTAAATGTTAGGAGAAAAACGAACTTTGTGAAATACACAAATGAATGGCAACCATCTCTTTTATAGGCAGATAATGTTCACCGCTTTAATTGATACAACACGACTTGTATTTGTAATAATATATCATCTGAAGTATTGTAGGAACGAACTAGATAATATTGTGCCTGAATTTCTTGTTCGGCTTGATCTTCAATCTTTACAATCTTCGTCACCGTTGCATTCTTTTTGGACCCTTTTGACTTTTGGGTGTCAATTTTGAAAACCCATAATATTTTAAGCCCAAGTTACCCAATCTGAATTTCGAGGTAAACCCAAACTCCTGGCCTGAGGCAAAGGAACTAGAAAGAAAAACTCTACAAACTGGACTAATCTCATAGATTTTGGAAGATCGTTGAACACATTGTGGCCGAGAACACGCGTTTGCAAGGAAGGCTCGAACTGCTGCTTCGTTGCGTAGTGTCGGGGATGAAGATAAAGAGTAAAAGGTGAAACAGAAGGCTCAAGATGACATAAAACAAAGTTTCGTAACCTAACATGTAGGCCAAATTTGCCTTCCATCTTTCCAAATAAACTTCTCTTCCTGTCAGAAATTCACACAAGCTGGGACCAATAACTCTCCAATGAGATCCTTCTTTTTTAATAATGGGGCAACAACAACTCTCCAACAATCGTAGCAGCCCGGACCAGCAACAACGACCGATCTCTACTTTTCTCTATGATTAAGGGTCGGTTTTATTGATTTAAAATGAAGCATCAAAGAGATACAAACACAATGAGAACTCCCCCAACATATATATGACAAGGATGCACGCATGTAACACCAACATATACACACAAAGAATCACGTCAACAAAAAGTAAAGTCATACAAGTCTGAAACAGGGTTTGATCTGACGGATCAGCAATGGCTCAACAACAAATATATGGAAGGACAACTAGTTACCACATGATGAGATGTTGAGGCCGTACGGGTGCAGGGTTCCAAACCCTCCGGTCCTGGTAGCTGAATTGGTCGATGCTACTTCTTCCACTTGGAATATGCAGCGGGGGGAAGAGGTGGAACTTGGCAGATTTCTGGGGGTGGAATTTCGAGAGGAGCGGAGTCTTCTCTGTGAGATCCGCACATAGAATGCTTGTGGCGACAAAAGAGAGGCGGGGGGCGTGGCTATAGGGCTCGGCCGGATCTTCAAGCACTAATACCGAAGAGAAGTCTGGGAAAATGCTATGGAAAACACAAGTCCCAGCCAAGAACAGAATGATTCTTTGGAGACTTTCCATGTCGGTGTCAAAACCGGCCGATCTCGGGTAGGGGGTCCCGAACTGTGCGCCTGAGGATCGAAGGTAACAGGAGGCAGGGGACACGATGTTTACCGAGGTTCGGGCCCTCTTAATGGAGGTAATACCCTACTTCCTGCTTGATTGACTTTGATGAGTATAGGGGTTACAAGAGTTGATCTACCTCGAGATCGTAATGGTTAAACCCTAGATGTCTAGCCTGTATGATCGTGAGTCTTTCTACGGACTAAACCCTCCGGTTTATATAGACACTGGAGGGGCCTAGGGTTGTACAGAGTCGGATTACAAAGAAAGGAATCTTCATATCCGAACGCCAAGCTTGCCATCCACGCAAAGGAGAGTCCCATCCGAACACGGGGGAAAGCCTTCTATCTTGTAGCTTCACGGCCCACTAGTCCGGCCCATACCACATAGCCCAGACACCCGAGGACCCCCTAATCCAGGACTCCCTCAGTAGCCCCTAAACCAGGCTTCAATGACGATGTGTCCGACGCGCAGATTGTCTTCGGCATAGCAAGACGGGTTCCTCTTCCGAATACTTCAAAGTAGTTGAACAAAAGAACTCTGGAAAAAATTTGTATTTCGGTCACCATGTCGTAGCCAATTGGCTCTGCCCCGCTGGAGCCATGCTACTTCTTCTTGTTCAAACAGGTTCTCGAGCTGTATAATAGTTACAACCCTGAACCACAAGGGCAAAGTACTTAAACAAAAATAGGTTATGTCTTCTAATAGCCTTTCCGGCGAGGCGTTATGTCTGGGCCTTATTATTATTTCGAACCGTTTTTTAGCCTCCCGCTTCGCGACTCGAGGGGAGGTTTTCATCGACACGTCTTGTCAAAGCAGAGATCGTGTCCCCCTATTGCGGGATCCTCATCAATACGGGTTTGGGTAATCCAACCGTGCCGTTTGCACGACCCCTTGGGAATAGGCGAGTTTTAAGGCTCGTAGGGGGGGCTCGATATTCCCTGCCTTTATAAGAAGATAAGGATCCGTTTTTTCACCCCACGCCTTGCTCCTTCCTCAGCCCTTCCGTCCCTGAGCTCCAGCGCCCAAGTTCCAAGCTTTTCCCCTCGCCACCAACCACTCCAGCCATGTCCGGATCCGGCTCGCAAGGCAAGTGGATGGCCTCCTCCGTGACGGAGAAGGACATCAAGGAGCTTCGGGAGGCGAGATATTTGACAGCGGAAATCAAACACAAACTCCCTGCCAAAAAGCAGGTTATCCCCACTCCAGAGCCCGGTGAGAGGGTTGTATTCCTCCCTCACTTTCTCCCCGGACTAGGGTTTAGCCTACACCCCTTTGTCTGAGGTCTCATGTTCTATTATGGGCTAGATTTTCACGATCTGGCCCCGAACTCCTTCCTCCACATCTCGATGTTTATCGTCATGTGTGAAGCATTCCTCCGCATCCGTCCACACTTCGGCCTATGGCTCAAGACTTTTAATGTGAAGCCGAAGGTGGTCGACGGGCAACACGCAGATTGTGGTGGTGCCATGGTGAGCAAGCTTCGCAAAGCTATCTGGCCCAAAGGGGCCTTTGTGGACACCGTCAAAATATGGCAGTAGGAGTGGTTTTACATCACTGAGCCCTGCGGCACCAAGTGGACGGCCGCCCATACATTTAGATCCGGACCCCCGCTGCGGCTTGCGTCATGGACCAACAAGGGTCTGTACTGGGGATCATCCGACGAGGTGTTGATGTTGCAGAAGCGCATCAAAAATATCATAGAGAAGAACACCAGCCTCACAGATGTGATCCAGGTGATGCTCATCCGCCGGTCCCTTCCCTGCCTACGCCGGCCTCTTCGCATGTGGGAGTTCAGTCCGGAAGGGCCACGAACCTTGAAGCGATTCTTCGGCACGACGCACAAAGCAATTTGGAAGCTACTTTTCAAGACTCAAAAGTCGTGGCCAGGGACATCCAAGGACATCGGCCTTGACTGCAATCATCCACCCTCCCCGGTAAGTGCTACCTTTCCGAACATAACATAGTTAATTAATCAAAAGAAGGGGTGTACTAATAATTCAGTCCTGTAAAACAGAGCTGGATGAAGAAGGCAGAATGGATCAGATGTTCAACTCCATTGCCCGAAAACCCAGCAGATCCTCTTCTAATGAGGATGCTGGTCCCGGTGCCCTATCAAGCGCCCGAAAAAAAGGTCCAGAAGAAGAACAAGGGAGCCAAAGATGGCCCCCGCCGCAAAGGTACTTCGGACGCGGTGTCCGGAGAGACCAATACTCACTTCTCCGAGGAAGATGAAGACAAAGAGGAGGAGGAGGCAGAAAGCAATCCTTCCCCGAAGGGGAAGAAGAAGAAGAGGGCGGCCTCCGAAGACCCCGAGTCGGGGGCGTCCAAAAGGAGAAAAATTATCCCTCCCAGACAGCTCGGATTTGGACGCCGAAGCCATCCCCGATTGGCGCCCCAGGCCGAAGCCCCTCGCCGAACCGTAAGTATCCAAGGATGCCTTACATAAGTTCAGTCTTTATGATTACGGTCCTAACACTTTGTATGGTGCAGTCCGGCCCACGATCTCCCCCAACAATCATCGGAGCGGAATTCTTTAGATCCGGGGATGATGGAGAGCGAGTCGCCTCCGCGAGCCTCCCCGCCAATCGCCACGAACGACACCGAAGTGTTGTCTCACAGGGCCTCTCCGGGCCACGGGGCGGTACGGGAGACTGCCAAAACGGTGCCAGAGGGTAATTGTTGGTGTCAAAACCGGCGGATCTCGAGTAGGGGGTCCCGAACTGTGCGTCTAGGCGGATGGTAACAGGAGACAAGGGACATGATGTTTTTACCCAGGTTCAGGCCCTCTCGATGGAGGTAAAACCCTACTCTTGCTTGATTGATATGGATGATATAGGTAGTACAAGAATGGATCTACCACGAGATTAAGGAGGCTAAACCCTAGAAGCTAGCCTATGGTATGATTGTTGTAATGGTTGTTGTCCTACGGACTAAAACCCTCCGGTTTATATAGACACCGGGGAGGGCTAGGGTTACACAGAGTCGGTTACAATGGTAGGAGATCTACATATCCGTATTGCCAAGCTTGCCTTCCACGCCAAGGAAAGTCCCATCCGGACACGGGACAAAGTCTTCAATCTTGTATCTTCATAGTCTTGGAGTCCGGCCGATGATGTTAGTCCGGCTATCCGGACACCCCCTAGTCCAGGACTCCCTCAGTAGCCCCCGAACCAGGCTTCAATGACGATAAGTCCAGCGTGTTTTATAGTCTTCGGCGTTGCAAGGCGGGTTCTCCCTTAAGTTCCATGTACCGCGAGCAAGTGTCCGCTTCCTTATCAATGTTGCACTTCTTGGCTTCCACGCCCAATAATGGCCATCTTCCACGCGTCGCACGAATGCGAAAAGCCGGTATCTTTTATGTTTTACCCCTAGCTGTGCAAATAATCTGCCTATAGAGAGGCAAGAATCCAGATCCAAATCACACCATCTTCCCTCATGAGTACTCATCAAGCGCTTCGACCAAAAATCCATTCCATCATGGACCGTCGATGCGGCTCCTCCTCTCGCTCAGCCCTCTGCCAGAGATGGCGGAGATGCTCTGTCCCGCAATGCAGTGGTGGCGCTCAAGCGGAGGATATCCCCTCCGGCCTTCATGGTCCCGGTTCGAGTGGGCTGGCCACCTACCAAGGTGGGAAGCAAGCGGAGGCTACCCCAAATCCCAATAAAGGGAGCGGGTATGCTTCATCCCCTATCGATAAGGGGCTCGGATTTCCTATACATCCGTTCCTCCGCGGGCTCTGAGTTCTACGGACTCCAACTCCATCACCTCACGCCCGCCTCTATCTTGCATATCATGGAGTTACGTAGCTCTTTGCGAGCTATTTCGGCGTCGAGCCCCATTTTGCTTATTGTGGAAGAGGTTGTTACGCCTTGTACCCGTTCTCACGAGGGTCCATATATCAAGTGGGCGGTGCGAAATATGGCGCATCGTCGGGACGGATATCCATCCGGAACCCCTAAGAAGGCGTCCAAGGCGGCCTTCGAATGGTTTTACATAGAAGATGCTCATTCGCCGGACCTCGTTGGATCGGCCTCCCGAGTTGATAATGCTCCTCTCAAGAAGCGCCTTAGTGGCGCCCATGAGCCCCTAACCGGAGGAAGACAAGAGCATCCACTATTTGATGGGCGGATAAGGTTCTTGGCCCATTCGGGTTGACCATGATTGGAGTCATGGCAACATGCATTATCTTGAAGTGCAGCCGCTGCAATCTGAGGGCCACCCTATGTGGGATTTCAACGGGGAGGACGATGCCACCCGTCATGGCCGCAAAGGGCTGGGTTCGGCCGAAGACCTGGCGAAGATCCTATCCGGCCTGTACAAGGGGGAGAAGGAGGATTTCCTCCAGACGAACCCGTTGAATGGTTTCTCCATGAATAATCCCCGGCGTTGGGTAAGCGAACACTCTGTGTGCCCGACCCATGCTTTCGAAGTTTAAGTTTCTTATATTATGTTTTCGATGCAGGAGCTGCGTCGGGTTGTGGAGGGCATGCTTAGTCCAGCTCCGCAACCCGAGGATCCAGAGAGATCCCAGGATCTGGCCTTCGAAGAGGACCCGGACATAAAGGTGGAACTAATCGATAGGGTGTTCCACCAGCTCAGCATGGATAATGCTTTAGTCGCCATTACGGCTGACTATCCCGGACTATATCCGGCTTCCCAGGTGATTGTGACCGAAGTCCCGACACCATTATTTCTCCCTCGCTCATTTCTGACCCCCGTGTATGATGGTGTTTTGCAGGAAGCGCCTTCAAGGCGGGAAGCCGAGCCCGCGGCGGCTGACCATCAAGGGTCAGTCCGGCCCAGTAGGTGGAAGAGGAGCGCGGCGCGGATTGAAACATCGCCGCAAAGGTATAGCTCACGGTTTGTCATTTAGAGCAACATTCCTAGGAAGAGTTTTGAGTGCTCATGACTTTTGTAGGAGAAAAAGTGCCCGCCGGACTGCGGGCGCAGAGGTTGCCAACCCAGCCTCTACCAGCCAAGCTCCGGCACTGGTGCGGAGGGGAGGCGGCGCAAAGCGCGAGCCGGATACTCCTCCAACGGAGGATGCTGACAGGCTGTCCGCCACCAAGTCTGAGGTGGAGAGCGCCATGAACCACAGGCGCCGCCGGACAGTTTTTCGTGACGTGTGCTTCTCCCCTGAGGCGTTGAATGCCTTTAACACGGGGGACACGCACCTCCGTGCTGCTCAAGATGGTTTGACCAGAGCCACGGAGCAGTATGTAAAAGACATACGGGTAAGAGAATTTAATAGTTGTATATGCCAGTAGCCCCCGAGACTTAAAGTAGTTATATGAACTGATTTAAGGATCATTCAAAACGCAGGATCTTACGGAGAAGAATACCCAACTTTCTCAGGAGCTGCAAGAGTGTAAGGCCCAACTCGAGGCCGCACTTGCTGCCGCAGGAGGAAACACAAAGACCCCTCCTGGTAACACATTATTTTAAAAAGATAAGTGGTGTGCGTCCGTATGCGCAAGTCTAATAATGACATTGTAGGTGCTGCGGACAAGATCGGACATGCAAGAACTATCTGCGCCGGTGAAGGCCAACGAGAGGGTCTTGAATAAGGTGCAGCGGGAAAGGAACAAGCTCCAGAAGCCCCGCCCAGCTTGGAGAAGAGCTGAAAGGTGTTCGGGCCGAGCTATGCAGCTCCGTTAAGGAGAATCAGCAACCGTCGCGGCATCTATAGTAAGTGCTTGGCGAACTCCTTTGAAAAGAAGAGTTGGCGAGGAAGTTAATTGACAAAATATGTCTCAGAGGTATACTCACAGTCGCCTGCTGGAGGAGATGCCCGTATCAGCGGGTGATCAACTTCGAGCTGTTGCAACTGCTCAAGCGAGTTCGGCAGCAATGGCGGCGCGCCGGGCTTTATGGCCATCCTCTCCCTGCCCGAGGGCCTTGGGAAGCTTTGGAGAAGCTTGAGGAGTGCGTGGCGCTTCCGTTTATGGAAGATTTGACTGCCGCCAAGGTGCCGAGGAGGCTGGGCCATGGTGAAGACGCGATACAAGAAGGCGGATCCCAACCACATGGCGAGGTCGGACTGTGGGGCCCGATGGGAAGGAGATCCTTGTGAGTTTAGTATATGGCCAAGTAGAGTTGGCGCTAAATTTTCCCAACGGATCAGTAAATTAGACAGACTGTTAGGCGGGATTGAAGAGGAATACTGATCGGTCGATTTGACAATGTATTTTAAAATGACATGTAAAATGCCTTCTAGCTGGATTGTAGATCGTTTGTCTTTCTTGACCTTTTCGCTTCAACCTCGGGACCCTAGAGTCCGGAGTGTGTCGAATACCTTCTCGGTTAAGAAACAACGGGGCATGCATGGAGACCGGGCATAGGGGTCATTAGTGCTTTATCGGACAAGTGCCCAACTAGTTATGTTATATTACATGGTTAGTAAGAAACATCTTCCGGGAGAATAGTTCCGTTAAGGGTTCCTTTCTCGGGAGGCATGCCCTAAAGTGCATGTCGGTCTGCGAAAAAAGAGCGAAAAACATCCGGGGCAGATAAATAAGTAGGTAAAAATCATCTTTCAAGTCACCGACCGAGTATTCCCTTAAAACGCTAGCTTTCGGCTTCACCCGTCGAGGTACACATCCGTCGACCCGCATGTAATAATCGCAGAGGTGCTCCTTTACCTCCTAGCCGAACAATCGGGAGCGTAGGGGTAAGCACAGAGCCAGCAACCCAGCTTGGCCAAAACTTAAGTCATATCGATGCATATAGTGGTGAATAAAAGGTACACGTGGAAGTATGACACGTGTGCTGGGCATAAAGCCTTGTAATTAAGCTTCTTGTAAAGAAGCCCCCAGGTATAATGAGTGCGGATAGCACATCAATTGTGTGCGAACAATGTGCAAGTAGGCCTTTTAGGGCTTTTATGAATAGGGTTGAGAGAAAAAAGAGAAACAAAAGGCAGCTAAAGTGTAAAAATTTGGACGGGGGAAGGGGACGAACTCTTAGTCCGGCGCTAGGCATAGAATCTTCGGAGGCGGGCTGCGTTCCATGGGTTCGCTCGAGTCGGTTGTCCGCGCATTTATGACGATGCGCCCGCCGGTCAAGACTTGATCGATAATGAAGGGCCTTCCCATTTGGGCTTGAGCTTGTCCTTTTCTTGTCCGCAGCGTAGAACTAGTTCGCCAACATTGTAGGTCTTGGCCCGTACTTCTACGCTTTGATATCTTGAGCCTGCTGCTGATAGAATGCGGAACGAGCCTTGGCGATGTCGCGTTCTTCCTCCAATGCATCCAAGCTGTCCTGCCGATCCAACTCGGCTTCTCTTTCTTCATACATGCGCACTCGAGGTGAGTCATGAATAATGTCGCATGACAGAACTGCCTCTGCGCTGTATACCATAAAGAATGGTGTGAATCCGGTAGTACGGTTGGGCGTCGTCCGCAGCCCCCAGAGTATGGAGTCGAGCTCCTCTACCCAGTGCGTGTCTGATTTCGTCAGGGACCGCACTAGTCTGGGTTTGATGCCGCTCATTATTAGACCATTTGCTCGCTCCACTTGACCGTTGGTTTGAGGATGATAGACTGAAGCATAATCGAGCTTAATGCCCATATTTTTGCACCATGATTTAACCTCGTCGGCCATGAAGTTCGTGCGTTATCGGTGATGATCTTGTGGGGACACCATAGCGGTGTACTACCCGGATATGAAGTCTATCACTGGTCGGACTCTGCCGTTTTAAGCGGCTTGGCCTCTATCCATTTGGTGAATTTATCCACCATGACCAATAGGTACCTTTGCTTGTGGGTTCCCCCTTTAAGGGGTCCAACCATGTCAAGCCCCTGGACATGAACGGCCGGTAATGGGTATAGTTTTGAGGCGATGGGTGGCATATGGCTCGATTAGCAAAGAGCCGACAACCGGCGCATCTTTGGACTAAGTCACGAGCATCTGCCGGGTCGTCGGCCAATAAAATCCTATACGGAATGCCTTTCCTACAAGGGCCCGAGCTGCGGCGTGGTGTCCGCCTAGTCCGGCATGAATTTCAGCCAGAAGGTTTCGCCCTTCCTCTTCGGAGATACACCTTTGAAGGACTCCGGTTGTGCTTTTCTTATAGAGTTCTCCCTCATGGACCTTGTAGGCTTTAGATCGCCGGACTATGCAGCGGGCCTCATTTTGGTCTTCGGGGAGTTCCTGCCTAAGCAAGTAGGCTAGGAATGGCTATGTCCACGGGGAGATTACTGCCATTATGTCGTGGGCTAAAGGTGTTGTTTCATTGGCTGAATCGCCAATTATGGCGATTGTTACGCGGTCGGTTGGTACGGCTGCTTCCGGTTTGTTATTTCGGACTCCTCTTCCCATAATACGGATGGCTTAAAGAGCCGTTCGGGAAGATGTTTGGAGGGACAGCGTCACGTTTTGCGCCGATCGCGTGCTAATCGTCGGCTGCTTGGTTGTTATCCTGCCACGTGGTGGAATTCAAGTCCTTCGAACCGAGCTGACATTTTGAGGACAACGTTACGATAGGCTGCCATTTTCGGATCCTTGGCGTCAAAGTCTCCATTTACTTGGGATATTGCGAGGTTTGAGTCCCCACGCACCTCTAGGCGTTGAATGCCCATGGAGATTGCCCTCCGGAGGCCATGTAAAAGGGCCTCGTATTCGGCTGCGTTGTTGGAGTCCGTGTACATTATCTGAAGTATGTATTGGACTCTATCCTCGGTTGGGGACGTCAGTACGACGCCAGCCCCCAATCCGGCCAACATTTTGGAACCGTCGAAGTGCATAATCCAATTGGAGTATGTGCCGTACTCTTTAGGGAGTTCGGCTTCCGTCCACTCAGCGACAAAGTCAGCCAAAACTTGCGACTTATAGCTCGCCGAGGTTTGTAAGTTATATCAAATGGTAAGAGCTCAATGGCCCATTTTGCAATCCTGCCCGTCGCGTCATGTTGTTTATAATGTCGTTGAGGGTGCCGGAAGCCATTGTTATCGAACACTCTTGAAAGTAGTGTCGGAGCTTAGGGATGCCATGAACACCGTGACACGCTATCTTTTGGTAGTGCGGGTAACGGGACTTGCAGGGGGTTAACACAGTGGACACGTAGTACACTAGTTTTTGAAGAGGGATTTTATGCCCTTCTGTCTCTCGTTCTACGATGAGTACCGCGCTTACAACTTGATGTGTTGCCGCGATGTATAACAACATTGGTTCGCCCAGGTTAGGCACAGCCAGGACCAGATTTGTTGCCAATATGGCTTTTATTTCTTCGAGTCCAGCGGTGGCAGCGTCCGTCCACTCGAAGTGTTCGGTGCGCCTGAGGAGGCGATAGAGGGGCAATGCCTTTTCTCCCAAACGGGAGATAAAGCGGCTTAGAGCCGCCATGCATCCAGTCAATTTTTGTATTTGTTTGAGGTCTTTTGGAATATCTAGCTGCGACAGAGCTCGGATCTTGGCTGGGTTTGCTTCAATTCCTCTACCGGATACAATGAAGCCCGGAGCTTTACGGCTGATGCGCCAAAACGCATTTTCGGATTGACTTGATGTCATATGCTCGGAGGTTGTCGAATGTGAGCCTCAAATCGTCTACTAGGGTTTCGACGTGTTTGGTTTTGACGACTACGTCGTCTACGTATGCCTCTACTGTTTTGCCGATCTGGGTAGCCAGACATGTCTGAATCATGCGCTGATATGTTGCGCCGGTGTTTTTAAGTCCGAAGGGCATCGTGTTGAAGTAGAATGGTCCATATGGAGTAATGAATGTCGTTGCGGCTTGGTCCGCTTCCGCCATCTTGATTTGATGGTAGCCGGAGTATGCGTCCAGGAAGCACAATGAATCGTGCCCTGCGGTAGCATCGATAATTTGGTCGATGCGGGGGAGGGGGAAGGGATCCTTGGGGCAGGCCTTGTTGAGGTCTTTAAAATCGACACATAGGCGCCAGTATTTGTCCTTCTTTGGTACCATTACCAGGTTTGCTAGCCAATCCGGATGTTTGATGTCTCTGATGAATCCGGCTTCCAATAGCTTGGCTAGTTCTTCTCCCATTGCCTGTCTTTTGGGTTCGGAAAATCGTCGAAGGGCCTGTTTGGTGGCTTGAACCCTTTAGGATATTTAGGCTATGTTACGCCAATCTGCGTGGGATTCCCGACATATCTGAAGGGTGCGGTGAAAATGTCCCAATTTTCGAAGGAATTCTCATGAGCGGCATCTACATCGAGGTTCAAGCGTGCCCGATGGAGGCCGTCTTTGTGGGGTCCGTTGGATGGACCTGGAATTTTACTATTTAGTTCGCTGGTTTAAAGGAGGTGGACTTGGATCTCTTATCGAGTATCACATCGTCCCTATTCACCATAGAGCGCTTGTGTGATGAGTTCTTCTGCCGCTAGGGCTTTGGATAGTGCCTCCAGGGCTAGTGCGGCTGTCTTGTTTTCGGCGCGGAGTGCTATGTCCGGATCACTAACGAGAGTGATTATTCTGCCGGGCCCAGGCATTTTGAGCTTCATGTACCCATAATGGGGTACGGCTTGAAAAATTGTGAATGCCTCTCGTCCTAATATAGTGTGATATCCGTTGTTGAATGGGGCTACTTGGAACGTGACCTCTTCGGACCTGTAATTGTCCGGCGAGCCGAACACCACATCGAGTGTGATTTTTCTGGTGTAGCGCGCTTCCCGGCTAGGGATTATTCCTCTGAAGGTTGTGCTGCTTCGCTCAATGCGGCTCCAATCTATTTCCCTTTTTTGAAGAGTTTCCTCGTAGATGAGGTTTAATCCGCTGCTGCCATCCATGAGGACCTTGGTTAGTCGAAAGCCGTCCACTATTGGACTAAGTACCAGTGCGACTGGTGCTCGGGCTGTTCGGAATTTAGGTTCGTCGCTGGCGTTGAAGGTGATGGCTGTGTCGCTCCATGGATTTGTTGTTGCTACTTGGTAGACTTCGGCGAGGCTGCGGATTGTTCATTTCCGCATATTATTTGATCGAAAGTCTCAAGACTGTTGATACTGCATGCGGTATTGTTGGAGTGGTTTTCCGGGGCTAGAAGCTCCTCGCCACTTTTGGCCACCTGCCGTAATATCCAACATGCTCGAAGGCTATGTGTTGGGATGGCGCCCTCTATACTGTGGATTTTACAGGGCCCGCTAAGCCATCCCTCCACTACGGTTCCGTGCCCTTTATGGGATTTTTGCTTTTTGGTTTTTGTATCTGGTGCCTGAGTGTAATGCACCCTTTTGTTGCGGACTAGGGTTGTACTCGGGGCCGGATTGTCCCAAAACTTATTTTCGGTTTTCCGGAAACTCTCCATCGCATAGTACTTTCGTACTATGGGCCGCCAGTCGTGGCGTGTGATTTCCTGACGGCCGACGGCGTTCAAGATTCCTCGTCCATGCAATTATTGCAAAAATTGAGATTGCGTTTTCCTCTCGGCGGTCCTTTATCCTGTCCATAACCGGGAGGAATCGCCCGATAATGATGTACTCTTTCAAGAGGCTCTTGCGGATTAGAGATAGATCGCATATGTGCAGGCGGGTGGGTGGAATTGAGTCCGGAACCCTACCCATCTCAAGGCTCAAGGGCCGAGAAGTTTCCGAATTTGGAAGCTTGGGAAGTGGAACGTTGTCCAATGAGTCCGGTCCGATGCCTGACTTTAGGTTCAGCGCTTGATCGAAGTCTGCCCCTCCGCGGGAATCTGGCATGGAGGGTTCGGCCGCCCAGACATGACTAGTTTTCAATATAAGAGAAGAGTCGCCGCGTTGTTCCTCTACCACTGCAATGTGGTGGGTAACCTGGGGAGAGTTAATCTCTCTCAGATCGGTTTTAGGCCCAATCTGATTGTAGTCTGTAGCGACTCCCAGGGTGGCGATGCGATCAAAGAGCTCGTTTACGGATGAGAGCTCTATTGGATCCAGCCGATGGCGAATTCCGAGCTGACATGAAGATTGCTTTTGACGACCTGAGAGGTCATTGTCGAAGCGGTGGCCGGACAGGCGGTCATAAGAAAACCACCTAGCCAGACAGTTTGGCCGGCGGCCAAGGCTCCTTTGGTGAAGATACCGTCCTTGAAGACGGGAAGAGGCATCCTTCCTATCGGTGACGGCAGAGAGGAACTCTCAATGAAAGCACCAATGTCGGTGTCAAAACCGGCGGATCTCGGGTAGGGGTCCCGAACTGTGCGTCTAGGCGGATGGTAATAGGAGACAAGGGACACGATGTTTTTACCTGTGTTGGGCCCTCTCGATGGAGGTAAAACCCTACTCTGCTTGATTGATATGGATGATATAGGTAGTACAAGAATGGATCTACCACGAGATCAAGGAGGCTAAACCCTAGAAGCTAGCCTATGGTATGATTGTTGTAATGGTTGTTGTCCTACGGACTAAAACCCTCCGGTTTATATAGACACCGGGGAGGGCTAGGGTTACACAGAGTCAGTTACAATGGTAGGAGATCTACATATCCGTATTGCCAAGCTTGCCTTCCACGCCAAGGAAAGTCCCATCCGGACACGGGACGAAGTCTTCAATCTTGTATCTTCATAGTCTTGGAGTCCGGCCGATGATGATAGTCCGGCTATCCGCACCCCCTAGTCCAGGACTCCCTCAGTAATGCCTTGGCTGCCGAGAACATGGGGGGGCGCAATCCTCATGAAGACCGATGGCGTGGCCTTGATCAGTTCGGCCCCCAGTCGAACCCTGTTCCGGAACCGAATCAGCGACCCCCTTCAAGCGAGGGGGCGTCGACTCCTGCGGCAACCTCCACTAGTTCGGAGGTGCCGAACACCCTGATGGAGGCACTACAACGTGCTTCCATGTTAGAGGAGCACCGCACCCTAATGGGTGTGGTGGTTGAAAAGGTTCAGTCCACCAGGAACGGACTGAACGAGGCCTTCACTAGCCTGCTAACAGGCTTTGAGGTATGCAATGTAATATTCCTGACCGCTTTTCATATGAAAAGATGCATGTGTATAGCTAGTAGCCCCTGAGACTCTGATCGTCCCTTTTGCTAAAAAAAGGGGGGACAGAGGATCAATAATTTTCGCAGGAGATAATATACTTTTATATGTTGAAATGTAGGCTTCGCTGTTAGCAGCGACCGCTCGGGCCACCGAAGTATCCGAACTTAAACGTAAGCTGGGGCTAGCCGATGAGGATCTAGTCCGCACCAACAGGAGATTGGATGAGGCGCAAGGTATATTTTAGAACACTTTGTTCATGCCTGCAGATTTTGTGTCAAAGCTCATGCGCTGCTATGTGTATGATTGTAGGAAGCACGGCTGAGGTTGAGGCCCTTCAGGGTGAACTGACCCAGGCCAAGGAGCAGGCAAGGATGAACAAGGCGGCCGTTGATAAAGCGGCCGAGGACATGAAGTCCGAACAGGCTGTTCGCTGCCAGTACGAGGAGTGGGTGACCCAAGTAGAGCAGACGCTCAAGGACGTCGTCGATAAGTACAAGTCCCCAGAGGAGAAAAGTAAAGCCCAGGCGACTGACCTTGCCGAGGCCCTTAAAGAGGCCGAGGAGGCGCAGGCCGAATCCCGAGCGGCGCCCGAAGAGATTACACAAGCCGAACAAATAGCGGCCGGTAAGCCCTTTCTTCTACAGTGTAAATTCGGCAATCAGTCGTATGTTTTACTCACGCAATTGTGGAATGCTCCATATGTCTTTGCGGATCTTCCGAAGAGTACCACTGACGCTGCGCAGTTCTTCGGGGCTCAGGGGGGACACGCGACAGAGGGGCTATTCTGGTCACAGTTCGAGGCGCGGGAGCGCCTAGCAATGCTAAATGACCAAATGGCGAGGTGGGCCGAGCTGCATAGGATGTCCGGATCGGCCATGTGGGACGTCATAGTCCGACTGTGGCCAACCGAACCCGTTCCGAGCAACTATTTTGGCCTAGTCCGGCGACTTGTTGATGCACTTCCCCGTATTGACGCGGTCAAGCAGTCGTCATGTATAGAAGGTGCACAGCTGGCCTTTGCCCGTGTCAAGATGCACTGGGCCAAGATGAAGGCCGCTGGCATGGCCATTGAAGGTCCGCCCGGAGACAAGGTCCACCATACGCCGGAGCGCTATTTTGAAGATGTCCTGGAAGGTGCCCGCTTGATAGAGGGCCAGTGCTCAAAGGACATCTTCTTCAAGTGAATGTATCCGGACTATCCGGACAATGTATTATAAACCAAGGCTGTGTAATATATTTGCGTTGTTTGCCTTTAAAAGTATTGTGCCTCCTGTGCGGCCGTTTATATCCCTAAGAGTTTGCCAGTCATCGGCTTCAACCCCCACGTAGGTACTACGGGGGTGTTCGAAATAGCACATGACCACACGTTAATGATAACCCACAAGTGTAGGGGATCACAACAGCTTTCGAGGGTAGAGTATTCAACCCAAATTTATTGATTCGACACAAGGGGAGCCAAAGAATATTCTTAAGTATTAGCAGTTGAGTTGTCAATTCAACCACACCTGGATAACTTAGTATCTGCAGCAAAGTATTTAGTAGCAAAGTAGTATGATAGTAATGATAACAGTGGCAAAAGTAAAGATAGCAGTTTTGTAGTAGTTGTAAAGTAGCAACGGAAAAGTAAATAAACGAAGCACAATATGTGAAAAGCTCGTAGGCATTGGATCAGTGATGGATAATTATGTCGGATGCGATTCCTCATGTAATAGCTATAACATAGGGTGACACAGAACTAGCTCCAGTTCATCAATGTAATGTAGGCATGTATTCCGAATATAGTCATACATGCTTATGGAAAAGAACTTGCATGGCATCTTTTGTCCTACCCTCCCGTGACAGCGGGGTCCTAGTGGAAACTAAGGGATATAAAGGCCTCCTTTTAATAGAGAACCGGAACAAAGCATTAGCACATAGTGAATACATGAACTCCTCAAACTATGGTCATCACCGAGAAGTATCCCAATTATTGTCACTTCGGGGTTGTCGGATCATAACACATAATAGGTGACTATAGACTTGCAAGATAGGATCAAGAACTCACATATATTCATGAAAACATAATAGGTTCAGATCTAAAATCATGGCACTCGGGCCCTAGTGACAAGCATTAAGCATAGCAAAGTCATAGCAACATCAATCTCAGAACATAGTGGATACTAGGGATCAAACCCTAACAAAACTAACTTGATTACATGGTAAATCTCATCTAACCCATCACCGTCCAGCAAGCCTACGATGGAATTACTCACGCACGGCGGTGAGTATCATGAAATTGGTGATGGAGGATGGTTGATGATGACGACG
Organism: Aegilops speltoides; assembly: GCA_021437245.1. Classification (NCBI taxonomy): domain Eukaryota; kingdom Viridiplantae; phylum Streptophyta; class Magnoliopsida; order Poales; family Poaceae; genus Aegilops; species Aegilops speltoides. Next base: position 349,493,135 of record CM038146.1, on the reverse strand, counting down.
GCGACAAATCCCCCTCTCCGGAGCCCCGAACGGACTCGAGATCAACCCTCCCGAGAGAGATTAGGGCTTGGCGGCGGCTCCGTATCGTAAAACGCGATGAAACTTTCTCTCTGATTTTTTTATCCACGAAACGGAATATATGGAGTTGGAGTTGAGGTCGGTGGAGCATCAGGGGGCCCACGAGACAGGGGGGCACGCCCAGGGGGAGGGCGCGCCCCCCACCCTCGTGGACAGGGTGTGGGCCCCCTGTTCTTGATTCTTTTGCCGGTATTTTTTATATTTTCCAAAACTTATCTTCGTGGATTTTCAGGTCATTCCGAGAACTTTTATTTTCTGCACAATAAACAACACCATGGCAGTTCTGCTGAAAACAGCGTCAGTCCGGGTTAGTTTTATTCAAATCATGCAAGTTAGAGTCCAAAACAAGGGCAAAAGTGTTTGGAGAAGTAGATACATTGGAGACGCATCAACTCCCCCAAGCTTAAACCTTTGCTTGTCCTCAAGCAATTCAGTTGATAAACTGAAAGTGATAAAGAAAAACTTTTACAAACTCTATTTGCTCTTATTGTTGTAAATATGTAAAGCCAGCATTCGAGTTTTCAGCAAAGATTATGAACTAACCATACTCACAATAACACCTGGGTCTCACAAGTACTCATATCAATGACATAATCAGCTAGCGAGCAATAATAATAAAACTCGGATGACAACACTTTCTCAAAACAATCATAATATGATATAACAAGATGGTATCTCGCTACCCCTTTCTGAGACCGCAAAACATAAATGCAGAGCACCTTTAAAGATCAAGGACTGACTAAACATTGTAATTCATGGTAAAAGAGATCCAGTCAAGTCATACCCAATATAAACCAATAGTAATGAATGCAAATGATAGTGTACTCTCCTGCGGGTGCTTTTTAATAAGAAGGTGATGACTCAACACAAAAGTAAATAGATAGGCCCTTCGTAGAGGGAAGTAGGGATTTGTAGAGGTGCCAGAGCTCAATTTTAAAATAGAGATGAAAAACATTTTGAGCGGCATACTTTCACTGTCGACGCAACAACTATGAGATGGCGATATCTTCCATACTACATGCATTATAGGCAGTTCCCAAACAGAATGGTAAAACTTTATACTCCCCCACCACCAACAAGCATCAATCCATGGCTTGCTCAAAACAACGAATGCCTCCAACTAACAATAGCCCTGGGGGAGTTTTGTTTAATTATTTTGATTTGCTTTGATCTTTTTGGATCATGGGACTGGGCATCTCGGTTACCGGCCCTTTCTCGTGAATGAGGAGCGGAGTCCACTCCTCTTGAGAATAACCCACCTAGCATGGAAGATACAGACAGCCCTGGTTGAAACATGAGCTGCTCGAGCATACAAAACATAATTTCATTTGAAGGTTTGGAGTTTGGCACATACAAATTTACTTGGAACGGCAGGTAAATACCGCATATAGGAAGGTATGGTGGACTCATGTGGAATAACTTTGGGGTTTAAGGAGTTTGGATGCACAAGCAGTATTCCGCTTAATGCAAGGTGAAGTCTAGCAAAAGACCGGAAGCGACCAACTGAGAGAGCGACAACAGTCATGAAAATGCATTAAAATTAATTCACACCGAGTACAAGCATGAGTAGGATATAATCCACCATGAACATAAATATCGTGAAGGCTATGTTGATTTGTTTCAACTACATGTGTGAACATGTGCCAAGTCGAGTCACTCAATTCATTCAAAGAAGGATACCATCCCATCATACCACATCACAATTATTTTAATAGCATGTTGGCACGCAAGGTAAACCATTATAACTCATAGCTAATCAAACATGGCACAAGCAACTATAATCTCTAAATGTCATTGCAAATATGTTTACTTTATAATAAGTTGAATCAGGAACGATGAACTCATCATATTTACAAAAACAAGAGAGGTCAAGTTCATACCGGCTTTTCTCATCTCAACCAGTCCATCATATATCGTCATTATTGCCTTTCACTTGCACGACCGAACGATGTGTTATAATAATAATAGTGCACGTGCATTGGACTAAGCTGGAATCTGCAAGCATTCAATTCAAGAGAGAAGACAAAGTAATATGGGCTCTCTAAACAATCATGCATATGAGAGCCACTAAGCATTTTCAATATGGTCTTCTACTCTTGACCCCCAAAGGAAAGAAAAGAAAATAAAACTATTTGCACGGGAAAGCTCCCAACAAGCAAAAAGAAGAATGAGAAATCTTTTTGGGTTTTCATTTTAATTTCTACTACTAGCATGGAAATTAAACTAACTAATTTTTTGGTTTTTCTTAAGGTTTATCAAACACACAAGAAGAAGGCTAGAAAAAGAAATTAAACTAGCATCGATAATACACTGAAAGAGTATGAGCACCGACAACTAGAATAGCGTGTGAACATGAGTGTAAAGTCGATGAGAAATGCATACTCCCCCAAGCTTAGGCTTTTGGCCTAAGTTGGTCTATTGCCAAGGATAGCCTGGCTGATATCCGTAGTTATAAGCTGGGTCGATCTTGAGATGCAAGACAAATGCATCTGAGCATGCGGCATGTTGGCGCGCCGCCTCCGCTCTCCCCTCGTGTTCAGCTGCCTCCTCCCTAGTAACAACATATCTTCGTTTTGCCTGGTAATCGAAAAGGAAAGGAACAGGGAGAGTAACATGGACAAAGCTACGCCTGTCAAAGATTAGTCGGTACCGAAGTAATTGTTCGTTCCTTACAAGAAAACGATGTTTGACCATCGCGTCATAATCTAAATAAGCGGGAGGCAGTTCCATGTCCCCCCTCTCGTGGGGCTATACCAAGATAATTAGCAACACGGGTCGCATAAATTCCTCCAAATAAATCTCCAGATAAACCATTATTATGCAACCTACGTGCAACTATTGCCCCCAAGTTGTAATCTTTATTACCTAAAACAGCACTCTTGAGGACACAAAGATCAGGGACACACATATGACATGCTTCATCTTTACCGTTAATGCATCTACGAATGAAGAGAGCAAAATAATGTATAGCAGGGAAATGAATGCTCCCTATGGTAGCTTGTGCTATATCCCTAGATTCTCCCACAGTAATACTAGCAAGAAAGTCTTTATATTCAGATTTGTGGGGGTCATTAACATTGCCCCACTGCAGGAGTTTACAAGCAGTTGTAAAATCTTCTAAGTCCATGGTATAAGATTTATCATAAATATCAAACAGGACACGAGATTTATATTTAAACCTTCCCACAAATGAATCAATCAATTGATAGTACTGAGGACACTTATCTTGTAAGAAGTCCTCAAGATCAGCAATACGCACATATGCGTCAAATTCATCCTTGATGCCTGCATTGACCAAAAAATCATCTGAAGGCCACTCACAAGCTCGCACTTCCGCGTCCCTTCGTGGTTCATCATCTTGCTCACGCATAGCACGCCTGGGTCCTTTCTTTATTGAGGAACCACCTTGGTACATTCTACTAGACATATTTCCTTTTCAAGCAACAATCTCCCAAAGCAGTTTTGTGAATGGAGCTTTGAGCAAGGAGATCGAAAATTGCAGCAAAATGAGCTAGAACTCGTGCTTGAGCTGGATGGGGATTTTTTTGGAAAGAAGATGGAGTGTGTGGGTGCAGGAATAAGTGGAGGGGGGCCACCATGGGCCCACGAGACAGGGGGTGCGCCCAGGGGGTGTGGGCGCGCCCTCCACCCTCGTGGCCAGGTGCTTGCCCCCTGCAGTGTTTTCAATGCCTAAAATCCTCAAATATTCCATAAAAAATCATACTTTGCAGGGCATTTGGAGCACTTTTATTTTCGGGATATTTTTTATTGCACGGATAATTCAGAAAACAGACAGATAGTACTATTTTTGCTTTATTTAATTTAAATAACAGAAAGTAAAAAGAGAGTACAGAAGGTTGTGCCTTCTAGTTTCATCCATCTCATGATCATCAAAATGAATCCACTAACAAGGTTGATCAAGTCTTGTTAACAAACTCATTCCGAATAACACGGAACCGGAGAAATTTCGAATAACACTAAGTTACCTCAAGGGGGATATGAACATCCCCAACAATAAGAATATCATATTTCTTTCTTGGCTGTCGGAAGAGGAAATTCAAAACCTCCAATAATGATAGTTGGACTTTTTCCAATAGAATTGATGCTATGAACTTGAGATTGTTTCCCCGGAAAGTGTACCGTATGCTCATTACCATTAACATGAAAAGTATTCAAAAAGGGTCTATCAATGATAATCGACATACTATCGTCCTCGGGAATATCAAGAATAACAAAGTCCGTTAAGATACTGACATTTGCAACCACAACAGGCACATCCTCACAAATACCGACAGGTATAGTAGTTGATTTATCAGCCATTTGCAAAGATATTTCAGTAGGTGTCAACTTATTCAATTCAAGTCTACGATATAAAGAGAGAGGCATAACACTAACACCAGCTCCAAGATCACATAAAGCAGTTTTAACATAATTTCTTTTAATGGAGCATGGTATGGTTGGTACCCCTAGATCTCCAAGTTTCTTTGGTATTCCACCCTTAAAAGTGTAATTAGCAAGCATGGTGGAAATTTCAGCTTCCGGTATCTTTCTTTTATTTGTAATGATATCCTTCATATACATAGTATAAGGATTTAATTTAAGCATATCAGTTAAGCGCATACGTAAGAAGATAGGTCTAATCATTTCAGCAAAGCGCTCAAAATCCTCATCATCCTTTGTCTTGGATGGTTTAGGAGGAAAGGGCATGGGTTTTTGAACCCATGGGTCTCTTTCTCTACCGTGCTTCCTAGCAACAAAATCTCTTTTATCATATCGTTGATTCTTTGATTGTGGGTTATCAAGATCAACAGCAGGTTCAACCTCTACTTCATTATTATTGCTAGGTTGAGCATCAACATGAACATTATCATTAACATTATCACTAGGTTCATGTTCGTCACCTGATTGCGTTTCAGCATCAGAAATAGAAATATCATTGGGATTCTCAGGTGTGTCTACAACAGGTTCACTACAAGCATGCAAAGTCCTATCACTTTTCTTTTTCTTCTTTTTGGAAGAACTCGGTGCCTCTAAATTATTTCTCTGAGAATCTTGCTCGATTCTCTTAGGGTGGCCTTCAGGATACAAAGGTTCCTGAGTCATTCTACCAGTTCTAGTAGCCACTCTAACAGCAAAGTCGTATTTATTGTTTAATTCATCAAGCAGATCACTTTGAGCTTTAAGTACTTGCTCAGCTTGAGTGGTGACCATAGAAGCATATTTGCTAATGAGTTTAATTTCACCTTTAACTCTAGCCATATAATCACTCAAGCGTCCTATTTTGAAAGCATTATTCTTTAATTCTCTACCAACATAAGCATTAAAACTTTCATGTCTAGCCATAAAGTCATCAAATTCATCTAAGCATGGGCTATGAAATTTAGTAGACGGAATTTCAACTTTATCATATCTATAGAGAGAATTTACCTTTACTACATGTGTCGGGTTATCAAGACAATGTGTTTCTTCGACAGGCGGTATATTAAGGTCATGTATTTCTTCAATAGGAGGTAAATTCTTTACATCTTCAGCTTTAATACCTTTTTCTTTCATTGATTTCTTTGCCTCTTGCATATCTTCAGGACTGAGAAATAGAACACCCCTCTTCTTCGGAGTGGGTTTAGGAATAGGCTCAGGAGTTGGCTTAATTGGTTCAGGAACTGCCTCAGGAATTGGCTCAGGAAGAGTCCAATTATTTTCATTAGTCAACATATTATTCAATAGTAATTCAGCTTGGTCAACTGTTCTTTCCCTGAAAACACAACCAGCACAACTATCCAAGTAATCCTTGGAAGCATCGGTTAGTCCATTATAAAAGATATCAAGTATTTCGTTTTTCTTAAGAGGATGATCAGGCAAAGCATTAAGTAACCGGAGAAGCCTCCCCCAAGCTTGTGGGAGACTCTCTTCTTTTATTTGCACAAAATTATATATTTCCCGCAAGGCAGCTTGTTTCTTATGAGCAGGGAAATATTTAGCAGAGAAGTAATAAATCATATCCTGGGGACTACGCACACAACCAGGATCAAGAGAATTAAACAAAGTTTTAGCATCACCTTTAATAAGAACGGAAATATCTTAAGGATATAATAATAGCGAGACTTCTCATCATTAGTAAACAGGGTGGCTATATCATTTAACTTGGTAAGATGTGCCACAACAGTTTTAGATTCAAGGCCATAAAAAGGATCAGATTCTACCAAAGTAATTATTTCAGGATCAACAGAGAGTTCATAATCCTTATCAGTAACACAGATAGGTGAAGTAGCAAAAGCGGGGTCAGGTTTCATTCTAGCATTAAGAGATTGCAGCTTCCATTTAGCTAATAACTTCTTAAGATCATATCTATCTTTGCAAGCAAAAATAGATCTAGCAGCTTCCTCATCCATAACATAACCCTCAGGAACAACAGGCAATTAATAATCAGGGGGAGAACTTTCATCATCATTATCATCAATAATAGCATCTTCAATAATTTCATTCTCTCTAACCCTAGCAAGTTGTTCATCAAGAAATTCACCTAATGGCAAAGTAGTATCACGCACAGAAGTAGTTTCATCATAAGTATCATGCATAGTAGAAGTGGCATCATCAGTAACATGCGACATATCAGAATTTAAAGCAGTAGCAGGTTTAGGTGTCGCAAGCTTACTAATAACAGAAGGAGAATCTAGTGCAGAGATAGATGGCAGTTCCTTACCTCCCCTCGTAGTTGAGGGCAAAATCTTAGTTCTTTCGTCTTTCAAGTTCCTCATAGTGATCAACAGATATAAATCCCAAGTGACTCAAAGAATAGAGCTATGCTCCCCGGCAACGGCGCCAGAAATTAGTCTTGATAACCCACAAGTGTAGGGGATCGCAATAGCTTTCGAGGGTAGAGTATTCAACCCAAATTTATTGATTCGACACAAGGGGAGCCAAAGAATATTCTTAAGTATTATCAGTTGAGTTGTCAATTCAACCACACCTGGATATTAGTATCTGCAGCAAAGTATTTAGTATCAAAGTAGTATGATAGTAATGGTAACAGTGGCAAAAGTAAAAATAATAGTTTTGTAGTAGTTGTAATAGTAGCAACGAAAAAGTGAATAAACGAAGCACAATATGTGAAAAGCTCGTAGGCGTTGGATCAGTGATGGATAATTATATCGGATGCGATTCCTCATGTAATAGCTATAACATAGGGTGACACATAACTAGCTCCAATTCATCAATGTAATGTAGGCATGTATTCCGAATATAGTCATACGTGCTTATGGAAAAGAACTTGCATGACATCTTTTGTCCTACCCTCCCGTGGCAGCGGGGTCCTAGTGGAAACTAAGGGATATAAAGGCCTCCTTTTAGTAGAGGACCGGAACAAAGCATTAGCACATAGTGAATACATGAACTCCTCAAACTATGGTCATCACCGAGAAGTATCCCAATTATTGTCACTTCGGGGTTGTCGGATCATAACACATAATAGGTGACTATAGACTTGCAAGATAGGATCAAGAACTCACATATATTCATGAAAACATAATAGGTTCAGATCTAAAATCATGGCACTCGGGCCCTAGTGACAAGCATTAAGCATAGCAAAGTCATAGCAACATCAATCTCAGAACATAGTGGATACTAGGGATCAAACCCTAACAAAACTAACTTGATTACATGGTAAATCTCATCTAACCCATCACCGTCCAGCAAGCCTACAATGGAATTACTCACGCACGCCGGTGAGTATCATGAAATTGGTGATGGAGGATGGTTGATGATGACGACGGCGACGAATCCCCCTCTCCGGAGCCCCGAACGGACTCGAGATCAACCCTCCCGAGAGAGATTAGGGCTTGGCGGCGGCTCCGTATCGTAAAACGCGATGAAACTTTCTCTCTGATTTTTTTTATCCACGAAACGGAATATATGGAGTTGGAGTTGAGGTCGGTGGAGCATCAGAGGGCCCACGAGACAGGGGGGCGCCCCCCCACCCTCGTGGACAGGGTGTGGGCCCCCTGGCCTTGATTCTTTCGCCAGTATTTTTTATATTTTCCAAAACTTATCTCCGTGGATTTTCAGGTCATTCCAAGAACTTTTGTTTTCTGCACAATAAACAACACCATGGCAGTTCTGCTGAAAACAGTGTCAGTCCGGGTTAGTTTCATTCAAATCATGCAAGTTAGAGTCCGAAACAAGGGCAAAAGTGTTTGGAAAAGTAGATACGTTGGAGACGTATCAGTTAACCCAACGTCTTGGTCTGTAAGGGAGGTGTCAGTGCAGCGAACGAGGCAATTGGACTATGTGGCTTTACCACTCTCACTTAGCCATAGGAGTTTGACAATGGGGTTGTAAAATAGCCCCTGGTGCGTATGCAGCGATCGAACTTAGATGCCTTAGACGCGTGATTGAAAAAAAAGCCAGCCCTTCGTGTAATACGGGAGAAATCGCTAGAGATTTAATAAGTCACCGAATTGCCGACCAGCTCTCGCCGCATCACGACAGTCAGTTTTCGGCTTTTTCTACTGAGGTGCTTGACCGGGCTAGCCGGAAACACAATTGCAGTAGTTCTCCCTTTACTACCTTAGCCGAAAATGGAACGTAAGGTAGCAAGCACAGGAGCCGGGCAACCCAACTATTGACCAAAGACGTGATTCGGAGCCGATGCATATAATGTAGTATTCGGGACGCCGAAGTGTACTTTGAGAGTGTTCGGACTTTCTATTGTTGAAGATATTATATATATATATATATATATATATATATATATATATATATATATATATATATGGCTTGAATAGAGCCCCGGCAATTTAAGTCGTACCAAGGTGTATATGCCAATCTGACGTAAAAAAGAAAAGGAGGGAAAACATATTTAATAAATAAGCCGATACTAAACAAGCCTGGGCCAACTTCATGATGCTCACCGCCGTGTGTTAGTAAATCCAAAAGTTCGCAAACATGAAAACTAAAATGTTGATCATGTGGTAAATATTCACTTCTTAATGTTGGTGGTGAGCCAACTTTTTAGAAAGTGGCTTAGTGCCCTAGAATAAAATTAAAACAGAGGCAATAAAATCAAATGGGAAAATGCTAAAAAAAAGGGCTTCCCTTGCCCCCCGGGCCTCGGCCCACCAGGGATAGGCCCAGCTGGTCCGGCCCATCCCCTCCCCGGGTCGCCTTCTCCCCCTGTTCCCTCGACTGGGGTCGCAACAGGGGCGAGCCCCGCCGGACCGCCTCGACGGAGCCTCCCTCCCCCCTCTTGACGCCTCGGCCTCCTCCCCACCTACCTCCACTCCCGCCTCTCGCCTCCCAGACCCACCCGCTCCTCCCTTCTTTGTCTCGCTCGCCCGCCTCACCCGAGAACCATCGTCGTCGTCCCACATCGCATCACCGCAGCGACCACCTCCCTCGTGATCCTCCGACGTGACCAGCCGCTCCGCCGCGCTCCACTACATCGACTACGGCCACGAACGCGAGCCGACGAGCCCCACCGCTCGGATCTGCGCCTTCTTCTTCCTCCTCAGGTCGCCGGCAATCTCCTTCGACTCCAGCCACCCCCTGCGCTTCTAGCCCTCAACGAGCCACCTTGTGCTCCTCGGTGAGCACCGCCCGCTTCCCCTCTATTCGCCTTCGTTCGATGCCCGTGTTTCGCCCCGCCGTCGTAGTCGTAGCTCACCGCCGCCCTGCCGCGTCACCGCCGTGGCCACTGCTGCCATGGCCCCCGTCTGAGCCCTTGATGACCCACAAGTGTAGGGGATCAATCGTAGTCCTTTCAATAAGTAAGAGTGTCGAACCCAACAAGGAGCAGAAGGAAATGATAAGCGGTTTTCAGTAAGGTTTTCTCTGAAAGCACTGAAATTGTAGGTGATAGATAGTTTTGTGATAAGATAAGTAGTAACGAGTAACAAGTAAATAAAGTGCAGCAAGGTGGCCCAATCCTTTATGTAGCAAAGGATAATCCTGAACAATTTCTAATAATGATAAAGGAGCTCCCGAGGACACATGGGAATTATCGTCAAGCTAGTTTTCATCACGTTCATATGATTCGCGTTCGGTACTTTGATAATCTGATATGTGGGTGGACCGGTACTTGGGTACTGCCCTTACTTGGACAAGCATCCCACTTATGATTAAACCCTATTGCAAGCATCCACAACTACAAAAGAAGTATTAAGGTAAACCTAACCACAACATTAAACATATGGATCCATATCAGCCCCTAACGAAGGAACGCATAAACTAGGGTTTAAGCTTCTATCACTCTAGCAACCCATCATCTACTTATTACTTCCCCATGCCTTCCTCTAGGCCCAAATAATGGTGATGTGTCATGTAGTCGACGTTCACATGACACCACTATAGGAAAAGACAACATACATCTCATCAAAATATCGAACGAATACCAAATTCACATGACTACTAATAGCAAGACTTCACCCATGTCCTGAGGAACAAACGTAACTACTCACAAAGCATATTCATGTTCATAATCAGAGGGTGTCGTGGAATTGTCACGGCAGATGTCCTTAGTGTCAGGACTTAGTCGCAAGGCCAACGCATCTATGCGGTAGCTTGAGAGGGGTTGATCGGGACGAGAGACGCAACACACAAGACAAAGATTTAGACAGCTTCGGGCCCCGGGAAACATCATCCGGTAATAGCCCTACATGCTGTTTGTGGCTAGATCGCATTATGCTCATTAGTGAGACGCCGCATAAGCCGGCTCCCCTTTGTCTAGCCCTAGAGATTATTGTTCTTCTTGCCCCTCTTTGGGGAGCCCTGCCCCTCCTTATATATGTTGAAGGGGCGGGTTACATGACTAGTCCTAGTAGAATTAGGATTAACCTATTACAAGTGGAGTCCTAGTCCTGCTTCCTTTATAAGAGAATATTCCTTGTGCTTTCCTCATAAACCGGCCCACCATTAACATGAGCCGGCCTTCTGGGCCTTGGGCCTTGTCATCCATCTGACCCGCCCGCCGGGTTACTATGAGCCGCCAAGTCCGGGAGGATTACCCGTGAATCGCCAAGCTCTGGGCGGGTCATATTTCTGGTGGTCTACACTGCGGGGTATATCCCCGACATTAGCCCCCAGTTTAATTTGGATTTTATCCATGTTAAACTGATCTGCAATATAAGCACAAGAACAAACTTGATAGGTTGTACTCCGGGTTAAATATTCTTGTAAGCCAGCACCTGATCATCCTTAAGTCCTTGACATTTCTTCCTTGATATGTATCCATGATCTCATTGAAGGAAATATGCCCTAGAGGCAATAATAAAGTGATTATTTATTTCCTTATTTCATGATAAATGTTTATCATTCATGCTAGAATTGTATTAACCGGAAACATGATACATGTGTGAATGCATAGACAAAACAATGTGTCACTAGTATGCCTCTACTAGACTAGCTTGTTAATCAAAGATGGTTATGTTTCCTGACCATGAACAAGGAGTTGTTGTTTGATTAACAAGGTCACATCATTAGTAGAATGATCTGATTGACATGACCCATTCCATTAGCTTAGCACACGATCGTTTAGTATGTTGCTACTGCTTTTATCCATGACTTATACATGTTCCTGTAACTATGAGATTATGCAACTCCGTTTGCGGAGGAACACTTTGGTGCTACCAAAGCGTCACAACGAATCGGGTGATTATAAAGGAGTACTACAGGTGTCTCCAAAGGCAGATGTTGGGTTGGCGTATTTCGAGATTAGGTTTTGTCACTCCGATTGTCGGAGAGGTATCTCTGGGCCCTCTCGGTAATGCACATCACTGAAGCCTTGCAAGCACTACAACTAATGAGTTAGTTGTGAGATGATGTATTACGGAACGAGTAAAGAGACTTGCCGGTATCGAGATTGAACTAGGTATTGGATACCGACGATCGAATCTCGGGCAAGTAACATACCGATGACAAAGGGAACAACGTATGTTGTTATGCGGATCGACCGATAAAGATCTTCGTAGAATATGTAGGAACCAATATGGGCATCCAGGTCCGCTGTTGGTTATTGACCGTGAATAGTTCTAGGTCATGTCTACATTGTTCTCGAACCGTAGGGTCCGCATGCTTAAGGTTTCGATGGCGGTTATTATGAGTTTATGTATTTTGATGTACCGAAGGAGTTGAGTCCGGATATGATCACGGACATGACGAGGAGTCTCTAAATGGTCGAGACATAAAGATTGATATATTGGAAGCCTATGTTTGGAGTTCGAATGGTTCCGGCGAAAACGGAATTCTGAGTACAGGGAGGTTACGGAACCCCGGGGTAAATGGGCCTCGGTGGGCCTCGAGGAGAAGAGGAAGGGCCGGCCAGGGGGGCCGCGCCCCCCCCAGTCCGAATAGGACAAGGAGGGGGGCGGCGCCTTCCTCTTCCCCTCCCCAATCCTATTCCAACTAGGAAGAGGGGAGTCCTACTCCGGTGGGAGTAGGACTCCTCCGCGCGCCTAGCTAGGCGGCCGGCCTCCCCCTCCCTCCTTTATATACGGGGCAAGGGGCACCCTTGGACACACAAGTTTGATCTACGGATCGTTCCTTAGCCGTGTCGGTGCCCCCTCCACCATATTCCACCTCGGTTATACTGTCATGAAGCTTAAGCGAAGCCTGCGCCGTGAAACATCAAGATCGCCACCACGCCGTCGTCTTGACAAAACTCTCCTCGACACTCGGCTGGATCGATCGAGGGGCGTCATCGAGCTGTACGTGTGTCAAGAACTGGGGCGCCGAGTAATGGCGCCGGGATCGGTCGGATCGCGAGGAGAGCGTCGACTACTTCCTCTACGTTGTGATCGCTTCGCCGGGTCTACGAGGGTACGAGACAACACTCTCCCTCTCGTTGCTATACATCACCATGATCTTGCGTGTGCGTAGGAAATTTTTGAAATTACTCGTTCCCCAACAATGGCATCCGAGCCTAGGTTTTTCTATGGTTTGATGTTTTGCACGAGTAGAACACAAGTGAGTTGTGGGCGATACAAGTCATACTACCTACCAGCATGTCATACTTTGGTTCAGCGGTATTGTGAGATGAAGCGGCCCGGACCGACATTACGCGTGCGCTTCGCGAGACTGGTTTCACCGCTCGAGCACTCGTTGCTTAAAGGTGACTGGTGGGTGCTGTCTCTCTCACTTTAGTTGAACCGAGTGTGGCTACGCCCGGTCCTTGAGAAGGTTAAGCGAGTCTATTTGACGAAATATCGTTGTGGTTTTGATGCGAGGTGAGACTGGTTCTTGCTTAAGCCCGTAGCAGCCACGTAAAACTTGCAACAACAAAGTAGAGGACGTCTAACTTGTTTTTGCAGGGCATGTTGTGATGTGATATGGTCAAGGCGTGATGCTATATTTTATTGTATGAGATGATCATGTTTTGTAACGAAGTTATCGGCAATGGCTGGAGCCATATGGTTGTCGCTTTATTGTATGCAATGCAATCGCCTGTAATGCTTTACTTTATCACTAAGCGGTAGCGATAGTCGTAGAAGCATAAGTTTGGCGAGGCGACAACGATGCTACGATGGAGATCAAGGTGTCGCCGGTGGCGATGGTGATCATGGTGGTGCTACAAGATGGAGATCATGAAGCACAAGATGATGATGACCATATCATATCACTTATATTGATTTGCATGTGATGTTTATCCTTTTATGCATCTTATCTTGCTTTGATTGGCGGTAGCATTATAAGATGATCTCTCACTAAATTATCAAGAAGTGTTCTCCCGGTATGCACCGTTGCCAAAGTTAAATCGTGCCCGGACACCACGTGATGATCGGGTGTGATAAGCTCTCGTCCATCTACAACGGGTGCAAGCCAGTTTTGCACACATGAGAATACTCGGGTTATACTTGACGAGCCTAGCATATGCAGATATGGCCTCGGAACACGGAGACCGAAAGGTCGGCGTGAATCATATAGTAGATATGATCAACATAAGATGTTCACCATTGAAAACTACTCCATTTCACGTGATGATCGGTTATGGTTTAGTTGATTTGGATCACGTGATCACTTGGATGACTAGAGATGTCTTTCTAAGTGGGAGTTCTTAAGTAATATGATTAATTGAACTTAAATTTATCATGAACTTAGTACTGATAGTATCTTGCTTGTTTATGTTTGATTGTAGATAGATGGCTCGTCTTTGTTGTTCCGTTGAATTTTAATGCGTTCCTTGAGAAAGCAAAGTTGAAAGATGATGGTAGCAATTACGGATTGGGTCCGTAATTTGAGGATTATCCTCATTGCTGCACGAAGAGTTACGTCTGGATGCACCGCTAGGTGCAGAACTCTTGCTAATGCAACTGCAGATGTTATGAGCGTCTGGCGAGCAAAGCTGATGACTACTCTATAGTTCGATGTGCCATGCTTTACGGCTTAGAACCGGGACTTCAACGGCGTTTTGAGCGTCATGGAGCATATGAGATGTTCCGGAGTTGAAGTTAATATTCCAACAGAATGCCCGGATTGAGAGATATGAAGTCTCCAATAAGTTCTATAGCTGCAAGATGGAGGAGAATAGTTACATTAGTGAGCATATACTCGGAATGTCAGGTACTACAATCACTTGACACAATTGGAAGTTAATCTTCCGGATGATTGTGTCATTGATGAATTCTTCAATCACTACCACCAAGCTACAAAGGCTTCGTGATGAACTATAATATGCAAGGGTTAGTAAAGACTATACCGAGCTCTTCGCGATGCTAAAGGCTGCGGAGGTAGAAATCAAGAAGGAGCATCAAGTGTTGATGGTCAATAAGACCACTAGTTTCAAGAAGAAAGGCAAAGGGAAGAAGAAGGAACTTCAAGAAGAACAGCAAGCAAGCAAGTTGCTCGGGAGAAGAAACCCAAGTCTGGCCCTAAACCTAAAAGCGAGTGCTTCTACCGCAAGCGGATAGTCCTTTGAAGCGGAACTGCCCCAAGTATTTGGCGGATAAGAAGGATGGCAAGGTGAACAAAGGTATATGTGATATACATGTTATTGATGTGTACCTTACTAGAGCTCGTAGTAGCACTGGTATTTGATCTTGGTTACATTGCTAATATTTGCAACTCAAGCAGGACTACGGATTAGCGAACTCGGCAAAGGACGAGGTGACGATCGGCGTGGGAAATGGTTCCAAAGTCGATGTGATCGCGGTCGGCACGCTACCTCTACATCTACCTTGGGATTAGTTTTAGACCTAAATAATTGTTATTTGGTGCTGCGTTGAGCATGAACATTATATCTGGATCTTGTTTGATGCGAGACGGTTATTCATTTAAATCGAGAGAATAATGGTTGTTCTATTTATATGAGTAATATCTTTTATGGTCATGCACCCTTGAGGAATGGTCTATTTTTATGAATCTCGATAGTAGTGATACACATATTCATAATGTTGAAACCAAAAGATGCAGAGTTGATAATGATAGTGCAACTTATTTGTGGCCTTGCCGTTTAGGTCATATCGGTATAAAGCGCATGAAGAAACTCCATCTTGATGGACTTTTGGAGTCACTTGATTATGAATCACTTGGCACTTGCGAACCGTGCCTCATGGGCAAGATGACTAGAACACCGTTCTCGATACTATGGAGAGAGCAACAGATTTGTTGGAAATCATACATCTGAGATGTATGTGGTCCGATGAATGTTGAGGCTCGTGGCGGATATCGTTATTTTCTCACCTTCACAGATGACTTAAGCAGATATGGGTATATCTACTTAATGAAACATAAGTCTGAAACATTTGAAAAGTTCAAAGAATTTGAGTGAAGTTGAAAATCATCGTAACAAGAAAATTAAGTTTCTACGATCGATCGTGGAGGTGAATATTTGAGTTCTGAGTTTGGTCTACATTTGAAACAATGCGGAATAGTTTAGCAACTCACGCCACCGGAACACCACAGCGTAATGGTGTGTCGAGCGTCGAATCGTACTTTACTAGATATGGTGCGATCTATGATGTCTCTTACTGATTTACCGCTATCGTTTTGGGGTTATGCTCTAGAGGCGGCCGCATTCACCTGAATAGAACACCGTCGAAATCCGTTGAGGCGACACCTTATGAACTATGGTTTGGCAAGAAACCAAAGTTGTCGTTTCTTAAAGTTTGGGGATGCGATGCTTATGTGAAAAAGCTTCAACTGATAAGCTCGAACCCAAATCGAGAAATGTGTCTTCATAGGATACCCAAAGGAGACAGTTGGGTACACCTTCTATCACAGATCCGAAGGCAAGACATTCGTTGCTAAGAATGGATCCTTTCTAGAGAAGGAGTTTCTCTCGAAAGAAGTGAGTGGGAGGAAAGTGGAACTTGATGAGGTAATTGTACCTTCTCCTTACTTGAAAGTAGTTAAATCGCGAAACGGTTTACGAGACACCTACACCAAGTAGTGAGGAAGTTGATGATGTTGATCATGAAACTTGAGATCAAGTTACTCTGAACCTCGAGATCAACGAGTAAGATCCGCACTGAGTGGTGCGGTAATCCTGCGGAAATCATGCTACTAGATCATGATGAACCTACGAACTATGAAGAAGCGATGGTGAGCCCAGATTCCGCAAAATGGCTTGAGGCCATGAAATCGAGATGGGATCCATGTATGAAAACAAAGTATGGACTTTGGTTGACTTGCCCGAGGGTCGGCAAGCAATAGAAAACAAGTGGATCTTCAAGAAGAAGACCGACGGACGGTAATATTATCGTCTACAAAGCTCGACTTATCGCAAAGGGTTTTCGACAAGTTCAAGGGATTGACTACGATGAGACCTTCTCACCCGAAGCGATGCTTAAGTCCGTCGAATCATGTTAGCAATTGCCGCATTTTATGATTATGAAATTTGGCAAATGGATGTAAAGACTGCATTCTGAATGGATTTACGGAAGAAGAGTTGTATATGATGCAACGAGAAGGTTTTATCGATCCAAAGGAGCTAACAAAGTATGCAAGCTCCAGCGATCCATCTATGGACTGGTGCAAGCATCTCGGAGTTGGAATAAAGCGCTTTGATAGTGTGATCAAAGCATTTGGGTTTATCTGAGACTTTTGGAGAAGCTTGTATTTACAAGAAAGTGAGTGGGAGCTCTGTAGCATTTACGATATTATATGTAGATGACATATTGCTGATCGGAAATGATATAGAATTCTGGATAGCATAAAGGGATACTTGAATAAAAGTTTTTCAATGAAAGACCTCGGTGAAGCTGCTTACATATTGGGCATTAAGATCTATAGAGATAGATCAAGGCGCCTAATTGGACTTTCACAAAGCACATACCTTGACAAAATTTTGAAGAAGTTCAAAATGGATCAAGCAAAGAAAGGGTTCTTGCACGTGTTACAAGGTGTGAAGTTGAGTAAGACTCAATGCCCGACCACTGCAGAAGATAGAGAAAATGAAAGATGTTCCTATGCTTCACCATAGGCTCTATCATGTATGCAATCTTGTGTACTGACACGATGTATGCCTTGCTATAAGCCTAGCAGGAGGTACCAAAGTAATCCGAGTGGATCATCGACAGCGGTCAAGAACATCTGAAATACGAAAAGGACTAAGGATATGTTTCTCGTATATGGAGGTGACAAAGAGCTCATAAAAGCAGTTACGTTGATGCAAGCTTTGACACGATCCGGACGATTCTAAATCGCAGACCGGATCGTATTTACACTAAGCGGAGGAGCTGTCGGTTGGTGCAGTTCTAAACAAAGCGTCGTGGCGGGATCTACATGTGAAGCGGAATACATAGCAGCCGAAGCAGCTAATGAAGGAGTGCGGATGAAGGAGTTCATATCCGATCTAGGTGTCATACCTAGTGCATCGGGTCCAATGAAAATCTTACGTGACAATCTTGGAGCAATTGCCTTAGCGAAGGAATCCAGATTTCACAAGAGGACCAAGCACATCAAGAGGCGCTTCAATTCCATCCGGGACTTAGTCGGTGGGAGACATAGAGATTTGCAAGATACACACGGATCTGAATGTTGCGGAACCGTTGACTAAGCCTCTTCCACGAGCAAAACATGATCAGCACCAAGACTCCATGGGTGTTAAAATCATTACTATGTAATCTAGATTATTGACTCTAGTGCAAGTGGGAGACTGAAGGAAATATGCCCTAGAGGCAATAATAAAGTGATTATTTATTTCCTTATTTCATGATAAATGTTTATCATTCATGCTAGAATTGTATTAACCGGAAACATGATACATGTGTGAATGCATAGACAAAACAATGTGTCACTAGTATGCCTCTACTAGACTAGCTTGTTAATCAAAGATGGTTATGTTTCCGACCATGAACAAGGAGTTGTTGTTTGATTAACAAGGTCACATCATTAGTAGAATGATCGATTGACATGACCCATTCCATTAGCTTAGCACACGATCGTTTAGTATGTTGCTCTGCTTTTATCCATGACTTATACATGTTCCTGTAACTATGAGATTATGCAACTCCGTTTGTCGGAGGAACACTTTGGGTGCTACCAAGCGTCACAACGAATCGGGTGATTATAAAGGAGTACTACAGGTGTCTCCAAAGGCGATGTTGGGTTGGCGTATTTGAGATTAGGTTTTGTCACTCCGATTGTCGGAGAGGTATCTCTGGGCCCTCTCGGTAATGCACATCATGAAGCCTTGCAAGCACTACAACTAATGAGTTAGTTGTGAGATGATGTATTACGGAGCGAGTAAAGAGACTTGCGGTAGCGAGATTGAACTAGGTATTGGATACCGACGATCGAATCTCGGGCAAGTAACATACCGATGACAAAGGGAACAACGTATGTTGTTATGCGGTCGACCGATAAAGATCTTCGTAGAATATGTAGGAACCAATATGGGCATCGAGGTCCGCTGTTGGTTATTGACCGTGAATAGTTCTAGGTCATGTCTACATTGTTCTCGAACCGTAGGGTCCGTGCACGCTTAAGGTTTCGATGGCGGTTATTATGAGTTTATGTATTTTGATGTACGAAGGAGTTGAGTCCGGATATGATCACGGACATGACGAGGAGTCTCGAAATGGTCGAGACATAAAGATTGATATATTGGAAGCCTATGTTTGGAGTTCGAATGGTTCGGAAAACGGAATTCTGGGAGTACCGGAGGTTACGGAACCCCGGGGTAAATGGGCCTCGGTGGGCCTCGAGGAGAAGAGGAAGGGCGGCCGGGGGGTGGCGCCCCCCCCCAGTCCGAATAGGACAAGGAGGCGGCGCCCTTTCCTCTTTCCCTCCCCCAATCCTATTCCAACTAGGAAGAGGGGGAGTCCTACTCGGTAGGAGTAGGACTCCTCGGCAGCCCTAGCTAGGCCGGCCGGCCTCCCCCTCCCTCCTTTATATCGGGGCAAGGGGCACCCTTGGACACACAAGTTTGATCTACGGATCGTTCCTTAGCCGTGTGCGGTGCCCCTCCACCATATTCCACCTCGGTTATACCGTCGCAAGCTTAAGCGAAGCCTGCGCAGTGAAACATCAAGATCATCACCACGCCGTCGTCTTGTGAAACTCTCCCTCGACACTCGGCTGGATCGAGTCGAGGGACGTCATCGAGCTGTACGTGTGTCAAGAACTCGGGGCGCCGAGTATGCTTGGCGCCGGATCGGTCGGATCGCGAGGAGAACGTCGACTACTTCCTCTACGTTGTGATCGCTTCGCCGGGTCTCACGAGGGTACGTAGACAACACTCTCCCCTCTCGTTGCTATACATCACCATGATCTTGCGTGTGCATAGGAAAATTTTTGAAATTACTACGTTCCCCAACACTCATAGCAAATCTCCTTAGCAGACATGTCCCAATTTTACCAATGCAAAAAATCCAGATACTTCTTTTGAGAAATCCGGGTCAACAGGCCAGCTTCAGAGTCAATTTGCTGACATTGGTCTCTTGTTGAGAAATATTATAAAAAATAATCCATTTGAGTCGGTTTCCAAAGCTTCGTCTTAATAAACATATCGGACTCAAGATTCATCTGGTGATCCACCAGTTTAAAGATGTAGAGGCTGGCTAGTTCTAACTGCCAAAATTGCCGGCTTGTAAATATTGATAGCACCGGGCCATAACTGTTGTCGACGCCGGGTCATAATTATTGGTGACACTGGATCATGATTGTTGCAAACACCGGGTAAATCTGACCTACTCAAAACTGAGAATTTGAAGTTTTTTTCTTATATGTATATCACATGTAGCCCCCAAGTGTCGGGTTGTCATGCTTGCAGCAACCTGGGACTTGTAATTGCCTTATGCTCATAAAACTTCAACCAGTGTAGCCCCCAAGGGCCGGGTCATTATGCAATAATGAGCACGGACTTTGTAAATATTATCATGTAAGCTGGAGCAAAGAACGTGTAGCCCCCAAGGGCGGCTTAGTAAGATATTACTCATTTGGGACTTTGTATATAATTCATTGATAATAACATCATACGATGTAATCTCCACCATGGGGCTTGAACCCATGTCCACAAGGTTAAGAGCTTTGTGCTTTACCAACTAAGCAATGGATCCTTTAATATAATGGATTAAGACTTGTGTACCTTGAACTGTTGACAGGAGCAATTGGTAGCCCCCAAGGGCCGGCTCATTACGATGTGATGAGTCGGGTCTTTAATGATGTGAACAAAAATGACTTTGCATTAGCCCCCAAGTGTCATGGTGCATGCTTGCAGCGACATGAGACTTGCATATTTGATGTAACCTCAATTTGAATAATGTAGCCCCCAAGTGCCGGGTCGTAAGCCTGCAGCGACTCGGGACTATTCCTTCCATTGTAGAATAAATCATATCCTCTAATAAAATAATAGCCATTGCGCCAAAGCGACTTTGAATATCTCATCTGTTGATAAGTAAATCCAGAGTTTAAATACCCAGCAGCTCTTGGCCGATGGCGATTTAATACACCTCCATTGTAAGCCAGAATTTTTATAACCCGGCGGCTTATAGCCTTTGAGAAAAATCCAGAATGGATCATCATTTTGAAGCATCAACTTTGGTAATGAGCTTGAACTTAATCATTTATATGTCATATTTCTGCAAATCCTGCAAAGAGTTTAAACAACATATGCCCTGGCGACTTAACGTCAAAAGCGAAGGCGGGTAACCACCCAAATGTAGTCTTATCCTGCACACAAGTAGATCACAAGATCCCTATGATCCTTTGAATGATACCGCCGGCTTATGTGACCCGGACAGTGAAGTTGATAACTCAACTCTGTAAGAGCCTGCACATATGATATTTGTGACAACTCAAATACTTGCGATTGTATAAAAACAGATAAAAAATTTGAGGCTTCTGATTCGAATACGATCAGTAAACCGTTCCAAAGGGGTTAAGCTAAGATTCGAATACGATCATATAGCCCCCAGTGGCGTTGGAGTTGCCAATCAAAGTGGGTATCAACAGCTATGTTCTCTTTGGTTTGAATACGACCTATGTTTGAACAGGAAGCCCCCAAATGACCTTAAAAGTTGTTTAACGACGCTGATTCGAATACGATCCACGTCGATTCCCAATGGGGTTGAGCTATGATTCGGATACGATCAAGAAGCCCCCAAGTAGGTTCAGCAGTTTGCTAATCAAAAGGGTATCGACAGCTATGTTCTCTTTGGTTCGAATACGACCTATGTTTGAACAGGAAGCCCCCAAGTGACCATATAAGTTTTGGCATTGCGTCGTTCAAGATGGTACTGATAGCTATGCCCGATGAGCAGGAAGCCCCCAAGTGATCATAATAAGATAACCCGTAAGGCTGGATACCCATGTTTTGAACCGTGCATCATGGCAGAAAGTTTTCTTTGGTAACCATTAATTTGTCTGAGATCTCGAAGTTGCGAGAGCTTAATTTTTTTGAACCGGAAATTCTTTAAACCGGATATTGAGATCCTCAAAGCTTCGTAAGGGACAAATTTACCTTGATCCGGATGTTGAACCGGTTTTGAGAGCTTAAAAGCTTTGCGGGAGAGAGATGTCTCTTGTGCTGTATTTTAAACCGGAATCTTCATTTTGAACCGGAAATTTTTCTGATGGCTTTTAAATATTCGCCAATAAAGCAGTAGCCTCCAGGGCCGGGTTATCTTCCCTTCAATGACCCGGAGTTCTTGAATTCATTGAAACCGGCTAATTTTGTCGAGCCATACCATTGTAGCCCCCGAGTCTCAAGATGACTCAAAGAGTTGGCTTGAGATTCTCCATATTTGACCATAGCAGAAGGTGTATATCATTGGCGTTGATAACGCGATGTGTATCCACAGAAGGTTGAGGTGACTGCGGCAGGTTATAAATGATCTCGTATGAACCGTGTCAGCAACTCGGCCAATGGTTCCTTCCAACTGGCTGTTTGAAGTTTAACCAAACCGTTGTGGCGGCGACTTGCACGCCTGCCCATTGAGCCATCTAGTGCAGCCGGCGGCTGATAATACATGATAATTTGCCTCCAATTTGTTGAAAGAAAACCGGGCTTCCCAAGCAGTGACTTGCTCATACTTAATAAACAACTCATGCAGACAGGTGCGGCCCGATGTGTTGATGTAGACCGAGCCAGAGAGGCGGACGGTAAAAGACGATCGCAACATCCGAGGCAACCTGCAGACAGATAAACCGCCGTGGCGTTGTAAGCCGGTGCGGACGGGCAAGTTGTCCTCCTTGTTGTAAGCCGGCGGTCGGGAGAGACGGCCGCGATGTAAATGGCCGGCGCGATCGCGAGACGGCCATGGCGTCAGAAAGCGGTGCGAGAGTCCGTTGAGTAACGAGCGACCACGTGCCAAAAGATGTTGGCGTGACTCCATCTCCGCGGTATAATATCACTTTTTGTCATAAATAACTGCCCTGCATAAACAATATTGCAGACCAAGGCAAAGATAAACTTGTTCTTTGACAAAAACAACATGTGCTAATAAAACAAACTTGGATCGATATCACCTGATTTGTTTGGACGACGGATGATCCGTTTATCGTGACAGAGGTGGCTCAGGCAGAGCAGCGACTCAATATAGTTCCGGCGACTTAATATAACCCCGACGGCTCAAAGCGGCAAGGGCGGCTCAACACGGCTCCGGCGGGTTGATGTAGATTAAGCTGCACGGGCGGCGACTTGCGCACACCTGTTCCATCAGTAAGCGGGTGCAGATGCCAGTGCGTGATGGTGCTGACATACACTTCATAGGCACAGCATGGCACCACCTTTGCTGCACATAAAAATATATAGACCAAAATAATTGTTCTTTGATGAAAACAATATGTTTAATAAAATAAACTTAGATTAATATCACCTGGTTTGTTCGGACGACGGATGATCTTTACGTGGTCCGGAGTTTAACTGGGATATACTGAGGTTCAACAGCAGCGTAAATGTGCTTTTCTGGTCTGATACCTGATGAATCAGTAGTGTTGATCTCTCCATCACGTGATCTCTTTAACTCCTTGAGAGAACTTAATATTCCGTTTGTTTCAGATTGTAATGCTCATAGTCTCCAATGCGTGCGCTGGCACTGGAACTTGGACGAAAAAACTCCGACTCCTCCTCTGGCCGGGTTGACCAGAGTACTACTACTACCAGTGTACCCCACCTCAACTCTCGATTCCCGCATCTACCAAGCCGGCCTGGCGCGTAACCGCGACGGTGGATGTGAAACTGCAACAGCGGCTGTAGGAGCGGTGTTGTGAACCGCGGCGGAGAGGCGTTGGTCAGGCGAGACCATAGCTATGTGGACAGCAGCGACTTGAGGCTGCCAGGCGGGACCATGGCCTGGACCCCTTTTTTCGTAGTCGCATCAGGTTTTGAGCAACTGTTTTTCTTCAGTCCTTTTTCATGGAGTATGGGCTGGTTGATTTGCCCTTGTATGCGTGTACTTCTTCCAACTTCAGATTCCCCTTAGTTGCCCCTCATGAGTGTACTTCCTAGCCAGTTTTGGATTGCAAACGGGATATAGTAATCTGAACGTATTAGGAGTGGCACTCTGCTTAAGCAGCCAACCGGAACGGCAGTAGCACACCGGCACCGCCGGAACAGGGCGGGTTGCAACTGCGGCGGCTCAAACGCGGTTGTGGCGGCTCGGCAATGGAACGAGGCACGGCAGAACCGGCCTGAGCGGGTCACGCGGAGAGGGCAGAGCCGGCCGCGGCCACACACGGCAGATGCGTCGGTGATGGGGCGGGAGCAGCAGGCGACTCGCGGCAGAGGCAAGGCCGGCTCAAGGCGCGGGCGGGTCAAGGCGGCCACAGCGGAGATGGTTGACGGAGATGGAGGCGGCCGACGGGAAGGCGCCCGTGAAACGCGGCTGCAGCCGCAGAGCCTGCGTCCCTCTCCATTTTCGAGCCGTGGTCAGAACGGCGATCGTGACACCTCGGCTGAGGCCCTGGCCAGCGGTGGCTTGTGGAAGCGACAGGCACGGGCGGGCCAGGACGAAGCTGAGTTGGAGCGGATCAGAGCGGAGGGCACTCGGAGTCCGAGTCAGGGAACGAGTCGGCGATGGAAACGAATCGGCATCGGCAACTCAGGGTGCCGCAGCACGGTTCCAGTCCTTTTTTCGGGTCAAGATTGGTTTGACCATCCATGTTCGTATATCCTCTTGTTGATGTACGACACCCCGTGATATACTCTTGTCTTTGTTCGCTTCTTTGTTTGATCATGGCTGGCTAAATTGTTCAGTTTCAGAACCGTCCTTGAGTGTATTTACCTTCGATTGCTTATGTAGATGAACGGCGGCCGTCGACGCGGGCTTACAGGCGCGGTCGCTCGCAAGGCAGAACGGTCTCAAGGTAGTAGATCCGCAGGATCCCCGATGGTTTGACCATAGTCTTTGCATGGAAAAAACGATAACTGGTCTGTGATTGCTTCCTCGGCGACTTGTGGTGTCTTTGTTAATCTCGGTGATTTGAGGCAACACAACAAATTAGAACCCTAATTTTCACCAATCACAAATCTAAGTCGATGAACTTGATGCTGATGCAGATCTTTCCAGACCAGCTCTTCTTCAACCAGATAATTGCAAACTCCTCAATCCCTGAGAGAGATCCCTCCAAGAACTCAACACCACCGTGTGCGGGCCCCACGGTGGGCGCCAACTATCATGGAATTGTCACGGCAGATGTCCTTAGTGTCAGGACTTAGTCGCGAGGCCAAGACATCTATGCGGTAGCTTGAGAGGGGTTGATCGGGACGAGAGACGCAACACACAAGACAAAGATTTAGACAGCTTCGGGCCCCGGGAAACATCATCCGGTAATAGCCCTACATGCTATTTGTGGCTAGATCGCATTATGCTCATTAGTGAGACGCCGCATAAGCCGGCTCCCCTTTGTCTAGCCCTAGAGATTATTGTTCTTCTTGCCCTTCTTTGGGGAGCCCTGCCCCTCCTTATATATGTTGAAGGGGTGGGTTACATGACTAGTCCTACTAGAATTAGGATTAACCTATTACAAGTGGAGTCCTAGTCCTGCTTCCTTTATAAGAGAATATTCCTTGTGCTTTCCTCATAAACCGGCCCGCCATTAACATGAGCCGGCCTTCTAGGCCTTGGGCCTTGTCATCCATCTGACTCGCCCGCCGGGTTACTATGAGCCGCCAAGTCCGGGCGGATTACCCGTGAATCGCCAAGCTCCGGGTGGGTCATACTTCTGGTGGTTTACACCGCGGGGTATATCCCCGACAGAGGGGTAATAATATGCATAAAGGATCTGAACATATGATCTTTCACCAAGTAAACCACTTAGCATCAACTACAAGGAGTAATCAACACTACTAGCAACCCACAGGTACCAATTTGTGGTTTTGATACAAGATTGAATACAAGAGATGAACTAGGGTTTTGAGAGGAGATGGTGCTGGTGAAGATGTTGATGGAGATTGACCCCCTCCCAATGAGAGGATCGTTGGTGATGATGTGGGCGATGATTTCCCCCTCCTGGAGGGAAGTGTCCCCGGCAGAACAGCTCCACCGGAGCCCTAGATTGATTCCGCCAAGGTTCCGCCTCGTGGCGGCGGAGTTTCGTCCCGTAAGCTTGCCCACGATTTCTTCTAGGGTAAAAGCGATGATATAGCAGAATAGGGGGGACGCCCACTGTCTCCTGGACAGGGTGTGGGCCCCCTGGTGTATTTCTTTCGCTCAGAAATTCTTATTAATTCCCAAAAAGTTGTTTCGTGGAGTTTCAGGACTTTTGGAGCTGTGCAGAATAGGTTTCCAACATTTGCTCCTTTTCCAGCCAGAATTCCAGCTGCCGGCATTCCCCCTCTTCATGGTAAACCTTGTAAAATAAGAGAGAATTGCCATAAGTATTGAGATATAATGTGTAATAACAATCCATAATGCAATAAATATTGATATAAAAGCATGATGCAAAATGGACGTATCAGCCCTCCGTCGTGCTCCTGGTGCTCCCAGGGGCCCGACAAGCTCACCCCCGCTTCCTCCAGAGCCCCTAGACACTTGCTCGACCTCACCCGAGCTCCACCGCCGCCTGCGTCGTAGGTCCGGCCATCTTCGGTCACTTTCGGCATGCACGACACGCACCAAACGACGCACGGCGTCGCCCCGGTGCCGTAGATGCTCTCCGCCGCTTAATTAGCCGCCGGAGGGCGGATTCCGACGAGGCCCGAGGCCCGCCGCCACTGTTTTGGCTCACCGGAGAAACTCTGGCGCGGCCTGCCATCGTGGCCAGGGCGGGGCCACCCTGGGTCAATGACCCGTGGCCCCAGGGGCCCGGGCTGGCCTCGTTGACCGAAGTCAACACTGGCTGGGCAGCCCCAGTCGCTGACATATGGGGCCCACCCACTGTTAATCAATTAATTTGACTAAGTTAATTAGATTAACCTAATTATAAACTGACGTGTGGGCCCAATAGTTTAATTAAGTAGATTTAGATTAGTATTAACTCTGTTTAAGCCCACTGTCTATGACAGGTGGGTTCCCAATGTCGATTTGACGGTCGCGTCACATTGATCACGACATCACCCCTGACATCATGCTGATGTCATATTTGTTATTTTCTAATTAAATTATTTTCTATTAACTCTAAAATGTTTAAAGACTTTGAAAAATCATATAAAATAATCCGTAGCTCGAATGAAAATGTTTTCTACATGAAAGTTGCTCAGAACTACAAGAAGAGTCCGAATACGCAGTCTGTTCGTCTGCCACATATCCCTAGCATAGCAAACATGCAACCTTTCCCCTCCGGTTCATCTGTCTGACAGACGTCCGGAACCGGGAAAACTTTCCCGAATGTTGTCCCCCTTTACCGGTATCGTGTAGCCCTGCGTTAGAATACCTCTAGCCCCTCTTATTGTCTTGTTATGCATATGTTTGCGTGTATTTACTATTTCTTCCCCCTCTTCTCTCCGGTAGACCCCGAGACCGCTGATGATGCCCCTGTGATCGACTACGTCGACGATGACCCTTCTACCCTTTCAGCGGAGCTTCCAGGCAAGCCCCTCTTTGATCATCCTGATATCACCCATTCCATTCTCTCATGCTTGCATTAGATTTTGCTACTGTTATTGATTGCTCCTATTCTGATGCATAGCCTGCTTTTGTAACCTGCTGTTGTACCTTACCTGCTTATCCTAAACTGCTTAGTATAGGTTGGTTAGTGATCCATCAGTGATCCCCACCTTGTCCTTGTTGCCCCTGCTTCATCATCGACGACTCGATCAGCGTGATCGACGACCAGAGCCCGACACCTCACATCACATCACGCCCCTTTTGTTGCTCGACTCTACAGAGCTACTACCGAGTGCCGAGGGTGATCCCTCATAACGCACTCCTGATGATAATTCTGTAGTGTAGCTATTCGGTCGTGGTCATCGAGGGTGATTTCCTCTTTCACCATTCCCGATACGGCTCTGTCGTTCAACACCTCAAATGTGAACCTCGAGGGTGGTCTCTCTTACGTTCACCTTGATGATTACATTGAGTGGAATCCACCGGGGGTGATTCCTCGGGTTTTCCCCTTGATGTTTGGACACACGGTTACCTTGAGTTACTTGAGACCGTTGTTGAAGTCGGGTCGGCCCTGAGGGGTACCCGCGAGTTGATGTGAAAGTCGGGTGGGCCCGTTGAGCGCCCGCGAGTATTCCACGTGGCACGGCCGGGCAGTCTGCGCCCTTACCGTAAGTCCACGAGGCAGGCGGCAGTCCACGAGATCGTGAATCTCGCCGTCTCCACGATCCCCCAATGCACTAACAGGTTTGGGTATTTGTTCTGAGTTGGTCTCTGACCTTTACGCACTAACCACCACGCGAGAATAGATATGGGCCTCGGCGTCGCGATGTCGGCCGAAGCTTTGTCGACGTCGGTTTAGCATTGTGGCACGGTCGGATCGTCTTTGGCCATCCGAGGTCTTGGTATCCACCCCACACAACGACCGAGTCTTTGCGGCGATGGGCCCAAGACCCCGGAGTGCTTTGGATGTAGACCGATGGGGACCTCTCTGCTGAGCCTAGGTAGGGCTACGACGTGTTGATCTTCCGAGGCCGGGCATTGACCCCAGAAAGGTGTGTCCGGCCAGAGTGATCGAGCGTGTTGGGTAACGTGGTGCACCCCTGCAGGGAAGATATATATTCGAATATCGTGTCCATGGTAATGGACGTTCAGACTTGTATCTGGATCTTATATAACTAGAACTGGATACTTGAGATATGTGATGGATATGTGGCTTCGAGATTGCTTTCTCGCAGGGAGTCGAGGAAGGATCTCTGGGCGTTGTTGTTACAACATGATTGTTAATTAAACTGCTATTCTTTACTCTTCTACATGCTGCAAGATGCTTGGATCTGCTTGAAGATGCTATTCTTCGATAGGCTAGGCCTTCCCCTGAAGGAAATATGCCCTAGAGGCAATAATAAAGTTATTATTTATTTCCTTATTTCATGATAAATGTTTATCATTCATGCTAGAATTGTATTAACCGGAAACATGATACATGTGTGAATGCATAGACAAACAGAGTGTCACTAGTATGCCTCTACTAGACTAGCTTGTTAATCAAAGATGGTTATGTTTCCTAACCATGAACAAAGAGTTGTTATTTGATTAACAAGGTCACATCATTAGTTGAATGATCGATTGACATGACCCATTCCATTAGCTTAGCACACAATCGTTTAGTATGTTGCTACTGCTTTTATCCATGACTTATACATGTTCCTATAACTATGAGATTATGCAACTCCGTTTACGGAGGAACACTTTGGTACTACCAAAGCGTCCAGCAACGAATCGGGTGATTATAAAGGAGTACTACAGTGTCTCCAAAGGCGGATGTTGGGTTGGCGTATTCGAGATTAGGTTTTGTCACTCCGATTGTCGGAGAGGTATCTCTGGGCCCTCTCGGTAATACACATCACTTAAGCCTTGCAAGCATTACAACTAATGAGTTAGCTGTGAGATGATGTATTACGGAGCGAGTAAAGAGACTTGCGGTAGCGAGATTTAACTAGGTATTGGATACCGACGATCGAATCTCGGGCAAGTAACATACCGATGACAAAAGGAACAACGTATGTTGTTATGCGGTCCGACCGATAAAGATCTTCGTAGAATATGTAGGAACCAATATGGGCATCCAGGTCCGCTATTGGTTATTGACCGGAGACGTGTCTCGGTCATGTCTACATTGTTCTCGAACCGTAGGGTCCGCACGCTTAAGGTTTCGATGGCGGTTATATTATGAGTTTGTGTATTTTGATGTACCGAAGAAGTTCGAGTCCCGGATGTGATCACGGACATGACGAGGAGTCTCAAAATGGTCGAGACATAAAGATTGATATATTGGAAGCCTATATTTGGAGTTCGAATGGTTCGGGTGAAATCGGATTTTACGGAACACCGGGGTTACGGAACCCTCCGGGGTTATTGGGCCTTAGTGGGCCATGAGGAGAAGAGGAAGGGCGGCCAGGGCAGGGCGCGCCCCCCCCCAGTCCGAATAGGACAAGGAGAGGGGGCGCGCCCCTTCCCTCTTTTCCTCCCCCAATCCTATTCCAACTAGGAAGGGGGAGTCCTACTCGGTGGGAGTAGGACTCCTCAGCCGCGCCTCCTCCTAGGGCCGACCGCACCCCCTTGCTCCTTTATATCTGAGGCAGGGGGCACCCTAGAACACACAAGTTGATCTACGGATCGTTCCTTAGCCGTGTGCGGTGCCCCCTCCACCATATTCCACCTCGGTCATATCGTCGCAAAGCTTAGGCGAAGCCTCGCGCGATAGAACATCAAGATCGCCACCACGCCGTCGTCTTGTGAAACTCTCCTCCGTGAAGCTCTCTTGGATTGGAGCCGAGGGCGTCATCGAGCTGTCGTGTGTCAAGAACTCGGGCGCCGGATGTGGCGCTAGGATCGGTTGGATCACGAGGAGATCGTCGACTACTTCCTCTACGTTGTGATCGCTTCGCTCGGTCTCACGAGGGCGTAGACAACACTCTCCCCTCTCGTTGCTATGCATCACCATGATCTTGCGTGTGCGTAGGAAATTTTTTGAAATTACTACGTTCCCCAACAGTGGCATCCGAGCCAGGTTTTTATGGTTTGATGTTTTGCACGAGTAGAACACAAGTGAGTTGTGGGCGATACAAGTCATACTACCTACCAGCATGTCATACTTTGGTTCAGCGGTATTGTGAGATGAAGCGGCCCGGACCGACATTACGCGTACACTTACGCGAGACTGGTTTCACCGCTACGAGCACTCGTTGCTTAAAGGTATTGGCGGGTGTCATCTCTCTCACTTTAGTTGAACTGAGTGTGGCTCGCCCGGTCCTTGAGAAGGTTAAAGCGAGTCTATTTGACGAAATATCGTTGTGGTTTTGATGCGAGGTGAGATTGGTTCTTGCTTAAGCCCGTAGCAGCCACGTAAAATTTGCAACAACAAAGTAGAGGACGTCTAACTTGTTTTGCAGGGCATGTTGTGATGTGATATGGTCAAGACGTGATGCTATATTTTATTGTATAAGATGATCATGTTTTGTAATCGAAGTTATCGGCAATCGGCAGGAGCCATATGGTTGTCGCTTTATTGTATGAAATGCAAGCATACTGTAATTGCTTTACTTTATCACTAAGCGGTAGCGATAGTCGAGAAGCAATAGGTGGCGTGAGCGACAACGATGGTGCGATGGAGATCAAGGTGTCGCGCGGTGGCGATGGTGATCACGACGGTGCTTCGGAGATGGAGATCACAAGCACAAGATGATGATGGCCATATCATATCACTTATATTGATTGCATGTGATGTTTATCCTTTATGCATCTTATCTTGCTTTGATTGACGGTAGCATTTTAAGATGATCTCTCACTAAAATTATCAAGTAGTGTTCTCCCGAGTATGCACCATTGCCAAAGTTCGTCGTGCCGAGGCACCACGTGATGATCGGTGTGATAAGCTCTCGTCCATCTACAAACAGTGCAAGCCAGTTTTGCACACGCAGAATACTCAGGTTATACTTGACGAGCCTAGCATATGCAGATATGGCCTCGGAACACGGAGACCGAAAGGTCGGCGTGAATCATATAGTAGATATGATCAACATAAGATGTTCACCATTGAAAACTACTCCATCTCACGTGATGATCGGTTATGGTTTAGTTGATTTGGATCACGTGATCACTTAGATGACTAGAGATGTCTATCTAAGTGGGAGTTCTTTAGTAATATGATTAATTGAACTTAAATTTATCATGAACTTAGTACTGATAGTATCTTGCTTGTCTATGTTTGATTGTAGATAGATGGCTCGTCTTTGTTGTTCCGTTGAATTTTAATGCGTTCCTTGAGAAAGCAAAGTTGAAAGATGATGGTAGCAATTACACGGACTGGGTCCGTAACTCGAGGATTATCCTCATTGCTGCCTGTAAGAGTTATGTCTGGATGCACCGCTAGGTGCAGACTCTTCTTGATCTAACCGGCGGCGTTAAGAACGTCTGGCGAGCAAAGCGATGACTACTCTATAGTTGATGTGCCATGCTTTACGGCTTAGAACCGGGACTTCAACGGCGTTTTGAGCGTCATGGAGCATATGAGATGTTCCAGAGTTGAAGTTAATATTCCAACAGAATGCCCGGATTGAGAGATATGAAGTCTCCAATAAGTTCTATAGCTGCAAGATGGAGGAGAATAGTTACGTCGGTGAGCACATACTCGGAATGTCAGGTATTACAATCACTTGACACAACTGGGAGTTAATCTTCCGGATGATTGTGTCATTGATGAATTCTTCAATCACTACCACCAAGCTACAAAGGCTTCGTGATGAACTATAATATGCAAGGGTTAGTAAAGACTATACAGAGCTCTTCGCAATGCTAAAGGCTGCGGAGGTAGAAATCAAGAAGGAGCATCAAGTGTTGATGGTCAATAAGACCACTAGTTTCAAGAAGAAAGGCAAAGGGAAGAAGAAGGGAACTTCAAGAAGAACAGCAAGCAAGTTCTTTGCTCGGAGAAGAAACCCAAGTCTGGACCCAAACCTGAAACCGAGTGCTTCTCTCGCAAGCGATAGTCCTTTGAAGCGAAATTGCCCCAAGTATTTGGCGGATAAGAAGGATGGCAAGGTGAACAAAGGTATATGTGATATACATGTTATTGATGTGTACCTTACTAGAGCTCGCATGATAGCACTGGGTATTTCTTGGTTCATTGCTAATATTTGCAACTCAAAGCAGGGACTACGGATTGCGAACACGGCAAAGGGCGAGGTGACGATGCGGCGTGGGAAATGGTTCCAAAGTCGATGTGATCGCGGTCGGCACGCTACCTCTACATCTACCTTGGGATTAGTTTTAGACCTAAATAATTGTTATTTGGTGCTGCGTTGAGCATGAACATTATATCTGGATCTTGTTTGATGCGAGGCGGTTATTCATTTAAAGCGAGAGAATAATGGTTGTTCTATTTATATGAGTAATATCTTTTATGGTCATGCACCCTTGAAGAGTGGTCTATTTTGATGAATCTCGATAGTAGTGATACACATATTCATAATGTTGAAGCCAAAAGATGCAGAGTTGATAATGATAGTGCAACTTATTTGTGGTAATCGCCGTTTAGGTCATATCGGTATAAAGCGCATGAAGAAACTCCATCTTGATGGACTTTTGGAGTCACTTGATTATGAATCACTTGGCACTTGCGAACCGTGCCTCATGGGCAAGATGACTAGAACCCCGTTCTTCGGCACTATGGAGAGAGCAACAGATTTGTTGGAAATCATACATACAGATGTATGTGGTCCGATGAATGTTGAGGCTCGTGGCGGATATGAAAGCACATTTGCTCCCTAGGTGGTTTTGGTAATTAATGACAACATACTTTGTGGTTGGACTAATGCTTTCATCAAGTATGTTTCAGGAAAGTCAATCACTCTGGCATGGCAAAAGGACTAGAAAGGTGGACCCCTAGGATGCTAAGGAAAGGATTGGCAAAAGCTCAAGACTCCATTTGTTTTAGTGATCCAAGATCACATTGAGTCCATAGGAAAGCCAATACTATTAAAAGGGGATGAGGTTATGATGATGATCTGGTTGCTCAAAGTGCTTAGTGATTTATCTCTCAAACTATCAGCAATCTTTCATCCCAACATAAACCCATAAGTAATCTCGGTCCCACCGATTCCATAAACTCACCACACCGAGATGAACCACCTCACCATATAGCCAAACCCTAATAATTTGGATTTTCCGATTCCAAACTCGGTCTTACGAAATTGGTGTTGCCAAGCTTCAGAAACATACGTACTCAAATCGGTGTCACCGAGATGAGAAAGTCGGTCCCACCGAGATTGGCAAACCCTAGACTTTGGAAGAATCGGACTAACCGAGATTGTATTTTCGGTCCCACGAAAATCCCAACGTTCACAAGATTTGAACTTTCGGTCTCACCGAGTTGTCAACTCGGTCCGACCGAGATTGGTCAAATGTGTGTAGCAGTTGGATTTTGTGTGGAGGCTATAAATACCCTCCACCTCCTCTTCATTCGTGGAGAGAGCCATCGAAAGAACTACCACTCCTACCTTACATTTCGAGAAGAAAACTACCTACCCTTGTGTTGAGATCAAGTTGCTCCACTCCCACCATATGAAACTTGATTTCTAGCCTTCCCAAGTTGCTTTCCACTCAATCCTTTCTTCCACCACAGCCAAATCGGTGAGGAGAGTTGAGTGTTGGGGAGATTATCATTTGAAGCACAAGAGCAAGGAGTTCATCATCACCAACACCATCTATTACCTTTTGGAGGGTGGTGCCTCCTAGATTGGTTAGGTGTCGCTTGGGAGCCTCCGTCAAGATGTGGAGTTGAACCAAGAAGTTTGTAAGGGCAAGGAGATCGCCTACTTCGTGAAGATCTACCCCGAGTAAGGCTAGTCCTCCGTGGACGTAAGCCATGATGGCATAGACAAGGTTGCTTCTTCGTGGACCCTTCGTGGGTGGAGCCCTCCGTGGACTCTCGCAGCCGTTACCCTCCGTGGGTTGAAGTCTCCATCAACGTGGATTGACGATAGCACCACCTATCAGAACCACGAGAAAAATCTCCATGTCTCCAAATTGCGTTTGCTCTTCACAATCTCTCCCTTACTACTTGTGCAATTTACTTTCCGCTGCCCATACTCTAGAATTGCATGTGTGGTATGTTGCTCGACTTGTTTGCATAATGCTTGACTTGATCTTCATTGTGAACTTGCTAAAAACTTGTTCTAATCAAAAGGCATAAACTTTTATCGTGTCGAGTTGTCTAATCACCCCCCCCCTCTAGACACTCTTGCCTTCAACGATCCTACAATTGGTATCAGAGCATTGGTCTCCATTGCTTTGGTTTGCACACCATTGGAGGAAGATGGACGTGTCTACGTTTGGGAGTGTTAGTCATAGAGTGCCTATTCTTGATGGAGTGTCCTATAACTCGTGGAGGATTGAAATGCTTGCTATCTTTAAGATGTACAACTTGCGCAAATATGTTGAAAACCCATATGTACCACCATTTGACCCATTGCACCCTACTATGGATGAAGAGCTTGATTTGCTTCGTAACCTTAGAACTGTCAATCTTATCATTAGAGGTTTGCCCGATAACTTGCTTGAGCTTGTCACAAACTTTGAGTGCGCCTATGCTATGTGGAAGTTCTTGGAAGAACTTTATCCGGACTACTCTTTGAGAGGTCTTGATGAAATTCTATACAAGACTGTTGAATTTGATATGATGCGCCCCAATGATCCTAACTTTGACAAATGCTTCTTTGAGCTTCGTGATCTTATGAAACGGAAGGGTGATTCCGGACTTATCAATGTTCTAGTTAGAAATGCTCTTGTATTGCATTCCGATGATTATTGTCACTTTGATAAAACTGATACAAGTCATTGTCAAATTGACCTAGGTATTGATGATGAATTATCTATGGGTCAATATGATGATGAGCATGAGCATGATGATGATTACTCCGATTCGGACACCGAGCTAGACAAGATCATGAAGAGTCTCGATCTTATGGCAAATGAGAGACTACATATCCGGTGGAAAAGAGTGGATTCTTGATAGTGGATGCACCGATCACATGACCGGAGATGAAGACATGTTTGAGAGCTTGCAAAGAACGATGGTCCACGCAAGTATGTGACTTTTGGAGACAACTCCAAGGGTAAGGTACTTGGCCTTGGTAAGGTGGCCATATCTCATGATAGCTCCATTCAAAATGTCATGCTTGTTGAATCACTTGGATACAATTTACTTTCGTGTCTAGATTAGTGACTTTGGATTCAATGTGCTATTCACCAAAGTAGATTGCCAAGTTTTTCGTCGTGACAATCATAACATGGTCTTTACGGTATTCGAGAGGTGACCTATACATTGTCGATTTCACTAAGAAAGCTCAACCTAGAACTTGCTTTATTGCTAAATCTGCTAAAGGTTGGCTTTGGCATAGAAGGCTTGGACATGTTGGTATGCGTAATCTAGATAAGCTAATCAAAGGTGATCACATTCTTGGTGTTAAAGATGTTTTCTTTGACAAAGATAGACTCTGTAGTGCATGTCAAGCAGGAAAACAAGTAGGTGGAAGTCATCCCGTGAAGAATATCATGACCACAAGGAGACCGCTTGAGCTTCTTCATATGGATCTCTTCGGTCCCAATGCTTACAAAAGCCTTGGTGGTAACTCCTTTGGTCTAGTTATTGTTGATGATTTTTCCAGATTTACGTGGGTATTTTTCCTAGATGACAAATCGCAGGTTCAGAAAATCTTCAAAACCTTTGCTAGAAAGGCCCAAAATCAATTTGAGGTGAAGATCAAGAAAGTTCGGAGCGACAATGGAACGGAGTTCAAGAACGCCCATGTGGACTCCTTTCTCGATGAGGAAGGATTCTACATGAGTTCTCGACTACATACACACCTCAACAAAATGGAGTTGTTGAGAGGAAGAACCGAGCGCTCATTGAGATGGCGAGAACGATGCTTGATGAATACAAGACACCAAACACTACGGGAGAAGCCGTCGAGACAGACTTGTCATGCTATCAACAGGCTTTATCTTCACAAGCTCCTCGGCAAGACTTCATACGAGCTCCTTACCGGTAACAAACCCCAAGTGGGATATTTTCGTGTCTTTGGTTCAAAATGCTATATCCTTGATAAGCATCGTCGGTCTAAATTTGCTCCTAAAACTCATGAAGGCTTTTTCCTCGGTTATGGATCAAACTCTCACACCTACCGTGTCTACAATAATTTCACCGAAAGGTTGAAGAGGCGGTAGATGTGAAGTTTGATGAATCTAATGGCTCATAAGTAGAGCAAATGCCTATTGATGTAGGAGACAAGGACCCATCGGAAGCCATTCAAGATTTATCCATTGGAAAGATTCGTCCCATGGAAGTGAAGGAGAGTACCTCATCTACATATGTGGAGCCCCCTACTTCACGGAGAGATGAACCTCAAGGCAACATGGAGGCCTCCACAAGTGGAACTCACCAAGATGAGGAAGTGCGACAAGAAGATCCACCACAACCTCCTTCTCCACCACCTCAAGACAACACCAACAACAATGATGAAGAAGAGGAAGATGAAGATGATGAGGAAGCTCAGCCACGACCACGACAAAAGCTATCCCGAGTTCGAGCAAGAGTCAAGAAGGACCATCCCGTGGAACAAATGATGAATGACATCGACTCCGGGAGAATCACTCGCTCTAAAACTCGTTTAGCTAACTTTTGTGAGCATTACTCATTTATTTCAGTCTTGAACCTATGAAGGTAGAAGAAGCGCTTGAAGACCGGATTGGGTGAGCGCTATGCACGAAGAGCTACACAATTTCGAGAGGAACAACGTTTGGACTTTGGTAGAGAAGCCCAATGATGACCAAAACGTCATTGGAACCAAATGGGTGTTTCGGAACAAGCAAGATGAAGATGGACAAGTCATCCGCAACAAGGCTCGTCTCGTAGCTCAAGGTTACACACAAGTCGAAGGTATGGACTATGGTGAGACCTATGCCCCCGTTGCTAGACTTGAGTCCATTCGCATTCTTCTTGCTTATGCCAACCACCATGACATTACTCTCTATCAAATGGACATTAAAAGTGCTTTCCTAAATGGTGAAATTGAGGAGGAAGTATTTGTGAAACAACCTCCGGATTTGTGAATCCTAAAAGCCTAATCATGTTTACAAATTGCACAAAGCTCTTTATGGTCTTAAACAAGCCCCTAGAGCTTGGTACAAATGCTTGACTAGCTTTCTTCTTGAAAAAGGATTTGAGATTGGTAAAATAGACTCAACGCTATTCACGAAAAGGGTTGATGGTGAACTATTTGTGTGCCAAATATATGTTGATGATATTATCTTTGGTTCAACTAACCCCCATTTTAGTGAGAAGTTTGGAAAGCTTATGTCGGAGAAGTATGAGATGTCCATGATGAGTGAACTCAAGTTCTTCCTCGGGTTGCAAATCAAGCAATCTAAGGAGGGTACTTTTGTCTCACAAACAAAGTACACTAAGGATATCTTCAAGAAGTTCAACATGCAAGAGAGCAAAGGTATGAGAACCCCCATGCCTACTAGTGGACATAATGACTTGACTAAAGATGGAGAACCTGTTGATCAGAAGGTTTATCGATCCATGATTGGTTCTCTACTATATCTCTGTGCTTCTCGTCCTGACATAATGTTGAGTGTATGCATGTGTGCTCGATATCAAGCAGCCCCTAAGGAATGTCATCTTAAAGCTGTTAAAAGAATTGTGAGATATTTGATACACACACCTAACTTTGGCATTTGGTATCCTAAGAGGGCCTCTTTCGATCTTGTTGGCTATTCCGACTCGGACTATGCCGGAGACAAGATTGATAGAAAGTCAACTTCGGGTACGTGTCAATTTCTCGGTCGATCCCTTGTATCTTGGTCATCCAAGAAACAAAATTCGGTATCATTATCTACTGCCGAAGCAGAATATATTGCTGCTGGTTCGTGTTGTGCTCAGTTGCTATGGATGACACAAACGCTTAAGGATTATGGGATACATGCAAGACATGTTCCTTTACTGTGTGACAATGAGAGTGCAATTAAGATTGGACACAATCCCGTGCAACACTCTCGCACGAAACACATTGAAGTTCGTCACCATTTTATTCGTGATCACATTGCTAAGGGTGACATTGATCTTAAGCATGTTACGTCTTGACAAACAGCTTGCGAGATATCTTTACAAAACCACTTGATGAGAAAGTGTTTTGTCGCTTAAGGAGTGAGTTGAACATCATTGATGCTTCAAACTTGGAGTGAAAACTCCATTGATGCATGCAAGGCATGAGCCTAATTGACTAATCCTTGATATTTCTCTTATGATGATGATCATATGTCTTGGACACATTTGCCCCCTTGTATTGCATCTAACTCCTTGCAGGTACTTGGATGGACTATATTCAACAAGATTATCACACACACTCAAATCATGAGTAATCTTGTCATTGACCAAGTATCTAGCTCTTTGGGATGTTGAGTTCAAGGAACAAAATTCCACATATCCTTTTTGACACCTTATACGTCTAGTACTTCACTCTTGTCATCTTGGATATTCTTGAGTATTTCCTTGCTTGCCTAACCCATGTAGGAAGATGAACTATACAATTGGAAATGGTGCTCCAACTTCACATTCTATGAGCATCTACATCAAGTTCATCCACATGAGCACAAGCAACAACAAGCCCAAGGTATGTTTTTCACATCTTGAAGAAGCTTTGCTCAAAGTCATGAGTACAAGCAGCTTCAAAAGATGTGATCACATCAAATGCTTAATCGAAAAATGGCAACCCCATTTTGAGCTTAAACGATGAGTATGACCTATGATCAAATGTTCTCATTTGACTCCTAAGTCAATATACTCAAACATAGGTGACCTAGTCACCGACCCCTGTCTAGATGAAGTACATATGTTTTGGAGTTTCTCTGCTTTTCTCATTGAGTTTTCTTGCATATTTTCAAAAAAAAAAACTTCATCTAGCAATCCTTTCATTTCTGTTTCTTCTGTTCTTGTGTATATCTTTTTGGCTCTGATCAATTCCCTGAAAATCATTTACAAATTCATTGCAAATCTTTTGAAACATTCCTTGCAAAGTGAGCTGAATTATTTCTACATTTCCTTGGAATTAAACTCGGCGTTACCGACTTAAAACCTTCGGTCTGACCGAAAAAGGATCTGCCCTAAGTCTCTGACTTTCGGACTCACCGATCCATATCAATTCGGTGTCACCGATTTACATTCACCAGGATATCATCTTCTGCAGTTCCACTAAATGATTTATTCTGCATACTTAATTTGCTCAGTTGTGATTCTTAAGGATCCCACTTCTTTCCTTCCATCTTTCCTGCCCTTCCTGGTTTACTGTCCTTTTCGGCACTTGATGTCAAAGGGGGAGAAGATTTAGGGGGAGCTTAGGGGGAGATTGGAGGATAAGGGGAGAAAAGAAAATTTAAAGGAAGAAAAACAATCTTACCTTAAGGGGGAGAGGATCACATCAAAGCTTTGCTATATTTCACTGTGATAATACATTTGGCATTATTCTCTTGATTTTTGCTTCTCTTGCTCTCACAATTGGTATCTTATGAAAAGCACAATTGGTATCTTATGAAAAGCAAAATCTCTCAGAGCTCATTGAAAATCTTTTAGTCTTGGGAGACATGTTGGCTGATTCAAGCTAGTGCTCAACATGAGACACTCTTTATACATGTCATCCCTGGCTTGGTACTCTTGATGTTCTTGCTGTTGGATGAAGGAATACTCTTGTGTTATCTAACCTTATTTTCCCAAGTTTATTTCTTCAGGTACAATACCAAGGAACTCCAAGGTAAGTATATGCATCTTGCAGAATGTGCATGATGGTGACTTGCTTGTGAATACTTGTTTGCAAGAAATCACCATGCACATATGCATCATCACTCATTTATCCTCATCTGCTCTGATGCATATAGCCAAGCTACATGTAGCACATCTTGCTTTTCTCTCATGTGTGCTTGTGGTAGTCCAAAACCAAAATCTAAAATCTTGCACACTTGTAGGGGGAGCCTGTGTACTACATGTTTGTCAAAGCTTTAATGATAATCCTGTCTTTCTTTTAGTAAGCTTTGATATCTTATTTTGTGTGTTGCCATCAATTACCAAAAAGGGGGAGATTGAAAGCACATTTGCTCCCTAGGTGGTTTTGGTAATTAATGACAACATACTTTGTGGTTGGACTAATGCTTTCATCAAGTATGTTTCAGGAAAGTCAATCACTCTGGCATGGCAAAAGGACTAGAAAGGTGGACCCCTAGGATGCTAAGGAAAGGATTGGCAAAAGCTCAAGACTCCATTTGTTTTAGTGATCCAAGATCACATTGAGTCCATAGGAAAGCCAATACTATTAAAAGGGGATGAGGTTATGATGATGATCTGGTTGCTCAAAGTGCTTAGTGATTTATCTCTCAAACTATCAGCAATCTTTCATCCCAACATAAACCCATAAGTAATCTCGGTCCCACCGATTCCATAAACTCAGTCACACCGAGATGAACCACCTCAGCCATATAGCCAAACCCTAATAATTTCGGATTTTCCGATTCCAAACTCGGTCTTACCGAAATTGGTGTTGCCAAGCTTCTGTAACCTTCTGTACTCAAATCGGTGTCACCGAGATGAGAAAGTCGGTCCCACCGAGATTGGCAAACCCTAGACTTTGGAAGAATCGGACTAACCGAGATTGTATTTTCGGTCCCACCGAAAATCCCAACGTTCACAAGATTTGAACTTTCGGTCTCACCGAGTTGTCAACTTCGGTCTGACCGAGATTGGTCAAATGTGTGTAGCAGTTGGATTTTGTGTGGAGGCTATAAATACCCTCCACCTCCTCTTCATTCGTGGAGAGAGCCATCGAAACAACTACCACTCCTACCTTACATTTCGAGAAGAAAACTACCTACCCTTGTGTTGAGATCAAGTTGCTCCACTCCCACCATATGAAACTTGATTTCTAGCCTTCCCAAGTTGCTTTCCACTCAATCCTTTCTTCCACCACAGCCAAATCGGTGAGGAGAGTTGAGTGTTGGGGAGATTATCATTTGAAGCACAAGAGCAAGGAGTTCATCATCACCAACACCATCTATTACCTTTTGGAGGTGGTGCCTCCTAGATTGGTTAGGTGTCGCTTGGGAGCCTCCGTCAAGATGTGGAGTTGAACCAAGAAGTTTGTAAGGGCAAGGAGATCGCCTACTTCGTGAAGATCTACCCCGAGTAAGGCTAGTCCTCCGTGGACGTAAGCCATGATGGCATAGACAAGGTTGCTTCTTCGTGGACCCTTCGTGGGTGGAGCCCTCCGTGGACTCTCGCAGCCGTTACCCTCCGTGGGTTGAAGTCTCCATCAACGTGGATTGACGATAGCACCACCTATCGGAACCACGAGAAAAATCTCCGTGTCTCCAAATTGCGTTTGCTCTTCACAATCTCTCCCTTACTACTTGTGCAATTTACTTTCCGCTGCCCATACTCTAGAATTGCATGTGTGGTATGTTGCTCGACTTGTTTGCATAATGCTTGACTTGATCTTCATTGTGAACTTGCTAAAAACTTGTTCTAATCAAAAGGCATAAACTTTTATCGTGTCGAGTTGTCTAATCACCCCCCCCCTCTAGACACTCTTGCCTTCAACGATCCTACAGGATATCGTTATTTTCTCACCTTCACAGATGACTTAAGCAGATATGGGTATATCTACTTAATGAAACATAAGTCTGAAACATTTGAAAAGTTCAAAGAATTTCAGAGTGAAGTTGAAAATCATCGTAATAAGAAAATTAAATTTCTACGATCTGATCGTGGAGGTGAATATTTGAGTTACGAGTTTGGTCTACATTTGAAACAATGCGGAATAGTTTCGCAACTCACGCCACCCGGAACACCACAGCGTAATGGTGTGTCCGAACGTCGTAATCGCACTTTACTAGATATGGTGCGATCTATGATGTCTCTTACAGATTTACCGCTATCGTTTTGGGGTTATGCTCTTGAGACGGCCGCATTCACCTGAATAGAACACCATCAAAATCCGTTGAGACGACACCTTATGAACTATGGTTTAGCAAGAAACCAAAGTTGTCGTTTCTTAAAGTTTGGGGATGCGATGCTTATGTGAAAAAGCTTCAACCTGATAAGCTCGAACCCAAATCGGAGAAATGTGTCTTCATAGGATACCCAAAGGAAACATTTGGGTACACCTTCTATCACAGATCCGAAGGCAAGACATTTGTTGCAAAGAATGGATCCTTTCTAGAGAAGGAGTTTCTCTCGAAAGAAGTGAGTGGGAGGAAAGTAGAACTTGATGAGGTATTTGTACCTTCTCCCTTACTTGAAAGTAGTTTGTCGCAGAAACCGGTTTCTGAGACATCTACACCAAATAGTGAGGAAGTTGATGATGTTGATCATGAAACTTCAGATCAAGTTACTCTGAGAACCTCGTAGATCAACCAGAGTAAGATCCGCACGAGTGGTGCGGTAATCCTGTTCGGAAGTCATGCTACTAGATCATGATGAACCTACGAACTATGAAGAAGCGATGGTGAGCCCAGATTCGCAAAATGGCTTGAGGCCATGAAATGCGAGATGGGATCCATGTATGAAAACAAAGTATGGACTTTGGTTGACTTGCCCGAGGGTCGGCAAGCAATAGAGAACAAGTGGATCTTCAAGAAGAAGACCGACGACGGTAATATTGTTGTCTACAAAGCTCGACTTGTCGCAAAGGGTTTTCGACAAGTTCAAGGGATTGACTACGATGAGACCTTCTCACCCGTAGCGATGCTTAAGTCTGTCCGAATCATGTTAGCAATTGCGCATTTTATGATTATGAAATTTGGCAAATGGATGTAAAGACCGCATTCTGAATGGATTTACGGAAGAAGAGTTGTATATGATGCAACGAAGGTTTTATCGATCCAAAGGAGCTAACAAAGTATGCAAGCTCCAGCGATCCATTTATGGACTGGTGCAAGCATCTCGGAGTTGGAATAAGCGCTTTGATAGTGTGATCAAAGCATTTGGGTTCATCTGAGACTTTTGGAGAAGCTTTGTATTTACAAGAAAGTGAGTGGGAGCTCAGTAGCATTTACGATATTATATGTAGATGACATATTCTTGATCGGAAATGATATAGAATTCTGGATAGCATAAAGGGATACTTGAATAAGAGTTTTTCAATGAAAGACCTCGGTGAAGCTGCTTACATATTGGGCATCAAAATCTATAGAGATAGATCAAGATGCTTAATTGGACTTTCACAAAGCACATACCTTGACAAAATTTTGAAGAAGTTCAAAATGGATCAAGCAAAGAAAGGGTTCTTGCACGTGTTACAAGGTGTGAAGTTGAGTAAGACTCAATGCCCGACCACCTGCAGAAGATAGAGAGAAAATGAAAGATGTTCCTATGCTTCAGCCATAGGCTCTATCATGTATGCAATCTTGTGTACCGGACTGATGTGTGCCT
Organism: Aegilops speltoides; assembly: GCA_021437245.1. Classification (NCBI taxonomy): domain Eukaryota; kingdom Viridiplantae; phylum Streptophyta; class Magnoliopsida; order Poales; family Poaceae; genus Aegilops; species Aegilops speltoides. The sequence goes on along the minus strand of CM038146.1, from coordinate 349,449,107 downwards.
TGCTATAAGCTTAGCAGGAAGGTACCAAAGTAATCCAGAGTGGATCATTGGACAGCGGTCAAGAACATCTGAAATACGAAAAGGGCTAAGGATATGTTTCTCGTATATGGAGGTGACAAAGAGCTCATAAATGGCAGTTACGTTGATGCAAGCTTTGACATCGATCCGGACGATTCTAAATCGCAGACCGGATCGTATTTACACTAAGCGGAGGAGCTGTCGGTTGGTGCAGTTCCAAACAAAGCGTCGTAGTGGGATCTACATGTGAAGCGGAGTACATAGCAGCTTCAGAAGCAGCTAATGAAGGAGTCTGGATGAAGGAGTTTATATCCGATCTAGGTGTCATACCTAGTGCATCGGGTCCAATGAAAATCTTCGTGACAATCTTGGAGCAATTGCCTTAGCAAAGGAATCCATATTTCACAAGAGGACCAAGCACATCAAGAGACGCTTCAATTCCATCCGGATTTAGTCGGTGGGAGACATAGAGATTTGCAAGATACATACGGATCTGAATGTAGCGCAACCCGTTGACTAAGCCTCTTCCACGAGCAAAACATGATCAACACCAAGACTCCATGGGTGTTAGAATCATTACTATGTAATCTAGATTATTGACTCTAGTGCAAGTGGGAGATGAAGGAAATATGCCCTAGAGGCAATAATAAAGTTATTATTTATTTCCTTATTTCATGATAAATGTTTATCATTCATGCTAGAATTGTATTAACCGGAAACATGATACATGTGTGAATGCATAGACAAGCAGAGTGTCACTAGTATGCCTCTACTAGACTAGCTTGTTAATCAAAGATGGTTATGTTTCCTAACCATGAACAAAGAGTTGTTATTTGATTAACAAGGTCACATCATTAGTTGAATGATCGATTGACATGACCCATTCCATTAGCTTAGCACACGATCGTTTAGTATGTTGCTACTGCTTTTATCCATGACTTATACATGTTCCTATAACTATGAGATTATGCAACTCCGCCACGGAGGAACACTTTGGTACTACCAAACGTCTGGCGAATCGGGTGATTGTAAAGGAGTACTACAGGTGTCTCCAAAGGCAGATGTTGGGTTGGCGTATTTCGAGATTAGGTTTTGTCACTCTGATTGTCGGAGAGGTATCTCTGGGCCCTCTCGGTAATACTGTAACACCCCAAAAATTTAACTAGGTTTTAGTTATTAAAATTTTGCCAAGAGTTTAAAATTTTTGCCTGCAAGAATATATCTGTTGATTTCAAAACTTTTTCTTTTAATATTAAGGAGTTTTTCCCAAGTAGATCTTTCCAAAACATATTGGACCTATTTTCTCTCTCATTTAAAAACATCTTTCAATCAGGAGATCTATTTATTAAATTATTTCACTCTGAGCTTTATTTCTTAAAATGACTTTTTTAAAGTTTTGGAGCTCTTTTTGAACTACAACCATTTGATAGATTTGTCTAAAAATCCCACCAAAATTTGGAGATGTCATGTGATGTTTTTAAATCACTTTTATACAAAAATATCTTTTATTCTTGAAATATTTTGAGCTCTACACCCAACTTTCTTCTCTGGTCCAGAGAGCAATTTTGCACTACAACCTATTTAAATATCTCTTTAAAACTTCTACCAAAATTTGGGGAGGTCAGTAGGAGCATATTATTCCACTTTGTGCAAAAACCCATTTAAGTTCTTTGAAATTTTTGAGTGAATCAACCTCTTTTCCTTTCTGGTCCAATTTGAAGATTTGTACAGCAACCACCATTTTAGTTGATCCTACATCCATGATTCCTTTTTCTACTGGTAGTCCCCCTTGCCAAACCCTTAAGTCCAGGAGAGTGGACCCATTGGATGATTCTAAGTGCTTGCAACAATGCCATTTGCTTTACATCGAATCGAGTTTTGCAAAACTTGCACTAGCAAGTTTCTCCTTTCTGCAAACTAACTTCACCACCCTCTCATTCATCCACAGAGACACTAGTATGGAAGATTTGGCCCCTCCAAGAATAGCCTAGGTGCCTTTGGCATTTTGTCGAACACCTAGAATGCATGGACTGAATTGGCATGATCTCAAGTCTACACTATGAACTTGGCCACCTGACCAAACCACCTTGTCCATTGAGTCTCCCTCTATCTATAACCTAGTCCTGTGGCTTGCCACCCTCACCTGCGACCTGTAGCATGCCATGGCATTTCGCCGAGCACCTTCAGTGTGTGCTCTGGCGCGCCAGAGCTGCGTTTTGCGTCACGCTTTCGGGCGCCAGCGTCACGCCCCGGCCCTTACTCGCCTACAGAGCCGCTCCCCCGACCTCATCCGCTCCCAGCAACGCGCCAAGCCACCCTGGCATGCCTACAGCGCCGCCGACAGAGCCTTTTGGCGGCGGCGGCGCGCATGGCGCGCCTCTGCCATGATCGGCGCCGCCAAGCCACCTCGGCTTGCCACAGCCCTAGCACAGCCCGAGCTCATCCGCAAGGGCGCCGCCTAGCCTCGTCGCCGCCACGGCGCGCTGCTGACTTCTGAAAGACGGTCACCGACAAGCTTATCCACGGCCGCCGCGGAACCGCCTTGCCTCGCCTATATAAGGGACCCCGAGCCCCTCTGAGCACGCACGCAACCTCAGTCCACCTCCCTAGTCTCCCCATGGCAGCCAATCAACCTGAGGAGGTCGCCTCCCTCATCTCCGGCAACTCCTGCCGCCGCCACTGCCTCGTTCATTCCGGCGCCACCAGGGCCTATCCCTCTCCGTTCTCTTCGCCAAGAACTTCCCCTTCCTCTCGCGAGCGCAACCCCTCGATCAATTTTGGCAGGAGACCACCGCAGCCCAAAAAGCACTCCGTCACCGAAGCTCCCTCCGCCGCGGAGCTCGCCGCCGACGAACCCCTCCGTCCCCGCCGGCCAGTCGACCACCGGGAGGACCGCCTAGGAGAGGTGGATCCATCCCTGGCCCCGGATGCCCTCGAGGAGCCTCCCTTCGCCGGCGACGATCGCCGGAGCCCCCGCTCCGCTCGGGACAGAGGAAGGAGAGGGAGGACGACTAGTCAAACCTGACTAGTGGGCCACCTAGGACCCACTGTCAGTGACCCACTCCGCTGGTCCACGTGGTTAAGTGAAAGCGTAAAATCCCAAGTACGTAACCCTACTTAGAAAGCGTATTTCTGCCGAAACGTTTTTCTTTTTCTGTTTTATTTAAAAAACCAGATTTGACCAGAACTTTGACTGGTTATATCTTTTTAAATACAACTCCAAATAAAATGATTCTTTTTCCCACCTCTCTAAAATTTGATCTAGTTTATTTTAAGATTTATTTGAAAAAATTTCAAAACAACTTTTGGTGCTGTTTTATTTTGTGTGTTAATTCTTTATATTGCTAAAATAGGATTTTTGGAGAGAGGAGAAAGCATTCAAATGTTTTGGAGTGCACCCCACCTTTCCACACATTGAAGGCAAGCATTCTGAACCCCGGCATAATATTTTTGGTGTGTTCGTTGACACGTTTATAACACCACCTCATTTCGAAGGACTTGTTATTTCATGTGATATGATCATTTGCATGGATGCATATTGGTGATTTCCATGCTGTTGGAAATGAGTATACTTGTGATGGTAATCATCCTCATGTATCTTGCATGCATGCCGGAGAGGAATCCGGGAAAGCCTCTGCCTTGGGTAGGCGTGAGCTTGTCGCCGGTCTCCGTCGGGACGGGTATGTCCGGTATGGCATGGTAAGATATAATGAGTGTTGGTTGTATTGGTTGACATGTATTTGTTATACATGTCATGCAGGAAACTATAAACCTCTTGAGTCGACCATAGATCGAGTCTTGTGCCAGTAACCCCCATACTTGTTTCGTACTACCACTGTCTCTCACTGACAAATAGAGTGCAGTTCGAAGAAGTTGTCAACCTCTTTCTAGCACACACCGCTGAGAGAGGCCATGGTGGAAGATACCCGTTGTAGCTGGTAGGCGTGCCACCCGGTCCGGGGCATGGGTGTTTCGGTTGGGACCGAGAGGAGGCCACCCCTTAGAGCCTTGCGATATAAATTTGATCCCATGCTACGCGAGGTTGTAGCCTCCCACTTAGAGTTTGCTTAGCAGGTGTCGTGGGTGATTCCGGACACGTGTGAGTTAAGCTGGTGTGTGCAAGTTAGGTGTGTTTTCAACAAAAAGACCGTGGACGGAATTAGTCCCGATGGACTAAAGAAATCCGTTACTCGTGGGTAAAGAGTACACCCTCTGCAGAGATTAAAACCTATTCGAATAGCCGTGTCCATGGTTAAGGACTACGATGCAGGATGGGTCAAGTGTCGGTCTTAGTGTCGGTCTTGGAGGTGAAGGCGTTAACGTAGCTGGAACAACATGGAATGTGACTTGTGACTAATGATGATTATGATTATTATTATTGTTGATTAACCCGTGATATTATTGTTATTATTGAGTATCTCTAGGATGGTTCTACCTCCGGGATATTCACTATGATTGTTCATTTTAAAGCCCTTTATGCGGTGTCGCTCGGGCCGCCTCGTAACGTGGCATTTCTTTGTAAAGCCCTTTATGTTGTGTCGCTCGACGCCTCGACCGTGGCATTTCTTTTAAAGCCCTTTATGTGGTGTCGCTCGACGCCCGATCGTGGCATTTCTTTTAAAGCCCTTTATGCGGTGTCGCTCGACGCTCGACCGTGGCATTTCTTTTAAAAGCCCTTTATGTGGTGTCGCTCGACGCCCGATCGTGGCATTTCTTTTAAAGCCCTTTATGCGGTGTCGCTCGACGCCTTGACCGTGGCATTTCTTTTAAAGCCCTTTATGCGGTGTCGCCGACGCCTTCGATCGTGGCATTTATTTTAAAAGCCCTTTATGTGGTGTCGCTCAGACGCTTGATCGTGGCATTTATTTTAAAAGCCCTTTTTGTGGTGTCGCTCAGACGCCCGACTGTGGCATGCTTGTTATTTATTTCATAATTTTTAATACTTCCGTGACATTGCATATTCATACATCGAGTTATATTTATCTTTGTGGCAGCGTCATGAGCATAAAATATTGTCAGCACATCATTGTTATATTATACCTGTGTTCTAAATGTTTGCGAGTACATTCAAAGTACTCACTGGCTTGTCCCTGGCTATTGTCTTGGCCAGATTTTCTTGCACAGAGAGGAGCGGTGCGATGACAGCCCCGGAACCTAAGCAATGGAGATAGCAGCCTCGCGAAGATAGGAGTTAACCTGGTCAGCTGTTCCTGTGGGAATTGGAGTCCCATAGACACTGATGATCCACAAACCGCTTCCGCCATCAACCAGTAGAAACCTTTTGTTGTACTCACAGGCCAGAATGGTCTTGTACGACATATTTTGTATTTTGCTTGGAATTTCTGTATCAAGTTGGAGCCTCATCAGCTAACAGTAATCCTGGGGCTGATGAGCACGACGGTCTTTTCTGGAAATTTATTACCCGGAAAAACCGGTCGTGACAAATACACATCACTTAAGCCTTGCAAGCATTACAACTAATGAGTTAGCTGTGAGATTATGTATTACGGAACGAGTAAAGAGACTTGCCGGTAACGAGATTTAACTAGGTATTGGATACCGACGATCGAATCTCGGGCAAGTAACATACCGATGACAAAAGGAACAACGTATGTTGTTATGCGGTCTGACCGATAAAGATCTTCGTAGAATATGTAGGAACCAATATGGGCATCCTGGTCCCGCTATTGGTTATTGACCGAAGACGTGTCTCGGTCATGTCTACATTGTTCTCGAACCGTAGGGTCCGTGCGCTTAAGGTTTCGATGGCGGTTATATTATGAGTTTGTGTATTTTGATGTACCGAAGAAGTTGAGTCCGGATGTGATCACGGACATGACGAGGAGTCTCGAAATGGTCGAGACATAAAGATTGATATATTGGAAGCCTATATTTGGAGTTGAATGGTTAGGGTGAAATCGGGATTTTCTAGGAACACCGGGGTTACGGAACCCTCGGGGTTATTGGGCCTTAGTGGGCCATGAGGGAGAAGAGGAAGGGCCGGCCAGGGCAGGCTGCGCGCCCCTCCCCCCTAGTCCGAATAGGACAAGGAGAGGGGGGCGGCGCCCCCCTTCCCTCTTTCCCTCCCCCCAATCCTATTCCAACTAGGAAGGGGGAGTCCTACTCCCGGTGGGAGTAGGACTCCTCCGGCGCGCCTCCTCCTAGGGCCGGCCGCACCCCCCCTTGCTCCTTTATATACGGGGGCAGGGGGGCACCCTAGAACACACAAGTTGATCTACGGATCGTTCCTTAGCCGTGTGCGGTGCCCCCTCCACCATATTCCACCTCGGTCATATCGTCATAAAGCTTAGCGAAGCCTGCGCCGTAGAACATCAAGATCGTCCACCACGCCGTCGTCGACGAAACTCTCCCTCCTCGGCTCTCTTTGGATTGGAGCCCGAGGGCGTCATCGAGCTGTACGTGTGTCAAGAACTCGGGGGCGCTGGAGTAACGGCGCTAGGATCGGTTGGATCGCGAGGAGATCGTACGACTACTTCCTCTACGTTGTGATCGCTTCGCTTCGGGTCTCACGAGGGTACGTAGACAACACTCTCCCCTCTCGTTGCTATGCATCACCATGATCTTGCGTGTGCGTAGGAAATTTTTTGAAATTACTACGTTCCCCAACATCCCCCTCTATTCTGGCATTCTGCAGTTCAGTCCACAGATACAACCCTTTCATTTGATACCAATGCATACTTAGTATAGATCTGATGCTTGCGTGTACTTTGGATGAGTACTCACGGTTGCTTTGCTACCCCTTTTCCCTTCTTTCTTCTTTCCGGTTGATGCAACCAGATGGTGGATCCTTGAAGCCAGATGCCACCCCCGTCGACTACTACTACATGGAGACCGCCAACAACCAAGAGTAGTTAGGAGGTCCCAGGCAGGAGGCCTTGTCTCTTCGATCGTTGTTGCTTTTGTGCTAGCCTTCTTAAGGCATCCTTGTTTAACTTATGTCTGTACTCAGATATTGTTGCTTCCGCTGACTCTTGTGTATCAAGCTTGTATTCGAGCCCTCGAGGCCCCTGGCTTGTAATATAAAGCTTGTATTATTTTGATTTGTGTCTAGAGTTGTGTTGTGATATCTTCCCATGAGTCCCTGATCTTGATCGTACACATTTGCGTGTATGATTAGTGTACGATTGAATCGGGGGTGTCACAGTGATAGCCGCTGCGGAATGGGACGATGTCGAAGATCAGGTCTTCGCTCTGGAAGTTATCCGGTGAGCCGAAGACGACTTCCAGCGTTATGGATCCTGTGCAACAGGCCTCTACGTCGGGTATTACCCCTTTAAAGGTGGTTTTAGCGGGCTTGATTCTTGATGGATCAATGCCCATTTTACAGAGGATAACCTGATAAAGCAGATTGAGACTGTTGCCGCCGTCCATAAGGACTCCCGTGAGGTGGAATCCGTCAATAATTGGATTGAGGACCAATGCAGCCGAACCTCCATGATGGATACTGGTCGGATGGTCTCTGCGATGAAAAGTGATCGGACAGGCTGACCATGGGTTAAATTTTGGGGTAACTGGCTCGATGGAGTAGACGTCCCTTAAAGCGCGCTTGCGCTCCCTCTTAGGGATCATGTTCACCGTTTTAACCTCGGGGGGGAATTTCTTCTGGCCCCCTGTGTTCGGCGGGCGAGGATCTTCATCATCGTCCTCGCTGGGCGGCCCTTTCTCCTTGTGTTCGCCATTGAGCTTGTCGGACTGTTTAAAGACGCAACAATTTCTGTTGGTATGATTGGAAGGCTTGTCAGGGGTGCCATGAATCTGGCAAGGCCTATCAAGTATTCTTTCCAGACTAGATGGACCATCTATGTTTCCTTTGAATGGCTTCTTCCATTGGTCGGTTTTAGAGCCACTGAATCCGGCGTTGACCGTCGTGTATTCGGTATCTGCGTTATTACTTCGACGCTTGTGCTTGTTGCGTAGTGGCTTGCAATTGCCATCCCTGGCTTCGGAAGTGCCAGGGTCGCTGGTGCTATTCCTTCTACGAGCTAGTCAGCTATCTTCTCCTGTGCAAAAGCCGGTAATAAGTGCGGTAAGGGCTGTCATGGACTTCGGCTTTTCTTTGACGAGGTGTCGGGCGAGCCACTAGTCTCGGACGCTGTGTGAAGGCCGCCAGGGCTTCGGCGTCCGGACAATCCACAATTTGGTTCTGTTTAATCAAGAACCTAGTCCAAAGTTTCCGAGCTGATTCTCCGGGTTGCTGGACTATGAGACTAAGGTCATCGGCGTCTAGAGGCCGAACATAGGTACTTTGGAAGTTGTCTCTAAAGGCATCCTCCAAGTCTTCCCAGCTGCCAATAGAATTTTCTGGGAGGCTGTTTAACCAGTGTCGTGTTGGTCCCTTTAATTTGAGCGGGAGGTATTTGATGGCATGGAGATCATCACCGCGGGGCATGTGGATATGGAGAAGAAAATCTTCGATCCATAATGCGGGATCCGTCGTACCATCGTATGATTCAATGTTCACGGGTTTAAACCCTTCTGGGAACTGGTGCTCAATCACCTCATCGGTGAAGCATAAGGGGTGTGCAGCGCCTCTGTATCGAGCGATATCGCGGCACAGTTCAGATGAAGTTCGTATGCGGTTTTCGGCCCGGGTGAGATTGTGCCTGTCACGCCAGGCCTGATGGTCGTCCTCTCGCGTTGGAGCACATCCCCTCGATCCATAGATTGATCTTGTCTAACCGGCTCTATTCTCCAGGTCCTTGTGTAGGTCATAGGTATAGCCCGGGGCCGTTGTCTCCTTGCCTCAGCGGTGGGGTGGCGCGGGCTGGTGTTCAGCATAAGTAGCCGGTCAGTCCCATCCCAGCAGCTTTATTCTTTGGCGGTATTGGCTCAAGGGCCTTGTCGGTGTCAAAACCGGCGGATCTCGGGTAGGGGGTCCCGAACTGTGCGTCTAGGCGGATGGTAACAGGAGACGAGGGACACGATGTTTTTACCTGTGTTGGGCCCTCTCGATGGAGGTAAAACCCACGTCTGCTTGGTTAATATTGATGATATGGGTAGTACAAGAGTGGATCTACCACGAGATCAAGGAGGCTAAACCCTAAAGCTAGCCTATGGTATGATTGTTGTAATGTATGTTGTCCTACGGACTAAAGCCCTCCGGTTTATATAGACACCGGAGGAGGCTAGGTTATTACAGAGTCGGTTACAATGATAGGAAATCTACATATCCGTATCGCCAAGCTTGCCTTCCACGCCAAGGAAAGTCCCATCCGGACACGGACGGAGTCTTCCATCTTGTATCTTCGTAGTCTTGGAGTCCGCGGACGATGATAGTCCGCTGTCCGGACACCCCTAATCCAGACTCCCTCGGTAGCCCTGAACCGGGCTTCAATGACGATAAGTCCGGCGCGCATAATGTTCGGCATTGCAAGGCGGGTTCCTCCTTGAATAATCCAGAGGAGATCATGAACACCGGGATAGTGTCCGCTCGCAAAATAAATTCCACATTCCACCGTAGAGAGAATAAAATGTACACTAGTCCAATCTGGCGGCGTATTATGCGGCATGACATCACACCGCTACCAGGTTTTTACTTGAACCGTTTTTATTACACCACCTCAAAGACGTTTAGCGGCGGTTTTTGGCACGTCTTGTCGAGCGAGATCGTGTTCCCTTATTCCGGATTCTCATCAATACGGACGGGTAACCCAACCGTGCCATTGATGGTGGCGCTTGGGAGATAGCGAGTTTTACCGGGCGGTGGGGACTTACGGTTTTAAATCGCCTATATATAAGGGATAAGGATTTACCTTCTCACCTACGCCTTCTTCCTCCTTTGCTTGTCCATCTCCTGCGCACCCAAGCTCCAACGCTCGAGCTCGCGTGTCTCGCCTCGACCTTCTCCGAATATGTCCGGAGCGGGAGGCAAATGGTTGGCCTCCTCCGTTAAGGAGGAGCATATCACCAAGCTGCGCAGCGCCGGATACCTCTCTGGCGATATCGCGCATCGGCTGCCCGACGAGGGGCAGCTCATCCCTACCCCTGGGCCCCATGAGAGGGTCGTCTTCCTTCCCCACTTCCTCCGTGGACTGGGCTTTCCACTCCACCCATTCGTCCGGGGCTCATGTTTTACTACGGCCCGATTTCCACGATCTGGCGCGAACCTCATCCTCAACATCTCGGCGTTTATCGTCGTGTGCGAGGCCTTCCTCTGCATCCGGCCCCACTTCGGCCTGTGGCTCAAGACCTTCAACGTCAAGCCGAAGGTTGTGAAGGGCATGCAAGTGGAGTGCGGAGGCGCCATGTTGGGTAAGTTGCCCAACGTCCTTTGGCTCGAAGGGGCCTTCGTGGACTCCGTCAAGGGGTGGCATCGGGGTGGTTCTACATCACCGAGCCGCGCAAGCCCACATGGGCGGCGGCCCCCGAGTTTAGATCTGGCGTCCCCACGCAGCTCACCTCCTGGAAAGAGAAGGGCTTGCTGTGGGGCAATCCGAAGGAGCTGACAGGACTCCGAGCCTGCATCCAGAAGCTGGTTAGCGGCAAGCTCAGGCTCGTCGACGTGGTCCAAGTCATGCTCATCCGCCGGATCCTCCCATGCCAGGAACGGGCATTCAATCTGTGGGAGTTCAATCCGGAACAGCACCAGGCGCTAAGCGGGCTCTTCGATACGACATACGAAGGCGCCTGGAGGGTGCTGTTTAAGGGCGCCGAAGCCCCCGCATCCGCGACAGAAGATCACGGATTCCGCTCGCAGCATCCGGCTGACGAGGTAAGTGATTCAACCCCTTTACGGGACACTTGTGGTAATCAAATTAATTCTAGAGGGGTTTCATTCTTTCTTTTCCTTTGACAGGAATGGATGGAGAAGGCCAAGCGACTTATCAGCCCGGCTCCCATGCCAGAAGACCCAGTGAATGCACGCTTGGCAGGTTGCTGGTTCGGCACCGCACGTGGTGCCAAGAAGAAGGCCAAGAAGGTGGGCGGGGACCGAAAGAGTTCCAGAATCAGGCGTCCGACGACGAGGCGGACTCCTCCCAAGACGAGGAGGAGGAAGAGGACTCTCTCCGGAGGAGGGAGAAGAAGAGGAAGGCTTCCCCAATGGGGAGGCCGAATGGTCAAGAGGGGAGAACTATTCCCGGACAGTTTCGCCAACACCATCGTTGGCGAGGAGGATGGCCTTCAAGGGCGGGCGTCCGCAAGATCGTAAATATCCGGATCCTTTATATGCAATTTCTTTCGTGTCGCGTAGTGTCCTTAATGCCGCATTCTGTCCGTAGTCCGGTCGATGACAATCTCCCCGCTTCATCGAGCGGGTCATTGGCCCCGTCGGATGTGGATTCACTTCCGACTGCCTCTACCCCACGCGCCGACGAGGACGCCGAGGTGGGATCGAGAGGGACCCATCGGGAGGAGGCTCGGAGGCTCCGTCGCAGCAACCTCCGGACTTTGCGCCGGACTCTACATCGAACTGCGGTGGTTCAGAGTCCGCAAGTGGCCCTTCGAAAGAAGGGCAAGACCGTGACACCGGCGGCCTCCGCCCAACCGGAGGCGCGGTAACTTGTTGGAGGCGCTTAAAGGTGCTTCCATCGAGGAAGAACACCGCACTATCATGAGTGCGATGATTGAAGGTTCGGCTTCGCCAAGAGCGGGCTGACCGAAGCTCGCAGCGACCTTCTAACGAGCTTTGAGGTAAGAAGTTAAAATTATGTAATGCCCCGATGCTCGGTTTGGTGTTCGGAAAGAAAAGGCGGTGAGGATCTAACAAGATATCTGTGAGGTTGCTTAAAATATGTCAATATGGGTTTGCAGGCTGCGTTGCTGACCTATGCCGCACTAACGACGGAGGTCGATGTGCTGAAGCAGGATCTCGAGCGGTCCGAGCAAGAGCTCGGCCATGCCAAGAAGCAGCTCGAGGATAAAGAAGGTGAGTCACACCACTTTGAATAGATACCTTACAGAAAAGGATTTTGGTTGCAATAAAATTAACAAGGATAATATGGGTATTGCAGGGGCCACGAACAAGGTGGCAGCCCTGAAGGAGGCTGTGTCCACGGCGAGAAGCAGATCTTGACATGAGCGAGCGTAACGAGAAAAGTAGGAGGCGCGGGTGGCGGAAGTGCGGCAAGAGCTCCAGGCTCTCATGGAGAAGCATGAGAGTTTGGAGCGTGACTTCAAGACTCGAGAGTCCGAGCTTGCTTCGGCCCTCGAAAGTGCCAAGTCTGCCAAGGCCGAGGCCCATAAGGCCCTTCAGGAGGTTGAAGATGTAAAGAAGATAGCTGCGGGTAAGGCATTTTTCATGCAAAGCAGGCATGTTAATGTAAACTACCTGACACTTACCCGCATTCGGAGCTCTCCAGGGGTGTTTGCAGATCTGCGCAGAGTGCGTCCGATGCCGCCCGTATTTTATCGTGGCGAGGAGGGAGCTCGACGGAGAAGGTCTTCGGTCTTAGTACTGCTGAGGCCGGCCATCCGGTGTGCCCCAAGCTACCGGTGAAGCGGTGGTCGAACTCCAAGGTAGTGGGGAGGCCATGAAGGGCCTTATAGTGCAGGTGTGGCTTGAGCAGCCATGCACAGGAGCTACCGGCCTCGTCGGCGGCTGGTGGATGCTTGCCCACAGGTGGAGGTCATCAAGCGCTCACTTTGTATTGAAGGTGCTCGCTGGCCCTCGCCCGCACAAAGGTGCATTGGGGCAAGTTGGATGCGGAGAAGCTTCTCACGGACCCACCGCCCGGGCAAGGAGTATCGACGCCCAAATGTATTATAAGACTGTCTGAAGGAGCCAGCGATATTGCGGATGAGTGCCCCGTAAATGTAATCTTTGAGTAAACTTCGTTATGTATTATCCTTGCGCTGAAACTTTGTTCATGTGCGCATTAAGCAACGCTTGTTTAATTTAAAATATTACCTTACATGCGGCCGTTTATAAAATCGAGAGATGGCAAGTCGTTATTTCAGCCCCCAAGCCACGGGTCTTTGGGGTGTTGGGATAACCTTGGCGCTCTTGTTCCCATTTTGGGTCCATCTAGGAGGCGCTCAACACAGCGTAACAAGGCAACCGGACTTATAATGCTTGAACAATCTCACTTAGCCATAGAATTCTATAATTTTAAATTTAGTGAAGCCCCGGTATTCGGAAGGTCAATCCGGGCGCTATCCACGCTTCGTCGGACATTGTCCGAACTTCGCTCAAGCGGCGTGAGTCTTTAGGACCGAAAAACCTCTCGAACAGCGACAGTCTCTCGCCTTGTCATGCCGTCAGTTTTAGCTTTCTCATCGAGGCGCCGCCCGGCTCAACCGGGCGCAATCGCATGGTTCTCCCGTGCCACCTTAGCCGACGAACGGAACGTAAGGCACCAAAACGTGGAGCCGCAAACCCAACTATTGACCCAAGACATGATTCGGAGCCGATTCATATAATGCTATAAGTTTAGGGTGCCGCACTTGTGAAAGTGTTCGGACTTATCACACCATAATGCGGGGAACATAAGCCCCTGGTGTATTCGGCCGTACCAAAATATACGGGTGCAAGATGTCACGTAATGAACATATATATAAAAAGTAATGCAATTGCAGTTGAAAAAGTGTTGCGTTATTTATTAGAGAAATCCGCTATGAGTGCGGATGATACAAATAGTCTTGATAAGCAAGGGATTTGGACTAGTTAAACATGTCCCCCTCCAGGGGCGGGCTGCAGACTTGGTGTATATAATCGAATTTAATACTCGTAACTAAGACCACCTGAGTGTTCGTTGCAGCCTTCTTTCTTCCCTGGCTGTTGCATCATGAGTTCGGCAGGTTCACCGCCGGACAGGGCCTCTGGTTAACGGAGTCCTATGTACACAAAGAAGTAGAGTAAAAAAGAAAAGAAGGGGGGCACACTTGCGAGCCCCTGGTGTGGTTGAGCCGCACTCTGGGTCCATTGTGATCGTGCCCCTTCCCCTGCGCCCATGGTATCTCCAAAGCGTAATGATGTACGGAGGGTTGTCCTTGCAATCATGCGAGGCGGGGTTAGCCGCATTACTCGTGTGCTCGATCGCGCCAGTGGTCTTGGTTGGTCTTGCTTGGCGCGTTTTGTCAGATCCGACCGTTTAACGGCGGACTCGAGAATTGCCTTAAAAGGCTGTTCAGACTTACGCCGAGAGCCGTTGTATGTTCCTCCGTTCGGAGGAGAGTTCCGTATTCCGTTGACCGTGATGACTCCACGAGGGCTGGCATCTTCAGCTTGAGGTATGCATAATGCGGCACGCGTTGAATTTTACAAATGCGGTTCGTCCGAGCAGAGCGTGATAGCCGCCGCGAAACGGGACTATGTCAAGATTAACTCCTCGCTCGTAAATCGTCCGGGATCCGAAGACCACTTCAGTGTGATCGAGCTCTGCATATTGGCCTCCACACTGGTATGACACCTTTAAAGGTTGTCTTTGTAGGTTTAATCCTTGAGGGTCTATGCCCATTTTGCGACCGATATCCGATAAAGCAGGTTCAGCTACTACCGCCGTCCATCGGGACTCGTGAGGTGAAATCCATCGACGATTGGGTCTAAGACCAATGCGGCGAATCCGCCATGGCGTATGCTGGTCGGATGGTCTCTTCGATCGAAAGTGATCGGACAAGAGGACCATGGATTGAACTTCGGGGCGACTGGCTCCATCGCATAGACGTCCCTTAGTGCGCGCTTCCTCTCCCTCTTGGGTATATGGGTTGCGTAAATCATGTTCACCGTCCGCACTTGTGGGGGAAAACCCTTCTATCCTCTATTGTTCGGCGGTCGGGTCTCCTCCTCGTCATCGCTGTTTAGCCCCTTGTCATTGTTTTCGGTAATTAACTTGCCTGCCTGCTTGAACACCCAGCAATCTCTACTAGTGTGATTAGCTGGTTTTTCAGGGGTGCCATGTATCTGGCATAAGCGGTCGAGTATTCGGTCCAAGTTGGACAGACCCGGAGTGGTTCTTTTGAATGGCTTCTTCCGTTGACCGGTTTAGAGCCTCGGAATCCGCGCGATCGCCGTATCCTCCTTATCATCGCCGTTAACGCGGCGTTTGTTTTGTTTCGACGTGACTGCCGTTGTTGTCCTTAGTATCCGGACTGCCGAATTTTTACGGAGATTGTTGTCGCGAGCCAGCCACTATCCTCTCCGCAAAAGCGGGTCATTAATGATGTGAGGGCTGCCATGGATTTCGGCTTTTCCTGCCCCAGGTGCCGGGCTAGCCATTCGTCCCGGATGTTACGTTTGAAGGCTGCAAGGGCCTCTGCATCCGGACAGTCGACAATTTGCTTTTTCTTTGTCAAGAACCGTGTCCAGAATTGTCTGGCCGACTCGTCTGGCTGCTGAATAATGTGGCTTAGGTCATTGGCGTTTGGTGGTCGCACGTACGTGCCCTGGAAGTTATCGAGGAATGCGGCTTCCAGGTCTTCCCAACACCCAATTGACTCTGCGGGCAAGCTGTTGAGCCAATGCCGAGCTGGTCCTTTAAGCTTGAGTGGGAGGTACTTGATGGCGTGGAGATCGTCGCCGCGGGCCATATGGATGTGGAGAAGATAATCTTCGATCCAAACCGCGGGGTCTGTTGTGCCATCGTAGGATTCGATGTATTCGGGTTTAAACCCTTCAGGGATTTGGTGATCCATTACTTCGTCAGTGAAGCATAGCGGGTGTGCGGCGCCTCTGTATTGAGCAATATCATGACGTAGCTCAAGAGAGCGTTGTCTGCTGTGTTCGGCCCGGCCGGAGTTATTGTATCCGGCGCGACGATGTTCGTCATGGGTCGTGGGGCACCCACATGATCCGTAGATGGATCTGGATTGCCTTGCTTTATCCTCCAATATATCTCGCAAGTCCGGCGCGTTCCCTCTCGGCTTCGTACTTTTGGAGCGATGCCGGGGTACGGTCTTGGCTGGGGACCTGGATGCCTCTCTGTCACGACCACGGGGTGGTCGGTCAGCCGTATCGTGCGCTAGTGATGGAGGTATGTATGCTTCCTCCTTTGATCGGGGGAGCAGCTTGCGTCTTGGGTAGCTTTTGGAGGGGCGTTCGAGTTTATACTCTTCGGCCGCGAGGACCTCGGTCCATCGATCGGCCAGCAGATCCTGATCAGCTTGAAGCTGTTGCTGCTTTTTCTTTAGGCTGTTTGCTGTGGCGATAAGCCTGCGCTTGAAATGCTCTTGTTCGACGGGATCCTCGGGTACGACGAATTCGTCGTCGTTGAGGCTTGCTTCGTCTTCGGAGGGAGGCAAATAGTTATGATCCTCAACCTCTTAAATCGTCTGCCGCCCTCTCATGAGGGCTTGCTTCGCATCCTCTGCGCTGAGTCTTCTTTGGAGGGATTGTCTTCGGCACTCTCGGGGTATTATTATCTCCGTGCGGAATCTCCATTCTTCTTTGTGGCGGGATTTGGAGCGGCGCCCACGACGCCGGGTTTGGGCTGCTTCTTTAAAGAATCGCCCGCCGCTTCTTCGCCGTCCCGTCTTTTGGGGTGTCCACCATGTATATGTCATATGACGAGGTGGTCTTCAGTGCCGTAGGCGCTGGTTCTGTTAAATCTCGGCATCGTCGTCCATAGCGTCGATGTCATCGAGTCGTAGTCTCAGCATGTCGGTTAGATCGCCGACGGTGGCTACAAAGTGGGTGGTGGGTGGGCTCTGAATTTCTTCGTCGTCGTATTTCAACCATCCTCGCCATAGTCCGCCAGACTCTCCGATAACGAGAGATGCTTTAGCGAATTTAGGATGTCGCCAAAGGGTGAGTGCTGGAAGATGTCCGCGGCGGTGAATTCCATAACCGGCGCCCAATCCGAATTGATTGGTAGGGGCATGGGAGGTTCGGAGTCCGGCAAGGAGTACGGCACCTCGGAATCACGATTTTCGCGAGGGACAAGATTAACGTTCGGCTCCATCGCCGTGGAAGTTGAAGCCCCCGAGGTGGTGTCCATCCACCGATCCTCAATCTGGGTGATAGGCTCTGGACTAAAGGCCGAAGCGGATTCATGTGCGGCCACCAAGGCACTGTTCGGCGGCATAGCTAGATCATGCCCATCGTCACAGTGCGGTGTGCTTGGCTGTGGCTCGAGTCCGTCGAAGATCAAGTCTCCGAGGACATCGGCCGTGAAGTTTAGACTTCGAATCGACCGACGGCGGGCGTAGCTTCGATCTGCTCCGGATGGGCTGAATTGGCTGCCGCGCAGGCGGCCGCCGAACATGAAAATCTGTCCGGGGAGAAAAGTCTCATCCTGGACAGCATTGTTGGTTGAAGATGCCATCAGGCCTATCGGTGACGACACAGAGGAACTCTCAATGAAAGCACCAATGTCGGTGTCAAAACCGGCGGATCTCGGGTAGGGGGTCCCGGCTGTGCGTCTAGGCGGATGGTAACAGGAGACGAGGGACACGATGTTTTTACCTGTGTTGGGCCCTCTCGATGGAGGTAAAACCCACGCCCCTGCTTGGTTAATATTGATGATATGGGTAGTACAAGAGTGGATCTACCATGAGATCAAGGAGGCTAAACCCTAAAGCTAGCCTATGGTATGATTGTTGTAATGTATGTTGTCCTACGGACTAAAGCCCTCCGGTTTATATAGACACCGGATGAGGCTAGGGTTACACAGAGTCGGTTACAATGATAGGAAATCTACATATCCGTATCGCCAAGCTTGCCTTCCACGCCAAGGAAAGTCCCATCCGGACACGGGACGGAGTCTTCAATCTTGTATCTTCGTAGTCTTGGAGTCCGGCGGACGATGATAGTCCGGCTATCCGGACACCCCCTAATCCAGGACTCCCTCAGGCCTCGTCGTCGAATTGTGGTAGTAGCTTGCGCTTCGGGTAACTCTTAGTTGGGCGTTCGAGGCCGTATTCCTCGGCTACGAGGACATTAGTCTATCTATCCATGAGTAAATCCTGTTCATCTTGAAGCTGTTGCTGCTTCTTTTTCAGCTTTCTCGCAGTAGCGATTAGCCGCGCTTAAAGTGCTCTTGCTCGAGGGGTTCCTCAGGCACGATGAAGTCTTCGCCGCCGAGGCTCACATCCTCTTCAAAGATCGGTAGGTAATTACTATCCTCCGAGTCCTCGTTCCTGACCGGATCGTCGGGGTTAACTTGCCCTTCCTCCCAATCATCTTGTTCGGATGTTGGCTCGACAGGGGCTTCGGGGTCTTTGGCATTCTCCGGAGTATTATTGTCTCCGGTGCCGGTATCGCTGTCTTTTCCGCGACACGATTTTGCGCGGCATCGCTGACGTCGGCGCTTCGGGGGTGCTTCAGCAGGCTTGTCCTCAGTCGGATCCTTTCTGCCGTCGTCGTCACCCTATTTGGTGTGTCTACCATGTATACGTCATATGTGGAGGTGGCCGTCCAACGTTCGGTGAACGGAGGGTCCTGGCCTTGTTTGTCTTCGGCATCGTCGTCCATGCCGACGATGTCTTCGGAGGCGTAGTCCAGCATGTCGGTTAAATCTTCGACAATGCCTATGAAGTGGGTGGTGGCTGGGACGTAAAATTCCCTGCTCTCAGCCCCTAGTCCGGGTTGGGCATAATTCGGAAGCGGTTCCTCTGTAATGACAAGGGATCACATTAAGTCCAGAGCTTCGTTTAGAAGCGAGGTTTGGACAGGGAAACGAGAGTCCGCGGGGCAGACTGGGACGAGAGCCTCCTGGCCACGCCCGTTTAACGTGGACCTCGAGAGTCCGGATTTGAAGTCCGAGGGAGAGTCCGGCAATTTAGCAACAAGGGGAGCCCAGTTGGTCTTTGGGTTTGCTGATGACGCGGTCCCCTCCGGATCTCCGGTAGAAAATTCCATAACTGCAGACAGTCCGGCGGGCTCTAAACTCCCGTCTTCGGACCTGATAGTGTGCTCTGGATCTAAGGCCGGAGCGGCGGTTGGGGTCGCGAACCCTTCAAAGATCAAGTTTCCACGGATATCAGCAACATAGTTCAGATTTCCAAAACTGATCTGATGACCAGGGGCATAGCTGTCGATCTGCTCCAAGTGGCCAATCGAGTTGGCATGCAGTGCGAAGCCGCCGAATACGAAGATTTGGCCGGGGAGGAAAGTCTCCCCTGAAACAGCATTATTGTAGATGATCAAACGAGCCATCGAACCTTCTATGGACAGCACAGAGGAACTCTCATTGAAAGCACCAATGTCGGTGTCAAAACCGGCCGATCTCGGGTAGGGGGTCCCGAACTGTGCGTCTGAGGATCGAAGATAATAGGAGGCAGGGGACATGATGTTTACCCAGGTTCGGGCCCTCTTAACGGAGGTAATACCCTACTTCCTGCTTTATTGACTTTGATGGGTATAGGGGTTACAAGAGTTGATCTACCTCGAGATCGTAATGGCTAAACCCTAGATGTCTAGGCTGTATGATCGTGAGTCTTTCTACGGACTAAACCCTTCGGTTTATATAGACACCGGAGGGGCCTAGGGTTGTACATAGTCGGTTTATAGAGAAAGGAATCTTCATATCCGAACACCAAGCCTGCCATCCATGCAAAGGAGAGTCCCATCCGGACACGGGGGAAAGCCTTCTATCTTGTATCTTCACGGCCCACCAGTCCGGCCCATATCACATAGCCCGGACGCCCGAGGATCCCTAATCCAGGACTCCCTCAGTCCAATATTCCAACTGAAGATGTAAGTGCCCATTGCCATATGACCAATTCAAGTGCTTGCGGATTATGTGATGCACCAGATTCGTGGAGCCATTCATTGGTGGAGTGCACCGTGGCTAGTGTACGTGGGCACTGGTGGATGATGAAGTTGCTCAACACCTTATTGCAACGACAAACCCAAATGCACGACACTGGCTGTTCTCGTTGACGGAGTCTCTTCCACACATGCAATTCACACGAGTAGCGGTCACTGTTTGGGTCAGCTGGTCATGGAGGGGTAAAGCTATTCACCAAGGAATTTTTCAAAGGCCGCAAGCCACTCATATTTTCATTGTCAAAGTATATAAGAGAGTTGGAGATTCTGAAGGAGTCTAGGCCGATGCAAAACATTGGAACTGGAGCAGTGCCAAGAGGTTTTAAAAGACAGATGGCGCCACCGGCCGGCTATACCAAAATCCACGTGGACGCCAGGGTGTCAACGGCATCAAGGGGTGGCATGGCGGAAGCGGTTTGCCGAGATGATCAAGGGAATCATATGGGGAGCTCGGTATTGGTTGTGTCTGGACTCCAAGACCCGGCGACTCTAGAGGCTATTACCTGCAAGGAAGGGTTGGCGTCGGCAGAAGATTTGCTCGTGCAAAATTTAGTGGTGGCCTCAGATTTCAAACAGGTGGTAGGAGACATCCACAAGGGCAATCGCGGAAGATACGGTACTATTGTTAGTGAGATTCTGTGAGATTCTTCAGAGAGCTGCTAGTTTTACTTTTCATTTTATGTTTGAAAGTCGAAATTCGAATAGCGAAGCTCATAGTCTAGCCAAGTTTGCTCGTTCTTTAGGTCAGGGGCGTCATGTGTAGCTTGGTCAGCCCATGATTTGAGATGTATTTCTGGCTTACGATGAATATAAAACTTGGTTACCCCTCAAAAATGAAATAAAAACTGGAACCAACATGTTCTAAAAAAAACTGGGCCGGTCCTTTACAAAAAACAGCAGCAGGTCTCCAACAGTCGTAGCAGGGCGGCACGACGGGAAATCGCCGAGCTCTAGCTATGCTTACGCATCTGCAGGCTACACTGATCGATCACAAATCATCTGCATCGCACTCTGGACGGAGATGGTCCCGGAGCACAGCAAGCACATCGGCGCAGCTGACGACTCCGACTAGAGCGCCGCTGAGCTCATCGACGACCCAAACATGGCCGACTCGGTGCGCGAGCGCTTGGGCCATGACGGCGACCAGCGAACTCTCAGCATGACACGCCGCCACGTCCTCCGTCGACCGCCACCGGAAGCTTCCCGACGACATCTTCCTCGCGCGTCTCGCAGGCGCCAATGGCAAGCACTCCTCGTCAGATGACGTTGATGACGAGGACAGAGGTGCAACGTCCGTTTTGTAGGCGGCATCCATGAGGTCGCACATGGCATGAAGCCCTTTGTCCGTGAGCTCGGCTCTGATGGAGCGGAGCAGGAACTCGGGCGGCGAGAAGTAGCAGTCGATGTACGTCATGGCGTCGCCGGCGGAGAGCGCGGCGAAGGCGGCGGACACGGACTCGACGTCGTCGCACGAGCCGAGCACGCCCGGGCAGATCTCTCCGACGAGCGCGTCGTCGTCCGCGACGACGGCCACGGCGGTGCCTTGCCCGATGGACCTCCGCAGGAGAGGGATGGCGTCGAGCGCGTCGTCGTCGACGTGGACGGCGTGCGCGTCGTCCCGGCGCACGAGGCCGAGGGAGGCCACGGAGAGCGCGGCGACCGGGGCGAAGAGAGAGATGGAGCCGAAGAGGTGCCGGACGATGTCTTGCTGCGTCAGCACGCAGTAGCCGGCGGAGGCGTGGTGGTGCTTCTTTCGGGCCCGGGCGTGGAGCGGGACGACCAGGCTGTGCGAGTTGTTGGCCAGCAGCGCGTCGATGGCGTCGAGCAGGCTGCAAAAGTTGGACCGAACAGTCAGTTTTTTAGTCCAAAACGGGTTGGTATGGCCGAGAGAGACTGTTCCGATTTCAGAACAAAGTAGCAGCAAGATTCAAAAGGTACGGCGGCGGCTGACCACGGCCGTATTCATTCACCTCGTCTGTGGATCCACGCGGCGAGTGACGCCGTGGTCGCCAACCACGGCGGTGAGCACGGACACGGGCCGGCCGAGCGCGGCCGCGGGGTCGCCGAGGTTGCCGCCGTCGCCGCAGACGTAGCACAGGATCTCCGCGACGCTGACCTTGACGACGGACAACGCGGCCGCCTTCTTCGCGTCCGGGGGTGCAGCGTCCACGAAAACGAATGGGTCGGCACCGGCGCGGAGCGTGGCGAGGGCCGCCGCGATGGGAGTCGACGGCGGCAGCACACGCACCGCCGGCTTGCCGATGCAGAGGTCGGAGACAACGTGGGACAGAATGCTCGCAGCCATTCTGGCACGAGAGGAGTGCAGAGAACGTGTATTACTGGAGAGCGGGATGAGGCGATACAAGTCATGGAGCGGTGCGGGCTATTTATAAGTGGGTCAGACGGGATGTGCGATGTGCTGTAATCTTGCGAGGACATTTGGAATGTTCTGCAACAGAATCAATCCGTGTTTCACTGCTCATTAGTAAATTTGGTGAGTAACATTATTTTACTCTCCATGCATGCATGTAGGAAGACCACCAGAGGTCACTGTATTTCCTAGTAATACTTTTCCTTTGATAGGTTAGATGGTTAACACCCTATCTATTGTAGCGAGATAGCTCAGGTGTCATGTATCGAGCACCAAACAACTCCCCATTTTCAACCATTTTGGTCTGGTCCAATCAGTGCGTGCTACTAGTGCCACTTCAATTTGTCCTGCTTCATACAGGCTGGGACAGTCCTACTTCAATTTGGCTTGCCCAAAACACACATGCCGGTCGTCAATACAGTATATTAACATTTGCCACGGCAGACACGACGGGAAGATGCGTCCTGTCCCCGTACGACACATTACAGTCCAAATCTGAAGTACGAATACACCCATCTAATAGAAAATTTTGAGACGAGCAACAGCTATTACACCCGATGCAGACAAGCCCTAGAACGGCGCGAAGTAGCGTCCCGGTAGACGCCAATCCCGCGGTCTTCGAACACGTCGACGAGCCGTGCTGGCGTGCAGGAACAGCTGGGCTCCTCGCCGTACGTATCGAAACGGCCAATGCCAGATCACATGGTGGCTGTTGGGGCCGTATCGCTACGAGACGAGGGATGGCGGCGCCGCACCATGCCTCGCCGCGGTCGTAGGCGCTTATCACCTTCCTTGGAACTTCGTGCATTGTGATCGCAGCTCACGGCCCTGTGTTCCGAGGGGATACCACGACAAGAAACCAAAATACGGTGGAAGGGCGCGTTTGGTAGGCCCGGTCAGGTTCTGGTGGGCAGTTTTCGGCTTGTTTGGTTGCCTTGCCCGCATACAAATCTTGATCCGCACAAACCTTAAAGTAGTGCTCAGTCAGGCCCGCTAGAAACAGCTGAATCGGCAGTTTCTAGCGATGCAGGGGAAGAGAACAACACGCTGTACAGCTGCGGGCAGGGAGATGGCGGGAGCGATGGCGCGTCTCCGAAAAAACGACGGGACGAATTCGAGTCACCGCCCACCGATTCGGTCGCCCTATGTAGCCAGGGTGACCGTCGCGGAATACTCCTGCCACCATTTCCCCCCTTTCGAGCTTTCCCTGCAGCGCGGATTGACTTCCACGACGAGGTAAGCGGCTCAACTACTCCGGCGACCAGTTGACTGGTCGGCGGATCGACTGCTCCTCTTCTCCGAATTGTCAGGCACCTCCTCCGCGGCTCCTCCGATGGCGTCTGTAAGTTCAATCACCCCCTCCCCTCTACTAGTTCTAGCTAGATTTGTCGATGTGGTAGGGTTAGATCTTCCGGTCTGTTTGACCGTGATGTTGTAGTAGCTAGTTGTGATGGATTTAAAGCATGGTAGGTGTTGTTTCCATGTCCGCAAGCATTGATAGCTAGTGGCCATGGAGAGAATGGTAGTATGCTTAGATGTGTGGTATACTAGCGTGCAAGTGTTAAACAAGAACATCCATGTGTCCATGATTAGTTCGATTTGTCCATATTTTACTGGTAGTTCCTCCCGTCCATGTGTAGTGTGTTGTGGTGTTGATGACGCTTACATTTGTAGGACATGACCACGCAAGAGTTTTGCCAGGCCCTCGTGTTGTCCGAGAGCCAGTTCCTGCCATCCTACGTCAAGGACTCGCAGCCTCCCAACGACCAGAGGCCTTCTGATTCAGACGTTTTCGAGGTTCCGCCTATTGTTCCTCCATTTGTGTTGGCTCATCCCAATGTTGTTGCTCATGCTGCTGCTCAAAAGGCAGCCGCAAAGGAGAAGAAGGATAGTAGAGCAGCATGAAATGGCAGTCGTTCCTTTCCATTTTTGCGGTTAACAAGATGTGTAAGATCATAGCCAGTGGGGTGAGGACTGACAAGGGCTTTAAGAAGGTGCACTTGAACCTTGTTGCAAATTAGGTGTTTGAGTTCTGTGGACAAGAGGTCACCTCGACCCAGATGTACAATCACCTGAGGAAGTGGAGAGCGAGGTGGATCACCGCGTCCAAGGTCAGAGACCTCAGTGGTGCTTCATGAGATGAGGACACCTGCTCGATCCTTTTGGAGGCAGAGCACTACCAAAGTACCAAGATCACATCGCGGTTAGCTCACAAACCATGCCATTCTAACTAACCAGCAGTTTAAGCCTATGAACCATTGCTATACTAACTAACCACTCTGCCATGTTTCTTCTTAGGCTCACCCCAAGGACGCAGTGTTCCTCAGCACACCTATCCAGAACTACCACCAGATGCAGCAGATCTTCTCCTTCGGGCTGGCAACCGGCAAGCATGCCATGGGCTTTGGTAAGCCGTTGGGCTCGCCGATGACCGAGTATTCGGATACCCAGGAGTCAGACACCATCAACGTTGATGCTCCTGAGAAGAATGGTGAGCACGTTCATGTGGGGCAAGCTTCATGGAGGAGTTGAGCGTCTTCAACAGCATGACTCGGGCGGTGAAGGAGGTGGAAACTGTCATCAGCGAGAGCAAGACGGTCGACGTCCACCCTGAGCTCTACGGCGCCGTCATGGAGCAAGGTGGCTTCAGCCCATAGGCTCTCATGGTGGCGTGTTGGGTTTGTTGGACAACAAAGCCCATCGTGTGGGTTTGCTGCCATGGGAGACGCCCACACGGCGCTCTAGTTGAGGGCCTGGCTGGGCAAGCACTACTACTAGTGTTGCTTCTACTGGTGGTGACAACGTGCATGATCATCGACGTCGATGGCGACAAGGACGACGATGACGACGTATATTTTGTGTAGTTAAGGCTTGAATACAATCTTATGGTCTGTATATTTTGGTGAGGTGGTATATAACTTGTGGTGGTAGGACACCCTCTGTTGGATGTGGGTAGATTGAACTTGCTATGCGGTATGATCATGCATGCTTACTAATGCTCTTCTGCTCCATTGCTTATGTTCTTCATTGCTTGCTCCTAGAGTGCTTCATTGCTTGATATTTGTGTGTTCCAATGCTTGTTGCTTCAACATATTGCTCATTTGCACTGCTAGGGCAAGTGGTATGCGTAGGGAGGGTTCCAAGGGTTTACAGTTCATGGGAAGCTTGCAACCAACAAGTTTCAAGGTACATCGACAACAGCCACAAAGGGTTTAAGACTAGGCAGGCAGCAGAAGATGCTTACTCCAAGTATGTGCGAGAGCAGGCATACAGCAAGGTTGAGGTTCGCAAGGTGGATCGTCCATCAGGGCTGAAGAACTTCATCATCTTCATCCAGTGCATCGCCATAGCAGTGATGTGGCGTTGGTGTGCTCGGTATGATCGTGTGTATTGGATAAGCTCACCAAGTACGGTACAAGGTGAGCGCAACTCATGCTCGTATGCAACCAAACAATATGCACTCATCTGATCACATACAATGCGAGCAACCAAACGCGGTGCATAGAGGCATTGTTACGAGAGGATATGCATGCAACCAATCAACATGCAGATGTAGATGTTTTGCCTGCATATACTCAGTCAGGCCCAGCTGGGACAAGTATGCAAAGTGCCTAAAAACGATGCAGGTAACCAAGCGCATCCCACACAAAAACGATGCTTCAAAGTTTAAAAATATTGAAAAAAAATATCGGATGTTAAGAGGGTGTTGTAAACTCAAGTACAAACACATTTTACTGAATTTTTTTTCATATCTCGCACCTCGTAATGTGTTTCATCTTCATTTTTTGCATGGCAATAGAACATCAACCTTTTACCATCCCGTATTTTTTAAGATTTTTTCAAAACTTTTGAACGTAATTTCCACAAAGTAATCTTTGAATGTTGGTTTTCATGTGTTATTCTCTCCCTTCCTCCCTTGCAAGCTAAGGCAACGGCGCTTCAGTTTGCAAAATGCAGATGGTGGCCCAGATTCAGAACTTGCCTACTATTACCTTCGTCTTAGATTTGTCTAGATACAGTATTTGACAAGTAATTCGGGACCAAGGGAGTACTTTCTACAGAGACAGCCTCACACTACTTGCCTACTACTCCCTCCGTTCCGATTTACTCGTTCATACTAAAACCACGACGAGTAAATCGGAACGGAGGGAGTGCTTTCCACGGACAGCCTCACACTTGCCCACGCCGCAACCTCATTCTCTACCCTGGGCATTGGGAAATTTGAGGTCAACTAGCAGGTTTCTTTGCTGCAACATCTCCAAATTAACACCCAGGTGCTCCATATGGCCATATCTCTACGAATCTTAACAGGGAAGCACACACATGTGCATCCAATGTTTATAACTTGAAATTAATGTGAGTACAATAGTGAGATGTAGCACAGCGCACAGAGATGTCATATGCTCTTAGGCAATCTAAATGTATAAGACTTCTTGATGGTAATATGTCCCGCTTTTGTCTCCCCTTGTTCAAAAAATAAAATAAATACTGGAACATATCATCAGCACATTACTGAGACCATCAAACATACAAGCATCAAGATGCAAGAAAGAAAGGCTCTTGATTCATGAGTTAATCACGAAATACACTAATTTTGTTGTTATGTTGCTAACAGGAAAATTTGGGGGAAAAGTATACTTGAATGGTAGATAAAACATAGATGTTGCTGCCTTTCAACGGGGCAATGGATTATGAACGTCCATAAACGAGATCAAACCATTAGCACCTACTACACAACAGCAAGACAGGATATATTACTACAAACACAATACTTTGACACAACTCTTGGTAAGTGGTGTTATCAAGTTAATAATTTCTACAGTCAAAACATGTTCAATGTCACATTCCAAGTTTCTGACAGGCATCAGTGACAAGCACAATATAATTGCACCTATGAGCTTAGATTGCTCTATGGCCGTGCTTTTGTGCTGAAGACGATGATGCCAATTTAACGGAGATCAATAATATAATGTAATCAGCAGTTTGACAATGATTGTCCTCCGCGGAAGAAGGCACGGGTCTAAATGGTCTTCATATAAGGAGGCATCATTATGTTGGCAAGTCACAAGCAGCCATTTGATTCTTTGATTTCACCTGTCCAAGCATCTCAGCTACAGTCTTGCAGCGACATTGTTTGCCAGGACGAATGACATCCCCATAGACTGCCATCTCGATTACATCAAGCTCCTTGTCTGACCAAGATGGAAGAAACGCTAGCAAATCAGGCTAAGTTTGCATGATATGAAACTGGAAGAGATGTTTATGCATGCCAAATAATTTAGATGAGGAAAGTTGCACAATAGGGGATTCTGGCTTGATTTCTCAATTTAGCTCGTTATGGTTTTATATAACGGACGACAAAAAAGAATAGTCCAAAAATAGTCTGTTATATAACGGAGTACTTACCAGATTCATGATTCGTCCAGTTCGCGATTCAAATTCGCTAGATCCTACAAATTGGGTTCAGTAGGGAGTATACATCTCCGGCTTGCAAACCCACTATTCAATAAGCTTCAGAAGCAAATAGCTACAGAGGATCCCAGATCAATACAAAAGGGAAATAGAATAATTATATCGGTTGGCCTCCCAACATTACTCTCTCCTGTGGTCCCCTCCTGCTCATACTCCTGATAGATGGAGAGGAGCCTGCCCTCCGTGCATGTATCCGCAGCGAGCAAGAGTTGCTGTTGCTGACAATGACTGGCCGGCCAACTGGATCTTGGATTCCTGGCCAGCATCACTGTTCTCACACAGATGGTCCTACCACCGGGGGAGAACGATTTCATTCTTCTGTTCGCAGATAAACAACTCAGGGTGCAGGCTCAGACCAATCTGAGCGATCTCAAACCCTGATCTAGATCAATCGACCGGGGTCAGGGTTCAAAGCTTGTCCGAGTGAATCTGGTAACTATGGTCTGTTGGTAACTTGAATCTCCTCTGGCCAATGCAGCCAATAACAAATAATTGACACCTTGTTTGGCTACCAGGTATTGGAGCTGGAATTGGGGAACTGTAATCGGATTCCATAAATTTAAGTGTACGGCTGACACTGGACTCGGAATCCTTGACTCAGACCACAAATCCCAACGAATTATCCAGCAGCAGGAGTACAATTATATCTGTAACACATCCTTTGTTCAATAGGCGATGTCTCTCCCACCCCAAATTCTCCTTGCAATCAGCCAATCACGTGATTGTTCGCACCACCCAGACCTTTTTTTGTTGCGCTTCCCCCTGTCCAATGACATCTCCTATTCTTGAAAGCATCATCTTCTATGGTGCTCCTCGGCAACTTCAATGGAGCTCGACATTGCCATCAACGCTGGTTGGTTGACTTGCGAATTAGCCTTCCATCATGTGCCTGTGATCAGGGGCAGAGACAGGACATGGGCACGCCGAGCCACGGCCCAGGTTGTGACGCCCAAATCCTTGGGTAGAGCATGTATTTGGCTGCCTCGACAGATAGTAGTACAAGAGCTGTGCTGCCCGTCACATTGACCGATACCATAACCCAATAATGAGTATATTTAAGCATCTCCACATCAACAGTCACTGTTCTTTGGCTGAAAATATCACAGAAAGGATGGAAAAACATACACATGCATAGTGCAGTACGAGAAGTGAGGAGGAGGGTGGGCAACAGCTTTTTGCAGACAAAGGAGAGACAGTATGGCCCAAGGGAAAGTAGAAACTGATGGCACAGTGGATAAGCGTAGTTCAACACACATACTAGGAGTGGTGGAAGAACTACTACCTCTTGGCAGGGACCAAGAATTGCTCCCACACCGACAACATGCAGCAGCTAGGCATCTGGCTACAGGCAAAGCAAAGTGGCTCGGGAAGTCGGAGGGAGCATTCAAAGAGAAGCGGAGCAAGCCACCGCATGGTCGATAGATATAGTGTATACTACAGTGATTATCAATGTAAAGCTTTGTCATGAATTGCAGAATTTGTTTGTCAAAATGCCCCATGCTAGGTTTTCATATTTACATGGTAATTATTGATGGATCCCAATGACTGTAACTTGTGTGTCAAAGTCATAATCAGATTCCTGGTTTACCATTCTAGATAACATGCAAGCAATATTTGGATTTCATTTCATTTTAGAAATCCAAACCACAGCCAAACACAAGTATTAGAGATGGAATCCATTTTTTACTAATCACGTCCAGAATAAATGGTATTTGAATTTAACTGAATTCACCAAATTCAATTCACAGCTGGCAAACAAGGTGTGAGTGAAAACGTAAACTTGTAACTGTAAAATTCACTAACATTATATTTGTTCATACGAAAAAGAGATGCAAGTGATGAGTCCGCAACTCAGCAATCATTAAGAGTCAAAAAGGTTGACACAGTTCAAAATTCAACCCTACCTCAAGTGATGATTAGCTTATATGAAAGAAATTGCTATTCAGAAGCAAATGAACTAGGATGGGATACTAAATATACGTTGTAGCAGCTAATGTATGTTGTAGCAGCTATTGCAGCCACATAAATGGGGAAAGTTTACCACAAACTAGATTATTATGTGTCAACTGCCTACTCTGATCGAACAGGCGAAATGACGTCAAGCCAGGACAGGCACACACAGAGTCCTAAAATGGAATAGAAGGAAACAACCGAAGAAACTGATATGGTCATGCGCAAAGCAGCAAAATTAGCCCATGATCAAATTAGCCTATGTTGTCTCAACATAGCCGGACCCAAGCACGGGTAAAGGAGGAGGGTTGTGATAGGCTTGGCGAGCCAACGTCAAAACTCAGCCACTCTTATGGAGACAAAACCTAAAACCAAAAGTTTTTTGTTGGGGCGTAACCCTCTCAGCGACGCGCCACATCGCAATCCGGGTGTGGTGTCAAATGGGCAGGGCCAGGCCGTCACCCCCCAAAGGCGCGCCCTATGAGCAAGAATCAATCGTCGCATCCTTAGTGGCGCGCTACACCGTGGACTCAAGACGTCCTTCTGCTAGTTCGTCGTTGGGGCACAAAGGCACGGACTATGGGTGGATAAGAGCTACAAAACATTCTCGGGAACGGGGAGGACAGTGTATCCCTACTGGTGTTCTACCAAGTGTCCAACCTTTGCTATTTTTCCTGGGTCCAAACCCCCTTTCCTTCTCTGGCCCGGTCCTCCTTTTATACTTCAAGGGGTACCACAGATGGTTTCGAGGCTAAGGAAAAGGCTACTTATCCGACCAAGTAGGTGGGAGCATTAAATGTGCAATGAGGTGGCATCGCCTTCTGTCATCCAGGAACGGACCCCTGTCTTGTCACAACCGACTTAGGTGCCGCCTGCCCGAGGCGTGACACGTCTCGGAACAGGTGTGCACCATGCAGCAACGTGGGTGAGCGAGTCACCCCTTGCGTCTTGTCCACCGCCTGACGCGGCTGCCCACCGGCCGCGTGGCGCGAGAGCCCTGCGAGCGCAAAACCACTGCGCCACGTGTAGGCGAGGCGATAGCTTGCTATCAAGGGCTGGCTGAGTGCATGCCAGCTGTGGACAGCCGTTGTCGGGTGAGGTCGTTCCCGGGTCAGGGCTATTCGTCGTTGCCGGATGTCTTGGTTGGGTACTTGTTGAACTTTGTGGACGCTGGAGGAGGACGCAATCCCTGTTGGACAAAGATTCGCATGCCACCACCGAGCCCAAAGCTTGCTTGATAGATCTTCTTGTTGATATTCATCTTCATGAAGATCTGCATGCCACCACCAGGGAGGATGATGGCACACAGCTCTTCTCTCTTCTTGAACTTGGTCTGTGGTGACCATGAGGCGCACCGGTCACGACATTGACACCCGGTGTAGTGGAAAATGAGCAAGGGTCTTCGCATTTGACTCGACGAGTGCGAAGGGTAAGGAAGCTAGCCGAGCCTAGGAGGATCCGCTTAGGTAGCTGGAACGTAGGGTCCCTGACAGGTAAGCTTCGGGAGCTAGTTGATACAGTGGTGAGGAGAGGTTTTGATATCCTTTGCGTCCAAGAAACCAAATGGAGGGGACAGAAGGCGAAGGAGGCAACGATTACGAGTCGAACGACTAGTCTAGACTAGTCGCTCGACTCGTATTTGTAGTCTACACTAGTCGCAAAGGATATCGATTCGAACGACCCAAAAAACTGGGGGAGTATAAATATGTGGCTCATCCCGCGTGAAACGAGACCTAATCCTTTCTTTCCTCTCCTCACCCTCCTCACGCCACCGGCTGCTGGATGCGCCCGTCGAGCCCTCCTCGCGCCGCCGCGGATCTGAAGCTCCACCGTCGCCGGCTCCACGTCGCGGATCCGAAGCTCCACCGTCGCCGGCCCCACGTCGCGGATCTGGAGCTCCACCGTCGCCGGCCCCTCGTGCTCTTCTCTTGCTCCTTCATCTCGCGCCCCTCCTCGCGCCGTCGGCCCCTCGTGCTCTTCTCCTCTTCAGGCAGGTGAGCCTCAGTGCCTCCCTTCTCTTTCTTCTTGGCTTGCTGCTGGTGGTGCTCTGCCTCGCTGCTGGAGGACTGCTCGTGCTGCTCTGCTTGTTGTTGGTGCTGCTCTGCTTGCTGCTGGTTGCTGGTGCTGCCCTGCTTGCTGCTGGTTGCTGGTGCTGCTAGACTGAGTGTGTTTCAATTTCCAGGTCCCGAGGTCTGAGCTACAATGTCTACAACACTGGAGATATGCCAAGTAGTGTGTTCAGCAGCAGCTGCAGCTCAAGCCGATGAGCATTACGATCCATCAAAGGATCCTGCAAGGAAGCCACGTAGGAGCAAGGACCCAGCATGGAAATATTTCTTTTGGCCTGATCTGCAGGACTAATTGACACTCCAGTGTGTTTTATGTGGCAAAAACATCACTTCTGGAGTGCTAAGGATGAAGAAGCACCTTGGTGGGGGTTACACAGAGGTGAAAATGTGTCTAAAAGCAACCGATGAGATCAGGAAAGAGATGCATCTGTACATGAAGACCAACTCAACCAAGTTCAAAGCCATGCAACTTGATGGGGATGAAGTTGAAGCAACTGATGGAGATGGAGGAGAGGAGGAGGTAGAAGCAAGTTCAAGGGCGTCAAACAGCACCGCAGCCTCCACGAAAAGGAAGGCTTCTTTTATTGTGACGGCGCCGGTGGCGGGAAAGAGGACAAGCAAGTCAATTGCAGATGAGGTTAGGAAGACACCAGAGGAGGTGGTTGCTGAGAGGCATAGAGCAGGAAGCAAGCAGTTAAAAATCAAGGACTATGGAACAAAGACAAAAGAACAAAAAGATGAAGTAGATGGTCATGTAGCTGACTTTCTCTATGAGAATTGCCTTCCACTCAATATTATCAATTCGAGAAGTTGGGA
The DNA here is from genome assembly GCA_021437245.1 of Aegilops speltoides. Lineage (NCBI taxonomy): Eukaryota > Viridiplantae > Streptophyta > Magnoliopsida > Poales > Poaceae > Aegilops > Aegilops speltoides. Next base: position 349,416,748 of record CM038146.1, on the reverse strand, counting down.
GATCCTATTGGAGTCTGTAGGACAGTATGGATCAGATTATATCACACCTTCTTACCATGATGTGAGGGTACCATTACTTGAGAAGGCAAAGCTCAAGACTGACACTTTGAAGGCCAAGCATCAAAAGGCATGGAAGGAGTATGGTTGCACTCTCATGTCCGACGGTTGGACGGACATGAGTGGGCGACACGTGATCAATTTTCTCGCCAATAGTCCTGAAGGTACATTCTTCTTAGGGACAGCCAATGTTTCTTCTGAGTCTGTTACTGCTGAATCGGTAGCAAAATTATTGAGTGAACAGATTGAGGCAATTGGGCCTGAATTGGTAATCCAGGTCGTTAGCGACAATGGCTCCAACTATAAGGCAGCCGGGAGACTTCTAATGGATAAGTATCCATCTTTGTATTGGACACCTTGTGCTGCTCATTGTTTGGATCTTATGCTAGAGGACATTGGGAAGATAAGAGAGTTCAGTGATTGCATTGTTAAAGCAAAGAAAACTACCAGATTTATTTATGCCCATGGTAGGATTCTTGATCAAATGAGAACCTTGAATGGCAAGAGAGATCTTGTAAGGCCTGGAGCAACTCGTTTTGCAACCTCCTTCCTCACATTGGCCAGCATGTGGAAACAACGCCAACATTTGAAAGCACTATTTGTTAGCACAGAATGGCATGCAAACAAGTTGAAGCTCACCCCACCAGGGAAGATGGCTGAAAATACCGTGCTCTCTGTGACGTTTTGGCAATCGGTGGAGAACTGCATGAGAGCTTCACAACCCATTCTTGTTGCTTTGAGGATTGTTGATGGTGATGACAGTCCAGCAATGCCCGAAATTTGGGCAGCCATGGATCTTGCGAAGACACACATAAAGGATGCATTGTCACAAAGGCCAGGCCTACAAAGTCAAGTGCTAGCAATTGTTGACAAGAGGTGGGATCACCAGATGGAGCAAAAGCTACATGGGGCTGCAATGTTTTTGAACCCCAGCAAGTTCTTTAAAATGAAGGAGACTAACAGAAGACTAGCTGCATGGCTGCGTTCAATGTTCAATGATGTGCTGTGGAAGATGGTGCCGGATGATGAACTACATTCCAAGATAAGTAAATTGGCTGATGATTATGAGCTCACGGAGGGTGAATGTTTCACCAAGCAAATGGCAATTAAAGACCGCGAGAAAAAGAGTCCTCGTAAGTATCTATGAGAATGCAGCTTGTAGCTTATCTTCTTGACTCTATGTTTCAACTTCTACTTGCTTGTTTCAACTCCTACTTGCTGATTTTTCTAGTACTTTGGTGGAATGCATATGGTGGCCTTGCTTATGACCTCCAATCTTTTGCAAATCGGATCATTAGTCTATGTTGTTCATCGTCTGGCTGTGAGCGCAATTGGAGTGCATTTTCTCATGTAAGTATCTAGCAATTGGATGGTTTGATAGATAATTGCAGTCTATAGCAGCTTCTCACAAAAGGATTTGCTTGCAGATCCATACCAAAGGAAGAAACCGTTTGGAGTATAAGATATTGAACAAGCTAGCATATGTCTCATACAACCGGCAAATGACAACTAGGTTTGAAAAGTTACGCGAGCAAGGTTCCAAAGGAAAGAGGGCTAATGCACTTATCCTAGAAGAATTTCAATGGGATAATGAATGGGTTGATGTTACTGCTGAATTGGTTCATCAAAATGACGCTATGGACGATGACAATCCACTACTTTGGTCCCATGTTGATGAGGCCGTTGGCGCGACCGATGGTCTAAGTGGACGCCATCTTCCAAGGAGGGCTCGTGGTGATTTCAGTGAGTCTGGTCCTCCCGCTGGCTCTAATATCTTTTACACTCGAAGGACAAGTGTGGTTGTCCATGATGAAGACTTGCGGGCTGAATTGGAAGCTGAAGATATTGATAGTGACATGGAGACCAATGGTGAAGACAATGATGGCCCTACATGAGCGAACGATATAGACCCTGATTTTCAGCTGGATATAGATCTAGACTGATTTGAGGGCTAAGGCTACAAGATTTCTTTTGCTGGACTGGACTTGTTGCTTGTGGTGTTGTTGAACCTTTCTTTTGTAATTCAGACTTTGATGTTGGACTACTTGTTGAACCTTATGTTGGTCTTGTCAAGTTGTCACACTAAGGTGTTCTCCTATGGATTATGGAGTTCTGAACTTGTTTTTTATGCTAGTGCTGCTGTGCTGGACTGTTGTTTGATAGTGCATATTTGATTGGTTTTATCTTTTGTAGACTGTTGTTGCTGGTTTGTGGAGAAGCAGAGGCCCTGGCCATTGGATATTGCAATTGGCACAGCCTCAGGTTCTTCATCCACTTCCCATGCATTCATTTGTATTGTATACTGTACTTGTATACTTATATAGTGTAATACTACATACTACTACTAGGTATTATTAGTTATGTACTGTAAGTTCAGTGCTACAGTACCATGTCGACTAGTCTCGCACTAGTCTAGACTAGTCTAGACTAGTCTATGAGTCTTAACCTTGGAACGACTCGTCGACTCTTCGACTCGTAAACGTTGGAAGGAGGTGGAGGATACCGGCTTCAAGCTGTGGTACCCCTTGGGATCGCATTGAGACAAACACCCCAGGGACAAAATTCTGACTCTCAACAAGGCTGAAAACATCGGATCCGAGGAACTAAAACGGGTACACGTGGTTTTGCCGACGTCTTCGCCCCCCTTAGCAACGTGTTGTGATGCATGTTGAAGGTGAACTTAATAGCAAGTCTTTTCCTCCCAGACCACATGCTGAGAAGGACGTTTCGACAGGTAATGAAAACACAATCCACCGCTTCGTACTGTGCCATTTTTACTCAATGTCGTCGACAAGGCGGAGGCAGAGAAAGAGATTTCCAATTGCGGTGAGGTGATAAAAACATGCCAAGTGGACCTTCCGACGAGCACTCCTCGAGATAAACAGAGCGGAACACGTCAAGTTAAACAGCAAGTAGAAAAAGTATCCGGTAAAAAACGAGGGTATTCATGACGCACGCCTCATGCTTCCAACCATGGATTAATGGTGGTATTTTAGGCAAACCACAACACCACACTAGTTCTTTTAAACTTGCAGGTTAACAAGACAGTCGTACTCCATATCCAGGAACGAGTGTTCTCGATCGACCATTGCACGAAAGTGCGGCTTAACGCCCACAAAACTCTCTGAACAGTGGATACTTTAACTTATTTCGCACTTCTAGCGCTGGATGTAACACCACCAGGACGCCCGGGCGCTGACCAAATCCAGGTCCACACTAACAGTCTAGGTCCCATCATCAGCGCACCCAATCTAGATGACGAAGGGGTTCTTCTGCTCGATTGGCCTCCCCAACAGCACCATCTCCATGAACGTTGGATGCATCGCCGGCTCAGGCCTTGAGGCAGCAAGCCAGCGTCTGCCAGCCCCCCAAAGGTGGCTAGCTTCCTCCGCCCAGGCTCATTCGTGAGCAAAGGCATATAGCTCTGCCATGGTATGCACCCAACGAGCCACCATCGCCTCACGGACTCAAGGACTGCGAGCATTGAGGTAGAAAACCGTGATGATGGAAGCAGCAAGGAGCCCTTCAATCTTGTTCTCCACTCGCCGAAAACGCCGGACGTAGTCCCAAAGCGGCTCGCTTGGCTCCTGCTTGAGGTGTTGGAGCGTCGCATATGTGGAGCGGGCCACCTCGAGGTCCTTTCCTCGACGGTTGATCTTGGTGGCAGCCACTCAGGGGCACCGTGGATGATGTCCCACCTCGCCGCTCTCGGGGGCGAACCGCACAGTCCGAGTTTTTCCAGATGTGGGGTCCTTCCGAGCACGAGGGGGAGCACCGTCCTTCCGCCGGCATGGGCGGAGCTGCTGCGGATGCCCAGGGTGTGGAGCCGCGATCTTGGGAAACCGCACCCTAGCCATCCTGCTTGTTGGTGAAGATGAAGCTAGCGCCGTCAGGGACGCTGGCGGCTTTGTTCATGTAGATCCGCACGAGCACCCCCCTGCCTGGCGAGCCACATGTCGGGGCGCCTGTGCAGAACACACGCGTGACACCGTGGACTCAAGACGTCCTTCTGCTAGTTCGTCATTGGGGCACGAAGGCACGGACCTACTCTACTAAATCATGCACAATAGACACGGTGGTTTACCCAAGTTCGGGCCGCATTGTGCGTAATACCTACTCCTGCTTTCTGGTGTGTTTGATGGGTGGATTAGAGCTACAAAACCTTCCCGAGAACGGGAAGGACAGTGTATCCCTACTGGTGTTCTACCAAGTGTCCAACCTTTGCTATTTTTCCTAGGTCCAACCATCCTTTCCTTCTCTGGCCCGATCCTCCTTTTATACTTCAAGGGGTACCACAGATGGCTTCGAGGCTAAGGAAAAGGCTACTGACCCGACCAAGTAGGTGGGAGCAAAAAATGAGCGATGAGGTGTCATCGCCTTCTGTCATTCAAGAACGGACCCGTCTTGTCACAACCGACTTAGATGCCGCCTGCCCGAGGCATGACATGTCTCGAAAAAGGTGTGCACCATGCGGCAGCGTGGGTGAGCGAGTCACCCCTTGCGTCTTGTCCACCGCCTGACGCGGCTGCCCACTGGCCACGTGGCGCGAGAGCCCTGCGAGCACAGAACCACTGCGCCACGCGTAGGTGAGGCGATAGCTTGCTATCGAAGGCTGGCTGAGTGCACGCCAGCTATGGACAGTCGTTGTCGGGTGAGGTCGCTCCCGAGTCTTGGCTATCCGTAGTTGTCAGATGTCTTGGTTGGGTACTTGTTGAACTTTGTGGGCGCCGGAGGAGGACGCAATCCCTGTTGTACAAAGATTTGCATGCCACCACCGAGCCCAAAGCTTGTTTGATAGATCTTGTTGATATTCATCTTCATCAAGATCTGCATACCACCACCAGGGAGGATGATGGCACGCAGCTCCTCTCTTCTTGAACTTGGTCTGTGGTGACCACGAGGCGCACCTGTCACGACATTGACACCCGGTGTAGTGGAAAATGAGCAAGGGTCTTCGCAATTTGACTCGACGAGTGCGAAGGGTAAGGAAGCTAGACGAGCCTAGGAGGATCCGCTTAGGTAGCTGGAACGTAGGGTCCCTGACAGGTAAGCTTCGGGAGCTAGTTGATACAGTGGTGAGGAGAGGTTTTGATATCCTTTGCGTCCAAGAAACCAAATGGAGGGGACAGGAGGCGAAGGAGGTGGACGATACCGACTTCAAGATGTGGTACATGGGGACGGCCGCGAACAGAAATGGAGTAGGCATCTTGATCAACAAGAGCCTCAAGTACGGAGTGGTAGACGTCAAGAGACATGGGGACCGGATTATCCTAGTCAAGCTGGTAGTTGGGGACTTAGTTCTCAATGTTATCAGCACGTATGCCCCGCAAGTAGGCCACAATGGGAACACCAAGAGGGAGTTCTGGAAAGGCCTAGAGGACATGGTTAGGCCTTGTACAATGCTAGGTGCTTAGAAAAATAAACCGGCTTTTTCTGAAGCACCGGTGCCTATTTCTACAGGAGAGACGCCTAATTAAGCGTCTGCCTGTACAAATAAGCACTAGTGCTAAAGGAAAGCCTGGTTTATTTCTCCAAGCACCTCTCCTAAGCACCTTGCATTGTACAAGGCCTTAGGAGTGTACATATTGACGAGAAGCTCTTCATAGGAGACCTCAATGACCACTTGGATACATCTAACACATGTTTTGAAGGGGTGCATGGGGGCTTTGGCTATGGCATCAGCATAAGGAATCAAGAAGGAGAAGATGTCTTAAGCTTTGCTCTAGCCTGCGACATGATCGTAGCTAACACCCTCTTTAAAAAGAGAGAATCACATCTAGTGACTTTTAGTAGTGGTCGACACTCTAGCCAGATTGATTTCATCCTCTCAAGAAGAGAAGACGGGAGTGCGTGCCTAGATTGTAAGGTGATACCTAGAGAGAGTGTAGTCCCTTAGCATAAGCATGTGGTGGTTGACTTTCGCTTTCGGATTCGTGTCCAGCGGGATAAGCGTGTCAAAGTCGCTAGAACGAAGTGGTGGAAGCTCAAGGGGGAGGTAGCTCAGGCGTTCAAGGAGAGGGTCATTAAGGAGGACCCTTGGGAGGAAGGAGGTGATGCAAACAATTTGTGGACGAAGATGGCGACTTGCATTCGTAAGGTGGCCTTAGAGGAGTTTGGAGTGTCCAGGGGAAGTAGAAGCGAAGCTAAAGATACCTGGTGGTGGAATGATGATGTCTAGAAGGCTATTATTAAGGAGAAGAAAGATTGTTTTAGACGCCTATACCTGGATAGGAGTGCATACAACATAGAGAAGTACAAGATGGCAAAGAAGACCGCAAAGCGAGCTATGAGCGAAGCAAGGGGTCGGGCGTATGAGTATCTCTACCGGCGGTTAGACACAAAGGCGAAAAGGTCATCTATAAGATGGCCAAGATCCGAGAGAGGGAGACAAAGGATGTTAACTAAGTCAAATGCATCAAGGACGGAGCAGGACAGCTCCTGGTGAAGGACGAGGAGATTAAGAGGCTGTTTGGTTCTAGGCCTAGCATTGCCACACTTTGCCACACATTTTTGCCAAGCTTACCTAAGGTTAGTTCATCAAAATGAGAGCCACAAGTTGGCAGGCCTAAGGGAACCTTGCCACACTTTTTGTGTGTATGCCATGTGGGACCCAAGTGTGGCTTGCCTAAGATGTGGCTGGAACCAAACACTTGCCTAAGTTGGTCAAACTTGCCTAACCTTAGGTGTGGCAATCTTTGGCAAAGTTAGTCATAAACCAAACGGCCCCTAAGCATAGATGGCGGGAGTACTTCGACAAGTTGTTCAATGGGGAGAATGAGAGCTCTACCATTGACCTGAATGACTCCTTTGATGATACCAGCAAGTGTTTTCTGCGGCGAATCCACGGGTCTGAGGTCAAGGAGGCAATACAATGGGCGCTGATTGTATCCCCATTGAGGTGTGGAGAGGCCTCGGAGAGATAGCTATAGTATGGCGAACTAAGCTTCTCAACCTCATTTTTCGGGCAAACAAGATGCTAGAAGAATGGAGGCGGGGTATATTAGTACCAATCTTCAAGAACAAGGGGGGTGTTCAGAGTCTCTCCCTAATAATAAAGCACGGATTGAGTCTCTGGGTTCACCGTCGCGTCCTTTTTACACAAAGGTCCCTGTGGTATTTTGCAATAAACCGCACTTCGATCCAGCACCCTTCGTCCGCAAGGAAAAATAAATTGAGGCGTGCGGGGATCGAACTCGCGCCCTGCGTTACTATCGACGGGACAGAACTAGCTGGGCTGGCTGCCCTTTCTTTCCGTTCGATGGGATGTGCGGCAACATGATATGTTTCCTTTTTTAGAATCATGATCTGTTTCCTTTGCCAGTCACCCTGTTATCGTATGCGCTCCTACGTGGGCGTCGCCCTGCGATTGTCTCGCGGGTTGGCATCGAAGACGGCCCACCTAATCGATTCCATGGTCTTGGCCCATCTAAAAACAAACCAACTGAGATAGCTACGTCTTTTGGTTTGAAGAAAGGATGACTTTCTATTAAATAGTCCCATCTCGCCCTGTTATATTCAACACTTCGAATTTATATACCTTTTTGATGTTCCTGGGTAAAAAGGAAGCGGATCGGGAATTAAGAACCGAAGGATAACGAGGGTAGAGGAAAAGGAAAGGCCGACTCTTGTGTGGGTGGATGAGTATGGAGGCCGAGGATGCAAAGGGAATTGAAAAGGAATGGTGTGAGGCCGAAGGATGGGATGCAGGCGGGAATTAAGAAGCGAAGGATAACGAGGAGGGGCAGAGGAAAAGGAATGGCTGGCCATGTGTGATGAAGGGAGAAGGCTAATGTGAGGCCGGAGGATGCAGACAGGAATTCAAGAACGTTGCTTTGATTAATTCTACGAGGGGCAGAGGAAAAGGAATGGCTGACCAATGTGTGATTAAGAAGGGAGAAGGCTAATTTTCTGAGAACATGCATTCACATTTGGAATTACACAAAAAAGATTTTTCATTGGAAAGAGGCCAAATATCCTGGACGATCAGCCTTGAACACCATTTTTCTTTTTTTCTTTTCTAAACCGCCATCAGCATTCATTCAAATTCATCTCTTGTTTCTGTAATACATGCTTTCAAGGAAAAATATATAGGGGATAAGTGCTATGCATGTTAGCCAGCAGAAATCTTATGTGTTTGAGTTTGTAATCCATATGAAACTACTAATTTTGCCACGAGCAGTCTGAACTTAGGGTACAGTATTTAGTATTTTAGTCATGCATTTTCAGTAAAGACCCCTGTATGCCTTTCTTGCCTTACTTTTTTGACCACAGTCAAACCCAATGGATCAACTAAGCACAATCTTAGCCTGTGGTCTATTGCATAAATATGTAGATCGGTAGAAATCCTACCCAGTTGGCACCTTCTAACATTGAACTAGCAGTTCCCACCCCATGTCATTGTGTACACAGACGAGAAGTTTGCTTGAGGCAAGAGGAGTGCGCGTGGTGCATTTCATCTAATATAATCTGTTCCTATTTCCCATATGATGACATAAAACTAAAGGTGTATGTCTCAGCTTCTATTCTTTTGCAGAAAAGTTTTTGTAACCATGATGCTGATTATACCTGTGATAGATGCTTCATGTTCGACCACAGTAGTAGGCACACTTGAACAACAGTCCAATTATATTATTCCACATTAACCCAATATTGCATAATGGATTTTTTGTTCCGTTTTTAGATTGCAAATAATTCATTCGTCGCAGGGAAGAAACTCTATTTGCAGCTGATCAAAGCTACAACGGATGGGTTACTTGGCGGAAGGAAATTTGTAACGGGGGTAGCTTATGCATAATAGGAAGTGGCGTTCTAAATTTATCTCTCTCGACTGGACATTATCATCAAATTTCACTATCGATGTATTGCTCATCCGAATATCTGTCATTTTTTTGTAGCACTTATAATGTGATTAGATTCGTGACCAAGGATGTCCAGTTTGTCATGTTTTCGAGTTCTACAACTTCCAAGCTTCTTCAACATCGGTCTGCTCATTGTATTCTCTGAAAATGAATTATAATAAAAAAGATGAGTCGATTCAATTCATTTCCAAAGTTAAATCGAACTTGGTGCCGGTTAGCAGCAACTTGAAATATTCGCAGAATAAAAAGAAGCAGCAACCCGAAATAACAACATGAAAGACTATTTAGATATTTAAGGTCAAAAAATAATTTCAAATTAAATATTTTTCTGAATTTTACTAATATATATCATTGTTCAAAAAATCTTCCCATTCAGCGATTAATCTTCCAATTTATCGCTACTCGGGGGTGACCGATATGATTATGCCTTATTTTCACCATTTATCTTTTGGTCCGATTTATCGCTCTGCCAATCGATTTATCAGGAATCTACCGATAAATCAGACCTATTCTAGCACTATGTTTGCAAAAACTATATTTATTTCTGTTTTGTGGCACTTTTTCTTCTTCTTTCCGGACACCCGACAGCCCGTGCATGCAAGAGCAGCAGCATGAGGCCGTGATGTGCAACATCAACAGAGCGCTCTCACTGCAGCGGAACTACTCGGGCGTCTCTGGCGACAACATGCTTGATATTGAAGTTGAAGAGTATAGCACGGTTGATGAGCTGTGTTGTATGAAAACATTAACTTTTATTAAAAATTAGGATATTTCCATGTTTAACCTTATTATAAACATTTATTAAAATTGGATATAAAAAAGGTGCCCAATGACATATGAAGCAGGTTGTGCCCTTTTATCGCCCGGTGCAACGCACGGGCATTTGTACTAGTTGTACTAATTACCGTGGAATTAAGTTGATGGGCCATACAATGAATCTATGGGAGAGAGTGAGCACCGCTTAAGAAGAATGACAGGCTTGATCAAAAACCAGTTTGGTTTCATGCCTGGGAGGTCGACCTTCTTGGTACGACAACTGATGGAGAGATATATAGGGAGCAAAAGAAGGACCTGCATATGGTGTTCATTGACTTGGAGAAGGCCTACGATAAGATACCACGAAATGTCATGTAGTGGGCCTTGGAGAAACACGAAGTCCAAGCAAAGTACATTACCCTCATCAAGGACATATATGATAATGTTGTGACAAGTGTTCGAACAAGTGATGCTGACACTGATGACTTCCCGATTAAAATAGGACTGCACCAGGGGTTAGCTTTGAGCCCTCATCTTTTTGCTTTGCTGATGGATGAGGTCAAGAGGGATATACAAGGAGATATCCCATGGTGTATGCTCTTTGCGGATGATGTGGTGCTAGTTGATGATAGTCGAACGGGGGTCAATAGGAAGTTGGAGCTATGGAGACAAACCTTGGAATCAAAAGGATTTAGACTTAGTAGAACTAAAACGGAGTACATGAGGTGCGGTTTCAGTACTACTAGGCACGAGGAGGTGGAGGAGATTAAGCCTTGATGGGCAGGTGGTGCCTTAGAAGGACACTTTTTGATATTTGGGTCAATGCTGCAGAAGGATGGGAATATCGATGAAGATGTGAACCATCCTATCAAAGCCAGATGGATGAAGTGGCGTCAAGCTTCTAGCATTCTCTGTGACAAGAGAGTGACACAAAAGCTAAAAGGCAAGTTCTATAGGACAGCGATTCGACCCGCAATGTTGTATGGCGCTGAGTGTTGGCCGACTAAAACGCGAACAGTTAGGTGTGGCGGAGATGCACATGTTGAGGTGGATGTGTGGCCACACAAGGAAGGACCGAGTCCGGAATGATGATATACGAGATAGAGTTGGGGTAGCACCGATTGAAGAGAAGCTTGTCCAACATCGTATGAGATGATTTGGACATATTTAGCGCGGGCCTCCAGAAGCACCAGTGCATAGCAGACGGCTAAAGTGTGCTGATAATGTAAGAGAGGTCAGGGTAGACCGAACTTGACATGGGAGGATTCCGTAAAGAGAGATCTGAAGGACTGGAGTATCACCAGAAAACTAGCCATGGAAAGGGGTGCATGGAAGCTTGCTATCCATGTGCTAGAACCATGAGTTGGTTGCGAGATCTTATCGGTTTTCACCTCTAGCCTACGCCAACTTATTTGAGACTAAAGGCTTTGTTGTTGTTGTTGTTGTTGTTGTTGTTGTTGTTGTTGTTGTTGTTGATCAAATAAAGATAGAATGCTGGAGCTGGCCTGTAACTTGAGCTTTAGAGCCTCTCTTTCTGTCAGCAACAAGCCATATAGTGGGTAGCTGAGGGCAAGCACAATATCCTCAGTCTTTGAGCCCTTATCCAAACCCAAATTGATCCATCGTGAGCCAAGGTTCATAACAGAAAGAAAAGCCAGAATATTTCCCAATCTATGTTAGTAGAAGCTGTCAGATAGTCTAACTTCTGGAGCACTTCTAGATGGTTTTGCATGTTTTTCGCCTACATCACATGTTAAATTCAATCTAGACTCATTTCAGAAATAGTACCAACGTATGAACGACCAATTGATTAATGTAGAAAAGAATTAAGCCAATCAGCACCCCTACACTACACCTAAATCAAGAATCATCACAATGAAAAACACAAGTCCCAGATGGTCCAGGAATATGCTACTCCCTCCGTCCCAATATAAGTGTCTCAACTTTGTACTAACTTTAGTACAAAGTTGTACTAAACTTGACACAGTTATTTTGGGACGGAGGGAGTATTCAACACAACGATACTCAAGTAGTCAAGTCTAGTAGACTAATAGCAATTCTGCTTCCACAGCTCACCTAATTATCTTTCTTATAAAGAGATTATATGCAGTACTTTTCAATACCCTATTACCCTTTATTTCCGATGGGAATATGTATATAAGCGATGACATAAGTGTGTCTCTGTGACACTGTTGCCCAATAACATTAAGCAAATCATGTATCAGAAGTTCATCTGCCGAAAATGAAATAACAGAGCAGGTATATTCCCTATCATTGTTGAAATGTAAGAATCAAAATATTGTTTAGCTCACCTGTGAACTTGATATCGCAGGAAAAGCCTTGCATCTCTGCCTTCTCCACCCATGCTTTATCAGACTTGGAACGGTTCACCCTAGTCTGAAGGATCTGGCAATTCTCAACAGTAGATTCCCCTCCTAAATCCAATGATCAACAGTTAAGCTGAGCAGTCTATAATAACTAATGGAAGAAAATCAGTCACAAGAACATATTGTACCACTTCCAGGTACACTGCAAAAGGGCCGCAACAAAATATTTACAGACAAACAAGGATTAGGAAAGAGTAAAAGGTAGAAACAACAAATGATGCAAGTTCCTGTTTAGAACAAAGCTCATACACCTCAGGAAGTAAAAGATGCAACGATTAATCGACATATTTGGTAGCACAAGTTGGTTGGATAATTCTAACTTAAAACATTCAGACATGGGATCCTGCACAAGATATACAAACAAAGCTACGAATCCTAATATCTTCAGTGTCATGGGTATGGAGGGACGGCTGCACAAAGGAGATAAGCTCATGTTGTCTTTTGTTTGCTACACATACATGATATATTAAATCAGGTCTGTTAGTCGTGTCATTTTTGGTTTGGTAGGTATGTTATCCTTTGCTTTGTCTGCAGTTATTTCCAACTAATCAAATCCAAACCCACATCCGATAAATTTAAGACTTAGACCCAGCTATGAGCCTATGATATATATCTTAGAATAAAAAAATTAACAGCATTTTAATACATGCAAACAAAAAAATGGTACATCCACTGTTTCGACAACACTGTTGTCAAATTCCAAACTAAATGTTCATCCATTCAGATTTCGGAGCTAAATGAGCAGCTGCTTGGAAGAGTTTGATTCTAAACTCAACGATGTATATGTAAAAATCACCTCATAGGCCCCTGAACTAAGTTACGAGTGTTCAACAAGACACTAACCAGATAAAAAAAACTAATCAACGTTTTGAACATGCTCAGGTGCAACAGAACATAACCACTTACAAAGTAGGCGGTTTGTTTAATCCCCACCCTCTCTCTTAAGCAATACAGTATAAAATAAGAAATGTAGTGTTTTCTGGCGGAAACAACAAGCTGACCTTTGGAGAAGGGAATGATGTGGTCGTATTCGTAGCAGAGGCAGCCGTGGCAGCTCCAGAAGCGGCGACACACCACGTTGCCGGCGGCGTCCTGCCGCCACCGCTCTGGGTGTCGCCCTGCCAGCACCGCCGCCTTCCGCCAGCACGCGGTCCGGGTCTTCTCGTCAAAGGACCTTGGCCGCTCCTTCTCCTTCGATTTTGAGCCCGCTCCGCTGCTGCTCGCCTCGCCGTTCTGCTCTCGCTCGGATGTGGAAGGCGCCATCCGACTCGACCCCTGTAGCTTTCTCTCTAGCAATCAATTGTAGGAGACGGGTTACGGAGCGCGCCGCCGTGGACGACTAGGGTTAGGGGATGCCGCCGCGGCGTATGGGTGTGTGCCGGAAACGGGTGAGATGTTTTTTTTAGGGGTGGAATCGGGGGAGAAATGATGGAAGGAAGAGAGAGCGGCAGGGCGGGTTGGGCTGGGCCCACGGGCAGCTGATCGCGCTGGTCCAAAAAAAAAACTGGCGGCTGGTCCATATAGGTTTTCCAGTTTTCCTCGAATTTTTCCAAAGAAAAAAATCTCATGAACCCGTCTTATTTTCCTAGAAAACTTCCTATGGCATGGCAGTGCAAAGAACATAATAGAAATAACAAAAAGGTTAATGTTTAGGAACGGCGGACCGGCTGAAATTTCAGCCGGTCGCTCTGATGGCCCACGCACTGCTCTGTGTCTCCTAGCTTATCCTTTCCCCGCACTAGAACCAAATCCTCTCTTCTATCACTTTTCTACCTCGCCACCGCCCAATCTCCTCGGCTCTCGTCCCCGCCCTCTCCTACAGAAGCTCCACGGGCTCTCCAACGAAGACGCCATGGTGCTGATGCAAGGTTTGTCCATGGCCTGCAAGCTCACGGTGGTTAGGGGCGGCCATGGCTTGCAAGCTCACAGGTCCTGGCGGCCATGTCCTGCGATCTCTCGTTGCAAAAGATGACAGAGGCGGCGAGCGATCTCTCGGGCGGTGCTACATGGTGGCCGCCGGCAGATTGGGCACAAAGGTGCTACAACCGCTAGGCGCTAGAGTTGCAACCACCCACAGAAGATGCCTCCACCGGTGGCGGTGGGTGCTACAACCACCTGTCAGCGAAGTTGTATCCATGGGCGATTGGTTGCGGAGAGCTTCAACCCTGCATTAGGGAAGCTACAAACGGCGGCGACTAAAGCTGCAATCGGAGGCAAGTGCCCGTGCAAGAACGACGTGCCATGATGCTCAAGGCTCCAGGGTGAGCGGCGAATGCTGGAACCAGCATGTGAATTTGTTGGAACGGGCAATTAACGGAGCTGCACGAGGTTCTGAATTTTTTGCTGGAACGGGGTAACACTGGAGCTGCAACCGGTGATGCAGGTTGTTGGAAGCGTTTGCCGGTGAAGCTGGATCCGGCAGTTTATTTTGCTTCAACCAGATGGAAGTGGTGGCGCGATGACGGGGGAGGTGCCGCGACGGGCTGCAACTAGCACGTTGGAAAGCTACATCTAGCATTTGTTTTTGCTGCTTTGGTGTATGGGCAAAATCGATGACTTTAGAGACGACGGAGAGTTGGCAGGATGACGCCCATGGAGCCGCACAGGGAGGCTGCAAGACGGCGGGGCGCAGGAGCGGTGGGGCGGCGCCCATGGAGCTGCAAGGGGAGGCTGCAAGACAGCGGGGCGCATGGGGGCGCTGGGGCTAGAGGCTGTGAGCATTTGGCAGCGATGGCATACTGCAACCGGTGTCGCCAGGTACGAGTCTTGGAGGGGGGGTCGGGGGCGCCGAGCTGGCTGCAGCAAGAGATGGGAGCGCGACGAACTCGGTGTGCGGCGCTAGGGACGCGAAGCGCAACTATTTGTGGGGGAAGAGAAAGGTTGAAGACAAAGAAAATAAGTTGACGTGTGAAAATTGAGCGGCTCTGACCGGTGCCTAGTACTGGCCTAACAAAAAATGCATCTATGTTCATAGACACACGAACTAGTGCACCAGAACAGCAAACATTGCTGATGAAGAAGTATAAATCGAGAGAATCTAACTTGTAGACACAAGAACAAAGACGAACAAAGAATAGATCCAAACAGATCCGCTGAAGATCAGAACCAACCAAACCCTGCGGTATCCGCCGACACCTTCGCATGCCCTTCGACAATGTTAAATGCATCATCGAAACGGGGACTAGGCGGGGAGAAGCTTATTTCATCTTTAGAACTGCTTCCCAAAATAAAGGCACATGTGTGCTTCCAAAAAAATGAAAAGCGCTTCCTATTTCCATTTTTCGGGTTTTCGTTGTTTGCTTCTGATTTTTTTGGTTTCATTTTTTTCGACTTTTCCCATTACTGGTTTTCCTTTTTTTCTATTTCACAACAAAAATGAAAAAATAAATTCGTCAAACCTATTAGCATGGGATCTAATTTTGAAAATATTGATGCGAGAAACGCAACAATGAAAATAGTTTATGATTTAGATGCACGGTTCAAGAGATAAAACATTTTTAAAAAATGGACAAACAAACATAAAACACAAAACTTTCACGTTATTAGAAATGTTACATTTACGCTGCACCACTTGTCATCACAAGTGAAGGTGAGACCGAATTTTTCAAGGGGTATCCTCTAACTAATGATTTCGACGACAAACACACACACAACTTGGGTAAACCGTTCAACCAAACTAGTTATTCTCACACCAGTGCTAATCTTGTCACCCACGCAATTCTAACGCCACGACAATCTTGTCACCCACGTGACACAAGATGAATTTCATTATGAATTTCGACTTATACTCCCTCTATTTTTTATGCAAGACTATTTCGGTTTTCATGTTAAATTTTGACTTATAATTTTGGTCAACAAAATATGTGCATATGTCATTAAAATATATCATTGGAAAGTTCTTTGAAATGTGCACCCAATGACATGCTTTTTCTGGCATATAACTCACATTTTGTTGATAAAATTAATGATCAAATATAGACATAAAAAATAAGAAGTGACCTTGTATATAAAAATGGAGGGAGTACCGTTGATTTCTACCTTCCCAGTTAAAGGTCTGCATGCAACTTCAAGCATATGGACGACTCGTTTTTTTTTTTGAAACAAGGCAAAAGATTTGCCATTTCATTGATTAAGAAGGAAGTCGTAGACAAAAGTCGCCAAGCGGCTAAAAGAGAAAAACAGTAAGAAGTCTACTCTCGCGGCATTACAACACTCATGTGCTTCGCTCCGGCCATCGCCCAAAGAGACACCTCCGCTTTGATCTTACTGATAAGAACCATGGAAGGGATGGCCGTGAATCTGAAGACTCTGGCATTGCGCTCCGTCCATATCTCCCATGAGATAAGCATCATCAGGGAGGCGAGCGCCTTAGGGGATCCAAGGCGAATCTGAAGGTTGCCATTCCACCATGCTCTCACCAAGTCATTGTCCGCCAAGCCAGTAGTGATGTGATGCATTCCAAGCCACGGAGAATATTGTTCCAAATGCGGTGGTGTAGCGACATTGGAAAAGGAGGTGGGCGGCCGACTCTTGGCATTCTTGACATAGAGGCAGAGGCCACAGTTTGGCTAGCCATGGCGTGTCGGTCGATCCAAGTCCAAATCCTATTTTGGAGGACAAGCCAGGCAAAGAACTTGCACCTTGGGGGTGCCCAAACCTTCCAAACTGTGTGAACAAGATCCGACTTAGTGAGTCCCTCAAACAGAGCCTCAGAGGCAGAGGAAGTAGAGTACACCCCATCCTTGGTGAACTTGCAAATGATGGAATCTTCTATGTCATCGGTCGGAGAGGCCATGGAAACCTTCTCCCAAAGGTCAAGAACTGCTGGACGTGTGCGAGCGACGAGCCATTGGAGGTGTCAATGAGAGAGATCCAGTTGTTGTTGGTGAGGGCTTGCTGGACGGACAAATTCTTGTTGCGTGAAATGGCAAAGATGCCCGGAGCTAAGTCACGGGGACACAAACCGTTTAACCATGGCGAGTTCCAGAATCTGGCGCCCGTTGCCCACATTAACTGTTGTAGCAGCAGCAAAAAAGATACGATCGTCTCCAGTGCATGGAGATCCCATGCCTATCCAAGGCTTGCTTTTGTCCACCCACTCAAACCATAGCCATCGAAGACGTAGGGCTTTAGCAAATTTGTCCAGATTGAGCTCGCCTAGTCCGCCAAACTGTTTAGGCTTGCAAACGAGATCCCAATTAATCTTGCATTTCCCTCCCGAAACTTTGTCCGTTCCAGCCCAAAGGTATGCACGCCGAAGGCTGTCAATTGCGTTTAGCACCTCCACGGGGATGTCGAGAGGCGTGAGGTGATAAATCGCGATGGCCGTGAGGACCGCTTTAACGAGAACCACACGCCCAGCACTGGCAACGTGTCTTCCCTGCCAAGGAGGGAGCTTGCTGGGTCAATGAGGGGTTGAAAGTGAATATTTTTGAGGCGCTTGACTGACAGCGGAAGACCAAGGTATCGCATCGGGAAAGCGGAGCGCACCGCCAGGAAGGCTTGCAGGATGTCGTCCAGATTTATGTTTTCACATCGAATGGGAGCCACCATGCTTTTAGCACAGTTAGTAACCAGGCCGGTCACGTCTCCGAAAGCGGTTAAGGAGGAAGCAAGAAATTGGACGTCCTCTCTCGTGGGCCTGACAAAGATGGCAGCATTGTCTGCGTATAAAGACGTCCTGATGGTCGGTGCTCTTCCACCAATAGGATGGAGGTGCCCTTGTGAGGTGGCCTTGTTGAGAAGGTGGTGCAGGGGGTCGATAGCCAGAACGAAGAGGAGCGGGGATAGTGAATCTCCCTGCCGGAGACCACAACCATGCTTCATCGGGTCGCCCACCACCCCATTGATTAAAACCCTCGAGGTGGCCGTGGAGGGGAGTGCAGAAATCCAATCTCGAAATCTGGTCGGGAACCCGAGGTGTCTCAACAGGTCCATAAGGAAGTCCCATCGCACTGAGTCGAAAGCCTTCTTGATGTCAAGTTTGAATAGCAGGGTCGGTGTACGGTTTCTGTGGAGTTTCCTTGCCAAATTTCTGACATACATGAAGTTGTCATGGATACTTCTTTTCTTTATGAATGCGCTTTGGGCACTGGATACAAGATTGTTCATATGAGGAGCTAGGCGCGTAGCCAACACCTTGGTGAGGATCTTCGCAATGGCATGAATGAGGCTGATGGGATGAAAGTCTGAGATGCTCTCCGCCCCCTCTTTCTTAGGTATGAGAGCAATGTTGGCTGAGTTGAGCCAACGAAGATTGGACGTGTGCAAGTTTGAAAAGTGGCTGATAGCAGCCATGATGTCATCTTTGATGATCTCCCAACATTCCTTGAAGAAGGCACCAGAGAAGCCATCGGGACTCGGGGCTTTATCACGGGGTAGATCGAAAATCGCCTTCCTGACCTCCTCCTCCGTGAAGGCCACCCCAAGGTCAGAAAGGTCTCGTTTGGCAGTATCATCAGCAATGACTTTCCACGGAGCAGCATCTAGAATCTGATGCACAGAGGTGCTCAAGCCGCCAGGACACACGCGCGCAGTGTACGCCGTTCATCGCACCTCGTTCTCTGCCCCGCCATAAACTCCCGTCCTTATCGGTGAAGAGCTTGTCGGGCCACTTTCCAAGCACCAGTACGGTAGTACTCCTGCTTGCTTGCTGCTCACTAGCTCTTTCCTCTTGTCTCTGCACAATTTGGATTTAATGCTCGACTAAGGAAGCCATAGATCTCCCTTGGAGCCCAACGAGCAACCACAGTCGGGCCATTTTCTGAGTTTCTTTGTCCCCTGCTCTGGCTAGCTCGCAGCATGGCAATGATAAAGAGATGCCTTTGCAGATCCGAGGAAGACTTCAAAGGTAATGGTTGAACAATTGAATTGTCTCTTGTCTCCCTGTCTTTACTGATGCGAGTTCTTAGCATTTGAGTTATTTTCTGTAAAACATCATATCCAAAGCTGATCCTTTTTTCTATCTCTTTTCCTGAATTGCCAAGCAGGACTGTTAAGGACAACCAATATCCACCTTTTCTCCTACAAGGAGATCAGAAGAGCAACGAACAACTTCCACCGTAGCAACAAGCTAGGCAGAGGTGGTTTCGGAACCGTATACAAGGTATCGCTGTTACCTCTCGGCGCTTGTTCAGTTAAGCTGGGAAAAATCGAAGAGCTAAGTCCCTGCTGTGTTTTCTGTTATGTGGCACATGTAGGGAACCTTTGGAGACGGCACTGCATTTGCTGCCAAGGTTCTATCGTGTGAATCTGAACAAGGGATCAAGGAATTCCTGACAGAAATCGAAAGCATCGGCGAGGCCAAGCATGCGAACCTCGTCAGCTTGCTGGGCTGCTGTGCCCAGAAGCAAAATAGGATCCTGGTCTATGAGTTCGCGGAGAACAACAGCCTGGATCATGCGCTCAAAGGTGGTTAGAGGGTGTTTGTTTTCAGGGGCTTATTGGTTTAGGGACTTAAAAAAGTCCCTATAAGTCCCACCTAAACCAAACACAAGGGACTTATTGAGACTTATTGTGGTGATTTGGGACTTATCAAATAAGACTCTCGAGGAGGAGCTTATTGGGACTTATTCGCTCGAGCTCGTTCCCGCAGCCCGTCGCCGCCGCCCGCCGACGACCCTCTCCTCCCGTCGCCGCCGCTTCTCGGTTCGCCACCCCGTCGCCGCCCCGCCTCGGTTCGCCGCCCGTCGCCGCCCGCCTCTCGCCCGTCCGCCCGCCCGTCGCGCCCGCCTCTCACCGTCGCCGCCCGCCTCGGTTCGCCGCCCGTCGCCCGCCCCTCTCGCCGTCGCCCCCCCGCCTCGCCGTCGCCGCCCGTCGCCGCCCGCCTCTCGCCCGTCGCCGCCCGTCGCCGCCCGCCTCTCACCCGTCGCCGCCCGCCTCGGTTCGCCGCCCGTCGCCGCCCGCCTCGGTTCGTTCTGCCTCGATTCGTTGCAGCGGTGCCTCCAATCACGGACAGCCCTCTCCCGAGCCTCGTTGCGGCGGTGCAACATGGACTTATAAGTCCTGTAAACAAACAGTAGGGACTCGGGACTTATAAGTCCCTGTAAACAAACAGGTAGGGACTTATGACTTATAAGTTGGGACTTAAAAAAGTCTTAGGACTTATGAAACAAACAGGGCCTTAGTCCCACCCAACCCAGTTCAGAGTTTCAGACCTCACACCACCTGTATATGGGAACGTAGGCTCTCCACTCCACTCATACTTAGGGGAAAGTGCGTATTTCAGCTCTAGGTTCAGCGAGCGGAGCAGCGATCCTTCCATGGAGCGTGAGGTCGGACGTCTGTATGGGCACGGCCAAGGGGCTGAGCTACCTCCACGAAGAGCACGAGCCCAACATGGTGCACAGAGACATCAAGGCAAGCAACATCCTCCTCAGCAGAAACTACAGCCCCAAAATCGGGGACTTCGGCTTGGCGAAGCTGTTCCCGGACAACGTCACCCATATCACCACGCGCGTGGTCGGGACGACGTGCGTGAGCCCTTCTTCCTCCTCCAGACACGGAGCCGTCTCGTTTCCTAAGCCAACAAGAGACCGGTGGTTGATGTCTGCACATGTCTGCAGCGGATACCTGGCGCCTGAATACGTGGTGCACGGGCAGCTGACCAAGAAGGCCGACGTGTACAGCTTCGGGTCCTCGTCCTCGAGGTCATCAGCGGCCGGAGGGTCTCGGAGACGATTCGATCGGGCACGTTCCTCGTGAGACAGGTCGCTTAGCTTCGGTTTTCCGATCCGCTGAATGTGGCATCTCTGTTGCTGCTGGCGCTCATGTTGATCTTTCTTGCAGTGCAGGCATGGCTGCTGTACGAGGAGGGAAGGCCGCTGGACATCGTGGACGCCAGTGTCAGGGACTACCCGGAGGCAGAGGTGCTCAGAGGGAACTCCTATTGGACGCCCGCTGCGGCAACCAGTCGGCGCTTCGCACAGGGCAGGTGCGAGGGAGCGACCGAGTGGGCCGGCCCGTTTAGCGTTACAGCAGACCCCGGTTTTGGAACCTTCTATGATGTTTCCAGCCGGTTTTTTCCGGTTTCGGGAACCTTCTAGAAGGTTCCTGAACCGGCTTTTTCTTTTTCAGTTTCTTTCTCGTTTTTCGTTTTTCTATTTCTCTTCTTTTACTTTTTTCTTTTTTTCGGTTTCCTTTTTTCTGTTTCTTTTTTCTTTTCCTTTTTTTCTTTTCACGTTTACTTTAAAAAAAAATCCGAATTTCAATTTTTTCCCTGTTTTTCAGATTTTGTTCAAAAATTCAAAAAATGTTCCCATTTCTCAAATTTGTTCATAAATTCAAAAATTGTTCCTGCTTTCAAAATTTTGTTTTGAATTTTCAGAAAATGTTCCTTTTTTTCGAAAATTGTTCAAATTATTTTTATTCATTTTTTGAGAAATTTGAAAATTAATGGCATGCATTTTAAAAAACGCCTGTTTTCAAAAATTGTTCACAAATTTCAAAAAATGTTCTTATTTTTCAAATTTTTGTTCATGTATTAAAAAATTTTCTTCTTTTTTAAAATTTTCAAAAATTATTCTTATTTTTTAAATCATGTTCAGTTTATGCAGCTGAAAAATGTTCACCTATGCAAAAAATGTTCGCACTTTCAAAAAATGTTCAAAGCACTATAAAAAAGTTTCCGTTTCAACTGTTTGGTCATGTATATAAAAAATGTTCTCCTTTTCAAAATTGTTCGCAGTTAAAAGAAATTTGTTCTGAATTTAAAAAGTTGTCCCCGTTTTCAAATTTTGTTCACCAATTCCAAAAAAATTGTTCACAAATTTCAAAAAATGTTCTTATTTTCAAATTTTTGTTCATGTATGAAAAATGTTCTTGTTTTTCAAAAAATGTGCTTAGTTTTTTAAATCATGCCAGTTTAAATTTTTGTTCATGTATGAAAAAATATTCTTGTTTTTCAAAAACTGTTCTTAGTTTTTCAAAAAAAGAACATTTTCTGAAAATCATGAACATTTTTTTAAACAGGAACATTTTCCAAATTCCAAAACCACATTTGGAAATGTGAACAAATTTTGAAATTCCTGGACAAAATTTGCAAACATGATTTTTTAAAGTGGAAGAATTTTAAACTCCTAAAATTGAAAATATGAAGATTTTTGGAATTTGTGGAGGAAATTTAAAAACAAGAACCTTTTTCAAATTTATGAAGAAAATGAACAAAAACATTCCAAACATTTTTTGTAAAACAAGAACAATTTTTGAAATGCCCGAACATTTTTGAAATGATGAACATTTTTTCCAAACCACGAACATTTTTTAACAATTGAACGTTCTTTAGAAATACGAACAAATTTTAAACTTCTCAAACAATTTTCAAAACAAAGAAACGAAAAAGGAACACTGAAAAAATAAAAGAAAGAAGAAAAAGAAACAGAAAAAAGGATTAAAGAGATGAAACAGAAAAATAAAAAATAAAAACGAAAGAAAACAATAAAACTGGTATAAAAATAAAAAACAGGTTCAGGGAACCTTCTGGAAGGTTCCCAAAACCGGCTGCCTCGCTGTAAGGAAGTGGGCCGGCCCAGGTCTTGCGCTTGGGGGAGATCGCCTGTGCGAATGCCCGACAATTTGACGCAGTTAGCGTCAAATAGGAATTTCCGTGCTCAGATACGTCAAGGTAGGCCTGGCGTGCACGCAGGCGGCGCCCGACGGGAGGCCCACGATGCGGCAGGTGGTGAAGATGCTATCGCGGCCCGCCGCGTTCCGCGAGCTGGAGATGCACTTGGCCGACCACGTCCTGGCTTGAACTTGTCACCTCTTTCCTCCATGGCAATAAGTACGAATTCCGCCTCGGTCACTTACAGTGAAATCGTGCCCAGGTAGATCCGTAGATGGATTGGCTTTTGAAACAAAACCATGCTCTAAAAACATTCTTTTTGTAAGCACTTTGAAGCATTAGGAATGTTTTTCCTACACGAATTTTTGCACGTATATAGAACATCCAACCATGCTTGTTGCCAGTTTCAAGAAAAATAACAATGTTTGTTGCCTTTCTAGAAAAACGATGCTTGCTGTAAAAAACAGAATGTTTTTATTTTGTTTACTACTTTTTTTACTGTTCATGGTTGGCGCATTTGAGCTCATGAGCAAGTTAAAATTCCAGAAACCAACATGCCCTCGGACATGCACCTGATTGGCATGGCCGTGCGAAGTTGCACAAGCCCTAAGCTTCGCCAAAATTATCGAAGACCACAGAACAAGCATTAATATCCAGCTTCTGCTGCTTGATAAATATCATAAGTCAAAAGCCAAGATCGATAACCTCACCTTCATTCGAAGAGGGCGTGAAGATACGATGCAAAATTTCGATCAACGACAGAGATTACCGAGTTTGAAGATGGGAGTTCTTAGTTTATTTTCGGTTGCCCCCCTGCGTCCCTATTACAGTAGGTGCTCGTGGAACTTAGGTTTATTTCCATCCCACTTTTTCCGTTCAGAAAAAAAAAACGCCTAAAGACATTGCCCATGAACATTTTCATGGCTTCTGGAGCTGAGATCTTTCAAATCAAATAAACAACATACTACTAAGATGACTAAACAGAGGAATAATTAGCTACATGGCTAACCTACTGATAATTGAACAGCTACTGGCGTCGTGCCACAACCTAAAATCTATCTAATACTACAGCTGCTGATAAAAAAATAGCTCTACAACTTCAACCCCCATCTACAACCTCGTACAACATTCACCTGAACCTCGGCACCATGGCAAATAAAGCCACACTGTGCTCATCGATCCACCGGGTTCCATGGCAAATCCAAACTGAAAGTGTAGCGGCTCAGAATCCCAACAATAGTGTGGCGTACCAACTGGGGGGGTAGGACCACACATACCATGTAGCTAATGGCCTTCCAATTTCTCTGCGCTTCAAAAACCATCGTCTCCAGTAGCCAGGAAAGCCGGCAGTCCACCAGATGGAAGAAGTCGCTTTGCAAGTTGATAGGTCAACTAAAACCCAATGTCCAGACACATCCATTTTGTCACTCTGCTCAACCACACTGGCCTTTGATCCTGGAATATGAACCCTGGCAATACACATCCTTTCTCAAAAACACCGCTCAAGGAACATGGCCTTCGATTTCTCCGAAGCTCTGCTCAAGGAACATGGCCTTCAATCCTGGAATATCTACCATAAGGAGGCCTTTGCACTGCCCGAGGGAAATCTGGCTTGAAGCGCTTATTATAATTGGGCGCCAAAGACCTGTGGAAATAGTGTGTACACATCCAAGCATACAAAAATTTTTAAAAAAAAAATGCATAGACGAGACTTAACAATGAAAGGAAACACGATGGACATTTTAATCAGGAAAGCTGCAAAAACTACTTATATAACAATCATCATCATACCCGAATAATGTTGGGCATGTCATGCTAGCTTTATATATCTGAGTAAGCTAAGCAGCAATAATAATTCCTCAACATTCTCGAGGCCTCAGCACACTACTGCCGCTATAATCCAACTGATGAAGATATAGCATGAAGAAATCATCTGTCTTTGAAAGGACTTAACTGAGCATGCACTGAGTATGCATGGACTACCACTTTGTTACATGCTTATTGTATGCATAGTAGTACTTTAATGGCAACAAAATCTAACAAAATGTGGATTCCATAGATACAATTCTAATTAACCAAGTTGAAGTCTCCAAGTACAGTTAAAATCCAGCAAGTCCACCTAGCATCATGAAGTTCATTTAACTACGTACATCAAACGCAAAGGTACTTATAATAACCAAACAGTAGATATATGGCATGTAAAAGCCAACAAACAATCACCTTGGAGAACTAGACCGTTTCTGAGCAAGTTGACCAAGCATGGATCTCAAAGTTCCAAGAGCCTCATCAGCAGCCTACAAGATGTCAAAGTATGTGTAAACTTAATTCAGATATACAGCGTGTCGTGGTATAACCAGACCGAACCATAAAAGGTTCTTAATTGCTTAAGAAATGCATTTACGCTGAAATACCGCAAAGTGAACCTGGGTCTACTGGATCCCATCTTTTAAAGAAATGATAAGCACATTTTAAAGTTTAAAGAAATTCTGAAGTTTCTACACAAGCACATAGCTATCATAGAAATATAAATCCACTGTCCTAAAGTTTGCCACCAAAAGCAAATATAAAGAGCAGTAAACCCCACCTCTAAGAAACTTAAGCACAATTTGTTTGGAACATGTAAGTGCGAGACAGAAGTATAGTTACATATCCACACTTTTTCAGCGTACTAATATTCAATCTGAACTTAAAACCCTAAGTGTAGTTACATATCCAAACTATTTCGGCGTACTACTATGCAATCTGAACTTAAATCCCAGAAAAAAGGGAAACTTAGTTTCTTCAGTATGTAAGGTATATAACCTGAAGCTTAGCTTCTTCCCATGTTATTCCAACTCCTTTGCCAAGAGTTTGCCCACCAACTTCTACCTGAAAATCCGAAGGCCAGCCAGTTTAAGTATGCTACACAAGTTGTAAAGTAAGCGTTGATGCCATCACCAAAATGACACCCACTTACATATATCCAAGTATCACTGTACAGGCGTACACAATCATGCGCAGTTAGTGCAAAATCTATTACGTACCAAATTCCAACCATGATTATGACAGAACATTTTCATAGAAGATCAGTTCTATAATGGCAATCAACAAAAGAGAAAAGGCTGCCTGACAAGCCTATCAGAGAGGGGCCTTTCTATATAAGATCAGCCCTAAAAATGGTAATCAGCAAGAGACAAGAAACTGCTTGAGATCCTACTGGTTCACAACAAAAGAATTATATGCCACAAGACCCACGCCAATAGTGCTACATGATACATCAGGATTTACCAGATACTAAAAAGGACAGGACACCACATTTTCACCATGAAATATGACTTCACGGCAATATGTTTACTTTATAAACGAATGTGTATGCTGTCAACACTGCAGATATCAGGACAAACAACTCAAAGAAATGAAGCTGCTAACTGACCTGAGCGTAAGTCTCCTTGCCACCTGAACCATCTAGAGGACTTGGCCGAGCTTGAAAAACTAAGTTATATCCCTCAACTGTGCACTGCAGTATGTTTTCACACATCTTCATTACCAGTTTAATGAGCAGAGAGTCAAACAACCAATACGCGGGTACTTACAAGTTGCTTCAGAGCAGCAATAGAGCCTCCTGTTATTCTGGAACTGTTCTCCCCTGTTTTTGTGAATCGGGATTCCTCTGAAGTGCTTGCGACTGGCAATATATCGTTCCTGGTATTTTCAGAGTATCCAAAAAAGTTTGGATTGCTACCGAAACCATCTTCGTTCACATCAGTCATCTTATTTGGATCAGACAACAGGTATTTATCTGCAAGTGAATTTGACACAGCAAATCAATAAAAAAGATGTTGTCAACGTACGAATGCTAGACGATGAGCACAGTAACACTAGAGATGTATATATATTTCTGCCTCTGCCTTAAAGAATAAAAGAAACAAAGCTCTACCAAGAGGTTGTCATGCAAGAAACTAAAATGCCAATTATTCACATGCACATATCAGGAGAGGACTATCCACATCATGTGCCAACTCTTGTAACTTGTTGACCGGTTCCAAGATATTCGATGGTGCTAAAAAGAGAAAAATCAACTCCACACAGTCGAACATATATGCCCCAAGTAAACATAAGAACAATTCAAATTTAAAATGAATCTCTTGGTTACCATAACATATTATCTTATACTATTCGTGAAAACGAAACTGGACAAGTTAATGCAAATATGCAACAACACAAACTTACTGGCCAAATTTCTTAAAGATATTTCTGCAGCTTGACGCTGTGCTTCTTTCCTTGAGCTACCAATGCCTTCACCCACTTTTTCTCCCACTATCCAAACCTGAATAAATAAAGCAAGCTCAAGCACAGTAAAGGAGACAATAAGTAAAATTCTTGAGATAGATTTGGTGCTTGGGGACGGTTGTTAGTTTCTCTCCAGAAATTATGTTATATTACAGGTGTATGCAATCCTACGAGCTTTACAAAATTCAGATAGATTCAAGAGGGAAATTTGCTTTGTTTACTTAATTCAAATGTGAAAAATATATGAAGAAAGTTCCAAACTTACCTCAATAGAGAACTGTAGTTCTGCGGTATCACATAATTTTGACCTGTACTCCACCTAAATAAGGAAAATAAAAATCAGAATTGACTACTAGAATAGGTATTCAGAACCATTAATATGGACAACTCAAAAT
The DNA here is from genome assembly GCA_021437245.1 of Aegilops speltoides. Lineage (NCBI taxonomy): Eukaryota > Viridiplantae > Streptophyta > Magnoliopsida > Poales > Poaceae > Aegilops > Aegilops speltoides. Next base: position 349,389,465 of record CM038146.1, on the reverse strand, counting down.
TACCTTAGATCCAGACTTCAGTGCGATCTCCTCTAGTATGCCAACAGAGGTACCTACATTTCGTGCATAGCTTTGTCCAGACTCAATCAAGTTGTCTCTCTGACCTGATGAAACATGGCAAGTTCAGTTAAGAACAGACCATCCCAAAAGAATAATACAATTTATTTCTAACATAACATCAGTAAAGCACACAAAAAACTCAATGCCAAACATGACAAGCGGAGCAGTGAGTGTTAAACACAATGTTACCGCGCAAGCATTGAAGTCTATTTTGCTTCTCCAAATGTGGGTAAAATGAAAGCAAGTAAAGTCAGATGCAAAATTATAATGCGAACTCAGGGCCTTTTTGAAATCATATGCAGATTTTGAACACGAATTAGGGGCCTTGTTTGACATTTAAAATGCACAAGTACGTGGTACTAGTAGACCTGCACCCCAACCCAGCATCTAGTCTCACTTCTCAGATCAAAGGCAGTGATAAGCCTGATAAAGCCTAACAAAAGATAATGTTCTATACTGAAAATAATTCCAAATGGTATATAATTCGTAAAACAACAAAAAAATGTAGAAAGATTCTTAAGGCCATGACTTAGTTTTTCAGGCCATGACATGCAGGACTGGCCTTTCAAGGCTATGCTTTTTTCATGCCCTGCCCAGCTGGCCTTGAACAATAATACACCCCTGATGCTAAATCCAAAGGTTTGGATTATGTAATTTGTTGCAACAATACATGAGTATGAAAACAGAAAAGTACAACCTAAAAATTGCATGCTGGTCATGCACAACGCACAAAAAACAATACCAGGAATGAGTGCACATGCATACCAGGAAAGGATCTGTATCTTGGAGGTGCATGGTTCTGAAGCATGCGGTGGTCCTCAGTATGTGTTACCTGAACCAAGCAAATGTATGTCACCACATGGTGTAGATGTCTTATTAGCAAACACATACCTCCGATCCATATTAATTATCACTGAAACGGATGTATCTAGACGTATTTCAGTGCGAGATACATCTGTTTGAGCGACAACTAATATGGGTCGGAGGAGTATTAAACATTCCATTTGAATCACCTACCTGAGAGGGAAACCTCTGGCTCTGATAACTAAATCTATCAGAGGACACTGGATTATTATCGCCACCATGGAAGTAAGATGGCTGTGGTGGTTGCTTTTTATCATAATGCATGGTATCCGATTCTGAAGGGAACCCTGCTGAACCCCTGTTCAAATTATTTGAGTTCATGCCAATGCCATCCTCGACAGGGAACCAATTCCCATGAGATTGCACCGGAGGAACTGAAACTTGTGCAGGAGGTACTGCTGGAAGAGGTGGTGTAGGATCTCTTGTGTCTTGGCCATGTTGTAATATGAGAAGCCTTCTCCTTGTGTCAGGATCTAACTCAGACTCTGGAACCTCGCCCTCTTCTCTACCTGGAGAAGCTTGCAGTGGATCTAAGACAACTGGTTGAACGACTGGTTGGCTGAATGCAGGTGGCGGAACTTGATTGTTACTCAAAGGCATCATGCCAAGAGGTGGTGCAAATGGCGCTACTGAAGATGGAACAAAACTTTGACTAGGGGCTACTGGCATCACCATGTTAGCCATTGTTGGATTCAAAACACTGCCACTGCCAGATGCTTCCTGAAAATAGGAGAGATGAATACGCAAGAAAAAACAAGGCAAACATGAAAACAAATCCACCCACAAAGTAGCATGTGAAGATATATGCAGAATGCAGTTAGTTGTAGTTTCCGTTTTCTGTACAAAATGGCTTCATTAAACATCAAGCTACTCACGAGAGAAGCAGTTCAAGCTAAAACTATAGTATTCTACTATTATAATGTAATGCATACAGAGACATGGTTGGCTGTGAGAGAGGGGAGACAACGGGGACAGCAGCAGCTGGAAGCTGGCTAAGAATGAAAAATAGGACGGGGCTGTCACACAGGCTCCGGTGCGTGATAATTTTTTGACACATCATGATGGAAACTTGATTGACACAATTTAATTTGCTGGGTGATTCCATGATGGAAACATCACAAATCTACACCAGCATAACCCCCCTAAAAGCACCTTAGGTGTTATTTACCCTGATTTTATAGGTTCAGGGGAGTTGAAGTAGACGGTTTTGTGGTCCAGGTGGGTTAACTAGATGCACGCCATGGCTATGGATGTAAGAAAGCAAACCTTCATTCTCCTCTCAACCTCAGCATCAGCCATGCCATCAAAAGCCAGTGAATCTCTGTTCCCATTCACTACTGCAACATTCTCATCCTAAACAAGATAAATAGAACTGTTAATGCTGAGAAAATAGCATGTAAGCATCAGCTTTTATCAGACCCACCTCTGAAATCAAATAATTGCCCACATCTGGGGCTGATGAGATATCCTGTATTTCATCCTCATAAAGAACACTCGTAATCCTTGGCAAGAGGCCATCATCAAAGTCCCTGTAAATTGAACCATGAGGTATGTTAAGAAGCCAGAAGACCTCTGATGTTGTATATTAAGCACACACAAAAAACAAACATGGCAGCCCAGAGTGGCCTTAGTTTGATAGTTGAGAATGCCATGACAGTTAAACTGAATCATGTTAACAAATATGGCAATCTTACTTGAAGAAGCCGCCCCTAACATTGCACGCGACATTTCTGGCAACACATAGAACTGGGATGGAACAGTTTGCCTATAGGAAAGACATTCATTAGTAAGCAAAAGGTAATGTAATTATGTATCATTAAACATCTAATACGACCATTACCTCGGCTTGAGGTGCATAGTATGGGGTGAAAGCAGGAACCACATGAACTCTAGATTGGTCTTTCTCATCCCAAACTTTCAGACGATCATCAATTACTAATGCCATTCCAGGATGGCAAGATCCATCATGGAAAACATTTAGCAAGGACTTTTTTAAGCCTAGAAACAATAAATAAGATGTTAACTTCAAAGGATGGAAAGAAAATCACATAACAAATAATGTGTGCAAAGGAGAATGAAAGCTTCAAAACTGCACTTGACAGCCTCTGATTACAGGAACATCTGATAGATCATATGGTGTATTAAGCTCTTTAAGTACTTGGTCCAGAAATGAAACAATTCGCTTACCAGATTTTACACACACCATTCTGTCACTAAGTTGAACAGAGTTAATCAATCTTGAGTCTGGATCAAGCAATCTCCACATTTCTAAAGCATAGTCTCTCTCCGCCATTGTACACACATAGACCTCAAAACGCTTGCGGCCTCTTGCAATCAAGTAGCTTCGGAGATCCTCCCATGCTGGCCTTAACCGAACAAGAACACTTGTATCCCTTATCTACAAAAATAAAACCGAATTCCGCCTGTCAGTTCTGGACTTCTGTTTGCAACCATATAAGGCACATAGATCATAGTGTAGAAACTGATTGCTTTGCCAATATATAACACATGCAAATTCATGCTAGAAACTTCTACACCATGAAGAGAGAACACAGAAGCAGGTCCACGACATTCCAGGCAGTACAAATGTAAGACCCTTAAGAGGCCTGGTGTGCAACAGAAAGTCAAATGAACACCATACCATAAAGTAGAATTACAATGCATCTATAAAGGCCATAACGTAAACTAGAATTATGATGCATCTACAAGCTGATTAAGAACCGCTGCTAACAAAGATGCAAAGCAAATTTAAGCAATGGATCACATACCAAAGGATTTATTCTGGTCAAGATAATGTTTTTCTCTTGTAATCTTATAACTGGGCGTGTCAATGATTGATGGTTATCAGACAATGGTGGAACAATCTCAGGTTGCACTTTATACATTTTTCCATCATCATAGACCTGATCACCTTCTATATACTGCTTTAGGATAGATCTATCATCTTGGTACCTCTTGATCTCTGCTAACATACCATTCATGCGTTGTGGATCAGTCTCATTACTCAGCTTTCTTTGAAGTGAATCAATTCTGTCCTCAAAAGTGCGTGTGGTATTGGCAACAATCAATGTCTCATCAAGGTCAAACACAATACCGAGGCAGCGGAGATTTAACATGGTCAAGCAAGAATTATACAGACCAAATGGCACTCTATAGCCCCAGAAACATGCATGGTTTGTCAAGTTTCTCCCTGATGTCATTGCCACTAAATGCAATTCTTCCTCTCCTAACGGAACAACTGCAGTCTGCAAGCACAAACAAATAAAAGGAGCAATATCAATAATAGAAGTATATACATATAAATGTTTTTTTCTGGGTAAAAATAGAAAATAAAGGTAAATGGAATTTGAAAAATGAAGATGGATGTTTCTCAACAGAACAAACTAAGTATTTAAGTTCCTAGGCAAACAGGAGTGCAAGAATTTGATTCCGAATTACGAAATCAGAGTATGACGTAACTCTCTTAAGGCAGTAAGTTGAGGATGGAAATATTCATATCCAAGCAACAGCGCCTCTCAACTTTAAAGCTAACAGAAGTGGATTACTAAACACAAAATTAAATGCATTGCCAAACAGAAAATCAAATTTTCTCGTCAAGTTTTTTGCAGTGAGAATCCAGCAGAATCTTGTTAGAATGGATGTCTACGTAAGTTCACACGTCCTTGAAATTCTTTCCAAAAACAACGAATCAAGGTTCAAATTCAATTAGAGTGATCAACTGAAGTGACGTCCAAGTAATTAAAGTCCATGAGTATCAGACAAATTAACAGTGTTTCACAAGCCATCAGGCTTTATGTTCCAACTCATCAGTAATCAAACTGGCAAGTTGAGATTCTATTTATGTAAGATAGGAACGAATTAAAAGCAAGTCCAAGTCCACAAAACACCATCTATAAAGTGATTCCTTCGAGTCAGCATCAGCAATGGAAAAAATATCTGGGCGTTTTGTCGGCTGACTTATTCACGAGTCCACATACATACATATCCATGCAGTAAATGTTAAGGTTTTGTCCTGGTTAACTTGTCCATGTAAGATTAAAAAAGATTTTCCAAAATGTCCATGTAATAATATTAAAAGCTTTTTTAAAAGTTTCATGTAAAATTAGAGAGTTTCCTTGAAACTTTCCGTGTAAAATTAGAGAGTTTCCTTGAAACATCCCATGTAAGATTACAGAGATTCCTCAATCTGTTGTCGTTGATCTTTGTTTGTTTTTTTATGCCGGGGATGATTTAGATACCTTATTGTCCCTGAGGCAAGCAGCGTGCATGGCGACGAGTGGCGGTGGTGGCTCGTCGGCGGCCTTGGGCGGCCTGGACTCCATGACGAGGCAGCGAGCCCCAACCGCCACGGTGTGCATGACGGCGAGCGGCAGGCAGCGCTCGCTGGGCGGGGAAAGGCGGTCCACGCGGATCTCTCGCGCCCAGGCCGCCGCGCCCAGGTTCGTGTCGCCCTTGGGCCACACCTCCACCTCCCCGATGGAGGTGTTCCCGTAATAAACCATGGACTTGATCATTCTCTCCAACGAAACCAACAAAACAACAAACAGATCTCGATTCCTCTAGGTCAAAAAGTTTCGTTCGACGCGTCCAAAATCAAAGGGCCTGGTTCTCACACAGGTAGATCTGCAGATTGCAGATCTGTTCTTATGAAGCGTCCGAAACGAAAAAGTAAAATCGAGACGGGTAGAGGGGGAGGATAGATGCGTGCTCGTGTGGTCTTAGTAACGATGGTGCTTCAGATCGTGCCCGAACTATTCACCGTTTCTAGCCCAGATTTGGGGGTGGATTGGTCAGATCTGGGGGAGTTCGTGCGCTGCCGCGTCAATGGCGGCCGCGTGAGAAGGGGGAGGGGAGGGAGGCGGAGAGAAGCTTGAAACCCTAGCGTCTGATCGGGACGAGGAAGAGGAGAGGGATTTATTTGGTAGGTTGCGGCAAGGCCTGGTGGTGGTGGGCAGAGGAGAGGACGAGAGGGTGCGAGCGCGGATATGTTGGCACTATCGCCACGTAATTAGCAGGGATTTTCTTTTCGTTCTTTGGTTTCTGGACGAGAGCACGAGGCTGTCACGTCTCGTGCGTCGGACGGTGGCTGCTGAGCTTTCATTATGGTGGGTGAGTGGGTGGGTGGTTGGCAACATTTTCTCTTCCAGGGCCATGCACGACTCCTTTTGCATAGTAGACCGGCTAATCAATAAATAAAATGACTTAAAAAATAGAAGTAGCAGTCGGATCCCGAACGCTAATAAAAAGACTAATTTCTCTGGTTGATGTTGAACAAAAGAAACTTCTTATTATATTCATCTTCAATCATGGTATTACAACGAAAACCCTCGCAAAAAACAAAAATAATAAAATTAGGAACATTTACGTTTCCCCCCCTAATTTCCGTCCGGTCTCATCTTTACCCCTAAATAAAAAGAGTGCTCAACTATATCCCTCTTCCGTCTAGTGCCCTCATGGAAATACCCCTTTGCGCCGTTTTCATGGTCAAAGGCCTTTGACCGTCTACGGGGCATTTTCTAGACAATTTTGTCCATATTTGCATATGTCATTTACACACACATGAGACCTACCACCTGAAAAAAGAAAAAAAAACTCTCTCTCACCTCCCCTCTCTCTTATAGGTGGACCCCAAACCAAAAACACTCTCTCTTACAACCCCTTTCTCTCTCCCTGGCATGTGGGCCACGAGACCCAAGGGCAGGGTCAAAATCGGTCGACGCATGCCCGCCGTGAGGCTTGCGTGGCTCGTTCGGTGGGCGTCGCCGGCTGGGTAGGGCATATTTTACCCTTAATAGTTTTGTGATGGATGACAATGCGTTTTTGCGGACTAATCGTGTGCATTGAGTTTTCAGAGATTATTGGATGGCACGAGACGGTCTGTTTTCCCTCGGCAATATTTTCCGACGAATTCTTTTTGGTGGATTTGAATCATAGGAAATCCGTACTATTTAGGGATGGGCATAAAAACCGACCAACCGATTACCGAACCGATACCGATACCAAATAAACCAAATTTTCGGTTTTTTATACTGCCACAATTAAATTCGGTTTTCAGGTTTAATAACCGAATTTAAGTTGGTCGGTTCGGTATTAAACTGATAACCGAAACGAAAAACTGAAGTGCAACAAGTTTCTGTACGAGGCTTCCTCACGCTCCCGCATGTAGCGCCAAAACGCCCGCAGCCGCGTGCACACGTCCATACTCCAGCCAAAATGGGCCCAATCTAATGCATGCTCTCTGTACCACGTTCTGACTAGTGCTTTTATTGGCCTGGTCCCTCCACTAACTGCGAGGCCCAACGCAAAAACTGAAGGAAATATGCCCTAGAGGCAATAATAAAGTTATTATTTATTTCCTTATTTCATGATAAATGTTTATTATTCATGCTAGAATTGTATTAACCGGAAATTTAGTACATGTGTGAATACATAGACAAACATAATGTCACTAGTATGCCTCTACTTGACTAGCTCGTTGAATCAAAGATGGTTAAGTTTCCTGGCCATAGACATGAGTTGTCATTTGATTAACGGGATCACATCATTAGAGAATGATGTGATTGACTTGACCCATTCCGTTAGCTTAGCACTTGATCGTTTAGTATGTTGCTATTGCTTTCTTAATGACTTATACATATTCCTATGACTATGAGATTATGCAACTCCCGTTTACCGGAGGAACACTTTGTGTGCTACCAAACGTCACAACGTAACTGGGTGATTATAAAGGTGCTCTACAAGTGTCTCCGAAGGTACTTGTTGAGTTGGCATATTTCGAGATTAGGATTTGTCACTTCGATTGTCGGAGAGGTATCTCTGGGCCCTCTCGGTAATGCACATCACTATAAGCCTTGCAAGCAATGTGACTAATGAGTTAGTTGGGGGATGATGCATTACATAATGAGTAAAGAGACTTGCCGGTAACGAGATTGAACTAGGTATTGAGATACCGACAATCGAATCTCGGGCAAGTAACATACCGATGACAAAGGGAACAACGTATGTTGTTATGCGGTTTGACCGATAAAGATCTTCGTAGTATATGTGGGAACCAATATGAGCATCCAGGTTCCGCTATTGGTTATTGACCGGAGACGTGTCTTGGTCATGTCTACATAGTTCTCGAACCCATAGGGTCCGCACGCTTAAAGTTCGGTGACGATTTATATTATGAGTTATGTGTTTTGATGTACCAAAGATAGTTCGGAGTCCCAAATGAGATCGGTGACATGATGAGGAGTCTCAAAATGGTCGAGACGTAAAGATCGATATATTGGAGGACTATATTCGGACATCGGAAAGGTTCCGAGTGATTCGAGTATTTATCGGAGTACCAGAGAGTTACGGGAATTCACCGGGGAGTATACGGGCCTTATTGGGTTTTAAGGGAGAGAGAGAAAGGCAGGTCGCACGCCCCCAAGGTCTAGTCCGAATTGGACTAGGGGGAGGGGCGGCGCCCCCTCCTTCCTTCTCTTCTCTCTTCCCTTTCCTTGACTCCTACTCCTACTACATGGAAGGGGGGAATCCTATTCCCGGTGGGAGTAGGACTCCCCAGGGCATGCCATAGAAAGGATCGGCCCCTCCCCTCTTCCACTCCTTTATATACGGGGGTAGGGGGCACCTCTAGAGACACAAGTCGATCTGTTGATCTCTTCCAACCGTGTGCGGTGCCCCCCCTCCACCATATTCCACCTCGGTAATATCGTAGCGGTGCTTAGGCGAAGCCCTGCGTCGGTAGCATCATCAACACCGTCATCACGCCGTCGTGCTGACGGAACTCTCCCGCAAAGCTCTGCTGGATCGGAGTTCGTGGGACGTCATCGAGCTGAACGTGTGCTGAACTCGGAGGTGCCGTACGTTCGGTACTTGGATCGGTCGGATCGTGAAGACGTACGAATACATCAACCGTGTTGTGCTAACACTTCCGCTTACGGTCTACGAGGGTACGTGGACGACACGATCCCCTCTCGTTGCTATGCATCACCATGATCTTGCGTGTGCGTAGGAATTTTTTTGAAATTAGTACGTTTCCCAATAGTGGTATCAGAGCCTGGTTTTATGCGTAGATGTTATATGCACGAGTAGAACACAAGTGAGCTATGGGCGATACAAGTCATACTGCTTACCAGCATGTCATATTTTGGTTCGGCGGTATTGTTGGATGAAGCGGCCCGGACCGACATTATGCGTACGCTTATGCGAGACTGGTTCTATCGACATGCTTTGCACATAGGTGGCTGGCGGGTGTCAGTTTCTCCAACTTTAGTTGAACCGAGTGTGGCTACGCCCGGTCCTTGAGAAGGTTAAAACAGCACTAACTTGATGAAATATCGTTGTGGTTTTGATGCGTAGGTAAGAACGGTTCTTGCTCAGCCCATAGCAGCCACGTAAAACTTGCAACAACAAAGTAGAGGACATCTAACTTGTTTTTGCAGGGCATGTTGTGATGTGATATGGTCAAAACATGATGAGATATAAGTTGTTGTATGCGATGATCATGTTTTGTTGAAGTTATCAGCAACTGGCAGAAGCCTTATGGTTGTCTCTTTATTGCATAAGATGCAAGCGCCAAATAATTGCTTTACTTTATCGCTATGCGATAGCAATAGTTGCAAGAGCAATAGTTGGCGAGACGACCATGTGACGACACATTGATATAGATCAAGATGATGGAGATCATGGTGTCATGCCATTGACGATGGAGATCATGACGATGCTTTGGAGATGGAGATCAAGGGCACAAGATGATGATAGCCATATCATGTCACATATTTTGATTGCATGTGATGTTTATCTTCTATACATCTTATTTTGCTTAGTTTGGCGGTAGCTTTATAAGATGATCCCTTACTAAATTTCAAGGTATAAGTGTTCTCCCTGAGTATGCACCGTTGCGAAAGTTCTTCGTGCCGAGACACCGCGTGATGATCGGGTGTGATAAGCTCTATGTTCAAATACAACGGGTGTAAGACAGTTTTGCACACGCAGAATACTCAGGTTAAACTTGACGAGCCTAACATATGCAGATATGGCCTCGGGACACTGAGACCGAAAGGTCGAGCATGAATCATATAGTAGATATGATCAACATAGTGATGTTCACCATTGAAAACTACTCCATCTCACGTGATGATCGGACATGGTTTAGTTGATTTGGATCACGTGATCACTTAGATGATTAGAGGGATGTCTATCTAAGTGGGAGTTCTTAAGTAATGTGATTAATTGAACTTTAATTTATCATGAACTTAGTCATGATAGTATTTTGCAAATAATGTTGTAGATCAATAACTCACGTTGTTGCTTCCCTATGTTTTATATGTGTTTCTAGAGAAAAACTAAGTTGAAAGATGATAGTAGCAATGATGTGGATTGGATCCGTGATCTGAGGATTATCCTCATTGCTGCACAGAAGAATTATGTCTTTGATGCACTACTAGGTGACAGACCTATTGCAGGGGCAGATGCAGATGTTATGAACGTTTGGCTAGATCAATATGATGACTACTTGATAGTTTAGTGCACCATTCTTAACGGCTTAGAATCGGGACTTCAAATACATTTTGAACGTCATGGACCATATGAGATGTTCCAGGAGTTGAAGTTAATATTTCAAGCAAATACCCGAGTTGAGAGATATGAAGCCTCCAACAAGTTCTATAGCTAAAAGATGGAGGAGAATAGCTCAAGCAGTGAGCATGTGCTCAGACTGTCTGGGTACTACAATCACTTGAATCAAGTGGGAGTTAATCTTCCAGATAAGATAGTGATTGACAAAGTTCTCTAGTCACCGTCACCAAGTTACTGGAACTTCATGATGAACTATAGTATGCAAGGGATGACGAAAATGATTCCCAAGCTCTTCGTGATGTTGAAATCAACGAAGGTAGAAATCAAGAAAGAGCATCAAGTGTTGATGATTGACAAGACCACGAGTTTCAAGAAAAGGGCAAAGGGAAAGAAAGGGAAGTTCAAGCAGAATGGCAAGCAAGTTGTCACTCCCGTGAAGAAGCCCAAAGCTAGACCAAAGCCTGAAACTGAGTGCTTCTACTGCAAAGGAAATGGTCACTGGAAGCGGAAATGCCCTGAATATTTGGTAAATATGAAGGATGGCAAAGTGAACAAGGGTATATTTGATATACAGGTTATTGATGTGTACCTTACTAGTGTTTATAGTAACCCCTGGGTATTTGATACTTGTTCGGTTGCTAAGGTTAGTAACTCGAAACAGGAGTTATAGAATAACAGAGACTAGTTGAGGGTGAAGTGACGATGTATGTTGGAAGTGGTTCCAAGATTGATATGATCATCATCGCACACTCCCTGTACTTCCGGGATTAGTGTTAAACCTAATAAATGTTATTTGGCGTTTGCGTTGAGCATGAATATGATTTGGTCATGTTTATTGCAATACGGTTATTCATTTAAAGTTAGAGAATAATTGTTGTTCTGTTACATGAATAAAACCTTCGATGGTCATACACCCAATGAAAATAGTTTGTTGGATCTCGATCGTAGTGATACACATATACATAATATTGATGCCAAAAGATGCAAAGTTGATACTGATAGTGCAACTTATTTGTGGCACTGTCGTTTGGGTCATATCGGTGTAAAGCGCATGAAGAAACTCCAAAAAGATGGACTTTTGGAATCACTTGGTTATGAATCATTTGATGCTTGTGAATCGTGCCTTTTGGGCAAGATGACTAAAACTCCGTTCTTCGGAACAATGGAACAAGCAACAAACTTGTTGGAAATAATACATACTGATGTATGCAGACCAATGAGTATTAAGGCTCGTGGCAGGTATCGTTATTTTCTAATCTTCACAGATGATTTGAGCAGATATGGGTATATCTACTTGATGAAACATAAGTCTGAAACAGTTGAAAGCTTCAAAGAATTTCAAAGTGAAGTGGAAAATCATCGTAACAAGAAAATAAAGTTTCTGCGATCTGATCATGGAGATGAATATTTGAGTTACAAGTTTAGCCTTCAGTTAAAACAATGTGGAATAGTTTCACAAACTCATGCCACCTGGAACACCACAGCGTAACGGACAAACATAGTGTCACTAGTATGCCCCTACTTGGCTAGCTCGCTGATCAAAGATGGTTGAGTTTCCTAACCATAGACAAGAATTGTCATTTGATTAACGGGATCACATCATTAGGAGAATGATGTGATTGACTTGACCCATTCCGTTAGCTTAGCACTTGATCGTTTAGTATGTTGCTATTGCTTTCTTCATAACTTATACATGTTCCTACAACTATGAGATTATGCAACTCCCGTTCGCCGGAGAAACACTTTGTGTGCTACCAAACGTCACAACGTAACTGGGTGATTATAATGGAGCTCTACAGGTGTCTCCAAAGGTACATGTTGAGTTGGCGTATTTGGGGATTAGGATTTGTCACTCCGATTGTCGGAGAGGTATCTCTGGGCCCTCTCGTTAATGCACATCACTATAAGCCTTGCAAGCAATGTAGCTAATGAGTTAGTTATGGAATGATGCACTACGTAACGAGTAAAGAGACTTTCCGCTAACGAGATTGAACTAGGTATTGAGATACCGACGATCGAATCTCGGGCAAGTAACATACCGATAACAAAGGGAACAACGTATGTTGTTATGTGGTTTGACCGATAAACATCTTCGTAGAATATGTGGGAGCCAATATGAGCATCCAGGTTCCGCTATTGGTTGTTGACCGGAGACGTGTCTCGGTCATGTCTACATAGTTCTCGAACCCGTAGGGTCCGCACGCTTAAAGTTAGATGACAGTTATATTACGAGTTTATATGTTTTGATGTACCGAAGATAGTTCGGAGTTCGGATATGATCACGGACATGACGAGGAGTCTCGAAATGGTCGAGACATGAAGATTGATATATTGGACGACTATATTCGGACACCAGAATGGTTCCGGGGGTTATCGAATACATACCGGAGTACCGGGGGGTTACCGGAACCCCCGGGGGGTTAATGGGCCTCATGGGCCCAAAGTGGAGCAGAGGAGGGGCGGCCAGGGCAGGCCACGCACCCCCTCCCCCGCTAGTCTGAATAGGACAAGGAGGGGGGCGCCCCCCTTTCCTTCCTCTCCTCTCTCCCCTTCCTTCCCCTTTCCTACTTGGACAAGGAAAGGAGGGGAGTCCTACTCCCGGTGGGAGTAGGACTCCTCCTGGCGCGCCCTCCCTTGGCCGGCCGCCCCCTTCCCCTTGGCTCTTTATATACGGGGGTGGGGGCACCTCTAGACACAACAATTGATCCTTGAGATATATTAGCCGTGTGCGGTGCCCCCTCCACCATATTCCACCTCGATGATATTGTAGCGGTGCTTAGGTGAAGCCCTGCGTCGGTAGAACATCATCATCGTCACCACGCTGTCATACTGACGGAACTCTCCCTCGAAGCTCGGCTGGATTGGAGTTCGAGGGACGTCATCGAGCTGAACGTGTGCTGAACTCGGAGGTGCCGTGCGCTTGGTACTTGATCGGTCGGATCGTGAAGACGTACAACTACATCAACCGCGTTGTGCTAACGCTTCCGCTTTCGGTCTACGAGGGTACATGGACAACACTCTTCCCTCTCGTTGCTATGCATCACCATGATCTTGCGTGTGCGTAGGAATTTTTTTGAAATTAGTACGTTTCCCAATAGTGGTATCAGAGCCTGGTTTTATGCGTAGATGTTATATGCACGAGTAGAACACAAGTGAGCTATGGGCGATACAAGTCATACTGCTTACCAGCATGTCATATTTTGGTTCGGCGGTATTGTTGGATGAAGCGGCCCGGACCGACATTATGCGTACGCTTATGCGAGACTGGTTCTATCGACATGCTTTGCACATAGGTGGCTGGCGGGTGTCAGTTTCTCCAACTTTAGTTGAACCGAGTGTGGCTACGCCCGGTCCTTGAGAAGGTTAAAACAACACTAACTTGACGAACTATCATTGTGGTTTTGATGCGTAGGTAAGAACGGTTCTTGCTCAGCCCGTAGCAGCCACGTAAAACTTGCAACAACAAAGTAGAGGACGTCTAACTTGTTTTTGCAGGGCATGTTGTGATGTGATATGGTCAAGACGTGATGCTATATTTTATTGTATGAGATGATCATGTTTTGTAACCGAGTTATCGGCAACTAGCAAGAGCCATATGGTTGTCGCTTTATTGTATGCAATGCAAACGCCCTGTAATTGCTTTACTTTATCACTAAGCGGTAGCGATAGTCATAGAAGCAATAGGTGGCGAAACGACAACGATGCTACGATGGAGATCAAGGTGTCGCGCCGGTGATGATGGTGATCATGACGGTGCTTCAAAGATGAAGATCACAAGCACAAGATGATGATGGCCATATCATATCACTTATATTGATGGCATGTGATGTTTATCCTTTATGCATCTTATTTTGCTTTGATTGACGGTAGCATTATAAGATGATCTCTCACTAAATTTCAAGGCATAAGTGTTCTCCCTGAGTATGCACCGTTGCGAAAGTTCTTCGTGCTGAGACACCACGTGATGATCGGGTGTGATAGGCTCTACGTTCAAATACAACGGGTGCAAAACAGTTGCACACGTGGAATACTCAGGTTAAACTTGACGAGCCTAGCATATACAGATATGGCCTCGGAACACTGAGACCGAAAGGTCGAGCATGAATCATATAGTAGATATGATCAACATAGTGATGTTCACCATTGAAAACTACTCCATCTCATGTGATGATCGGACATGGTTTAGTTGATTTGGGTCACGTGATCACTTAGATGATTAGAGGGATGTCTATCTAAGTGGGAGTTCTTAAGTAATATGATTAATTGAACTTAAATTTATCATGAACTTAGTACCTAATAGTATTTTGCTTGTCTATGTTTGTTGTAGGTAGATGGCTCGTGTTGTTGTTCCATTGAATTTTAATGCGTTCCTTGAGAAAGCTAAGTTGAAAGATGATGGTAGCAATTACACAAATTGGGTCCATAACTTGAGGATTATCCACATTGCTGGACAGAAGAATTACGTCATGGAAGCACCGCTGGGTGCCAGGCCTGCTGCAGATGCAACTGACGATGTTAAGAACGTCTGGCAGAGCAAAGCTGATGACTACTCGATAGTTCAGTGTGCCATGCTTTACGGCTTAGAACCGGGACTTCAACGACGTTTTGAACATCATGGAGCATATGAGATGTTCCATGAGTTGAAGTTAATATTTCAAGCAAATGCCCGGATTGAGAGATATGAAGTCTCCAATAAGTTCTATAGCTGCAAGATGGAAGAGAATAGTTCTGTCAGTGAACATATACTCAAAATGTCTAGGTATAATAATCATTTGATTCAACTGGGAGTTAATCTTCCTGATGATAGTGTCATTGACAGAATTCTTCAATCACTGCCACCAAGCTACAAGAGCTTCGTGATGAACTATAATATGCATGGGATGAACAAGACTATTCCCGAGCTCTTCGTAATGCTAAAAGCTGCAGAGATAGAAATCAAAAAGGAGCATCAAGTGTTGATGGTCAACAAGACCACCAGTTTCAAGAAAAAGGGTAAAGGGAATAAGAAGGGGAACTTCAAGAAGAATGGCAAACAAGTTGCTGCTCAAGAGAAGAAACCCAAGTCTGGACCTAAGCACGAGACCGAGTGCTTCTCTCGCAAGCGGTAGTCCTTTGGAAGCGGAACCGCCCCAAGTATTTGGCGGATAAGAAGGATGGCAAGGTGAACAAAGGTATATGTGATATACATGTTATTGATGTGTACCTTAATAATGCTCGCAGATAGCACTGGTATTTGATCTTGGTTACATTGCTAATATTTGCAACTCAAACAGGACTACGGATTGCGAAAATTGGCTAAGGACGAAATGACGATGCTCGTGGGAAATGGTTCCAAAGTCGATGTGATCGCGGTCGGCACGCTACCTCTACATCTACCTTCGGATTAGTTTTAGACCTGAATAATTGTTATTTGGTGCCGCGTTGAGCATGAACATTATATCTGGATCTTGTTTGATGCGAGACGGTTATTCATTTAAATCAGAAAATAATGGTTGTTCTATTTATATGAGTAATATCTTTTATGGTCATGCACCCTTGAAGAGTGGTCTATTTTTATTGAATCTCGATAGTAGTGATACACATATTCATAATGTTGTATCCAAAAGATGCAGAGTTGATAATGATAGTGCAACTTATTTGTGGCACTGCCGTTTGGGTCATATTGGTAAGCGCATGAAGAAACTCCATACTGATGGACTTCTGGAATCACTTGATTATGAATCACTTGGTACTTGCGAACCATGCCTCATGGGCAAGATGACTAAAACGCCGTTCTCCGGAACTATGGAGCGAGCAACAGATTTATTGGAAATCATACATACTGATGTATGTGGTCCAATGAACATTGAGGCTCGCGGTGGGTATCGTTATTTTCTCACATTCATTGATGATTTGAGCAGATATGGGTATATATACTTAATGAAACATAAGTCTGAAACATTTGAAAAGTTCAAAGAATTTCAGAGTGAAGTGGAAAATCATCATAACAAGAAAATAAAGTTTCTACGCTCTGATCGTGGAGGAGAATATTTGAGTTACGAGTTTGGTTTACATTTGAAGCAATGCGAACATCGTTGACCACGACGCGCCGAGAGCACCAGGGCGGTGGACGACGGCGAGGCCTATGAAGGGAACGACATAGAGTCGGGGAAGACACGACAATGGCTGCCCACGTGGTGGAGAGTACGAGGGTTGATTGGTTCGGCTGCCGTCACCGAAAAATAACAGGAGGTGTGGGTGAGTAGAGAGATAGACAGGCCAGGGATGCGAGTATGATGGGGCCGTGAGGCCTGCCCGGCAGCACATCCGGCCACGGGAGGCGGGAGTAGGCGGTTCCGACGGCGCTGGTTTGGGTAATTTGGGGCAAGAAGATCAGAGACTAAAGAAGCACGATTGCCGCTAGATTGACATCTAACGGTCTGACGCTGGTAGAGTCGATTGTTGACTAAGTTTCTTTTTTGAGAAACCTTGTGTACGCATGAACTTAGTAGGCCCACAAGTCAGCCTCCAAATATGTGGCAGACAACATAAAGCCCATATGCTATTTTTTATAATTTGCAGCCCATTTGCTAATTCTTAAGTAATTTATTACAACCCATTTTCTGCCCAGGACCACGGTCAAAAAGTTCAACCTTATTTTGCATATTTCGGTGGAGTCCGAACTGTTGTAATCCCGAAATGATAAACATTTTTAAGAACTTATTGATTTGCCAAAAAATCGTTTTGTTTTTGTAAGCAAATAAGACGTGGGATAATTGAGTTGGTTTAAGGGAAACC
Organism: Aegilops speltoides; assembly: GCA_021437245.1. NCBI lineage: Eukaryota > Viridiplantae > Streptophyta > Magnoliopsida > Poales > Poaceae > Aegilops > Aegilops speltoides. The sequence continues at coordinate 349,372,194 of CM038146.1, read as the reverse complement.
GGTGGTAAAAAATCAATACTGGGTGGGAAAAACAACAAAAATAAGGATGTAAATATGAAAAGGGAATTTTATGTGTTTTCAATATAATGATACGTGTATATGAACTAGTACAACTATAGGTAGAGATTAGAAAACGGATGTAGGACATGCGTTTCAAGAGGAAAATAGAACTGGGTTGTGTGTTTGATTCAGTAAAAAACTGCCTGCGGATGTTGTAAGACAAAATATAACTTCCATTTGGCGGGCGAGGCCAAGAGATACTTTGGATCTTTGTGCCCCGTTGTCGTCATGGGCTGGGCCTGTTAAAAACAAAACCAACCCTGGGCAGTTGATAGCCCAGTTGAAACTTTCTCGACCTGAAAAAACAATATACGTGCTCAATAAATGAGAGAATTCCGCAAGTACAGACTGATAACTGCGATGCGGCAGGGATATTGTTTTTTCATCATGATAATAAGTGCATGCACTTGTTTCGAAAAAATTAGAGAACTGGGAATTCGAACGGCAGGTGCTTATGCTACCCATCAAATAAAAATCAGGTGCCTGAAAATTCGTTTCGAAACAAATGATTCAGCTTTATATCCACTTCGACCCTCGGCATGATGGTTGGAAGCAAATGCAAGTTCATACCAAAATATCGTTAACAACAATACCAACTTGCGGACGACAAGGTAGTACAACTACTAATACCAAACTAACTTATAATCTTTTTACTCATGGCCCTAGTGTTCGTCTGGTAGAAAATCTTGCAGAGGACCAGCTCCCGCTCCTTCTCTTGCTCCAGGTCCCCGAAGTGGTACTGGTGCATCACCCAGTTGGTCCTCTGCTGGTTGAAGTTCTTGTTGGTGTGCATCACTAGGACCTTTTTTGCTGCCCGTCTGCCGGCCGTTGACCATCACCGGCAAGGTATTGCCGGTCTTGTGGCACATCGCGTGCATGCCACACTCCGACTGTATCTTGCAACGCGTCCACGTGCCCCTTTTGAATGCCCTGGAATTGCGCTGGAAGAAATGCTTCCTTAGGCCACTCAGTGTGATACCTGCAGTATTGTCGAATACATGTTTTAGTGTACGTAGTTGGCATTTTCATAACATCTTTGGCATGTTGCAGTCACTTGTTTCACTTTTTATTAACTGACAAATTGTAATTGCTTCACCAAGTCTGCATCTAAAAAGAAAAATAGAGCTATAAACAAAGGAATATGTTTGTGCAAGTAGACGGCCGATCGGTGTCTTACCTGGAAGTTTCTCAGGTTGGGTGTAGCATGTGCCGTGCTCGCTGTCGATAGCTGGTATGAACAAATCGATGAGAGATTGAGATCTCACGTTGTCAACACTCACTTTGGCCTCAAGGTGCTCGATCAGCTCCTGATCCGTGAGATCGAACTTGACGCCAGTCGGCAACATCGGCCAATCCTTCTTCGACTTGCATCGGTAATTCCAGTTATATGGTACTCAATGTACGATCAATCGACTGTTTTAAGTGAATGAGAAGATTTCGACAAATAAGTGGTACTCTAAATCTGAAGTCCAGAATACCCGAACACGCCGCCGGGATTCTTGTGTCACCTCACGCGTAGCGTGTTGTCACGTCAATTCAATGTGTGGACATGATGAATAATTTGACCGACATATAGTAGTACTGGTACTGTACTACTTATTAGTCGTATTTAGTGTCACAATTTATACATAGGTTTAACTAACAAGTACGCACTTGAAGCCTAACTGATATATATATATATATAGGGTGGGTCTATTATGATAACACCCTTAAGAGTCTTATTCTGCACACCACTTTCTTATTCTGCTAACAGTATCCAGCTGACCGTAGCTACAAACTAATCAAGAAAAGACCCGAGCGAACCGCTCACCTTATCTTCTCGTACTCCCTCACCCCGAATCCTCTCTCTCTCCCACGACCTCCCACTTCAGCGCCCTCCCCCCCGTCCGCGCCGCCGCCATCGGCCTACCTCGCGCCGCCGCCATCGCTTAGCCCAGCCGCCCCTACCGCCTACTCTCGCCCACTCCCGCACGCTGCCCACCTACCTATGTCGCACCGCCGAGCCGCCTCGTTTCCAGCGCCGCCCCACCAGCTTCCCCAACCCCGCCATCTTCCTCCGACGAAGCCCACCGCCACTACCCCACCACCACCTTCCTCCCTGGTTCTTCATTCCTCGCCGGATCAGCCCAGCACGGCTCCCCTCGCGGCTTCCCCCGCCACCGGATATGATGCACGCCGACGAGAAATCACTGGGCCCCCACGACGTCCTGGCGCCGGATCCAAGCCGTGAAGCACCCGGCGACACCCCACCGCCGGAGCCAGGTCGCGGCGGCCTTCCGCAATGCCCCGCTACCAGGGCCAGGCTGCGGCGGCCTCCCGCTACGCCCCACTTTCACATCCAACTGGCGGTCCGGGTCGACCACCACGCCGGCGATCTGCTCCACACCGAGGTCGGATCTGGTAGCACCGGCCTCGAATCCGGTCATCCTGGTCGCGCTGCCCCTCCTCATCTCACTCAGCTCCGCATCGGCTCTAGCAAGAGGCCGGCCCCCCGTTCCGCCCCGCGCGCAAGCTTCGGTGTGGAGATGCAGTATGCCAGAGAGCTGCTAGCGGTTGGAGCAGCACGGGCGTGCGGTTCGTTTTTCGTTTTTTGTCCTTCGAGGTGGTCGCGACCATGGCAGATCTGTTCCGTTGGTTTGGCCGCAGCACACACCCCGTGCCCTGGCGACCACTTTGTTGCAGGATGCATCCCAAAACATGGGGGGAGCAGCTCGCATGGTGGAGTTCAGAGTTGCAGTGCACTCCTATGGAGGCAGCGGTGCACTCTCATCGCGTCCCACCGCTGTAGCGTCAAGGCCAGGGCGGTCATCACGGCAACGAGGCCCCCCGGGTCAACTCCATCATGCCTCCTCTTGCGCATGCAATGCACACCTTGCCGCATAGCAGAGAGAGCAGTTCGCTCCTGATGTGTTTTCCAGATTTTTGTTGTTGATTTTGATGAATTCAGTGCAGTAAAATCTCAAAATGCAGTTTGATAAATTATCTGTGCAGTTCGCTGGGCATTGGTGTGTGGCTTGGATGTAGTTTGGTGTTGTTTTTGTAGAAATTACATTTTTTAGTCTCTTTTTGCTACTGGATGCTTCACTCACTTCCGCATTTAATCGGGATGCGATTCGCTAGGTTGCTCGGTTGATTTTGGTGTGTCTTGTGCGCATCGCTTAGTATAAAAAATTATGTGTCAAATTGCAGGGGTTTGTTTTGCCTCTTATAAAATTATACTCGGAGAAGTTCACTCGCCTTATCATCAGAGTTCAGACTCGTCAACAAAAAAATGGAAAAAACAAAATTAGGGAGCAGAAAAAAACACTGCAGTTAACTACTAGTGTCACATGTAAAACACACTCTGTGAGAGGTTCATTATGTTGCCACATGTTGTCTTAAAAAGCAAGAGTTAATTTTAATGCAGTCCCCTCCAAGTGCAATGTATGAAAAAAGACAACAAAATACTCATGCGGCTCACCCTTGGTAGTGTCGCGGTTCACTTACTCGCAATGTGAAGTGCTGAAAAAATGTTACTGAGACGATAAAATAAAAGAATGCTTGTCTTCAAAAATTTACGTGTAACAAAAAGAGACCATGAAGTTCGCTTGACCGTCTGATGCAGTGCGATTTTTAGTCTAAAGCGGTGTGTTCTTCTGTCTGATGAAGTGCGCACGTCGATTTTAGTGCTTGTTTGAAAAAAAAAATCGTCTGAGAAAAGAAACCATGAAGTCCACTTGACCGTCTGATGCAATGCGGTTTTTAGTCTGAAGTAGTGTGTTCTTCTGTCTGATGAAGTGCACACGTCGATTTTAATGCTTGTTTGGAAAAAAAATCGTCTGAGAAAAAAAACCATGAAGTTCACTTGACCGTCTGATGCAATGCGGTTTTCAGTCTAAAAGAAGTGCAGTTTTTGTCCGATGCGGTACATACGTCGATTTGGCGTCGCGAAAAAACAGAGTATCCGCATTTTGGTAAAATCAAAACTGCTCTTAAACCGTAAGGAAGTAGAGAGAGTGTTCTACATGTAAAAGTTGTGTCTCATCGATATCTTTCCAACGGCGTATCATTTGGACCGTTCCGATGAGCGGTTCGAAAAAAATTACGAAAAAACGGCTGCTGCCACTCGTCGTCCTTCGCACAATTTTTAAAATTAACTAAAAACCGCAAGGAATCTCAAAGCCGTTTCAACATATGAAAGTTGCACCTTGTCCATAGCTTTCCAATGGCGTATTATACGTCTCGTTTCGACAAACGGTTAGAAAACTGGAGCAAAAACAGTACCGAAAATTTCAAAAAATTTGAAAAATAGAGTTCCGCGATTTAGTAAATTTGAAACTGCTCTTAAACCGTAATGAATTAGAGAAAGATTTATATATGAAAAAGATGCGCCTCGATGATATCTATGCAACGGCGTATCATTTGCTTCGTTCCGACAAGCGGTTTAGAAAAAAACGCGAAAAAACGCTTGTTGCCACTCGTCATCCGCCGCACTATTTTCAAAACTGCTCTTAAACTTTGTGGAATCTCGAAAAGTGTTCAACATGTCGAAGTTGCGCCTAATCCATAGCTTTTCAATGATATATTACACACCTCATTCCGATAAACAGTTAAAAAATTAGAGCAAAAACAATACCGAAAAATTAACGCGTGCAGTTTTTTACGACGAGAAGTTCACTAGTCTTTATTGAAGTGCTCGTCGTCAAAATGATGCAGTGCGCTTTTGTTGAGCGTGCAGTGCCGAAATGGTGTGGAGAATTGTTATTCTGTTAATATTAGCAGAATAGACCATCTGTGTATATATATAAACACTATTCTGAATACGGGATCAGAATAATATTCTGATCACAACCTGATCTCACGGCCAAGTTCGTATTTTCGACGTCATTTCTAAACGGATAATCTAATTGAGGCATATGATATGGCGTTGGAATGCTTATCAAAATGCGCTACTCTTTCATGTAGAAATTGTTTTCTAATTTTGAATGGTTTAAAAGTAATTTAGAAAATGGTACAAGACCTACCGAGTTCGTATTTTCGAGCTAATTTATTAACCGTGCATCCGAATGTAGCAAATAATATGGCATTGGAAAGCTTGAACAAATGCGAAACTTTTTAGTATGTATTATTTCTCCCAATTCTTTACAGTTTTAAGTCAGTTTTGAAAATGGCAAAAAACATATTTTTGCCGTATTTTCTACAAACTTTATTGTAATGGAGCAAATAATATACCGCTGAAAAGCTACGGAAAATGTGAAACTTTTTCGTGTTGACAGTTTTCTCTGATTCTTAGCCATTTTCAAGTAATTTCAAAAACGGCGAGATCATCCGTTCTGCCTTTATCGTGAAACAGATTCGCCAAAAATGCATCGCGTGAAGTACCTGAACTTCTCGGTATGAAACCTTGAACTTCACTCTGTTTTTCACGTGCTTTTTTTGCCCGTAGCTCTCCATCCATGCACCGGAACACTCACTGGAATTGAGTAAGTGATATACCGATGAAAAGCTGTTGTAGACACGCAACTTTCCCGTGTTGATCATTTTTTCATACTCGCGACGATTTTAAAAGGTTTTCATCTTAAATTCATTCAGTGTGGTAGTTGAACTTCTCGGTCATGTCTGTTTGAACTTCCCTCTGTTTCTAACGTGATGTTTTTTGCCCGTAACTCCCAAACCACTTATCGGAATTGAGCAAATGATATACCAATGGAAATTTGTTGAAAACATGCAAATTTTTCGTGTTGATCAGCTTTTCATACTCGCAATGGTTCAAAATAATTTTTTGAATGCGTAAAAATGTGTTATTAACGGTATACATAAAACTTTTAAACCATTCATCGGAATATAGCATATAATATACCATTGAAAAGCTTATGAATAGGAGCATCTTTTTCATGTAGACAAATGTTACAATTTTTATCATTTCAAAGCAGTTTTAAAAATGGCAAAAACAACGTCGCTTTTTCCCTATTTTTTTACATGTAATTGAAGATCGGACGTCTCGCACTAGAGATCTTGAACTTTACCGGGAGGAGCACGTGAACTTCTTGCAACAAAACTTTTAAACTTTTGTTCTCTATTCTTATATTCCTATCTGAAACGCATTTCGTGTAGTAGTTGAACTTCACGCTATTTTCATCTTGAACTTCTGTCACATATTTTTGTTCAACCTCTCTCACAAGAATTTTTGAACTTTCTCGGTCCGAGCACTTGAACTTCTAGCAACAAAATTTTGGACTTCACCTTTTTATTTTTTATTTTTTTATACGAAACGCACACCATGCAGTACATGAACTTCTGGCTATTATCCATTTGAACTTCTCTCTATTTTGCTTTAGTAACGGAAAAAGTCTGAGTTTTTTATATACATCAAACCTCTCTAACTGTTTTATTTGAACTTCTTTGTGTATTATTTAGTAACATGAAAATTAGAGTTTTGTTAGAAAAATCAAACTTCTTCGTTATTTTCGAAATGAAATTATTGGTTTTATTCTTTATTCACTGGAAAAAAATCTTTTTTCATATAAATATCAAACTGCTCTACCTTTTCCAATTGAACTTCTTGGTTTTATTTTGTAGTAACGAGAAAACCTGAGTTTTTTATACACATTGAACTACTCCATTTTTCATATTGAACTTCTTGGTTTAATCTTTAGTATTCGGGAATATCTGAGGCTTTTATAAACATCAAACATCTTTTTAATAAATATTGAACCACTTCATTATTTTAGTGTGAACTTCTGATTAAAAAAGGAAAATATATGTATACTTTTTTAGTTGTTCCTTTTGTTTTAATTTGAACTTCTTCATTTTATTCTTTATAACGAGAAAAAATTGAGTTTTTTTATAACTTCAAACTTCTCTTGTTAATTTAATTTGAACTTCTTAGTTTTTTTCTTATAAAAATATGGTTTTTAAATAAGCATAAACAATTGCTCCAAAAAATTGAGTTTTTTATAAGTTTTTTTCTTTTTTTAAATCAAATTGCTCCAAAAAATTGAAAAATGACAAAAACGACGCTACCCTTTATCAGCAAAAAAATGATTTTTTATGGACATCGAACCGCTCCATTTTTTCAATTTTTGAACCTCTTTGTGTATTTTTAAAAAGGGGAAAAATTAGAGTTTGTTTAGTAAATGTCGAACTTCTTCGTTATTTTGAACTAAACTTCTTGGTTTATTCATTAGTAACGGGAAACATTCGAGTTTTTAATGAATACCGAATTGCTCCGTTTTTTGAAATTAAACTTCTCGGATATTTATTTAGCAACGAGGAAAATCTGGGTGTTTGATATACATTGAACTATTCTATTTTTAAAAATTGAACTTCCTGGTTTTTTTAATTTGGACTTCTTGGTATTATTCATTTGTAACGGAAAGAATCCTAATTTTGTAATAAACATTGTACAACTTCTTGGTTATTTCAAGCTTAACTTCTTGGTTTATTTGTGTTTCTTATTGTTTTAGAAATGAGTTTTTATGAACATCGAGCCGCTCTATTAATTTAATTTGAACTTCTCTGTTTATTTTTTTTGCAAAATGGAAAAACAATTCCATTTTGTAAAAGTTCATAATTAATTGATACAGAACTTCTCCACGACAGGTTAGAAGTGCTCAGTGTAGAGGCATTTACATAAGGAAGAGTTGCCGAAACAAAAGAACACATTTTCTGGAATGTGAATATGGAGTGAAGAAGATCAACACATTGGACTGGACACGTACCAATCACTACAGAAATTTGTTGTCTTTAAAATTTTCAATTACTGGGTAGTTCTTCTACATGACCTGCCCACGTAATAATATATGAACTTCTCAGAAACTTATTTTCATTAAGCACATTTAAGTACATAACATACAGGAAGTGGGTCGAAGATGTGAGCGCGGATGCATCTACACGTAGGAAAGTTTTTGGCTGCTCTTTTTTTAACAGGGCAAGGTCAAAAGAAGTCTCATATCCATTGAACATCTACAATATTAACTCTCAAACATCAGCAAAACAACCTGAAGAAAAACAATACCGGTTCTCATTTGGCATTTCAACAAGCATGTACAGAGCACATAATCAGAACTTGTTCTTTACATCAATTTACAATATGATGTGTTCTTTGCATCAATTTGCAATATGATGTCCATCGGTGGCTGAGAGAGAGGTTCCTGTTAGGCGGGGCTCCTGAGAAGACCACTGTCGCTGCTTTTTTGTGTGCTGAACCTGGTTCTGCTGGAGCACATGATGGAGGAGAGGCGGGGCTGGTGCAGGCTGCCTCGCCAAAACTTGTTGAACTTCCAAACTTTTTTGTACTGTGTCAATGGGGATGGAGAAGGTCGATGAGAGGCGCCGGGAAGGTCGATGAGAGGCGCCAGGAAGGTTGATGAGAGGCGCTGAGGAAGGTCAGTGAGAGGCCCACACCAAGTAATGCTCCAGGGATTGCACTTGAACTTCAGTCCACCACAAACGGCGTCATCCACTGCTGCAAAACAGAGCCAGTTGTTCCTCGTGGTGCTACCATAGAAGCACATGCACACAAACAAGGAATGGACGCGAGCCACACCAAAGATTCAATTTCGGCGTCACGGCTGGGGAGAAGAATGCATCATCTCCACCGAGAGCAGAATGGGTAGGTGAGAACTCATGTATATGCACATACAGGAAGAGCATCAAGTCAGCATATACAGTTAAACATTTTTTCTATAATCTTTGAAGTACCTGAACCTTTGCAACAGATTTACCTGAACTTCTTGTGTTATGGGAGAGAAAGCACTTAGCAGGAGAGGGGGTGTTCGTGCTCGTCACCATTTCTGGTGCCGGAAGAGGTCGTCGGGAGGGGAGGCCATGCCCATTTTTCTGGATCATGGCAGGCAATGTGCTAGAGAGAAGGGGCAGCCGCCGTCAGATTCAGGGGAGAAGAATGACGGACAGAGGAAGATGGAGGGAGACCGGCGCATGATGGCTGAGGCGGGGCTTGTGGCCGGGGCTGGTGCGCGACCCTCGGCGGTGGGTGCTTCTGTCGTCCGTGGCAGCGCGCGGAGGGGCTGGTGGAGTGACCCGGGCGGCGGGGTGGTAGGAGTAGGCGGCGGGGCGGTGGGAGTAGGCGGTCGCGCGATGGGGAAGGAAGGGCGACAGCCCGATGGGGAAGGCAGGCCATCGGGGCGGCCGAATCTGGTGACGGCAGCGGATGGATCCGAGGGCGGGGTAGCGCGGTGGTAGAAGCAGGGGAGGGGCGACGGTGGCGCGGGATGCTGGTCGGCGGCGGCTCGCGTCACTAGGGCCGGGACCGGTGCCGGCACCGACGCGGGTAGGTTGGGTAGCCTCCGCGCTGTTTAGTTGCGGGAGGGTGGCGAGTGGGTGGAGGAGGAGGCGCGGGCCACGGAGGGGGCCGGCGGCGGCGCGGGCCAGGGAGGGAGGCGGCGGCATGCGCGATGCAGTGTGGAGGAGAGGGCAGGTGGGATCGGGGTCGGGGGAAGTGGGTGGGGAGGGGTGTTTTTTTTCTTTGGACCGGTCGAATGGTTTTCTCGGGAGTTCAGGCGGATCCCTGTTCCTATAGGGGGTCTGACGTGATCCAAATAGTTATTCTAATCCCAGGATTAGAATAGTGTTGTCCTATATATATATATATACATACATACATACATATATATATACATATATATATATATATACATATATATATATATATATACACATACATATATATATATGGCTTCTGCACAGCATCTCCATCATCATTATCAGTACATCCTACGCAGGTGAGTTAGGATGCACTTGATCCCAGGAAGGTATCTATCCTTCAAACCGGAGAAGTGCTTTAAACTATCAACACTACATCATATCCAACAAAAGAGGGTCGTGCTACAGCAGCAGAATACATGGCACAGTCTAGATATCGACACGAATCAAGTTGTGCATATTTGCTGTTGGCATGAACCACATCGCCGCATGTCGGGTTTGCAAAAGCCATCCATCGCATGGAAGCTTGATGCCTTTCACACACTAAAGATTATCTGGCAACAAGCTGTGTTGGCGAATCTCTGGATATGGTGATTCATGAAACCCATGGTATGATGTGTAAACACAGTCCCCCCTCGCGAATGGAAGTTGCATAGAACGGTAATCATCGCCGGTGATATGATCGATGATTGGTTGGATGATCGGATAATTGAGCCCGAGGAACAAGGAGTGGTTGCCGAGGCGTAAACTCGCCTAGTTGAATACGCCCGCCCAATGGAGCTGGGATCTTTCTAACACGGCAGCCATAGCCATCAATGTCATGAACGCCCACGCATTGTAATCGCATGTGGTTTGATGTAATGGTTTGGTCAATTTGGTACGTGCAAATGAGCATCAAATGACCTCCGTCACCGAACGAGCGATAAACCACCACCCATCGGCTGGTATGATTCCGTGTCCCGAATCATGAAGGCCAACAGATTTGTGTCTGCTGCAACAATTCAAATTGGAGACCAAACGGACAAAAATAAACAATCATGTTCAGAGTATGTGTGGAATTAAGATTATTATAAAAGTGACACATATCGTAGACTGAGAATTGCAATGTCATGGTCATAATCATACCCAAGTTAAAAAAATAAGCCAAGGCTTTCATATTCTAGCAATATGTCATGGTTTAAACATCATGTAACAATGAGGGGAAAATAGCTATGACAGAGCCTACTCATATTCTACCATAGCACTTACTACTACTGTTCTTATATCAACTCTAAGCAATAACATGCGTTGTTACAAAAATCTTGTAAACGAGAGTAACATATAGCGATCATGATGTTATGCTCATGATATGTATTCTAACAATCATTAGATGCCAATTATTCTCATATCAACTCTAACAATAACATGTGTGGTCATAAAAATCTAGGAAATGAGAGGAACATATAGCAATGATGTGGTTATAGACATACTATGTATTCTAAATTTGTAACAATGAACAGGCAGTCGTATTCATAAGGTAAAGATGAGATGAGATGGAACAATTACACGATGATAGATTCCACCAAAGATAGGCAGCCAACTGCGGCCGATCGGCGTAAACGATGCCATCGTGCACTATAGCATCGCATGTAAATGTTGCCTCAACAGGATTGATGATGAGCCATAACCATGTATGGCGACCGGATTCCAGACAGACTAATCCCATGTTGAACAAGGCAATGAGCTTGTAATCCATGTAGTCTTCTGATGGTGTGGGCACTTCACGGATTACAACTTTCAACAAACAGAGGTCGAGCCAAAAGCTTGACGCATCTCGTGCGTAGTAGGCAGGAGTGTCCGGCGGGCCGTGAGGCTCGATGGCGGCGGTATCCAACGGTGGAAGGGTGATCTCTTGCTTGGTGTAGATATCCACAAGACGCCACGGACTACCGGATTGGTGGATGAGGATGATCCAGTTGGCCTTCATGCCTGCCCAGTAGTGGCCACGCATGAAGGACAAGTGGACGGGTAGTGGTAGCATGTCGAGGGGCACCACGAGAACCTCCGTAGGATCATCAAGTCGGTGTCTGGGCCACCTGCAAGGATCAGGCATCAGCAAGCGGGGTGTCTTGAAAAGAGCGGCCGGTTGCAGACGAGTAAATGGTACAAAGACACCGAGCATGCGGCCAGACGGACGGTGCTGAGTAGGTCCATACGATTATGGATCTGCTCCAAGAGAACATCAGGGAGGGAATTCCAATCGCGGCTCTGCGTGTCAGTCGGTTCTTCCATTGGGGTTTCGGTGCCCGCGAGCCAGCGGGGAAGTGGATTCGGGCGGGCGAGCGAAGAAGCTTCTCCTCGTGTGGCCGAGCAGTGAGCGGGGGGATATGGTATGCGTGAGCTACCAAGGAAGATGGCACGGACGGGCGAGTAGTGAGCGGGGGGTAAATGGTGTGCGGCCGACGATGGGGAAGAGAGGAGGAAGAAGAGTGGAAGACGGGGATGAAAGTGCATTAAATCTCAATTTTACTAGTACTACTACTAGGATATATCGTCCTTCGGAGTGTAAATAGTTACATCGATGACATGTGGGTCTACCACAAGAGGGCCCATATGTCAGTTAATGGAGGACAGAGGTGCGTAGGCGTATTTGTGGAAGCATGCTCTACTGGCAAACATGATGGCAGTACTGGGTAAGGCTGATTTAGTAACACCAACACGCTGGTTCAACTTATTAATTACGTGTCCCATCTGCTATAGCGTGTATTGTCACTTCACTGCGAAGACTAGTTGAATAGTTCTCTCTGACCGAGATGGGGAATAATAGATCGCGAGGACTTCCTTTCTACAGTATCCCTATGCCTCTACGCTTACTTCACTCATTTTGTTGAAATCTGTAGAAAGACAAATACTCCGTATTTGGGAACAGAGGGAGGCTTTTACTCTGTATTTGGGAACAGAGGGAGTATTACCATATGGAGGGAACAAAGGAAGCTTGAAATATGAACATGTCAATGGGAGGGAGTAAGCCCCATGCACACAACATGCAACACTCACACATACACATGGACGCACGCAACACTCACGCACCCATGCGGCACACAGCACACGACGCAACACACACGCTCACGCTCAAGTGCTCAACCTACTCCCTACGTCCGTGAAAGACTGTACATTTAGAGATTTACACATTGACCAGGGCATAATTAACGCCCAAAAGTAGCAGACTTATGTGTGCATGCAACCATTGAGAGAAGAAGATTAAATGAAGGCCGTTGCGTGCTGTAATTAAGGATAGACTTGTAGCCTATACCTAGAGCACAAGTTGGTCCATTAGTCAATCAATATCGATTTAGATTAAAGGCTAAATGCATTGGAAGTGTAGATGTACATCATGTACTACACTCTTTGTTTTATAGCCGATGTACACTCTTTGTTGGAAGACCGAGGGAGTACACGTGCATGCACTCACATACACAGCCAGGGCGGTTCGCGCGCAAGGGTTGGACTCATGTCGTGCCTGCGTAAAGTTTTGTTTAACTAGTTTCTTTGCTCGCTAACCCGATGTGGGACCCGAAACCGGTGACAATTTAACCATCAACAAAGTGCCATGTCGACTATGTGGCCGGTCAGTAGGGTGCAATACGGTGCTCTACGATGAGCTAGTGATCGTATAATCACTGCAAAACTATATATAGTGACCGTAAAGAGCATATTGTTACATACGTTGACCGCCAGTGTATTTTTCTTGTTTCAAATTAAGCCATATTAATAGGAAAGGACGCAGTATGGACTACTAGTACTAGTACTGCTTTGATGTGTCCCGTCAACTCGCCGAACGAGGAGTAGCTTGCTTACTACCACGCGCACGGTGGTTCGCGGGACGAGGAGAGGGTTTTGACTATAGCACCCTCTCCCTCTCCCTCTCCCTCGCCCTCACGGTGTACGTGCAACAGTTCAATCGGTGTCAGATTGTCAGAAGCATATTGTATTGTAGTATCATCGTTGTTGGACCTTCCGAAGAGGCGAAGAGCCAAGTGCAAGGTTCACATGAGTACGAACTGTTGAACCTCCCGAAGAGGCAAAGAGCCAGTCCTAGTAGGAGTGTACTACAACTATAGCGAACGATGCTACTGTATGATGCCGCCACGTCACGTATATCCAAAGCTGTGCCACCTTTTTTTCTCAAAGAGCGTGTTGGAGCCCGTGCAACAACCACACAAATTGCATGTACACATAACACATTTACTAGTAATAAATTCTAAAGGACAAATGCCAGTATGCCACAAAAGTTCATCCCCGATTCATGTGATAAATTTGTGCACGACTAGTCTACATATATTCACAGCGCTACCGTTCACAATTACCGGACTCCACTTCCACGTTATAGATGGGCTACATGTCCTCCTCTAGGTTCCAGTCCCAGGTGTTCTTCATGGATGGCATGATCCATAGCGGTGGGCAACGGAATCATTGTCATGACTTTCTAGTCCGGGCCCACACGATGGAGACTCATCCAAGCTGAAGTGACATAAATCGGGATAGCGTGTCCCAAAGATGTCGTTCATCCGTGATGCGCATCAAGACACAACCATGCTTCATGAACGGCAAGCCTTCTGTGTCGTGCACGGAAGGTGGCATCCGCTTCACAATGGGGTAGCTGTCCCCGATGAAAAGCGAGTACTCTCCAAGAGTGTTCCTCGGCACCCACGTAGCATCACGGGGGTCGAACTCGGCGCCGTTCATCTGGTACACGCGGCATCTCAGATTTGGACACATGGTGACGTACATAGTCAAGGTCCATGCATAGTAATGTTGTGCTCAAATATGGCGGTCAGTAATATTGTGCAGCAAACAGTACTACTCTGGTATAGAGGAAGTAAAATAACCGGTTTATTATATATAGCCACTCTTGGCTACATGGATGAGATAGTAAGACATGGAAAAACAAAAATGGTGGCAGCTAGTGGGTTCAATTCTTCAAGGGCCTAGCTAGCTATACGCGTCCTCCAAGGTAAAAAAGTACTCCTACTAGTACTACTAAGTATACTACTAGTACAACAATGAAAGAGAAGGCGAGAGGGTTAAAAAATGGAATACCTGGGTAGATGGTGACGGTCCGATCGTGGTAGATTGTGTGACCATGTTGCACATCAGTGGTACCATGGGTAACGCATCGCTAAGATAGTTGATCCCAATATGCCAAAGTCAGCTACAAGGTTCCAGGTTAGACCGAATCATGGATGCAAATGCACATCCAAGATCGGCGATCTTATTTTGATCGGGGATGGTGGTCCCGCAAAATAATGGAGTACCGTTAGGGATGCAAATGATGGTTTGTGCATTCCGCTTGTAATCTCCCGCATCAGTAGGATGGCAACCAGATGAAACAAGTCCTCGGCTTGTCACCGCCAAGATGCGGCCTAGATGGCGCATGGCGCCTTCGAACGTAGGGTACAAATTTGCCGCCGCCAACATGCGCCAGCCTCTGCCGTTACTGCGTCTTGTATTGATGGCAATCCTTATGTCGAACACCGTAATGAGATAGTAATCATCATAGCCGCGTCTCTTTGTCGGCGGGTCCGCAATTGCTATCTTCTTCAATCTCATGTAGGCATCATCATACGTATTCAAGCCCAGCCAGTCCGAAAGGCCGATCCCAATGGTGGAGAAGGGGTCTACCGGAACGGCCGCACTATTGTGGATGTTGTGCAAAATGATGGTGGTATCTGGCCGGAGGTATGCAAGCCAATCTTCGTTGACACCGACCCAGACCTATATATAAGACGGTGGGCAGCGGAGAAATTACGCGAAATGGAATAACTAAGTACTACACAATCAAACTCCATTACTGACCTGCTCATCGGACAAAATCTGACTACCTCTCAACGTCGGCAACTCTAGCGGAGTCAACGTGCAACCATGGCCAGGGAGCGGTGGACTGTTCGAAGGATTGTCCCATAGAAGAACCTTCTCCTTGAGGACGCATGGAAGACCAACAAGCATGGCCTTTTCCCAAGCATGTTTAAGCAGCGTCTTGAAAAAGTTGGTGCAGGAAGCACCGAGTCTTGCGGCAGTGAGGACGTCGGAGCGGCATGCGATTTCTCCCAGAGGATCATCGTCCAAGGTCTCCCAGCCCCGACGAGGAGGAGAACCGCCTGGTGAATCCATGGGAGCGATGATGAACCGCTTCTCTTCGGGGAGGGAATGGCGAGGAGGAGATAAGAGCGTAGAACTGCAAGGCCTCGCCCCTTCCAATTGTAGATCGTTCTCAAAGCAAGGGCGAGGCTATTATTTACTACTAGTACTAGCATTATGGAACGTTATGGGATTGCATTATACTGTAAATAATAGCACTAGTAAGAAATTTTTGGCACTAGGTAGTAGTTTTTGACGTGGATTAAGAAATTTTGGGTATGTTTTTGCCATTTTTTATACACACCAACTAGTGTCAAAAAGCGTCTTACGTTATGTGACGGAGGAGTACGTACTTGTACTATAGCAGTACTAGTACTACTTTTTCTCAACTAGTAGTGCGATGTACTGTACTTCTAGTCTAGTCTAGTATAGTGCACCAGTTTTGAACTCTTGAATCTCAGGCCCAAGGAGCTACAGTTGGAAGTGGAGGGTACTACTGTTCTCTAGAACCATTGTTGTACTATCAATGCAGGGAAAGTACACCCGCGTAGTGGCCTAGTGGGTACTCTCGGTGCTCTATTCAGCCGCTCCTCTCACGTAGCTGGCCTACTCAGCCGCTCCTCTCATGCACACACTAGCAGCCTGTTTATCAGCGATGGTTACTATGGGAGCAGAACATTTGAGTTATTTGACACAGCGAGACTAGGCTTTTCTCTTCCATTTGTGGAGGTGTAATGGATCTTGACGAACTTTGTTAGTAGTTCCTTCTTTATGAATGAGATGAAGCAAAGCTTTTGCCTCCGTTTTAAAAAAAACATGTTAAGAGGAATTTCTTTTATAGTAGAGCCGATAATGGAGTGAAGTCCATGCGTGCAACGCCACAAGCTACAGAGTAGTAGTAGAGCACATTATGTACAGAGCCATATTGCATAGTTCCCAATGCCCCGTCAGGCTTTTCCGGCTCCTCGGGCTTAATTGGGAGGCGCTAGTTTAAATATGCTACTAGCTGATGAGGAAGCTGCAAGCGAGGTGCGGCTAGGGCGAGCACACGAGCCACGGGATGCAGGGAAGGAAAACCCGTTCACGTGGCTAGGCTATCCAGTGCACCTAGATTGTGGGGCCGCATGTCCGTTTGACTTCAAAACTTAAACTACACGTGTAAAATATTGGCTCGCAGCGAAGTGTAGTAGTACTATTTAAAAAAAGGCCGTCATGCGTCCGGCCGGGATCGAACCCACAAAACGAGGTATACACTCCTGCAACCACTAGTAGTACTCGTTGGAGTACAACGCAACCTAGAATCGCCTTTTGTCGCTAGTAGTACGTACATTGTTCCTTACAAGAAACCCCTAATAATGCAAGAAACCACTAAAATGCCAAGAAACTACTACCACTTGCATACGTGGCAGACTTAAGATAAGACTACCTTATCAACCATTGTACATGCTCTTACCAACCAACCCTACCAAGAACGACTACTCTACAAAGTGCCGTTATAGGCACGTTTCAACCCATGGCCCTGTTTGGATACATTTGTTGTAAATCTAACCCTGCCATCCAAACACCACTTTGGTTAGAGTTAGTTCAGGGTTAGAATCTAACTCTAACCTCTGACAGGGCCCATGTCGCCTATTAAGTCAACGCCTTCTATTCGACCGGGCGTTATGACTTGTGGGACCTACATGTTAGTCTGCACAAAAATCCCCGAGTGACCTCCTACCTCCGGCCCGTCCACCTAGTCATCCTCGGCCATGGATGCAGCCACTTGCACCGCGTGGCGAGGTCAAAACCACCGGCGGTGTGGAGCCCATGTTGAGGCAGCCCGGATGCCAGCTCCGTCCGGCGCTCGCGGACGCTAGCTAGCAAAGATAGCTCCGTCCAGCTGCTTGTCTGCAAGGTTTGCTAGCTAGATTGGCACGGCAGCAATTAGCAAGCTTGCTTTGCGCCGCGCTAAGGCCAGCCATCCGCTCGAAAGCGAAGGCCAGCGCAGAGCGGCTTGCTCGCTCGTGAGTCACGCTCGGGCCAGCCTGCCAACCCGTGCGGAGGCCAGCACGGCGTCCGGCCCGTCCGACGGAGCGGCGGCCAACTCGCTCATCACCGGCACCACCGACGAACACGCATCAGTACTGTTTGAAGTAATGTTCAGGAAAATAATGATTTGAGGGGGAATAACAGGATAGAAGGTCAGATGTGGGTCCCTCGTGTCAACGGTCAAACAAAATGTGTTGGTTTAAGCTGCCTCGTCAGCACAGACGTGTGGGCCAACCCTGTCATAAATGGGTTTAAACGAACCTAATCGGTAAGAGTACTAGGTAGTAGTTTTTGGCGTGGATTAAGAAATTTTGGGTATGTTTTTGCTATTTTTTGTAGAATAGATTCTTCCTAGGGCCGGTTGAAAGTGGTAGTTTTTTTGTTAAATACTGTACATATTGTAAATAGGAGTGAAAGTTAAGCTTTGGAAGCC